>BSBK01011829.1:0-657500 GCA_027943335.1 Chamaecyparis obtusa
ATACATATATATATATATATATATACATATACATATACATATATATATATATACATATATATATATATATATATATATATATATACATATATATATACATATATATATATATGTATATATATATATATATATACATACATACATATATATATATATATATAGAGAGAGAGAGAGAGAGAGAGAGAGAGAGAGAGAGATTTCATATGATTTCATGTTCTTTCCAACTCACTAAAAAATTATTTTTTCAACAAATGTAACTCTATTGATCATCCAATATTATGATTTCATCGTATTCTAGAATTATTAGTTACCTACATTAGGACTACATTCCCCGCTATTATGACTTCATGTGATATAAATGGATAAATAGAAAGATAAACTATCACAAGATCTTAGTATCTAGGGAACATGACCATGTATGTTTAATGAGAACAATAATCATATGTATTTATAGCTCAAGGAATGAGGTTCTTAGAAAGATAAAGAACCAAGGCTTTCAAAAATGAAATTTTGATAAATAACTTTGGGACATGGATTTTGCATTATAGGTATTATATTTCAATCTCTATATTGTATATTTGAATCCTAGCCTTAATATTGACCCACACATTTAGTTATTAGTTGTACTAAGAATGGAACACAAATACTTCTTCTAGGTTCCTACATACTTGGAGAGCTTGAAGTAAGAAATAAATAACAAATCAAAGAGTGATTATCCTTTATTTATCATAATTCCTAAAATATTTAAGACTCATATTTTTCACAACCTTTCTGCAACTTCAATAAATAATTAATAAGATTAAAATAAAAATAAATAAATACAAAAATATTCAATTGATCATAATTATAAAAAAAAAATTCTTTTTTTCTCAAAAATATAATTCATAGAAAAAATCATCAAATTAAAACTGCAATATGGTGTAGTTAAGTAAACAATTCATTTACAAGTTCAACAAAATCATATAGTTTTGTACATAACATCAATTTCATGTGATTATCAATCCACAAGTTTCAATATTCATATTTAGAATTCAAGTTTCTCCTTATCGAGCTTGAGATTATATAAATAGGTTTTAACTTGTACTTCTCTCAATTTCAAGATAATTCTAAAAGAATTGTTTATTTTATGAATTATCCTTCCAACTTTTTTTTCTAGATATATACTCTTTATAGAATTTCAACCATCAATTTCAAATAAGATTAGCTTATACTTCAAACCAAAATTAAAAACATATTTTGTATGAGAATAATAATAAATTGAAGTCCTTATTGAATATGATGCTAGTCATTTAATCTCTCTAAAAAATACTAGTAAAAAACTGATAAAAAAATCTCATTGAATTATATAGAAACCCACATATAAAAGCTTTCTAATGTTTTTTATCAATTTATAAAAAAATATTCAACATTAAAGTACATACTATTAGGATTAACAAGGTAGAAATAACAATTATGTGCAAATATAACTAATATCAGAAAATAATAAACCACACAGAATAGAACACAAGACACACAGATTTAACGTGGTTCACCCAATCCCTAGGCTACGTCCACCAACAGCGAGTCCAATATTATTATTATCCAGTGATTACAACCTGATTGCAATCCGTAATCCCTTACAGCCCATTTCTGCCACAAGTACTAAAATCATACATCATGAAAATCCCTAACCCTAAGCCATATTATACAATATTTTTCCCGCTTTAGGGTTAGAATGAGTTATAAGTAGTCGGCCCAAATAACCGAAAAAAGTAGTCGGCCTAAAAAAAAATTTCCTCGGGGGCTACGCCCCCGAACCCCTACTCTTGGGGGCTACTGCCCCCAAACTCCCGCTCGGGGCCCGGCCTGGCCCCGAACCCCAGCGAGGTCGAGAGGAAAAGTGTACAGTACTTTCTTGGATAGTACTTTCCTGATTAGTCACCATAAGCTAACAATCTCCCACTTGGTGACTGATCAGTATCCACACTATACTAAAAAACCTCCCACTTGGAGACTGATCCTGTAGCAATACCGCTACCCACATGAGGCTCCCACTGGATTGAACCACCTTGGACTTAGCTTTTCCTTTATTTTGTTCAGTCTAGAAGACCAACTGAAGCTGAACATGAGTTCAACTTCTCCCTTGTTACTACCTTTGTAAACATATCTGCTGGATTATCATCAGTATGAATCTTTTCCAGCCTTAACTGTCCATCATCCAAAACTGATCGAATGAAATGGTACTGCAACTGTATGTGTTTTGTCTTTGAGTGCAAAGCAGAATTCTTTGCAAGATGAATGGCACTTTGGCTATTTGTATGTAGAAAATTATCCTTTTGTGGATGTCCCAATTCTTCCATGAAGAATTGAAGCCATATCATCTCCTTGGCTGCCTCTATAGCAGCAACATACTCTGCCTCTGTAGTGGATAAAGCAACCACCTTTTGTAGTCGAGAAATCCAACTCACTGCTGTCCCACCAACAGTAAATATATAACCTATAGTACTCCACCTGCTATCTATATCTCCTGCCAAATCTGAGTCAACATAGCCTTGTACAGTAGTAGTAGAACCCCCAAAGTGTAAACACTTACTGGATGTGCCTCTCAAATATCTGAGAATCCATTTGACTGCATTCCAATGCTCAAGACCAGGGTTACTCATATAATGGCTAACGACTCCCACTGCGTGTGCAATATCTGGCCTAGTACATACCATAGCATACATTAAGCTCCCCACAGCTGAAGCATAAGGTACCTTAGACATTTTAGTCTCTTCTTCTGGTGTCTTGGGAAACATATCTTTAGTCAATTTCAAATGACCAGGCAAAGGTGTGTTGACAGCTTTGGCATTTTCCATAGAGAAACGTTGCAACACCTTCTCAATATAATCAGCCTGAGATAGAGACAATTTCCTATTTTTCCTATCTCTACAAATTTTCATACCAAAGATTTGTTTTGCTGCCCCCAAATCCTTCATAGCAAAAGATTTTGCTAACTATTGTTTCAACCCCTTAATGTGATCCATGTTAGACCCAGCTACAAGCATATCATCAACATATAAACATAAAATAATGTAGCTGTCATCATCCAACCTCTTAAAATAAACACAATGGTCAGAATGACACCGACTATATCCATGCCCATTCATAAAAGTGTCAAATTTAATATACCATTGCCAAGGTGCTTGCTTCAAGCCATATAAACTTTTCTGCAATCTGCACACCAAATTCTCCTTACCCTTGACCTCAAATCCTTGTGGCTGAACCATATATATTTCTTCATCCAAATCACCATGAAGAAAGGCTGTTTTAACATCAAGCTGCTCTAAATGCAAATCTTCAGTAGCCACAATACTTAAAACAGTACGAATAGAAGTCATTTTAACAACTGGAGAAAATATCTCATCAAAATCAATACCATGTTTCTGTGCAAATCCTTTTACGACTAATCTGGCTTTAAATCTTTTCGTACCTCCATCCTCTTCTTTGATCCTGTAAACCCATTTATTCTGTAAAGCCCTTTTACATGCAGGTAACTTACATAAATCCCATGTCTGATTTTTCAGCAAAGAGTCCATTTCATCTGTCATTGCAGACTCCCACTGAAGCATTGTATCCACCTGCACAGCTTCATTATAACATTCAGGTTCACCAGCATCTGTTAACAGAGTAGAATACAAAGATGGAGAAAATCTTTCTGGAGGTCTACTTAGCCTTGTTGACCATCTAACACTCACTGGGGTGTGTGGTATTTGTTGTTGCTATTGTTTCGGAGCATAAGGAACTCCTGGAACATGAACTTGTGGAGTATCATCCAGTACTACATAGTCATTTTCTTTCTTCTCATGCTGCAGCAACAGATCTTTGTACAATACTTTCTCATTGAATATGACATCCCTGCTTCTTACAATTTTATGATTTTCAAAATCCCAAAGCCTATAACCAAATTCATCAATGCCATACCCAACAAATACACATTTCTTTGACTTAGCTTCCAGCTTGGTTCTATTTTCAGAATCTATAAGTGCAAAAGCTTCACAACCAAAGGTTTTGAGAAAAGAATAACTCACCTTCTTACCACTCCATGCTTCCTCTGGAATACCACAGTCCAAAGGAGTAGAGGGGCCTCTATTGATTAAATAAACAGCAGTGTTCACTGCCTCTACCCACATATTTTTGGGCAGCCTAGCATGCAACCTCATACTCCTTGCACGCTCCATTATTGTCCTGTTCATGCGTTCAGCCACTCCATTTTCTTGTGGAGTCCTTGGTACAGTTTTCTGCCTACGAATACCATTAGAGGAACAATATTCTTCAAATTTTGTGCTGCAATACTCACCACCATTATCAGATCTGAGACATTTTAACTTTTTACCAGTCTCATTCTCAACCAAGCATTTCCATTTCTTAAAAGTTTGAAATACATCAAATTTTTGTCTAAGGAAATAAATCCATACTTTTCTTGTTGCATCATCTATAAATGTAACATAATACAAAGAGCCACCAAGGGAAGATACCTGAGCTGGTCCCCATACATCTGTATGCACAAGCTCTAATCTCTCATTTTTCTTTTCCTTCCCACTCTTCACAAAACTAACTCTCTTTTGTTTTCCATAAACACAACTTTCACATAAATCCATATTGACACATTTCAGACCAGGTAAAACTTTCTTTGAATGAAGTAATTTCATACCTTTTTCACTCATGTGCCCGAGTCTATTGTGCCACAGTGCTGTGTCAAAATCTACAGCAACAGTTTGATGTTCTTCCTGCTCAACTACAGCCACTGTTCCTGAACATTCATTATCTTCTGAAACAATTAAAGTAGAAGGAACAGTATGACCTGTACAAAGATATAAGGTGCCTACTTTCACACCTTTTGCTACTACTAAGGAACCTTTTGAAACCTTCCAATTTTTATCATTAAAAGTAACTGTGCAACCCTCATCACCCAGTTGCCCTGCTGAAATTAAATTCCTACTCAGCCTTGGAACATGTCTTACCTCTTGTAGTAGCCAATGATTCCCATTCTGCAACTTAATCTTAATTTTTCCCTTTCCAACAATCTGACAGGGTTCATTATCTCCCAAATAAACTAGCCCAAAATCCCCTTGGACATAATCAACAAAATATCTTCTATGGGGTGTAGCATGAAATGAAGCCCCAGAATCTAAAACCCATGAATCATCAATACTTTCTAAGGACAAGAGCAAAGCATCCTCCTCGGATTTGTTACTTACCACATTTGCCTCCTTGTTTCCATCATTTTTGTCTGCTTGATCTTTCTTCCGAGACCAACAATCTTTCTTCTTATGACCTGGTTTTCCACAGTACCAGCAATCATTTGGCCCTTTAGATTCGGACCTCTTTCCCTTTGATTTTCCTCTTGATTTCTCACGATTTCCAGAGTTGTTTCCTCTATCTCTTGTTCTGCCTCTGCTTTCTATGTTCAATACACTACCCGATGTGGATGCCCCTGAGCTTTTCCTACGAATTTTCTCACTCAATATAACACCAATAACATCATCATACTTTAGGGTATTAGAACCAGAAACAGAATTACTAACAGCCATTACCAAGCCATTCCAGCTTTCTGGCAAAGAACACAAAATCAAGAGAGCCCTAACCTCTTCATCAAAAGTAATTTTAACTAAGGTTAATTGACTTGTAACTGTATTAAACTCATTCAAATGATCAGTAACTAATCCACCTTCTACCATTTTCATATTAAATAAACGCTTCATAAGAAATACCTTGTTTGAAGCTGAAGGCTTTTCATACAACTTCGCTAGGGTTTCCATCAGATCTTTAGCTGTCTTTGCTTCAGTAATATTGAATGCCACCGATTGTGCCAGGCATAGACAAATACTCCCCAGTGCCTTCCTATCCAAAATATCCCAATCCTCCTGAGACATTGATTGCTCTTTCTTGGCTACTCCCTCTAATGGCCGCCATAGATCCTTCTGATAGAGATAATCCTCTATTTGCATCTTCCATAACTGGAAGTTTTGCCCATTAAACTTATCAACCTTCAGCATACCCTCGTCTGCCATTTCTCCCACTTAACCAAGAGACTCTCCCACTAACTCGTGAGACCTGCTTCAGAGAATAGATGAAAGAACGAACGAAATAACCTCTCTCTGATACCACTTGTTAGGATTAACAAGGCAGAAATAACAATTATGTGCAAATATAACTAATATCAGAAAATAATAAACCACACAGAATAGAACACAAGACACACAGATTTAACGTGGTTCACCCAATCCCTAGGCTACGTCCACCAACAGTGAGTCCAATATTATTATTATCCAGTGATTACAACCTGATTACAATCCATAATCCCTTACAGCCCATTTCTGCCGTAAGTACTAAAATCATACATCATGAAAATCCCTAACCCTAAGCCATATTATACAATATTTTTCCTGCTTTAGGGTTAGAATGAGTTATAAGTAGTCAGCCCAAACAACCGAAAAAAGTAGTCGGCCTCAAAAAAATTTCCCTCGGGGGCTGCGCCCCCGAACCCCTGCTCTTGGGGGCTGCCGCCCCCAAACCTCCGCTCGGGGCCCGGCCCGGCCCGGCCCCGAACCCCGGCGAGGTCGAGAGGAAAAGTGTACAGTACTTTCCTGGATAGTACTTTCCTGATTAGTCACCATAAGCTAACACATACTGTAAGAAGGTGTAATTGTAAAGTTAAATTACTTTATTCAGTCGTCCAAAAATACTTAATAAATGAATTCTTAAATAATTTCTAAATATAAAAAATAATATTTAACTAATATTTATTTATTTGCAAACATACTCGTAGGTGCAGGGTGCAATTGTGGGAGGGACTGTCGGCCAGTTATTATGAGAATGAAGACCGATGTTATAATGTGTACAGCAAATAATGGCATATTGCTGGATCATTAATAAATACAAATACCTAATTTGCATGGAGTCAAATATCACACTCTAAGATTTAATTTGTTTAGGTAGCACATCTTAAATTTCACACTGTAAATTTAATTTGATTAGGTAGCATATCTGAAATTATGTTATCTTAATAAAATCAGCTTTTGCAATCAAATTTACCTATTAATATAATTATAAAATAAAAGAGATAAACAAACTAAAACTTAAATATATTTGTTAAAAAGAAATATAATTAAACATCATTAAGAATACAGATACTAATACTTTCGAAGATCACATCTATATTTAAAGATGAGGTAAATTGACTGATTTTGCATTTGATTTTCTGACTGATAAATTGAGGACAATATTTTTCCACGTCATATGTATGTGTTCGTGCCAATCTTGTTTTCTGTAAACTCTGCCTTTATTCAGGCGTTCAAGAAAGATAATATACGGGGTCGTGCCAATCTTAATTTTTTTTTGTAAACGAAGACTTATTCAAGCTTGCAAGGAAGAAACAAAACAATTATGACTAGAGCTCCTTGCTGTGAGAAAATTGGCCTGAAACGGGGGCCCTGGACAACCGAAGAAGATAAAATTCTTGTTGAGTATATTCAGAAGAATGGCCATGGATGCTGGCGTGCTCTTCCCAAACTGGCTGGTCTGTATATTATTTCATTTCATTTCAAGAATAAACCACATAGAAATCATTTGCATCTGATAAATACTTATTTGGCAAAGAATTATATACCCATTTTGTTTATTGGGGAAGGAATTTCTCAATTTAAGGATTGCATAGGAACAACATGCATCTCATATATGAGATGATTTGAATTGGAAGTATATTGAGATGAATATTCATCTGGGTAATGAAGTATATCGTAGATTTTTTATTACCATATTAGAAACTCAAGGTCTGCAAATACAGATTTATATTTTATTGTATTCATATTTAAAACCATTTGCATTCAAAGAATAGTGTTATATTATTTATGTACAATTAAGTTCTTCACAAATGGAATTGCGAGAAAACTAAGTTTAATCATGGAGGAAACTCTCTAGTTAAATGCATTTGAGCTGGAGTGGTACCTCCCAGTGACCTCCCAGTAAGTGCCAGTGCTCCACATCCAGTGCTCCATCTCTGTGAGCATCACCTAGATACAATAAGTGCTAAGTGTTACATTCATTCTCATAAGAGATGGGTTCTTGTGAACCACTACTCATGAAACATGGGTCAATGAGTTTGACTCAAAAACTACCCAGTTGAATCCTAATAGCAAATCACAATTTGGCTTACTGTAGAAAATATCTCCTACTTATATTAGATTTTTCATTTTTAGTGTTCAATGACAATCTATTAAACAACTAGTTAATGTCAATAGAGCCACGTTCAGAATGAAGGAATTCTCCAAATTTCATGAAATCTAGCATTTTCTTCTCTATTGGGACTTGTTTCTCAAGCTGACAGAGAATTAAGATATGTGTTACTTAATGAATATTTTATTTTAGTTTTCTAAATAGGTAGAGAATTATATGGTGCATCTGAACTTATGGATATATGTTATGAACATATAGAATGACTTTATTTATTTATACCCACCTTTCACCTGTTTCTTAAGATCTATCTGCATCCTAATTATTATTCTTTCTCAACCTAATAATAATCACTAAATACACAATAATTTCTAAACGTATCTTTACTAAATGAATATCTACTTTGACAGCATATATTGCATTTGTAACTCCTGTGTATGCTTTTACATGTATGAAGACAGCCATTTTGTTTAGAAGTGTAGTACACAAGCATTTGGTTGATTTATTGTAAAAAAGCTCCCATGTGCATAATAAATGAACTTTGAACCTTAAAATAATGAATGATTTGACAGGCGACAATAACTTGTCATATTAAACTCCCACAAGTTAGCTTGTCCTAGGTAGATTCTAACATGTTTCAATGTGAACTAATGAACTTATGTTGTCAATTTATACACAGGGCTTCTTCGGTGTGGGAAGAGTTGCCGCCTGCGTTGGACCAATTACTTGAGACCCGATATTAGGAGAGGCCTCTTTCAAACAGAAGAAGAAAGAACTATCCGTCAGCTCCATGCAATTCTAGGCAACAGGTAGTAAAACCACACTGATAAACTATGGATGACCAACTAGAGATGCTGATGATTTTCTTGGGAGTCCCTGCAAAAAAATTTTATAGAGTGATATTGCTAATTTTAGTATAATGACTTTCTCCAGGTGGTCTACGATAGCTTCCCAGCTTCCAGGGAGAACTGACAATGAGATCAAGAACTTCTGGAATACACATTTGAAGAAAAAGCTGTTGGAAATGGGACTCGATCCTTCCACCCATGCACCCAAATCTGAGATACCCAACAATCAGTCCACAACACTCCTGAGGCACGCGTCACAGTGGGAGATAGCTAGGCTAGAAGCCGAAGCAAGATACTCTATAAATTCAATCCTCTCATCTAAGAATAAGTTGATGGAAAACACTATTGCAGAGGCCAATTCCAAGGCACCCAGTGATCTTTTCTTGAAGCTTTGGAACTCAGAAGCAGGCAAGGCCTTCAGGAAGGAGTCTGTTACTAATAAGTCGACAAAGAATAACAATAACAATAGTGAGAATACCAATGTAGTGGATCATGATCTACAGAATGCCGTTCCATGGACTTCTACAACTCTCAAACTAACCTTCAGCCCAGTTGCATCCTTCTCCTCTGTATTCAACTCAGATGAGCTTATTAGCTATCTCCCAAATGTTATTGCTAACGAGGAAGACGATTCTTCAATGAGGGGCCAAACAGGAAACAAGAAGGCCACCACCCATGAGGACACTTCTAGCTCTGATGATGGTGTTCATAATTACCATGACATAAAGGGCTTGGCGGACCTGTTTCTCGATTCCCCTAATACCAATACTGCTCATAAGACCAGTGCCAGTAACTCAAACATGGCAGAATTTAGCACGAATTCTCAGCTGCAGTTACCTTGGGCATGTCAAGAACTATGCCCAGATGGGGACAATGATTACTGGGACAGCGTACATGGAGATCTACGGAGAGAAGACTACGCTTGAGGCAGGTTATTTTATGTACTTGACTTTTCTTCTGATCTCCTCTCCTTAGACTATACGATCTTGCCATGTCAGGTTGGTGTTTTAACACACAAATATATGCATACCTATCTCGATAATGCAATTGAAATACATAAAATAGGATACCTGCTGGTAAACAGACGGGTTAGTTTGTTTATCATTCCAACTTTCCGTCATCTTCAGTTTCATGTTTATGTAATATAAGAGTTGCATGATCTAGGTTTTTCTATCAACTATCTTAAGTCTCAATCATTCATACTTCTTCCCACGTAATATCAGATTTTCACTTATTTGCAAGATTAATAGCCTCATACATGCGTTTGTGTTTCTAATTTGTACTCTTTTCATTTTGGGGGAATATATGCACCAAAACAGTTGCTGGAACAGCATTCTAGTCATTTTCTGAATATATCTTATCTATTATAAATAAATAGAATGAAAATAATACGTTTAACCACATTTCATTTCTTTCTCTAATCTAAAATCTAAACATAATAATATGCTAAGGAATTCGATAGATTTTAAAGTTCTAGTTTAAATTTTTAGGTTGTAGTATTGAAATGAGAAAATGATATGGTTTAAAAAGTTATCTTTATTTTTTAAAAGGTGTTTTTTCAGTGGCATAATATATGCATAGTTTTAAATTAGAATTGCATAATGAGGTTTAACAATTATTGTTAATAATTTAAGATTTATCATTCTATATGAAGCATATAATATTTAGCATTTATTCAACTTTCAATATCTAATGTTTACTTTCACTCCTTGCATTGCATTCTGTAGGTTTGCGAGTGTAGGAATCAATTGGTCTCAGTAAGAGTGGGTGGGATGCATTGGGGATAGATTCTAGGCAATGAAAAGATCCCTTTCCAATGTAGATGTTGTTTAGCTACATGGCATTTAACTTCTTGACACCCTCTCGATTTGCATCTACATTAGTCTTCCACTTGGTGGAAGGACAATGAGTGGTGGATCTCATAATTTTTCCTACTGACTAATATTCTTATTCAAAGCCTTCTGCGGATTAAGCATCTCCCTCTACTTCTACTATAACAATTTTACTAGTTCATGTTTTCCCTACTCATGTGGCCCCCTTTTCAATAGTTCATGTTGTTCTTATAGTTGTGGCCCCTCATACAACCTGTTTTGGCAATCTCTTGAGTTATAACATCATTTCGCCCAAGGATCTTGACTCTGTCCCTAGACTATTAGATTTATCCTCAAAATTTGTTGGCTTGCCAAGGTGACTTTTGTGCTAACTCTAATGGTTCCTCCAACACTACTGAATTAGGTTCTCCACCTAAGGATGTTTCTTCTTGAACTATTGTTTTCTGCTAGTAAAAGGGAAAATTCCTAGAACACTCAAATTGTTCAATTGGGTCCATAACAAGGTGTTAACTCTGAATTGAAATAGCTTGTTTTTTTGGTCTTCTTTGTGAATAACTTCTATTTTTGTCATCACTGTTGCATTGTTGTTTTGGTTTACTTTTTGAATAAACATTTTGTTCTATTCTACAATAGTCTTTTATTGTGATGGTTTTCTTTTATTATATAATAGGACCAGCCTCTTCTCCACTTTAATCACAAATAATTATGGTTAATAATGTAAGGTTTATCATTTGACATGCAATGTAAAATATTAAACATTCAATACTCAATATTTAATATTTAATGTTTAAGGTGTAATATTTACCTTCACTTGGGTTTAATTTCAATTCAATAATTGATGAGTATAAGGATTCACATTCGAAGTTCAATTTTGAAGTATAATTATTCATTATTAAATGATTACTATTTAAGGTTCAAATAAGGTTTATGTTTTAAGTATTACTCACATTAAATAATTTATCTTATTGCTTAGCGATTAATGTTTAAGGTATAAGGTTCAAGACTAATGGTCTAATACTTATAGAATTAAATTGGGCATGAGATAAAATGTTTACAAAGGGATAATGATAATAAATTCTATTCATTAGAATTTAATAATTTTTGTGTGGAAAATGGTCTTCACAGAACTTAAGTTGTTCCTTTTATATATCAGGAAAACGGAGCAATAGAGAGGTTAAATTGAATGATTTTAGAGAGAGATAGGTGCATACTCTCTAATGCAGGTATGTGTAAAGAATTTTGAGCAGAGCCTTGTAATACACTAGTGTATTTGATTAATCGAGTACCTATATGTTGATTAATTTTTTATATTTTGGAGGAGACATGGTTAGGAAAACAAATCTCTCATATCCATTTACAAGTGTTTGGATGTGAAGCATTCGCTCTTGTTCCCAAGAAGAAGAGAACTAAATTGGATGCTTAATCAAAACATTGTACATATTTTAGTTATGAAAAGGATCAGTATGGATTCAGATTGTGGGATCTTGTTGATAGAAAAAAATTCATAGAAGAGATATTGTTATTCAATAGAAGACATTTCTAGCCCTGAACACATAGCTAGTAGACAGTAGAGAATATGTTCCCTTGTCAATATTTGAAGATATCACCCACAAGGATTACTTGGAGGTAATTTGTAGCTAGGAAGAATAGGTGGAATTCTTCGTTCCATTTCAATGTCATCACCCACCTCTATTTTATAACCCACCCTTGTTTCATCTCCTTGTAGTCCTCTCAGGCACCATTTCAACTTCACATTGATTTGTTTCAAATGAGGGTCTATTTGAATCCTCACACAACAAGGATAATATTGCTATCGACTAGAAAATTATTCAAGAGGGAGACAACAATTTAGAATTCACATATAATGTATCTTATTCTTCTCATCAACACCATTGCGATGTGGACACCTCTTCCAAATCCATGTATTCTACTCATGCCTCATGTGGGTTTTGAAAGGAAGGGGGACATGGTGCTAAGGGAAATTTCTTACTTCAGACTAATCCATTACCCTATTTTTAATGCATAGAGGGGAGCTTGGATGGTATGCATCCAAACCATAGTTTGAGAGAGTTTATTGATAATATGTTGATAAACACTGGTAATATTGATGCTGGAAATACTTGTGGATCTGAATTCCAACCAATTAAGAGACAAGTTTTTAAGTCTATGAGGTCCCAAAAATATCCTCCAAAGTTTTTAGATTATGAATTATATTTCTTTGAAGAGGTGAAGCTAGAGCTTTTTCTATCTAATCAAACAAAGAAACCATATTTTAAAGCTACTTGTAAATCCATTGATTGTCATAAAGGGAAGGATGCAATTTTTGAAGAGATGCATTTTTTATTGACAAATCAGACTTGGTATTTGGTCTCTCTACCTCACAATCATAAAGTATTAAAGAACAAATAGGTTTAAAAAATAAAGGAGGAAGATATAAACAAGAAACATTAACGAGCCAGTATGGTTGTGAAAGGTTATGGTCAATAAAATGGCTCAATTTTGATGAAATATTTTACTAGTTATAAAGATGACAACAAATCAATTTGTTTTGGGCTTGGCAAGTGCATGGGATCTTGATCTTGAATAGATTGACATCAAGCCCATATTTTTGCATGGATATATTGATGAGGAATTGTGTATGGAGCATCCTGAAGGATTTGTGAAACATGGACAACAACATTTTTATTGCAGGTTAAAGTGAACCTTGTACATGGGCTCAAGCAAGCCCTGAGGTAGTGGCATCTAAATTTTGATCATTTTATGTTTGATTATAAGTTCATACCTTGTCAATTTTATCCATTTGTTTATTTCAAACAACTTCCAAATAGTGAATTTTTATACTTTTACTTTATGTAGATGACATATTAGTAGCTAGAACTAGCATGTGGATTGTTCATGAGCTTAAGCATCAATTAGTAGATTTGTAATGAAGGATTTAGAGGAAACAATTTAAGAATTCTTGGAATGACTATTACTTGAGATAGAAAGAAGAAATAAATTAAGTTGTCACACAAATAATACATTGATAAGGTATTGCATAGATTTGGTATAATGAGAGTGATGTTTGTAAGAACTCTTTTAGTTGGTAATTTTAATCTATCTTATAAAATGAGTCATAAAACAAAAGAGGATTAGGAATTTATGAGAGATGATATTTATACATCTGTAGTTGGTAGTATTATGTATGACATGGTTTCTACTCATCTAGATCTTACTCATGCAATAGGAGTAGCAAGAATATTTATGAGAAATACTGGTTAACCTCTTTGGGAGGTGGTCAAATGAATCTTAAGGTATTTTTTAGTATGGTTTGCATTTTGAAAAGGACAATGCACATTTACAAGTTTATGTTATCTAGGTGGAGATTTAAACAAATGAAGTTCTACTACTGGTTGTGTCTTCACCTTTTCTAGGAAAGCCATTAGTTGGGTTTCTAGATTGCAACTATTAGTTTCCCTTTCCTCCATCAAGGATAAGTACATGGATCTCTCTACACACATAAGGGGGGTGTTATTTTTAAAATGTCTATTAAGTAATTTTATCTATGAAAAATCTAATTTTATTCTATTTTGTGACAATAGTAACATTATTTTTTTGGCTAAACATCATACATCTCATTTTCGCTCTGAGCATATAGAATTGCACAATCATTCCATTCAACATGTACTCAAATACAAAATTTTACAAGTTGCGAAGATTAAGACAACCTTGGATCCATTTGATGCTTTGCAAAGGCTATCCAAAGAGATAAGTTGAAGTTTTGTAGGACTTCTCTCGACATTGTAAAATTGTGACATTAAGGGAAAGAAGGGGAGGTTTCTGATGTGTAACAACCTTCATTGAACTTCAAGTGGGATTTCATTGAAGATATGAATCCCAACGCTCATGTTCAAGTAGGTTATTCACATTCTGGTTGAGGTTTATGTATATTTAGTTGATGTAACTACTTCTATAAATTGTTGTTGTAAAAAGAAACATAGATAATAATAATTTTTTTCCCTACTTCAAGAGTAAATGTAGCCAATCTTGGTGAACTACTATAAATTGATGTTGTTGTCTTGTTAATGTCCTTTAATTTTGTTTCTCCGATTTCTACACAATCATTATTCAAATCTTTATTTACAATTATTATATAGATCTGAATCATAGACCACTCACGAACAGACATAATTAAAATAATGTAATATAGACAAAGGACACTTGGTGTAATAGTTTAGTCATGGTCTACACACCTAGGTAGTTTTGAGTTCAAATCTCTTCAATACAGAAAAACAAATGTAAACTACACTAACAAAAGCAACCTATTGTAGTGCAATTATGGTCATCTTTTTTGTTTATTATAGTAAATATTATTTTGATATTTTTAATCACACACACACACACACACACACACAATCAATCAATTTAAATAATTATTTTTGACATATTTTTACTTATATCCTAGAGTTTAGGACCACATTTTATTTTGTTAAAAATATGAATTGATTTTTACAAAAATTATTTAATTTAATTGAAACTTGGTCTATTGATTATATTGTTCAATTTGAATTCACATACGTGTATACTATTTGGTTTGATTTTGAATGTGGTTGAAATTGAATGAAAATTTTGAATTTAGTAATCAATCTTATTTTTTGTTGAAATGAAAAATTATATTGATGATAAATCAAATAAAAATAATTTGCATATCTAACACAATAATATTTATCATAACTACAAATGGATACTTTTAACCACATCTAACAAATATAAAATCTAGACCAAAAAGAGAAAAATCAAATAATAAATACTATTAATAGATGCTTTTAACAATATCTACAAATCTTAAGATTCAGTGGAAGAGCACCAATTACCATCCATGTTCCAATTATTGTTCATTGGATTTCACTAATTAAAAGCCTATTAAAAATTCTTCTAGTGCATTAATAGCCCCTTATTTTCTTAGAAAGAAGGTTAGTAATTAAATTAATTCTACAATATAATTGGTACCAATTGTAATCACCTAAAAATAGTCATTAACCCCTTTTTGCTAAAATCATAAATTGCTTATTCTAGATCAAATCCCTGTTCTATCATTTATTCGATTATTTTCTATGGGCTAACCATTTTATCCTAAGTCTTTATTTATTAAAAAGAATATTTCCTCCCCTTTTAATAAATAAAATGCCCCCACTTTTCCTCTTATCCTAAGTTGCACAAATAAAACACTATTCTTATTTTATAAAAAGAGAAAAAAAATAAAAAAATAAAAATCTTATTTAATTAAGAGAACATGCTCCCTTTTAATTAAAAATCTCTTTTAATTAAATAAAAAAATCTTTTTAATGGAAACCACTTTTCTAAAAATAATAAATAAATAATAAAATAAAAAGAAAAAGAAAAAGACTTTTTGTCTACACATGAATGCACACTTTCCAAGGTGAGTGGAATCTCCTATTGCCTCTTAATCACTTCCACACATCTTTTTGCCTCTTAATCATGTCTATTGATTTTGCCTCTTGAGAATCTTGAGCACATGGATCAACCAAGATTTAATTTCCACCTTTGATAATTCTCTTTTGCCTCTTAATCTTGATCGTCCGTTCATTTCTAAAATCCTTTAAAAGGAGGCTCTCTCCTCATTCTTAATCACTCATCTTTTCCTTCTCTTGCAAATAATCCATCTTTTGCATGATTCATCCTCTTGGAGTCTTGGCATCTTAGCATCTTGGAGTCTTGGAGCTTCTCAATCTTGGCATTTTGGAGCTATGGTATTCTTAGATCTCTCATATTGAAACATTGCATCATCATTTCATTTTTATTCTTGCATCATAGTTTAGTTTCATTATCATTGCATTCTTAATCTAGTTTCCTTTATGCTATAGATTAGCTCACATAGTTTAATTAGCAAGGATTTGTAATACTTCTATTTTTCATTTTTATAGCTTAGCTTGCATCTTCATTCTAGCATAGTATTGCATTGCATTCTCATCTAGATTTCTTGTGGATATTGGCATTCTTTCCCTTTTCTTCATTGAATCTCTCATTGCATGGTTTACTAGCAAGGTTACAGGCTTAATAGCTCTAGCTGAGAGCAAATTTAAAATACTCTTGCACTCCATGCCTAGGGAGCTCTAGGTCGCTTTCTCAAAGTTTCCCTCTCATGGATTCCCTTGGATATAATGACTTAGAGAAATGCACTTTTTAGAGTACACATTTTTGGCGCCCACCGTGGGGTAGAGTAGCTTAACTTTGTCCTTTCATTTTTTTGCATTTCCATCATTTTTTAGATTAATTTTGGCTTAGTTTTCCTAACCTCTTGTTGGTATAACAAGTTTTTTTGAAGGTGCTCTTGCTTTCATGGAAAATGTTTAAAATTGCTTGAGGTAATTTGTTCCATCTCTACAACATTTGGATTTTGGGATTAAAATTGAACCTCTCATGTGTTTGGCTTGAGTGTTTACATGCTTTCATAGAACACATTTCAATTGATGCTCTTAATGGGAAATGAAAGAACATAGATTTGTTTTTACAAGTTTGTGTAAGTGAATGCTTGTGTTTAAACCTTATGTAATTCTTGGTTCCAATATCAAATATCTCATTGAGTGATTAAGGGCATGGATTCATTCCTTGTTTACATAAGGAGTTAAATGCACCACTTTGTGGACTCACTCTGTGTTTGCTTGGAAAGTTAAATATTCTATTGATTCAACCCTTTGTCATTTGTGAGTAGTATTGATAAGAAACTTTAGATTACTTTTGATTGATCTTGTTAGCTAAATTGGGTGTTGGACTCGCTTATTTCTAATTGCCCCTCATTATCGCCCTTTGGATGCAAGGTCAGCATTCATACATAAAGGAGGGGTCTACTTGAAAAGAGCGTTAAGTGTTCCACAAAGTTCTCCCTTTTATGCTTTCTTGATCTCATTAGTTTTCTAAGGTGTGGACTCATTTTGAGTTTGTGTGAGGAGTTAAATGTTCCACTTTTGGACTCACTTTAAATTTGTGTGAGGAGTTAAATGTTCCACTTTTGGACTCACTTTTAGTTTGTGTCAGGAGTTAAATGTTCCACCTTGCGGACTCATTTCACATTCACTTGAAGAGTTAAATGTTCCACTTTTGGACTCACTTCACATTCACTTTAAGAGTTAAATGTTCCACTTTTGGACTCACTTCACATTTACTTGAAGAGTTAAGTGTTCCACCTTTAGTGCTTTAAATACTTTTGATAGTGAATTACTTACTTTTTATTTTTAGAAGGCCTGCTTGGGGACACACCACCTCAAGGGACGACCTTAACTCCTGTGTTCTAGTGGAGTATAAATAGCGGGTGGTGAATCAAAAGACACCTCTCTTGGGAATTGAGTTCGATATCACTCTTGGCTAAGCCTCCAAGAACTTTATACCTTTGAGAAGTGAAGGAGGATTTACGGATTTGGGCCTCACGTACCTTGTGTATATCGAGGACTCCCTTTAGCAAAGATATGTATATCCCTGTAGATAGCTTGATAGGATGTTGTTGTGTTCTAAGTGCCTGCTAAAAAATGTTCAAGAACATACACAAGTAGAATCTTTAAGGAGTAGAAATACTAAGTCACTATTCTTGTTCATGTGCAAGGTTGCTTTGCCCCTTGCTCATTGTTTGAAGACAACTGCTTGCTTGAACTCCTTGATTTCTGTCTTATGTGCTTGATCCATGATAAAAATCTATTGATATACTTACTTGATCTTTTAAAATGCTTCAAACTGAGTCTTTTTATGTTCACTGGTCAAAAAGTCGTACAAATCTGCAACAGTATCACGCGCCTTACTGAGAAATATCGTGCGATAGTTCATGCCTGCTATCTATCACTTGCTTTACTTGAAGTCTATCACTCTGGTATATTAAGGTCTGTCGCCTAGTATAAGGTGAAGTATCACTCTGTCTTAGGACTATCACCCTGTTTGCCTGAGAACTATCGCCTGGGTCCTTTCTGCTGTCCTATCATGGCTGCAATTTGGAGTTACTAAACTTTCACTTTAACCTATCATAGAGTGTCCTTTCCTATTCTTACCTGAAGCTGGTTTGTTATCTGCATGCTTAGACTTGTTATAGACTGAAACAAATGAGTTAAAACTATTGGATTTGAGCTTAACGAATGCTACTCTTGATCACTTGTCCCATCACGGTTACCTCTCTAGCTACTTGCTTATTGAGCTTCTTGCTCGCTGCTCGGCTTTAGTCAATTGATTGTTGTAAGTGCTTGAGAACTTTTGATGAGCCATCTCTCTCTATTGTTCTACTTTGACAAGTGATCTTTATTATCTTTGCTTATCTCAAATTTGAGAAACTTTGTCTCATTCTATTAGTCAACCAACATCTCTTTTCATGCCGGTTACAACTCGGTCTCAATTTGAGCAGGAGAATCACTCTCCGTTCACTTATATACAATTACCTTCTCCAACTAGATGCTCACGAGTGCCCATTAGCAACAACAGTTCTAGTTCTAACCAATCTGAGGATTCTAAGGCTACCCTATGGTACAAAGGAGGTTTCCTCTTTTCCACATTCAAGACCCCCAAAAACACGGACAGTGTCTCACTCACTTTGACTGAACAAGAAAAATTTCAATGCTTGCAAGAACATTTTGAGCATAAAGATAACCAAGCGCGCTTAGACAAAGAACACAATCAACAAAGGATGGATGCTGCTAGGCGCATGGCTTATAGAGGGACATTTCATGAGCAACCTGAGACTAGTAATCATGAGCATAGATCTCTTTTTATCAATGGCAACAATGGAAACAACACGCCACCAAGATCTCCTCCAAGACCCACTTTTGGTATGCCTTCTTCACCTCCTAGACCTCCTCCCTCTCAACATGAGGCAGAGGTTGATGATGAGATTTCTAGTGAGGATCTTATGAGATTTGAACAAGATGTGGTCTCCCAACGAATGATGCATAAGCTTTTAGAGCGTAATGGCGATCAATATTTTCAATATATGACTTCTAGAGGATACAAGCTTCCTCCCGGCTATGATGTCAGACAAATTGTCCAACAAAGAGTACCAACTGAATTGGAAGTCCTTCAGGAAGAACTACGTTGGACAAATCAATGCCTTACCCAAATGGAAATAGAAAGAGAGCCTCCAAAGGTCTCTTTTGTAGAATCAATTTGTACTCTTCCCTTTGATAAAAGTCTATACATGGTCCCGTTTCCTAGGGATATTAAGGTTCCCAAATACGATAAGTACGATGGAAATGGTGATCCCCAAGACCATGTGCGTCACTTTTATGCTCTTAGTATGGACTTTCTTCATGAAGACACATTTCTTCTACGATTATTCCCTCGAAGCTTAAGAGGCCAAGCTTTAGAATGGTTTGTGAAATTGACACCACCTCTTAAGACTTTTGATGAGTTGGCTTAGTGATTTACCCAGCATTATTCTTACAACATCCAACAACCTATCACCATGATAGATCTTGGTAATCTAAGACAACATCAAGGTGAGTTATTTTCTACTTATTTGCAACATTGGAGGTCATTGTATTCTCGATATCCTCATCAGTTACCCGAGAGAGAAAAGATTGACATTTTTGTCAACACTCTTGTGCCTGAGCTATATTATGATTTAAGGAAACAATTGTCTCTTCTTTCAACGACATGGTTGAAAGTGCATATTGAATTGAGGATGTAGCTATAAGAAAAGGGGATATTGTTATTAATAAAGATGTTAAAGGCAATGGCAAAGACAAGAACAAACCTTGGAATAAAAACAAGTATGTTGTTAATGATGGGGTTGTTGACGCTCCTAAAGCTAAAGAGCCTGCTTTCAATCTCTCCAATGCTATCTATGCAGCAAAACAACAAGAAGCTACCAATGCTCACAGTGCTCCTAAACCTCAATATGCAGATAAGCCTAAGAACTCATTTCAAAAGTGAGTCTATACCAAGTTGGCAGAACCTTACGATGTGATCCTTAAGACTTTGGTTGACTATGGATATCTTACGCTTCCTGATAAACCTGGTAACTGGGATTCGATAAATAGGCCTGATTGGTGGTGAGAGGATTCTTATTGTCATTATCACAGAAACAAGGGACATCCGATAGACAATTGTTTTAAGCTTAAGGATGATATTCAAGATCTTATTGAGAATGGCACAATCTCCACTAATGGCTTAACTAAAAATTCTGATCACACAGCTTTCAAAGATCCTCTACCTAAGCATGATAAGGGGGAAACCTCTCAAACACATAAGAAGAATCATGATGCAAAGATCAATTACACATATACTTCTAATATGCCTGTGATTAACATGGTAGAGCCCATTGAGAGTGTTCTAATGATGAGGTCTCAAGATGATAATAAAGCCAATCATGGTAGGCCAAAGTTAGTCTTGCAAACACGTGGTAGTTCATCTTCCCGAAGTGAGACACTAAATGCTGTTACTAGGGGGCAAGCCAAGATTGTCCTTAAAACTATGCAAGATCCCAAGCAACCTTTGCCTTCCAAACAAGCGGCTCCTTTAGCCACCCTTAGCTATGATCTTGTCTAACATTTGCAAAAGACACCAGGACAGATATCTATCCTTGAGTTGCTTCGGTTATCCCCTTCACATAGAGAGATTCTTGATGAGGCTCTATGTACAACACGTGTTCCCAATGACATTGATCCAGATCAATTTCAGGCTATGGTCAACCACATTTCATCTCTGCTATCTCTCTCCTTTTCTATAGAAGATGACATATCTATTGCTCACCCACATAATCTAGCTTTACACATTGAAGTTCTAGTCTACCACACCCACGTCCACTGAGTCCTGATAGACAATGGTGCAAGGTTAAATATTGTTTCTTTCAATGTCATACAACAATTGGGTTTGTCAGAATTTGTTGTGGATTCTAAGAAGAAGATTACTATAAAAGCTTATGATGAAGTGGAAAGATCTTCCAAAGGTCTTGTCATGTTGCCTGTCTGAGTGGGCCCTATCACAAAAGATATTAACTTTCAAGTATTGGACATTCCACTCGCATATAATATTCTTTTGGGTCATCCTTGGATCCATGACATGTAGGCTGTTCCTTCCACTTATCATCAGTGCGTCAAATTTCTGTACAATGGCACTGAAGTTGTGATTCCTGGAGATCATACTATTGCTATTAATGCTCTTGCTTCTGCTAAAACATTTGTTCCTCACAATAAACCTTCTGCTGATCCTAGTACATCTCGAGTTGCTACTAAGAAAACACTTAAGATGATGAGCCTTGGTATGGGTGAATATACGCTGGATTCCTTTGCTTCTATACCTATTTCTCCTAGGTCATATGGGAAAGCTTCTGATAAAATGAAGCCTTCCACTTCTGCTATGGTGATCTTTGATACTTTTGTTCTTTCATCCATTCCTTTAGAAGCAGAAAGAGAAGAACAAGCTGTTCAAGAGTGGATATATAGAGAAGATTTCAAAAATACTCCCATGCTTAGTAATTCAGACATAAATACAGATGAGTCACCACTACACACTATGGCTCAAATGGGAGATGATCTTCCTTCTACTTCACTTCTTTGGGGAGAAGCATGTATATCTACTGATGATATGGCTGAGGCCTCTATGTCTAGAACCTATGTGCCTAAAGAATCATTGTACTATGATAGACAACATCGCGACATTGCACGGTTGCTAAAAAGAGGTGATCTCTCACATAATGACATGAGTATCTCTACTTCTTGGCATCTTAAGCCTCTTCCAAAAGATTCGTCCATGATAGATATGGATGTTGATGTAGTTCATACCTCTCGTAACTATCCTGATGTAGTCGATGAGTCTCGCGAAGGGTCTGATGGGTTTGTTCCCCGTATTGCCTTAGTAGACTACGTTGGTCCTTCTATGACAACTCTAGATCTAGCTACTTTTGGAGCTTACCCTATAGGCTTGACCTCTCTTATCCTTAGAAATTTTGCTAGGTTTTACCTCTCTGCAAAATTATTTTTTAAAAAACTAGGGCAAATTTCAAATTTTTGAAGAAATCCAATTTTGGGCCAAGTTTGATTGCCCTTTCCCCCCTTTATCTTTGACGGTTTCCAAGTCTTTGTTAAATCAAAAAATTTATTTTAAAATTTTCGGCCCCCTTACCCCTTTCTTTTCCTAGCAGTCTTCCTTTAACCTCTAAGGGTTTTCGCATAATCTCATGGCTTATTCCTAAGCCATGAGATCATGCGAAATGGTCAAGTCTTCACATTCGGCGGTTAGTTTCCCCGCTGGCGGTCAAGTTTTCACACTTACTGGTGGGCAATGTTTGGCCTTGACGGTTTCTTAACTGGCGACTTGGCGACACGGTTAGCCTTTGCCCTGGTCGCCGATTCTCCAAATGTTTTGGCGGTCACCAGTTTCTTCTAGCGACTCAGCAAAAGGGTTTGCAGTGGCGGCTAGCGGTCTCTTTGAAGGCTTTTCGCATGTTCGCATGGGCTTTCCTAAGCCCATGCGATCATATGAAAAGGGTTTGCGGTGATGGTTAGCAGTCTGCGGGTGCCGGCGGTTTGAAATCTTCCCGAGCGGTGTGGTTAGTGACGTGGCGGCATTTCGCTATTTCGCATAGCCCGCTCAAGGGCTATGCGAAATAGCGAAATGCCGCCACGTGTCATCTCGGTGACGAGTTTTCTATGGGGCCCAAATCTCTCTCAGGACGGTGGCGGTAGCGGTGGTCATGGTGGCGGCTAGCGGTCTCTTTGAAGGCTTTTCGCATGTTCGCATGGGCTTTCCTAAACCCATGCGACCATGCGAAAAGGGTTTGCGGTTCTCGGCGGTGGGATGTCTGGTGGGCCCGTTTCCTTTATGTGGGCGCTGGGATGAGTGGTATGTGGTGCGTGGGCCCCCTTTTATGGGGAGTTAAATTTTTATAATGTTCTTCAAACTTCTATGGTTTGAGGAAGGGCGCGCCAAGTTTTTAAAAAAAAAGGGTTTGTAAAGGCTAGTGTTTTGCTAGTAAAGTTTTGGGAAGACTGTGGTTTTTTAGTAAAGTCTTTCCAGATGTTTTCGAGATATTTTCTGAAATATCCTACCGGTTTTTGGTCTGCATTAATGTTGATTTTCTAAGGGTTGTTGAGATTTTTTGAGCCCTAAGGAGATGCAAATTTTTGTAAAGGGTATATAGTTAGTTTTTTCAATTGATAAAAAGGGGGTGGTTGATTCTGATAAGAAAACAGAGAATTATTGATATCAGAGGAATTTTCCAGATTGTAAATTTCTATCAGTTTGACATATAAAGATGGAATATATTATGTGCTGCTGACTTTCATGAGAGCTTTATTGTCAGGATTTCATAAATTCAACTGGTGAAATGTGTACTTAGTTCAAGGTTCTGAATCTTTATCTCTCCTTTGTTTCTTGTTGTGAATTTGTGAATTTTTACAGATTTATGGGAATATATCATTGCTTTGAGTTCTGACCTAGGGTGAGATTAAATTATGCTCAATGTGGGATGTATGTTCATGACATTTACATGAGGGATTAGTAAAGTAGTAAAAGGTTCAGATTTTGAGTTTATGTCAAAGACCAGTGAATAACATTTTTGTGTTCATTTTATCCTTTTGACTCTGTTGCCCAAATGAATAAGGCACTGGCCTATATATTCTTGTCTTTGTGTTGAGAATTGATCTAGGTTTACAATCCCCAAAGCATTTAAATCAATTCCAGTCTTTTAGTTTAGTATTATTTCATCAAATTGAGAAGGGATTCTATCCATGTGATAAAATCCATCTTGTTGATTCCTTAGAGAGTGAATCAAAAGGTTATTCTTCCTTGAGTTAGGCTCACAAAAAGAAACTGAGGTTCCAAAACCACTGTATATGCTTATAAGAATCATAGTTCATCATTGTATTCTGCCCTAGGATATTATGGACTACCTTCAGAATAGTGATCAATTATTGAACTCAATCATTGGAGTAGGAGCATACCAGTGAAGACATCATCCACACATCACAAGCTTACTTGACTTAAAGTAACTCATTTATAGGCAATACCCGCCTGAGTTTTGTGGAGCTCAAAGTAGAAGGAGGACTTTATCCAATCCTCATCAAGTTAGTCTTTTATCTTGCAAACTTTAGGCCCTATATTCAAGAAATTCAGTCCATATTATGTTAAGTTTGCACATACAGGATTGAGAACTAACAAAATTGGCGACTCTGCTGGGGAAGAGACAAAGAAATTCAGTTAAGGATCTCTGGTTATAGTCACAAAAGTTTTCATATTCAGAAATTTCAGAATCAGACCATTTGTCCCACTTGTGTTACCAATTATTCAGTGATATTCTGGGGAATAGAGAGCTACTGAAATTGATAAGAGTAAATAGTGCAGGTTGAAAGTTGAGTTTAACTCCTTCCCTCATTATTTAAATTCTCTGGTGTTACAAATCAGTCATAAACAACGCGGGTACAAGTAGAGCTGGACTCCTGGCCGGCTTGTTTATCATATCTAGAAGATTCATTGAAGTATAAGAAGAGTTAGTATTCAGAAGTTTCAAATTTTCTCACTAATTAGTGAGTGGCGAATCTCTCTTTAGCAGTTTTACCAGTATTTATTCAGACATCATGAGTATCAGAAATACAAGAGCATATAGTAGAGATCATCCAGAAGAAACATTGCAAGTTGTACTCCCTATTTTCTCTAAAAAGAATAAAGGCAGGAGAGAAAAGGATACTGATGAAATGTCATTAACATGGAAACAGAAAGGAAGTTCAAGACAAGAGGGTTTTGTTCCCTCTAATCAAGAAGGAAATGCCTCAGAATATTAGGAGGCAAAATTAGGCTTGAATCAACAAGAAGATTATTATTCTCCCTCAGACAGAGAGGGTGAGAGACTAATTCAAAGTAGGAAAGGAGTTCCTAGAAGGCAGCAGGCAAGGGTGGGAAGGTCTAGAAGTAAAAGTAGAAATGAGCAAGAATTTTTGCCCCCTTTCACCCTTGGTTCTTCACTACCTCAAGGCCTTCATGAATCACAAGACCAACAAGAGGATTTACAAACACAACAAGTAGAATCAGAGACTACTTTGCCAGATTCAGAAGAGATTTTTGAAGAGGTTTATGAATTGGAAAGAAGAATTCAAGAGCAGGCTGCAATCAGACATAAAAGAGAAAAAGAG
The DNA here is from genome assembly GCA_027943335.1 of Chamaecyparis obtusa. NCBI lineage: Eukaryota > Viridiplantae > Streptophyta > Pinopsida > Cupressales > Cupressaceae > Chamaecyparis > Chamaecyparis obtusa. The sequence continues at coordinate 25,972 of BSBK01011829.1, forward strand.
AAAGAAGATAGAGTTAGACAAGCTATGATTAGAGCTGACCAATAAAGAAGACAATTTCTTGATCTTGAAGCAATAAATTATGTTCCAATTCCAGAAGATGCAACTGAAAAGCCTGTGGTGTATAAAAATTTTGAAACTAGAGTTCCAAGAGATAAAGGAAAACAAAAAGAGAAGAACCTTACAATCAAAGAACCTACAATGTCAAAAGGTCCTATTGATTAGACTATGAGTTTTGAATCAGATTTAGAGAAAGCTAAAAAGGAACAAGAACTATTAGCCAAACAGCTTGAGAAGGCAGAAATTGAGGCAGCAACTTTAGAAATGAAAAAGAAAATAGGTTTTCTTAAAAGGTCAGCAGGACCTACTAATTTTGATCATTCTACAACAACACAAAGAGGAGCAAATGTAACAAATCAGACAGCCAATGTCCCTCCACCAGGTGGTTTTTCTTCTGCAAATACAAATACAAATACAAATGCATCCACATCTCAAGGTGCTAGAATTTTTAATACTGGTGTTATTCAAGAGAGATGTAAACAATTGGTTTTCACTGGTATTCCCGATTATCCTAATCCTTTCCCTGAGGAAATTAGAAAGAAGCTTCCTAAATTCACAGGAAGTAATGTTGTTACATGTGAGGAACACTTGAAAAAGTTCATTGATGTTATTGATGATTATAATATTGTCCCTGATGATGTTATCATGAAATTATTTGTGCAGTCTTTGACTGAGGATTCAAGAGATTGGTTTAGAGCTCTTCCTCATGGTAGCATTAGTTCATGGAATCAATTGAAAAATACATTTAAGGAACAATATGGTGATAAAACACATGAAGGTTTCATGTTGAATGAATTTAACAACATAAAAAAGAATTTCAATGAAGATGTTGTTGAGTTTAATGTCAGATTTCAAAAGGCTATGCATAAATTGCTGCAAGCTATTAGATTGGATGACCGAGTTTGTCTGGTTACGTACTTGAATGCATTTGATTCCAAGATGGGATATCTTTTGAGAGACAAGAATCCAAGAAGCCTTGTGGAAGCTTACAAATTGGCAGTCAACATTGAAAGCAACAGAAGAATTTCAAGGAAATTGGGAAGGAGGGATGATAATTTCCTTGCTGTGAGAAAATTGGCCTGAAACGGGGGCCCTGGACAACCGAAGAAGATAAAATTCTTGTTGAGTATATTCAGAAGAATGGCCATGGATGCTGGCGTGCTCTTCCCAAACTGGCTGGTCTGTATATTATTTCATTTCATTTCAAGAATAAACCACATAGAAATCATTTGCATCTGATAAATACTTATTTGGCAAAGAATTATATACCCATTTTGTTTATTGGGGAAGGAATTTCTCAATTTAAGGATTGCATAGGAACAACATGCATCTCATATATGAGATGATTTGAATTGGAAGTATATTGAGATGAATATTCATCTGGGTAATGAAGTATATCGTAGATTTTTTATTACCATATTAGAAACTCAAGGTCTGCAAATACAGATTTATATTTTATTGTATTCATATTTAAAACCATTTGCATTCAAAGAATAGTGTTATATTATTTATGTACAATTAAGTTCTTCACAAATGGAATTGCGAGAAAACTAAGTTTAATCATGGAGGAAACTCTCTAGTTAAATGCATTTGAGCTGGAGTGGTACCTCCCAGTGACCTCCCAGTAAGTGCCAGTGCTCCACATCCAGTGCTCCATCTCTGTGAGCATCACCTAGATACAATAAGTGCTAAGTGTTACATTCATTCTCATAAGAGATGGGTTCTTGTGAACCACTACTCATGAAACATGGGTCAATGAGTTTGACTCAAAAACTACCCAGTTGAATCCTAATAGCAAATCACAATTTGGCTTACTGTAGAAAATATCTCCTACTTATATTAGATTTTTCATTTTTAGTGTTCAATGACAATCTATTAAACAACTAGTTAATGTCAATAGAGCCACGTTCAGAATGAAGGAATTCTCCAAATTTCATGAAATCTAGCATTTTCTTCTCTATTGGGACTTGTTTCTCAAGCTGACAGAGAATTAAGATATGTGTTACTTAATGAATATTTTATTTTAGTTTTCTAAATAGGTAGAGAATTATATGGTGCATCTGAACTTATGGATATATGTTATGAACATATAGAATGACTTTATTTATTTATACCCACCTTTCACCTGTTTCTTAAGATCTATCTGCATCCTAATTATTATTCTTTCTCAACCTAATAATAATCACTAAATACACAATAATTTCTAAACGTATCTTTACTAAATGAATATCTACTTTGACAGCATATATTGCATTTGTAACTCCTGTGTATGCTTTTACATGTATGAAGACAGCCATTTTGTTTAGAAGTGTAGTACACAAGCATTTGGTTGATTTATTGTAAAAAAGCTCCCATGTGCATAATAAATGAACTTTGAACCTTAAAATAATGAATGATTTGACAGGCGACAATAACTTGTCATATTAAACTCCCACAAGTTAGCTTGTCCTAGGTAGATTCTAACATGTTTCAATGTGAACTAATGAACTTATGTTGTCAATTTATACACAGGGCTTCTTCGGTGTGGGAAGAGTTGCCGCCTGCGTTGGACCAATTACTTGAGACCCGATATTAGGAGAGGCCTCTTTCAAACAGAAGAAGAAAGAACTATCCGTCAGCTCCATGCAATTCTAGGCAACAGGTAGTAAAACCACACTGATAAACTATGGATGACCAACTAGAGATGCTGATGATTTTCTTGGGAGTCCCTGCAAAAAAATTTTATAGAGTGATATTGCTAATTTTAGTATAATGACTTTCTCCAGGTGGTCTACGATAGCTTCCCAGCTTCCAGGGAGAACTGACAATGAGATCAAGAACTTCTGGAATACACATTTGAAGAAAAAGCTGTTGGAAATGGGACTCGATCCTTCCACCCATGCACCCAAATCTGAGATACCCAACAATCAGTCCACAACACTCCTGAGGCACGCGTCACAGTGGGAGATAGCTAGGCTAGAAGCCGAAGCAAGATACTCTATAAATTCAATCCTCTCATCTAAGAATAAGTTGATGGAAAACACTATTGCAGAGGCCAATTCCAAGGCACCCAGTGATCTTTTCTTGAAGCTTTGGAACTCAGAAGCAGGCAAGGCCTTCAGGAAGGAGTCTGTTACTAATAAGTCGACAAAGAATAACAATAACAATAGTGAGAATACCAATGTAGTGGATCATGATCTACAGAATGCCGTTCCATGGACTTCTACAACTCTCAAACTAACCTTCAGCCCAGTTGCATCCTTCTCCTCTGTATTCAACTCAGATGAGCTTATTAGCTATCTCCCAAATGTTATTGCTAACGAGGAAGACGATTCTTCAATGAGGGGCCAAACAGGAAACAAGAAGGCCACCACCCATGAGGACACTTCTAGCTCTGATGATGGTGTTCATAATTACCATGACATAAAGGGCTTGGCGGACCTGTTTCTCGATTCCCCTAATACCAATACTGCTCATAAGACCAGTGCCAGTAACTCAAACATGGCAGAATTTAGCACGAATTCTCAGCTGCAGTTACCTTGGGCATGTCAAGAACTATGCCCAGATGGGGACAATGATTACTGGGACAGCGTACATGGAGATCTACGGAGAGAAGACTACGCTTGAGGCAGGTTATTTTATGTACTTGACTTTTCTTCTGATCTCCTCTCCTTAGACTATATGATCTTGCCATGTCAGGTTGGTGTTTTAACACACAAATATATGCATACCTATCTCGATAATGCAATTGAAATACATAAAATAGGATACCTGCTGGTAAACAGACGGGTTAGTTTGTTTATCATTCCAACTTTCCGTCATCTTCAGTTTCATGTTTATGTAATATAAGAGTTGCATGATCTAGGTTTTTCTATCAACTATCTTAAGTCTCAATCATTCATACTTCTTCCCACGTAATATCAGATTTTCACTTATTTGCAAGATTAATAGCCTCATACATGCGTTTGTGTTTCTAATTTGTACTCTTTTCATTTTGGGGGAATATATGCACCAAAACAGTTGCTGGAACAGCATTCTAGTCATTTTCTGAATATATCTTATCTATTATAAATAAATAGAATGAAAATAATACGTTTAACCACATTTCATTTCTTTCTCTAATCTAAAATCTAAACATAATAATATGCTAAGGAATTCGATAGATTTTAAAGTTCTAGTTTAAATTTTTAGGTTGTAGTATTGAAATGAGAAAATGATATGGTTTAAAAAGTTATCTTTATTTTTTAAAAGGTGTTTTTTCAGTGGCATAATATATGCATAGTTTTAAATTAGAATTGCATAATGAGGTTTAACAATTATTGTTAATAATTTAAGATTTATCATTCTATATGAAGCATATAATATTTAGCATTTATTCAACTTTCAATATCTAATGTTTACTTTCACTCCTTGCATTGCATTCTGTAGGTTTGCGAGTGTAGGAATCAATTGGTCTCAGTAAGAGTGGGTGGGATGCATTGGGGATAGATTCTAGGCAATGAAAAGATCCCTTTCCAATGTAGATGTTGTTTAGCTACATGGCATTTAACTTCTTGACACCCTCTCGATTTGCATCTACATTAGTCTTCCACTTGGTGGAAGGACAATGAGTGGTGGATCTCATAATTTTTCCTACTGACTAATATTCTTATTCAAAGCCTTCTGCGGATTAAGCATCTCCCTCTACTTCTACTATAACAATTTTACTAGTTCATGTTTTCCCTACTCATGTGGCCCCCTTTTCAATAGTTCATGTTGTTCTTATAGTTGTGGCCCCTCATACAACCTGTTTTGGCAATCTCTTGAGTTATAACATCATTTCGCCCAAGGATCTTGACTCTGTCCCTAGACTATTAGATTTATCCTCAAAATTTGTTGGCTTGCCAAGGTGACTTTTGTGCTAACTCTAATGGTTCCTCCAACACTACTGAATTAGGTTCTCCACCTAAGGATGTTTCTTCTTGAACTATTGTTTTCTGCTAGTAAAAGGGAAAATTCCTAGAACACTCAAATTGTTCAATTGGGTCCATAACAAGGTGTTAACTCTGAATTGAAATAGCTTGTTTTTTTGGTCTTCTTTGTGAATAACTTCTATTTTTGTCATCACTGTTGCATTGTTGTTTTGGTTTACTTTTTGAATAAACATTTTGTTCTATTCTACAATAGTCTTTTATTGTGATGGTTTTCTTTTATTATATAATAGGACCAGCCTCTTCTCCACTTTAATCACAAATAATTATGGTTAATAATGTAAGGTTTATCATTTGACATGCAATGTAAAATATTAAACATTCAATACTCAATATTTAATATTTAATGTTTAAGGTGTAATATTTACCTTCACTTGGGTTTAATTTCAATTCAATAATTGATGAGTATAAGGATTCACATTCGAAGTTCAATTTTGAAGTATAATTATTCATTATTAAATGATTACTATTTAAGGTTCAAATAAGGTTTATGTTTTAAGTATTACTCACATTAAATAATTTATCTTATTGCTTAGCGATTAATGTTTAAGGTATAAGGTTCAAGACTAATGGTCTAATACTTATAGAATTAAATTGGGCATGAGATAAAATGTTTACAAAGGGATAATGATAATAAATTCTATTCATTAGAATTTAATAATTTTTGTGTGGAAAATGGTCTTCACAGAACTTAAGTTGTTCCTTTTATATATCAGGAAAACGGAGCAATAGAGAGGTTAAATTGAATGATTTTAGAGAGAGATAGGTGCATACTCTCTAATGCAGGTATGTGTAAAGAATTTTGAGCAGAGCCTTGTAATACACTAGTGTATTTGATTAATCGAGTACCTATATGTTGATTAATTTTTTATATTTTGGAGGAGACATGGTTAGGAAAACAAATCTCTCATATCCATTTACAAGTGTTTGGATGTGAAGCATTCGCTCTTGTTCCCAAGAAGAAGAGAACTAAATTGGATGCTTAATCAAAACATTGTACATATTTTAGTTATGAAAAGGATCAGTATGGATTCAGATTGTGGGATCTTGTTGATAGAAAAAAATTCATAGAAGAGATATTGTTATTCAATAGAAGACATTTCTAGCCCTGAACACATAGCTAGTAGACAGTAGAGAATATGTTCCCTTGTCAATATTTGAAGATATCACCCACAAGGATTACTTGGAGGTAATTTGTAGCTAGGAAGAATAGGTGGAATTCTTCGTTCCATTTCAATGTCATCACCCACCTCTATTTTATAACCCACCCTTGTTTCATCTCCTTGTAGTCCTCTCAGGCACCATTTCAACTTCACATTGATTTGTTTCAAATGAGGGTCTATTTGAATCCTCACACAACAAGGATAATATTGCTATCGACTAGAAAATTATTCAAGAGGGAGACAACAATTTAGAATTCACATATAATGTATCTTATTCTTCTCATCAACACCATTGCGATGTGGACACCTCTTCCAAATCCATGTATTCTACTCATGCCTCATGTGGGTTTTGAAAGGAAGGGGGACATGGTGCTAAGGGAAATTTCTTACTTCAGACTAATCCATTACCCTATTTTTAATGCATAGAGGGGAGCTTGGATGGTATGCATCCAAACCATAGTTTGAGAGAGTTTATTGATAATATGTTGATAAACACTGGTAATATTGATGCTGGAAATACTTGTGGATCTGAATTCCAACCAATTAAGAGACAAGTTTTTAAGTCTATGAGGTCCCAAAAATATCCTCCAAAGTTTTTAGATTATGAATTATATTTCTTTGAAGAGGTGAAGCTAGAGCTTTTTCTATCTAATCAAACAAAGAAACCATATTTTAAAGCTACTTGTAAATCCATTGATTGTCATAAAGGGAAGGATGCAATTTTTGAAGAGATGCATTTTTTATTGACAAATCAGACTTGGTATTTGGTCTCTCTACCTCACAATCATAAAGTATTAAAGAACAAATAGGTTTAAAAAATAAAGGAGGAAGATATAAACAAGAAACATTAACGAGCCAGTATGGTTGTGAAAGGTTATGGTCAATAAAATGGCTCAATTTTGATGAAATATTTTACTAGTTATAAAGATGACAACAAATCAATTTGTTTTGGGCTTGGCAAGTGCATGGGATCTTGATCTTGAATAGATTGACATCAAGCCCATATTTTTGCATGGATATATTGATGAGGAATTGTGTATGGAGCATCCTGAAGGATTTGTGAAACATGGACAACAACATTTTTATTGCAGGTTAAAGTGAACCTTGTACATGGGCTCAAGCAAGCCCTGAGGTAGTGGCATCTAAATTTTGATCATTTTATGTTTGATTATAAGTTCATACCTTGTCAATTTTATCCATTTGTTTATTTCAAACAACTTCCAAATAGTGAATTTTTATACTTTTACTTTATGTAGATGACATATTAGTAGCTAGAACTAGCATGTGGATTGTTCATGAGCTTAAGCATCAATTAGTAGATTTGTAATGAAGGATTTAGAGGAAACAATTTAAGAATTCTTGGAATGACTATTACTTGAGATAGAAAGAAGAAATAAATTAAGTTGTCACACAAATAATACATTGATAAGGTATTGCATAGATTTGGTATAATGAGAGTGATGTTTGTAAGAACTCTTTTAGTTGGTAATTTTAATCTATCTTATAAAATGAGTCATAAAACAAAAGAGGATTAGGAATTTATGAGAGATGATATTTATACATCTGTAGTTGGTAGTATTATGTATGACATGGTTTCTACTCATCTAGATCTTACTCATGCAATAGGAGTAGCAAGAATATTTATGAGAAATACTGGTTAACCTCTTTGGGAGGTGGTCAAATGAATCTTAAGGTATTTTTTAGTATGGTTTGCATTTTGAAAAGGACAATGCACATTTACAAGTTTATGTTATCTAGGTGGAGATTTAAACAAATGAAGTTCTACTACTGGTTGTGTCTTCACCTTTTCTAGGAAAGCCATTAGTTGGGTTTCTAGATTGCAACTATTAGTTTCCCTTTCCTCCATCAAGGATAAGTACATGGATCTCTCTACACACATAAGGGGGGTGTTATTTTTAAAATGTCTATTAAGTAATTTTATCTATGAAAAATCTAATTTTATTCTATTTTGTGACAATAGTAACATTATTTTTTTGGCTAAACATCATACATCTCATTTTCGCTCTGAGCATATAGAATTGCACAATCATTCCATTCAACATGTACTCAAATACAAAATTTTACAAGTTGCGAAGATTAAGACAACCTTGGATCCATTTGATGCTTTGCAAAGGCTATCCAAAGAGATAAGTTGAAGTTTTGTAGGACTTCTCTCGACATTGTAAAATTGTGACATTAAGGGAAAGAAGGGGAGGTTTCTGATGTGTAACAACCTTCATTGAACTTCAAGTGGGATTTCATTGAAGATATGAATCCCAACGCTCATGTTCAAGTAGGTTATTCACATTCTGGTTGAGGTTTATGTATATTTAGTTGATGTAACTACTTCTATAAATTGTTGTTGTAAAAAGAAACATAGATAATAATAATTTTTTTCCCTACTTCAAGAGTAAATGTAGCCAATCTTGGTGAACTACTATAAATTGATGTTGTTGTCTTGTTAATGTCCTTTAATTTTGTTTCTCCGATTTCTACACAATCATTATTCAAATCTTTATTTACAATTATTATATAGATCTGAATCATAGACCACTCACGAACAGACATAATTAAAATAATGTAATATAGACAAAGGACACTTGGTGTAATAGTTTAGTCATGGTCTACACACCTAGGTAGTTTTGAGTTCAAATCTCTTCAATACAGAAAAACAAATGTAAACTACACTAACAAAAGCAACCTATTGTAGTGCAATTATGGTCATCTTTTTTGTTTATTATAGTAAATATTATTTTGATATTTGTAATCACACACACACACACACACACACACAATCAATCAATTTAAATAATTATTTTTGACATATTTTTACTTATATCCTAGAGTTTAGGACCACATTTTATTTTGTTAAAAATATGAATTGATTTTTACAAAAATTATTTAATTTAATTGAAACTTGGTCTATTGATTATATTGTTCAATTTGAATTCACATACGTGTATACTATTTGGTTTGATTTTGAATGTGGTTGAAATTGAATGAAAATTTTGAATTTAGTAATCAATCTTATTTTTTGTTGAAATGAAAAATTATATTGATGATAAATCAAATAAAAATAATTTGCATATCTAACACAATAATATTTATCATAACTACAAATGGATACTTTTAACCACATCTAACAAATATAAAATCTAGACCAAAAAGAGAAAAATCAAATAATAAATACTATTAATAGATGCTTTTAACAATATCTACAAATCTTAAGATTCAGTGGAAGAGCACCAATTACCATCCATGTTCCAATTATTGTTCATTGGATTTCACTAATTAAAAGCCTATTAAAAATTCTTCTAGTGCATTAATAGCCCCTTATTTTCTTAGAAAGAAGGTTAGTAATTAAATTAATTCTACAATATAATTGGTACCAATTGTAATCACCTAAAAATAGTCATTAACCCCTTTTTGCTAAAATCATAAATTGCTTATTCTAGATCAAATCCCTGTTCTATCATTTATTCGATTATTTTCTATGGGCTAACCATTTTATCCTAAGTCTTTATTTATTAAAAAGAATATTTCCTCCCCTTTTAATAAATAAAATGCCCCCACTTTTCCTCTTATCCTAAGTTGCACAAATAAAACACTATTCTTATTTTATAAAAAGAGAAAAAAAATAAAAAAATAAAAATCTTATTTAATTAAGAGAACATGCTCCCTTTTAATTAAAAATCTCTTTTAATTAAATAAAAAAATCTTTTTAATGGAAACCACTTTTCTAAAAATAATAAATAAATAATAAAATAAAAAGAAAAAGAAAAAGACTTTTTGTCTACACATGAATGCACACTTTCCAAGGTGAGTGGAATCTCCTATTGCCTCTTAATCACTTCCACACATCTTTTTGCCTCTTAATCATGTCTATTGATTTTGCCTCTTGAGAATCTTGAGCACATGGATCAACCAAGATTTAATTTCCACCTTTGATAATTCTCTTTTGCCTCTTAATCTTGATCGTCCGTTCATTTCTAAAATCCTTTAAAAGGAGGCTCTCTCCTCATTCTTAATCACTCATCTTTTCCTTCTCTTGCAAATAATCCATCTTTTGCATGATTCATCCTCTTGGAGTCTTGGCATCTTAGCATCTTGGAGTCTTGGAGCTTCTCAATCTTGGCATTTTGGAGCTATGGTATTCTTAGATCTCTCATATTGAAACATTGCATCATCATTTCATTTTTATTCTTGCATCATAGTTTAGTTTCATTATCATTGCATTCTTAATCTAGTTTCCTTTATGCTATAGATTAGCTCACATAGTTTAATTAGCAAGGATTTGTAATACTTCTATTTTTCATTTTTATAGCTTAGCTTGCATCTTCATTCTAGCATAGTATTGCATTGCATTCTCATCTAGATTTCTTGTGGATATTGGCATTCTTTCCCTTTTCTTCATTGAATCTCTCATTGCATGGTTTACTAGCAAGGTTACAGGCTTAATAGCTCTAGCTGAGAGCAAATTTAAAATACTCTTGCACTCCATGCCTAGGGAGCTCTAGGTCGCTTTCTCAAAGTTTCCCTCTCATGGATTCCCTTGGATATAATGACTTAGAGAAATGCACTTTTTAGAGTACACATTTTTGGCGCCCACCGTGGGGTAGAGTAGCTTAACTTTGTCCTTTCATTTTTTTGCATTTCCATCATTTTTTAGATTAATTTTGGCTTAGTTTTCCTAACCTCTTGTTGGTATAACAAGTTTTTTTGAAGGTGCTCTTGCTTTCATGGAAAATGTTTAAAATTGCTTGAGGTAATTTGTTCCATCTCTACAACATTTGGATTTTGGGATTAAAATTGAACCTCTCATGTGTTTGGCTTGAGTGTTTACATGCTTTCATAGAACACATTTCAATTGATGCTCTTAATGGGAAATGAAAGAACATAGATTTGTTTTTACAAGTTTGTGTAAGTGAATGCTTGTGTTTAAACCTTATGTAATTCTTGGTTCCAATATCAAATATCTCATTGAGTGATTAAGGGCATGGATTCATTCCTTGTTTACATAAGGAGTTAAATGCACCACTTTGTGGACTCACTCTGTGTTTGCTTGGAAAGTTAAATATTCTATTGATTCAACCCTTTGTCATTTGTGAGTAGTATTGATAAGAAACTTTAGATTACTTTTGATTGATCTTGTTAGCTAAATTGGGTGTTGGACTCGCTTATTTCTAATTGCCCCTCATTATCGCCCTTTGGATGCAAGGTCAGCATTCATACATAAAGGAGGGGTCTACTTGAAAAGAGCGTTAAGTGTTCCACAAAGTTCTCCCTTTTATGCTTTCTTGATCTCATTAGTTTTCTAAGGTGTGGACTCATTTTGAGTTTGTGTGAGGAGTTAAATGTTCCACTTTTGGACTCACTTTAAATTTGTGTGAGGAGTTAAATGTTCCACTTTTGGACTCACTTTTAGTTTGTGTCAGGAGTTAAATGTTCCACCTTGCGGACTCATTTCACATTCACTTGAAGAGTTAAATGTTCCACTTTTGGACTCACTTCACATTCACTTTAAGAGTTAAATGTTCCACTTTTGGACTCACTTCACATTTACTTGAAGAGTTAAGTGTTCCACCTTTAGTGCTTTAAATACTTTTGATAGTGAATTACTTACTTTTTATTTTTAGAAGGCCTGCTTGGGGACACACCACCTCAAGGGACGACCTTAACTCCTGTGTTCTAGTGGAGTATAAATAGCGGGTGGTGAATCAAAAGACACCTCTCTTGGGAATTGAGTTCGATATCACTCTTGGCTAAGCCTCCAAGAACTTTATACCTTTGAGAAGTGAAGGAGGATTTACGGATTTGGGCCTCACGTACCTTGTGTATATCGAGGACTCCCTTTAGCAAAGATATGTATATCCCTGTAGATAGCTTGATAGGATGTTGTTGTGTTCTAAGTGCCTGCTAAAAAATGTTCAAGAACATACACAAGTAGAATCTTTAAGGAGTAGAAATACTAAGTCACTATTCTTGTTCATGTGCAAGGTTGCTTTGCCCCTTGCTCATTGTTTGAAGACAACTGCTTGCTTGAACTCCTTGATTTCTGTCTTATGTGCTTGATCCATGATAAAAATCTATTGATATACTTACTTGATCTTTTAAAATGCTTCAAACTGAGTCTTTTTATGTTCACTGGTCAAAAAGTCGTACAAATCTGCAACAGTATCACGCGCCTTACTGAGAAATATCGTGCGATAGTTCATGCCTGCTATCTATCACTTGCTTTACTTGAAGTCTATCACTCTGGTATATTAAGGTCTGTCGCCTAGTATAAGGTGAAGTATCACTCTGTCTTAGGACTATCACCCTGTTTGCCTGAGAACTATCGCCTGGGTCCTTTCTGCTGTCCTATCATGGCTGCAATTTGGAGTTACTAAACTTTCACTTTAACCTATCATAGAGTGTCCTTTCCTATTCTTACCTGAAGCTGGTTTGTTATCTGCATGCTTAGACTTGTTATAGACTGAAACAAATGAGTTAAAACTATTGGATTTGAGCTTAACGAATGCTACTCTTGATCACTTGTCCCATCACGGTTACCTCTCTAGCTACTTGCTTATTGAGCTTCTTGCTCGCTGCTCGGCTTTAGTCAATTGATTGTTGTAAGTGCTTGAGAACTTTTGATGAGCCATCTCTCTCTATTGTTCTACTTTGACAAGTGATCTTTATTATCTTTGCTTATCTCAAATTTGAGAAACTTTGTCTCATTCTATTAGTCAACCAACATCTCTTTTCATGCCGGTTACAACTCGGTCTCAATTTGAGCAGGAGAATCACTCTCCGTTCACTTATATACAATTACCTTCTCCAACTAGATGCTCACGAGTGCCCATTAGCAACAACAGTTCTAGTTCTAACCAATCTGAGGATTCTAAGGCTACCCTATGGTACAAAGGAGGTTTCCTCTTTTCCACATTCAAGACCCCCAAAAACACGGACAGTGTCTCACTCACTTTGACTGAACAAGAAAAATTTCAATGCTTGCAAGAACATTTTGAGCATAAAGATAACCAAGCGCGCTTAGACAAAGAACACAATCAACAAAGGATGGATGCTGCTAGGCGCATGGCTTATAGAGGGACATTTCATGAGCAACCTGAGACTAGTAATCATGAGCATAGATCTCTTTTTATCAATGGCAACAATGGAAACAACACGCCACCAAGATCTCCTCCAAGACCCACTTTTGGTATGCCTTCTTCACCTCCTAGACCTCCTCCCTCTCAACATGAGGCAGAGGTTGATGATGAGATTTCTAGTGAGGATCTTATGAGATTTGAACAAGATGTGGTCTCCCAACGAATGATGCATAAGCTTTTAGAGCGTAATGGCGATCAATATTTTCAATATATGACTTCTAGAGGATACAAGCTTCCTCCCGGCTATGATGTCAGACAAATTGTCCAACAAAGAGTACCAACTGAATTGGAAGTCCTTCAGGAAGAACTACGTTGGACAAATCAATGCCTTACCCAAATGGAAATAGAAAGAGAGCCTCCAAAGGTCTCTTTTGTAGAATCAATTTGTACTCTTCCCTTTGATAAAAGTCTATACATGGTCCCGTTTCCTAGGGATATTAAGGTTCCCAAATACGATAAGTACGATGGAAATGGTGATCCCCAAGACCATGTGCGTCACTTTTATGCTCTTAGTATGGACTTTCTTCATGAAGACACATTTCTTCTACGATTATTCCCTCGAAGCTTAAGAGGCCAAGCTTTAGAATGGTTTGTGAAATTGACACCACCTCTTAAGACTTTTGATGAGTTGGCTTAGTGATTTACCCAGCATTATTCTTACAACATCCAACAACCTATCACCATGATAGATCTTGGTAATCTAAGACAACATCAAGGTGAGTTATTTTCTACTTATTTGCAACATTGGAGGTCATTGTATTCTCGATATCCTCATCAGTTACCCGAGAGAGAAAAGATTGACATTTTTGTCAACACTCTTGTGCCTGAGCTATATTATGATTTAAGGAAACAATTGTCTCTTCTTTCAACGACATGGTTGAAAGTGCATATTGAATTGAGGATGTAGCTATAAGAAAAGGGGATATTGTTATTAATAAAGATGTTAAAGGCAATGGCAAAGACAAGAACAAACCTTGGAATAAAAACAAGTATGTTGTTAATGATGGGGTTGTTGACGCTCCTAAAGCTAAAGAGCCTGCTTTCAATCTCTCCAATGCTATCTATGCAGCAAAACAACAAGAAGCTACCAATGCTCACAGTGCTCCTAAACCTCAATATGCAGATAAGCCTAAGAACTCATTTCAAAAGTGAGTCTATACCAAGTTGGCAGAACCTTACGATGTGATCCTTAAGACTTTGGTTGACTATGGATATCTTACGCTTCCTGATAAACCTGGTAACTGGGATTCGATAAATAGGCCTGATTGGTGGTGAGAGGATTCTTATTGTCATTATCACAGAAACAAGGGACATCCGATAGACAATTGTTTTAAGCTTAAGGATGATATTCAAGATCTTATTGAGAATGGCACAATCTCCACTAATGGCTTAACTAAAAATTCTGATCACACAGCTTTCAAAGATCCTCTACCTAAGCATGATAAGGGGGAAACCTCTCAAACACATAAGAAGAATCATGATGCAAAGATCAATTACACATATACTTCTAATATGCCTGTGATTAACATGGTAGAGCCCATTGAGAGTGTTCTAATGATGAGGTCTCAAGATGATAATAAAGCCAATCATGGTAGGCCAAAGTTAGTCTTGCAAACACGTGGTAGTTCATCTTCCCGAAGTGAGACACTAAATGCTGTTACTAGGGGGCAAGCCAAGATTGTCCTTAAAACTATGCAAGATCCCAAGCAACCTTTGCCTTCCAAACAAGCGGCTCCTTTAGCCACCCTTAGCTATGATCTTGTCTAACATTTGCAAAAGACACCAGGACAGATATCTATCCTTGAGTTGCTTCGGTTATCCCCTTCACATAGAGAGATTCTTGATGAGGCTCTATGTACAACACGTGTTCCCAATGACATTGATCCAGATCAATTTCAGGCTATGGTCAACCACATTTCATCTCTGCTATCTCTCTCCTTTTCTATAGAAGATGACATATCTATTGCTCACCCACATAATCTAGCTTTACACATTGAAGTTCTAGTCTACCACACCCACGTCCACTGAGTCCTGATAGACAATGGTGCAAGGTTAAATATTGTTTCTTTCAATGTCATACAACAATTGGGTTTGTCAGAATTTGTTGTGGATTCTAAGAAGAAGATTACTATAAAAGCTTATGATGAAGTGGAAAGATCTTCCAAAGGTCTTGTCATGTTGCCTGTCTGAGTGGGCCCTATCACAAAAGATATTAACTTTCAAGTATTGGACATTCCACTCGCATATAATATTCTTTTGGGTCATCCTTGGATCCATGACATGTAGGCTGTTCCTTCCACTTATCATCAGTGCGTCAAATTTCTGTACAATGGCACTGAAGTTGTGATTCCTGGAGATCATACTATTGCTATTAATGCTCTTGCTTCTGCTAAAACATTTGTTCCTCACAATAAACCTTCTGCTGATCCTAGTACATCTCTAGTTGCTACTAAGAAAACACTTAAGATGATGAGCCTTGGTATGGGTGAATATACGCTGGATTCCTTTGCTTCTATACCTATTTCTCCTAGGTCATATGGGAAAGCTTCTGATAAAATGAAGCCTTCCACTTCTGCTATGGTGATCTTTGATACTTTTGTTCTTTCATCCATTCCTTTAGAAGCAGAAAGAGAAGAACAAGCTGTTCAAGAGTGGATATATAGAGAAGATTTCAAAAATACTCCCATGCTTAGTAATTCAGACATAAATACAGATGAGTCACCACTACACACTATGGCTCAAATGGGAGATGATCTTCCTTCTACTTCACTTCTTTGGGGAGAAGCATGTATATCTACTGATGATATGGCTGAGGCCTCTATGTCTAGAACCTATGTGCCTAAAGAATCATTGTACTATGATAGACAACATCGCGACATTGCACGGTTGCTAAAAAGAGGTGATCTCTCACATAATGACATGAGTATCTCTACTTCTTGGCATCTTAAGCCTCTTCCAAAAGATTCGTCCATGATAGATATGGATGTTGATGTAGTTCATACCTCTCGTAACTATCCTGATGTAGTCGATGAGTCTCGCGAAGGGTCTGATGGGTTTGTTCCCCGTATTGCCTTAGTAGACTACGTTGGTCCTTCTATGACAACTCTAGATCTAGCTACTTTTGGAGCTTACCCTATAGGCTTGACCTCTCTTATCCTTAGAAATTTTGCTAGGTTTTACCTCTCTGCAAAATTATTTTTTAAAAAACTAGGGCAAATTTCAAATTTTTGAAGAAATCCAATTTTGGGCCAAGTTTGATTGCCCTTTCCCCCCTTTATCTTTGACGGTTTCCAAGTCTTTGTTAAATCAAAAAATTTATTTTAAAATTTTCGGCCCCCTTACCCCTTTCTTTTCCTAGCAGTCTTCCTTTAACCTCTAAGGGTTTTCGCATAATCTCATGGCTTATTCCTAAGCCATGAGATCATGCGAAATGGTCAAGTCTTCACATTCGGCGGTTAGTTTCCCCGCTGGCGGTCAAGTTTTCACACTTACTGGTGGGCAATGTTTGGCCTTGACGGTTTCTTAACTGGCGACTTGGCGACACGGTTAGCCTTTGCCCTGGTCGCCGATTCTCCAAATGTTTTGGCGGTCACCAGTTTCTTCTAGCGACTCAGCAAAAGGGTTTGCAGTGGCGGCTAGCGGTCTCTTTGAAGGCTTTTCGCATGTTCGCATGGGCTTTCCTAAGCCCATGCGATCATATGAAAAGGGTTTGCGGTGATGGTTAGCAGTCTGCGGGTGCCGGCGGTTTGAAATCTTCCCGAGCGGTGTGGTTAGTGACGTGGCGGCATTTCGCTATTTCGCATAGCCCGCTCAAGGGCTATGCGAAATAGCGAAATGCCGCCACGTGTCATCTCGGTGACGAGTTTTCTATGGGGCCCAAATCTCTCTCAGGACGGTGGCGGTAGCGGTGGTCATGGTGGCGGCTAGCGGTCTCTTTGAAGGCTTTTCGCATGTTCGCATGGGCTTTCCTAAACCCATGCGACCATGCGAAAAGGGTTTGCGGTTCTCGGCGGTGGGATGTCTGGTGGGCCCGTTTCCTTTATGTGGGCGCTGGGATGAGTGGTATGTGGTGCGTGGGCCCCCTTTTATGGGGAGTTAAATTTTTATAATGTTCTTCAAACTTCTATGGTTTGAGGAAGGGCGCGCCAAGTTTTTAAAAAAAAAGGGTTTGTAAAGGCTAGTGTTTTGCTAGTAAAGTTTTGGGAAGACTGTGGTTTTTTAGTAAAGTCTTTCCAGATGTTTTCGAGATATTTTCTGAAATATCCTACCGGTTTTTGGTCTGCATTAATGTTGATTTTCTAAGGGTTGTTGAGATTTTTTGAGCCCTAAGGAGATGCAAATTTTTGTAAAGGGTATATAGTTAGTTTTTTCAATTGATAAAAAGGGGGTGGTTGATTCTGATAAGAAAACAGAGAATTATTGATATCAGAGGAATTTTCCAGATTGTAAATTTCTATCAGTTTGACATATAAAGATGGAATATATTATGTGCTGCTGACTTTCATGAGAGCTTTATTGTCAGGATTTCATAAATTCAACTGGTGAAATGTGTACTTAGTTCAAGGTTCTGAATCTTTATCTCTCCTTTGTTTCTTGTTGTGAATTTGTGAATTTTTACAGATTTATGGGAATATATCATTGCTTTGAGTTCTGACCTAGGGTGAGATTAAATTATGCTCAATGTGGGATGTATGTTCATGACATTTACATGAGGGATTAGTAAAGTAGTAAAAGGTTCAGATTTTGAGTTTATGTCAAAGACCAGTGAATAACATTTTTGTGTTCATTTTATCCTTTTGACTCTGTTGCCCAAATGAATAAGGCACTGGCCTATATATTCTTGTCTTTGTGTTGAGAATTGATCTAGGTTTACAATCCCCAAAGCATTTAAATCAATTCCAGTCTTTTAGTTTAGTATTATTTCATCAAATTGAGAAGGGATTCTATCCATGTGATAAAATCCATCTTGTTGATTCCTTAGAGAGTGAATCAAAAGGTTATTCTTCCTTGAGTTAGGCTCACAAAAAGAAACTGAGGTTCCAAAACCACTGTATATGCTTATAAGAATCATAGTTCATCATTGTATTCTGCCCTAGGATATTATGGACTACCTTCAGAATAGTGATCAATTATTGAACTCAATCATTGGAGTAGGAGCATACCAGTGAAGACATCATCCACACATCACAAGCTTACTTGACTTAAAGTAACTCATTTATAGGCAATACCCGCCTGAGTTTTGTGGAGCTCAAAGTAGAAGGAGGACTTTATCCAATCCTCATCAAGTTAGTCTTTTATCTTGCAAACTTTAGGCCCTATATTCAAGAAATTCAGTCCATATTATGTTAAGTTTGCACATACAGGATTGAGAACTAACAAAATTGGCGACTCTGCTGGGGAAGAGACAAAGAAATTCAGTTAAGGATCTCTGGTTATAGTCACAAAAGTTTTCATATTCAGAAATTTCAGAATCAGACCATTTGTCCCACTTGTGTTACCAATTATTCAGTGATATTCTGGGGAATAGAGAGCTACTGAAATTGATAAGAGTAAATAGTGCAGGTTGAAAGTTGAGTTTAACTCCTTCCCTCATTATTTAAATTCTCTGGTGTTACAAATCAGTCATAAACAACGCGGGTACAAGTAGAGCTGGACTCCTGGCCGGCTTGTTTATCATATCTAGAAGATTCATTGAAGTATAAGAAGAGTTAGTATTCAGAAGTTTCAAATTTTCTCACTAATTAGTGAGTGGCGAATCTCTCTTTAGCAGTTTTACCAGTATTTATTCAGACATCATGAGTATCAGAAATACAAGAGCATATAGTAGAGATCATCCAGAAGAAACATTGCAAGTTGTACTCCCTATTTTCTCTAAAAAGAATAAAGGCAGGAGAGAAAAGGATACTGATGAAATGTCATTAACATGGAAACAGAAAGGAAGTTCAAGACAAGAGGGTTTTGTTCCCTCTAATCAAGAAGGAAATGCCTCAGAATATTAGGAGGCAAAATTAGGCTTGAATCAACAAGAAGATTATTATTCTCCCTCAGACAGAGAGGGTGAGAGACTAATTCAAAGTAGGAAAGGAGTTCCTAGAAGGCAGCAGGCAAGGGTGGGAAGGTCTAGAAGTAAAAGTAGAAATGAGCAAGAATTTTTGCCCCCTTTCACCCTTGGTTCTTCACTACCTCAAGGCCTTCATGAATCACAAGACCAACAAGAGGATTTACAAACACAACAAGTAGAATCAGAGACTACTTTGCCAGATTCAGAAGAGATTTTTGAAGAGGTTTATGAATTGGAAAGAAGAATTCAAGAGCAGGCTGCAATCAGACATAAAAGAGAAAAAGAGAAAGAAGATAGAGTTAGACAAGCTATGATTAGAGCTGACCAATAAAGAAGACAATTTCTTGATCTTGAAGCAATAAATTATGTTCCAATTCCAGAAGATGCAACTGAAAAGCCTGTGGTGTATAAAAATTTTGAAACTAGAGTTCCAAGAGATAAAGGAAAACAAAAAGAGAAGAACCTTACAATCAAAGAACCTACAATGTCAAAAGGTCCTATTGATTAGACTATGAGTTTTGAATCAGATTTAGAGAAAGCTAAAAAGGAACAAGAACTATTAGCCAAACAGCTTGAGAAGGCAGAAATTGAGGCAGCAACTTTAGAAATGAAAAAGAAAATAGGTTTTCTTAAAAGGTCAGCAGGACCTACTAATTTTGATCATTCTACAACAACACAAAGAGGAGCAAATGTAACAAATCAGACAGCCAATGTCCCTCCACCAGGTGGTTTTTCTTCTGCAAATACAAATACAAATACAAATGCATCCACATCTCAAGGTGCTAGAATTTTTAATACTGGTGTTATTCAAGAGAGATGTAAACAATTGGTTTTCACTGGTATTCCCGATTATCCTAATCCTTTCCCTGAGGAAATTAGAAAGAAGCTTCCTAAATTCACAGGAAGTAATGTTGTTACATGTGAGGAACACTTGAAAAAGTTCATTGATGTTATTGATTATTATAATATTGTCCCTGATGATGTTATCATGAAATTATTTGTGCAGTCTTTGACTGAGGATTCAAGAGATTGGTTTAGAGCTCTTCCTCATGGTAGCATTAGTTCATGGAATCAATTGAAAAATACATTTAAGGAACAATATGGTGATAAAACACATGAAGGTTTCATGTTGAATGAATTTAACAACATAAAAAAGAATTTCAATGAAGATGTTGTTGAGTTTAATGTCAGATTTCAAAAGGCTATGCATAAATTGCTGCAAGCTATTAGATTGGATGACCGAGTTTGTCTGGTTACGTACTTGAATGCATTTGATTCCAAGATGGGATATCTTTTGAGAGACAAGAATCCAAGAAGCCTTGTGGAAGCTTACAAATTGGCAGTCAACATTGAAAGCAACAGAAGAATTTCAAGGAAATTGGGAAGGAGGGATGATAATTTCCTTGCTGTGAGAAAATTGGCCTGAAACGGGGGCCCTGGACAACCGAAGAAGATAAAATTCTTGTTGAGTATATTCAGAAGAATGGCCATGGATGCTGGCGTGCTCTTCCCAAACTGGCTGGTCTGTATATTATTTCATTTCATTTCAAGAATAAACCACATAGAAATCATTTGCATCTGATAAATACTTATTTGGCAAAGAATTATATACCCATTTTGTTTATTGGGGAAGGAATTTCTCAATTTAAGGATTGCATAGGAACAACATGCATCTCATATATGAGATGATTTGAATTGGAAGTATATTGAGATGAATATTCATCTGGGTAATGAAGTATATCGTAGATTTTTTATTACCATATTAGAAACTCAAGGTCTGCAAATACAGATTTATATTTTATTGTATTCATATTTAAAACCATTTGCATTCAAAGAATAGTGTTATATTATTTATGTACAATTAAGTTCTTCACAAATGGAATTGCGAGAAAACTAAGTTTAATCATGGAGGAAACTCTCTAGTTAAATGCATTTGAGCTGGAGTGGTACCTCCCAGTGACCTCCCAGTAAGTGCCAGTGCTCCACATCCAGTGCTCCATCTCTGTGAGCATCACCTAGATACAATAAGTGCTAAGTGTTACATTCATTCTCATAAGAGATGGGTTCTTGTGAACCACTACTCATGAAACATGGGTCAATGAGTTTGACTCAAAAACTACCCAGTTGAATCCTAATAGCAAATCACAATTTGGCTTACTGTAGAAAATATCTCCTACTTATATTAGATTTTTCATTTTTAGTGTTCAATGACAATCTATTAAACAACTAGTTAATGTCAATAGAGCCACGTTCAGAATGAAGGAATTCTCCAAATTTCATGAAATCTAGCATTTTCTTCTCTATTGGGACTTGTTTCTCAAGCTGACAGAGAATTAAGATATGTGTTACTTAATGAATATTTTATTTTAGTTTTCTAAATAGGTAGAGAATTATATGGTGCATCTGAACTTATGGATATATGTTATGAACATATAGAATGACTTTATTTATTTATACCCACCTTTCACCTGTTTCTTAAGATCTATCTGCATCCTAATTATTATTCTTTCTCAACCTAATAATAATCACTAAATACACAATAATTTCTAAACGTATCTTTACTAAATGAATATCTACTTTGACAGCATATATTGCATTTGTAACTCCTGTGTATGCTTTTACATGTATGAAGACAGCCATTTTGTTTAGAAGTGTAGTACACAAGCATTTGGTTGATTTATTGTAAAAAAGCTCCCATGTGCATAATAAATGAACTTTGAACCTTAAAATAATGAATGATTTGACAGGCGACAATAACTTGTCATATTAAACTCCCACAAGTTAGCTTGTCCTAGGTAGATTCTAACATGTTTCAATGTGAACTAATGAACTTATGTTGTCAATTTATACACAGGGCTTCTTCGGTGTGGGAAGAGTTGCCGCCTGCGTTGGACCAATTACTTGAGACCCGATATTAGGAGAGGCCTCTTTCAAACAGAAGAAGAAAGAACTATCCGTCAGCTCCATGCAATTCTAGGCAACAGGTAGTAAAACCACACTGATAAACTATGGATGACCAACTAGAGATGCTGATGATTTTCTTGGGAGTCCCTGCAAAAAAATTTTATAGAGTGATATTGCTAATTTTAGTATAATGACTTTCTCCAGGTGGTCTACGATAGCTTCCCAGCTTCCAGGGAGAACTGACAATGAGATCAAGAACTTCTGGAATACACATTTGAAGAAAAAGCTGTTGGAAATGGGACTCGATCCTTCCACCCATGCACCCAAATCTGAGATACCCAACAATCAGTCCACAACACTCCTGAGGCACGCGTCACAGTGGGAGATAGCTAGGCTAGAAGCCGAAGCAAGATACTCTATAAATTCAATCCTCTCATCTAAGAATAAGTTGATGGAAAACACTATTGCAGAGGCCAATTCCAAGGCACCCAGTGATCTTTTCTTGAAGCTTTGGAACTCAGAAGCAGGCAAGGCCTTCAGGAAGGAGTCTGTTACTAATAAGTCGACAAAGAATAACAATAACAATAGTGAGAATACCAATGTAGTGGATCATGATCTACAGAATGCCGTTCCATGGACTTCTACAACTCTCAAACTAACCTTCAGCCCAGTTGCATCCTTCTCCTCTGTATTCAACTCAGATGAGCTTATTAGCTATCTCCCAAATGTTATTGCTAACGAGGAAGACGATTCTTCAATGAGGGGCCAAACAGGAAACAAGAAGGCCACCACCCATGAGGACACTTCTAGCTCTGATGATGGTGTTCATAATTACCATGACATAAAGGGCTTGGCGGACCTGTTTCTCGATTCCCCTAATACCAATACTGCTCATAAGACCAGTGCCAGTAACTCAAACATGGCAGAATTTAGCACGAATTCTCAGCTGCAGTTACCTTGGGCATGTCAAGAACTATGCCCAGATGGGGACAATGATTACTGGGACAGCGTACATGGAGATCTACGGAGAGAAGACTACGCTTGAGGCAGGTTATTTTATGTACTTGACTTTTCTTCTGATCTCCTCTCCTTAGACTATATGATCTTGCCATGTCAGGTTGGTGTTTTAACACACAAATATATGCATACCTATCTCGATAATGCAATTGAAATACATAAAATAGGATACCTGCTGGTAAACAGACGGGTTAGTTTGTTTATCATTCCAACTTTCCGTCATCTTCAGTTTCATGTTTATGTAATATAAGAGTTGCATGATCTAGGTTTTTCTATCAACTATCTTAAGTCTCAATCATTCATACTTCTTCCCACGTAATATCAGATTTTCACTTATTTGCAAGATTAATAGCCTCATACATGCGTTTGTGTTTCTAATTTGTACTCTTTTCATTTTGGGGGAATATATGCACCAAAACAGTTGCTGGAACAGCATTCTAGTCATTTTCTGAATATATCTTATCTATTATAAATAAATAGAATGAAAATAATACGTTTAACCACATTTCATTTCTTTCTCTAATCTAAAATCTAAACATAATAATATGCTAAGGAATTCGATAGATTTTAAAGTTCTAGTTTAAATTTTTAGGTTGTAGTATTGAAATGAGAAAATGATATGGTTTAAAAAGTTATCTTTATTTTTTAAAAGGTGTTTTTTCAGTGGCATAATATATGCATAGTTTTAAATTAGAATTGCATAATGAGGTTTAACAATTATTGTTAATAATTTAAGATTTATCATTCTATATGAAGCATATAATATTTAGCATTTATTCAACTTTCAATATCTAATGTTTACTTTCACTCCTTGCATTGCATTCTGTAGGTTTGCGAGTGTAGGAATCAATTGGTCTCAGTAAGAGTGGGTGGGATGCATTGGGGATAGATTCTAGGCAATGAAAAGATCCCTTTCCAATGTAGATGTTGTTTAGCTACATGGCATTTAACTTCTTGACACCCTCTCGATTTGCATCTACATTAGTCTTCCACTTGGTGGAAGGACAATGAGTGGTGGATCTCATAATTTTTCCTACTGACTAATATTCTTATTCAAAGCCTTCTGCGGATTAAGCATCTCCCTCTACTTCTACTATAACAATTTTACTAGTTCATGTTTTCCCTACTCATGTGGCCCCCTTTTCAATAGTTCATGTTGTTCTTATAGTTGTGGCCCCTCATACAACCTGTTTTGGCAATCTCTTGAGTTATAACATCATTTCGCCCAAGGATCTTGACTCTGTCCCTAGACTATTAGATTTATCCTCAAAATTTGTTGGCTTGCCAAGGTGACTTTTGTGCTAACTCTAATGGTTCCTCCAACACTACTGAATTAGGTTCTCCACCTAAGGATGTTTCTTCTTGAACTATTGTTTTCTGCTAGTAAAAGGGAAAATTCCTAGAACACTCAAATTGTTCAATTGGGTCCATAACAAGGTGTTAACTCTGAATTGAAATAGCTTGTTTTTTTGGTCTTCTTTGTGAATAACTTCTATTTTTGTCATCACTGTTGCATTGTTGTTTTGGTTTACTTTTTGAATAAACATTTTGTTCTATTCTACAATAGTCTTTTATTGTGATGGTTTTCTTTTATTATATAATAGGACCAGCCTCTTCTCCACTTTAATCACAAATAATTATGGTTAATAATGTAAGGTTTATCATTTGACATGCAATGTAAAATATTAAACATTCAATACTCAATATTTAATATTTAATGTTTAAGGTGTAATATTTACCTTCACTTGGGTTTAATTTCAATTCAATAATTGATGAGTATAAGGATTCACATTCGAAGTTCAATTTTGAAGTATAATTATTCATTATTAAATGATTACTATTTAAGGTTCAAATAAGGTTTATGTTTTAAGTATTACTCACATTAAATAATTTATCTTATTGCTTAGCGATTAATGTTTAAGGTATAAGGTTCAAGACTAATGGTCTAATACTTATAGAATTAAATTGGGCATGAGATAAAATGTTTACAAAGGGATAATGATAATAAATTCTATTCATTAGAATTTAATAATTTTTGTGTGGAAAATGGTCTTCACAGAACTTAAGTTGTTCCTTTTATATATCAGGAAAACGGAGCAATAGAGAGGTTAAATTGAATGATTTTAGAGAGAGATAGGTGCATACTCTCTAATGCAGGTATGTGTAAAGAATTTTGAGCAGAGCCTTGTAATACACTAGTGTATTTGATTAATCGAGTACCTATATGTTGATTAATTTTTTATATTTTGGAGGAGACATGGTTAGGAAAACAAATCTCTCATATCCATTTACAAGTGTTTGGATGTGAAGCATTCGCTCTTGTTCCCAAGAAGAAGAGAACTAAATTGGATGCTTAATCAAAACATTGTACATATTTTAGTTATGAAAAGGATCAGTATGGATTCAGATTGTGGGATCTTGTTGATAGAAAAAAATTCATAGAAGAGATATTGTTATTCAATAGAAGACATTTCTAGCCCTGAACACATAGCTAGTAGACAGTAGAGAATATGTTCCCTTGTCAATATTTGAAGATATCACCCACAAGGATTACTTGGAGGTAATTTGTAGCTAGGAAGAATAGGTGGAATTCTTCGTTCCATTTCAATGTCATCACCCACCTCTATTTTATAACCCACCCTTGTTTCATCTCCTTGTAGTCCTCTCAGGCACCATTTCAACTTCACATTGATTTGTTTCAAATGAGGGTCTATTTGAATCCTCACACAACAAGGATAATATTGCTATCGACTAGAAAATTATTCAAGAGGGAGACAACAATTTAGAATTCACATATAATGTATCTTATTCTTCTCATCAACACCATTGCGATGTGGACACCTCTTCCAAATCCATGTATTCTACTCATGCCTCATGTGGGTTTTGAAAGGAAGGGGGACATGGTGCTAAGGGAAATTTCTTACTTCAGACTAATCCATTACCCTATTTTTAATGCATAGAGGGGAGCTTGGATGGTATGCATCCAAACCATAGTTTGAGAGAGTTTATTGATAATATGTTGATAAACACTGGTAATATTGATGCTGGAAATACTTGTGGATCTGAATTCCAACCAATTAAGAGACAAGTTTTTAAGTCTATGAGGTCCCAAAAATATCCTCCAAAGTTTTTAGATTATGAATTATATTTCTTTGAAGAGGTGAAGCTAGAGCTTTTTCTATCTAATCAAACAAAGAAACCATATTTTAAAGCTACTTGTAAATCCATTGATTGTCATAAAGGGAAGGATGCAATTTTTGAAGAGATGCATTTTTTATTGACAAATCAGACTTGGTATTTGGTCTCTCTACCTCACAATCATAAAGTATTAAAGAACAAATAGGTTTAAAAAATAAAGGAGGAAGATATAAACAAGAAACATTAACGAGCCAGTATGGTTGTGAAAGGTTATGGTCAATAAAATGGCTCAATTTTGATGAAATATTTTACTAGTTATAAAGATGACAACAAATCAATTTGTTTTGGGCTTGGCAAGTGCATGGGATCTTGATCTTGAATAGATTGACATCAAGCCCATATTTTTGCATGGATATATTGATGAGGAATTGTGTATGGAGCATCCTGAAGGATTTGTGAAACATGGACAACAACATTTTTATTGCAGGTTAAAGTGAACCTTGTACATGGGCTCAAGCAAGCCCTGAGGTAGTGGCATCTAAATTTTGATCATTTTATGTTTGATTATAAGTTCATACCTTGTCAATTTTATCCATTTGTTTATTTCAAACAACTTCCAAATAGTGAATTTTTATACTTTTACTTTATGTAGATGACATATTAGTAGCTAGAACTAGCATGTGGATTGTTCATGAGCTTAAGCATCAATTAGTAGATTTGTAATGAAGGATTTAGAGGAAACAATTTAAGAATTCTTGGAATGACTATTACTTGAGATAGAAAGAAGAAATAAATTAAGTTGTCACACAAATAATACATTGATAAGGTATTGCATAGATTTGGTATAATGAGAGTGATGTTTGTAAGAACTCTTTTAGTTGGTAATTTTAATCTATCTTATAAAATGAGTCATAAAACAAAAGAGGATTAGGAATTTATGAGAGATGATATTTATACATCTGTAGTTGGTAGTATTATGTATGACATGGTTTCTACTCATCTAGATCTTACTCATGCAATAGGAGTAGCAAGAATATTTATGAGAAATACTGGTTAACCTCTTTGGGAGGTGGTCAAATGAATCTTAAGGTATTTTTTAGTATGGTTTGCATTTTGAAAAGGACAATGCACATTTACAAGTTTATGTTATCTAGGTGGAGATTTAAACAAATGAAGTTCTACTACTGGTTGTGTCTTCACCTTTTCTAGGAAAGCCATTAGTTGGGTTTCTAGATTGCAACTATTAGTTTCCCTTTCCTCCATCAAGGATAAGTACATGGATCTCTCTACACACATAAGGGGGGTGTTATTTTTAAAATGTCTATTAAGTAATTTTATCTATGAAAAATCTAATTTTATTCTATTTTGTGACAATAGTAACATTATTTTTTTGGCTAAACATCATACATCTCATTTTCGCTCTGAGCATATAGAATTGCACAATCATTCCATTCAACATGTACTCAAATACAAAATTTTACAAGTTGCGAAGATTAAGACAACCTTGGATCCATTTGATGCTTTGCAAAGGCTATCCAAAGAGATAAGTTGAAGTTTTGTAGGACTTCTCTCGACATTGTAAAATTGTGACATTAAGGGAAAGAAGGGGAGGTTTCTGATGTGTAACAACCTTCATTGAACTTCAAGTGGGATTTCATTGAAGATATGAATCCCAACGCTCATGTTCAAGTAGGTTATTCACATTCTGGTTGAGGTTTATGTATATTTAGTTGATGTAACTACTTCTATAAATTGTTGTTGTAAAAAGAAACATAGATAATAATAATTTTTTTCCCTACTTCAAGAGTAAATGTAGCCAATCTTGGTGAACTACTATAAATTGATGTTGTTGTCTTGTTAATGTCCTTTAATTTTGTTTCTCCGATTTCTACACAATCATTATTCAAATCTTTATTTACAATTATTATATAGATCTGAATCATAGACCACTCACGAACAGACATAATTAAAATAATGTAATATAGACAAAGGACACTTGGTGTAATAGTTTAGTCATGGTCTACACACCTAGGTAGTTTTGAGTTCAAATCTCTTCAATACAGAAAAACAAATGTAAACTACACTAACAAAAGCAACCTATTGTAGTGCAATTATGGTCATCTTTTTTGTTTATTATAGTAAATATTATTTTGATATTTGTAATCACACACACACACACACACACACACAATCAATCAATTTAAATAATTATTTTTGACATATTTTTACTTATATCCTAGAGTTTAGGACCACATTTTATTTTGTTAAAAATATGAATTGATTTTTACAAAAATTATTTAATTTAATTGAAACTTGGTCTATTGATTATATTGTTCAATTTGAATTCACATACGTGTATACTATTTGGTTTGATTTTGAATGTGGTTGAAATTGAATGAAAATTTTGAATTTAGTAATCAATCTTATTTTTTGTTGAAATGAAAAATTATATTGATGATAAATCAAATAAAAATAATTTGCATATCTAACACAATAATATTTATCATAACTACAAATGGATACTTTTAACCACATCTAACAAATATAAAATCTAGACCAAAAAGAGAAAAATCAAATAATAAATACTATTAATAGATGCTTTTAACAATATCTACAAATCTTAAGATTCAGTGGAAGAGCACCAATTACCATCCATGTTCCAATTATTGTTCATTGGATTTCACTAATTAAAAGCCTATTAAAAATTCTTCTAGTGCATTAATAGCCCCTTATTTTCTTAGAAAGAAGGTTAGTAATTAAATTAATTCTACAATATAATTGGTACCAATTGTAATCACCTAAAAATAGTCATTAACCCCTTTTTGCTAAAATCATAAATTGCTTATTCTAGATCAAATCCCTGTTCTATCATTTATTCGATTATTTTCTATGGGCTAACCATTTTATCCTAAGTCTTTATTTATTAAAAAGAATATTTCCTCCCCTTTTAATAAATAAAATGCCCCCACTTTTCCTCTTATCCTAAGTTGCACAAATAAAACACTATTCTTATTTTATAAAAAGAGAAAAAAAATAAAAAAATAAAAATCTTATTTAATTAAGAGAACATGCTCCCTTTTAATTAAAAATCTCTTTTAATTAAATAAAAAAATCTTTTTAATGGAAACCACTTTTCTAAAAATAATAAATAAATAATAAAATAAAAAGAAAAAGAAAAAGACTTTTTGTCTACACATGAATGCACACTTTCCAAGGTGAGTGGAATCTCCTATTGCCTCTTAATCACTTCCACACATCTTTTTGCCTCTTAATCATGTCTATTGATTTTGCCTCTTGAGAATCTTGAGCACATGGATCAACCAAGATTTAATTTCCACCTTTGATAATTCTCTTTTGCCTCTTAATCTTGATCGTCCGTTCATTTCTAAAATCCTTTAAAAGGAGGCTCTCTCCTCATTCTTAATCACTCATCTTTTCCTTCTCTTGCAAATAATCCATCTTTTGCATGATTCATCCTCTTGGAGTCTTGGCATCTTAGCATCTTGGAGTCTTGGAGCTTCTCAATCTTGGCATTTTGGAGCTATGGTATTCTTAGATCTCTCATATTGAAACATTGCATCATCATTTCATTTTTATTCTTGCATCATAGTTTAGTTTCATTATCATTGCATTCTTAATCTAGTTTCCTTTATGCTATAGATTAGCTCACATAGTTTAATTAGCAAGGATTTGTAATACTTCTATTTTTCATTTTTATAGCTTAGCTTGCATCTTCATTCTAGCATAGTATTGCATTGCATTCTCATCTAGATTTCTTGTGGATATTGGCATTCTTTCCCTTTTCTTCATTGAATCTCTCATTGCATGGTTTACTAGCAAGGTTACAGGCTTAATAGCTCTAGCTGAGAGCAAATTTAAAATACTCTTGCACTCCATGCCTAGGGAGCTCTAGGTCGCTTTCTCAAAGTTTCCCTCTCATGGATTCCCTTGGATATAATGACTTAGAGAAATGCACTTTTTAGAGTACACATTTTTGGCGCCCACCGTGGGGTAGAGTAGCTTAACTTTGTCCTTTCATTTTTTTGCATTTCCATCATTTTTTAGATTAATTTTGGCTTAGTTTTCCTAACCTCTTGTTGGTATAACAAGTTTTTTTGAAGGTGCTCTTGCTTTCATGGAAAATGTTTAAAATTGCTTGAGGTAATTTGTTCCATCTCTACAACATTTGGATTTTGGGATTAAAATTGAACCTCTCATGTGTTTGGCTTGAGTGTTTACATGCTTTCATAGAACACATTTCAATTGATGCTCTTAATGGGAAATGAAAGAACATAGATTTGTTTTTACAAGTTTGTGTAAGTGAATGCTTGTGTTTAAACCTTATGTAATTCTTGGTTCCAATATCAAATATCTCATTGAGTGATTAAGGGCATGGATTCATTCCTTGTTTACATAAGGAGTTAAATGCACCACTTTGTGGACTCACTCTGTGTTTGCTTGGAAAGTTAAATATTCTATTGATTCAACCCTTTGTCATTTGTGAGTAGTATTGATAAGAAACTTTAGATTACTTTTGATTGATCTTGTTAGCTAAATTGGGTGTTGGACTCGCTTATTTCTAATTGCCCCTCATTATCGCCCTTTGGATGCAAGGTCAGCATTCATACATAAAGGAGGGGTCTACTTGAAAAGAGCGTTAAGTGTTCCACAAAGTTCTCCCTTTTATGCTTTCTTGATCTCATTAGTTTTCTAAGGTGTGGACTCATTTTGAGTTTGTGTGAGGAGTTAAATGTTCCACTTTTGGACTCACTTTAAATTTGTGTGAGGAGTTAAATGTTCCACTTTTGGACTCACTTTTAGTTTGTGTCAGGAGTTAAATGTTCCACCTTGCGGACTCATTTCACATTCACTTGAAGAGTTAAATGTTCCACTTTTGGACTCACTTCACATTCACTTTAAGAGTTAAATGTTCCACTTTTGGACTCACTTCACATTTACTTGAAGAGTTAAGTGTTCCACCTTTAGTGCTTTAAATACTTTTGATAGTGAATTACTTACTTTTTATTTTTAGAAGGCCTGCTTGGGGACACACCACCTCAAGGGACGACCTTAACTCCTGTGTTCTAGTGGAGTATAAATAGCGGGTGGTGAATCAAAAGACACCTCTCTTGGGAATTGAGTTCGATATCACTCTTGGCTAAGCCTCCAAGAACTTTATACCTTTGAGAAGTGAAGGAGGATTTACGGATTTGGGCCTCACGTACCTTGTGTATATCGAGGACTCCCTTTAGCAAAGATATGTATATCCCTGTAGATAGCTTGATAGGATGTTGTTGTGTTCTAAGTGCCTGCTAAAAAATGTTCAAGAACATACACAAGTAGAATCTTTAAGGAGTAGAAATACTAAGTCACTATTCTTGTTCATGTGCAAGGTTGCTTTGCCCCTTGCTCATTGTTTGAAGACAACTGCTTGCTTGAACTCCTTGATTTCTGTCTTATGTGCTTGATCCATGATAAAAATCTATTGATATACTTACTTGATCTTTTAAAATGCTTCAAACTGAGTCTTTTTATGTTCACTGGTCAAAAAGTCGTACAAATCTGCAACAGTATCACGCGCCTTACTGAGAAATATCGTGCGATAGTTCATGCCTGCTATCTATCACTTGCTTTACTTGAAGTCTATCACTCTGGTATATTAAGGTCTGTCGCCTAGTATAAGGTGAAGTATCACTCTGTCTTAGGACTATCACCCTGTTTGCCTGAGAACTATCGCCTGGGTCCTTTCTGCTGTCCTATCATGGCTGCAATTTGGAGTTACTAAACTTTCACTTTAACCTATCATAGAGTGTCCTTTCCTATTCTTACCTGAAGCTGGTTTGTTATCTGCATGCTTAGACTTGTTATAGACTGAAACAAATGAGTTAAAACTATTGGATTTGAGCTTAACGAATGCTACTCTTGATCACTTGTCCCATCACGGTTACCTCTCTAGCTACTTGCTTATTGAGCTTCTTGCTCGCTGCTCGGCTTTAGTCAATTGATTGTTGTAAGTGCTTGAGAACTTTTGATGAGCCATCTCTCTCTATTGTTCTACTTTGACAAGTGATCTTTATTATCTTTGCTTATCTCAAATTTGAGAAACTTTGTCTCATTCTATTAGTCAACCAACATCTCTTTTCATGCCGGTTACAACTCGGTCTCAATTTGAGCAGGAGAATCACTCTCCGTTCACTTATATACAATTACCTTCTCCAACTAGATGCTCACGAGTGCCCATTAGCAACAACAGTTCTAGTTCTAACCAATCTGAGGATTCTAAGGCTACCCTATGGTACAAAGGAGGTTTCCTCTTTTCCACATTCAAGACCCCCAAAAACACGGACAGTGTCTCACTCACTTTGACTGAACAAGAAAAATTTCAATGCTTGCAAGAACATTTTGAGCATAAAGATAACCAAGCGCGCTTAGACAAAGAACACAATCAACAAAGGATGGATGCTGCTAGGCGCATGGCTTATAGAGGGACATTTCATGAGCAACCTGAGACTAGTAATCATGAGCATAGATCTCTTTTTATCAATGGCAACAATGGAAACAACACGCCACCAAGATCTCCTCCAAGACCCACTTTTGGTATGCCTTCTTCACCTCCTAGACCTCCTCCCTCTCAACATGAGGCAGAGGTTGATGATGAGATTTCTAGTGAGGATCTTATGAGATTTGAACAAGATGTGGTCTCCCAACGAATGATGCATAAGCTTTTAGAGCGTAATGGCGATCAATATTTTCAATATATGACTTCTAGAGGATACAAGCTTCCTCCCGGCTATGATGTCAGACAAATTGTCCAACAAAGAGTACCAACTGAATTGGAAGTCCTTCAGGAAGAACTACGTTGGACAAATCAATGCCTTACCCAAATGGAAATAGAAAGAGAGCCTCCAAAGGTCTCTTTTGTAGAATCAATTTGTACTCTTCCCTTTGATAAAAGTCTATACATGGTCCCGTTTCCTAGGGATATTAAGGTTCCCAAATACGATAAGTACGATGGAAATGGTGATCCCCAAGACCATGTGCGTCACTTTTATGCTCTTAGTATGGACTTTCTTCATGAAGACACATTTCTTCTACGATTATTCCCTCGAAGCTTAAGAGGCCAAGCTTTAGAATGGTTTGTGAAATTGACACCACCTCTTAAGACTTTTGATGAGTTGGCTTAGTGATTTACCCAGCATTATTCTTACAACATCCAACAACCTATCACCATGATAGATCTTGGTAATCTAAGACAACATCAAGGTGAGTTATTTTCTACTTATTTGCAACATTGGAGGTCATTGTATTCTTGATATCCTCATCAGTTACCCGAGAGAGAAAAGATTGACATTTTTGTCAACACTCTTGTGCCTGAGCTATATTATGATTTAAGGAAACAATTGTCTCTTCTTTCAACGACATGGTTGAAAGTGCATATTGAATTGAGGATGTAGCTATAAGAAAAGGGGATATTGTTATTAATAAAGATGTTAAAGGCAATGGCAAAGACAAGAACAAACCTTGGAATAAAAACAAGTATGTTGTTAATGATGGGGTTGTTGACGCTCCTAAAGCTAAAGAGCCTGCTTTCAATCTCTCCAATGCTATCTATGCAGCAAAACAACAAGAAGCTACCAATGCTCACAGTGCTCCTAAACCTCAATATGCAGATAAGCCTAAGAACTCATTTCAAAAGTGAGTCTATACCAAGTTGGCAGAACCTTACGATGTGATCCTTAAGACTTTGGTTGACTATGGATATCTTACGCTTCCTGATAAACCTGGTAACTGGGATTCGATAAATAGGCCTGATTGGTGGTGAGAGGATTCTTATTGTCATTATCACAGAAACAAGGGACATCCGATAGACAATTGTTTTAAGCTTAAGGATGATATTCAAGATCTTATTGAGAATGGCACAATCTCCACTAATGGCTTAACTAAAAATTCTGATCACACAGCTTTCAAAGATCCTCTACCTAAGCATGATAAGGGGGAAACCTCTCAAACACATAAGAAGAATCATGATGCAAAGATCAATTACACATATACTTCTAATATGCCTGTGATTAACATGGTAGAGCCCATTGAGAGTGTTCTAATGATGAGGTCTCAAGATGATAATAAAGCCAATCATGGTAGGCCAAAGTTAGTCTTGCAAACACGTGGTAGTTCATCTTCCCGAAGTGAGACACTAAATGCTGTTACTAGGGGGCAAGCCAAGATTGTCCTTAAAACTATGCAAGATCCCAAGCAACCTTTGCCTTCCAAACAAGCGGCTCCTTTAGCCACCCTTAGCTATGATCTTGTCTAACATTTGCAAAAGACACCAGGACAGATATCTATCCTTGAGTTGCTTCGGTTATCCCCTTCACATAGAGAGATTCTTGATGAGGCTCTATGTACAACACGTGTTCCCAATGACATTGATCCAGATCAATTTCAGGCTATGGTCAACCACATTTCATCTCTGCTATCTCTCTCCTTTTCTATAGAAGATGACATATCTATTGCTCACCCACATAATCTAGCTTTACACATTGAAGTTCTAGTCTACCACACCCACGTCCACTGAGTCCTGATAGACAATGGTGCAAGGTTAAATATTGTTTCTTTCAATGTCATACAACAATTGGGTTTGTCAGAATTTGTTGTGGATTCTAAGAAGAAGATTACTATAAAAGCTTATGATGAAGTGGAAAGATCTTCCAAAGGTCTTGTCATGTTGCCTGTCTGAGTGGGCCCTATCACAAAAGATATTAACTTTCAAGTATTGGACATTCCACTCGCATATAATATTCTTTTGGGTCATCCTTGGATCCATGACATGTAGGCTGTTCCTTCCACTTATCATCAGTGCGTCAAATTTCTGTACAATGGCACTGAAGTTGTGATTCCTGGAGATCATACTATTGCTATTAATGCTCTTGCTTCTGCTAAAACATTTGTTCCTCACAATAAACCTTCTGCTGATCCTAGTACATCTCGAGTTGCTACTAAGAAAACACTTAAGATGATGAGCCTTGGTATGGGTGAATATACGCTGGATTCCTTTGCTTCTATACCTATTTCTCCTAGGTCATATGGGAAAGCTTCTGATAAAATGAAGCCTTCCACTTCTGCTATGGTGATCTTTGATACTTTTGTTCTTTCATCCATTCCTTTAGAAGCAGAAAGAGAAGAACAAGCTGTTCAAGAGTGGATATATAGAGAAGATTTCAAAAATACTCCCATGCTTAGTAATTCAGACATAAATACAGATGAGTCACCACTACACACTATGGCTCAAATGGGAGATGATCTTCCTTCTACTTCACTTCTTTGGGGAGAAGCATGTATATCTACTGATGATATGGCTGAGGCCTCTATGTCTAGAACCTATGTGCCTAAAGAATCATTGTACTATGATAGACAACATCGCGACATTGCACGGTTGCTAAAAAGAGGTGATCTCTCACATAATGACATGAGTATCTCTACTTCTTGGCATCTTAAGCCTCTTCCAAAAGATTCGTCCATGATAGATATGGATGTTGATGTAGTTCATACCTCTCGTAACTATCCTGATGTAGTCGATGAGTCTCGCGAAGGGTCTGATGGGTTTGTTCCCCGTATTGCCTTAGTAGACTACGTTGGTCCTTCTATGACAACTCTAGATCTAGCTACTTTTGGAGCTTACCCTATAGGCTTGACCTCTCTTATCCTTAGAAATTTTGCTAGGTTTTACCTCTCTGCAAAATTATTTTTTAAAAAACTAGGGCAAATTTCAAATTTTTGAAGAAATCCAATTTTGGGCCAAGTTTGATTGCCCTTTCCCCCCTTTATCTTTGACGGTTTCCAAGTCTTTGTTAAATCAAAAAATTTATTTTAAAATTTTCGGCCCCCTTACCCCTTTCTTTTCCTAGCAGTCTTCCTTTAACCTCTAAGGGTTTTCGCATAATCTCATGGCTTATTCCTAAGCCATGAGATCATGCGAAATGGTCAAGTCTTCACATTCGGCGGTTAGTTTCCCCGCTGGCGGTCAAGTTTTCACACTTACTGGTGGGCAATGTTTGGCCTTGACGGTTTCTTAACTGGCGACTTGGCGACACGGTTAGCCTTTGCCCTGGTCGCCGATTCTCCAAATGTTTTGGCGGTCACCAGTTTCTTCTAGCGACTCAGCAAAAGGGTTTGCAGTGGCGGCTAGCGGTCTCTTTGAAGGCTTTTCGCATGTTCGCATGGGCTTTCCTAAGCCCATGCGATCATATGAAAAGGGTTTGCGGTGATGGTTAGCAGTCTGCGGGTGCCGGCGGTTTGAAATCTTCCCGAGCGGTGTGGTTAGTGACGTGGCGGCATTTCGCTATTTCGCATAGCCCGCTCAAGGGCTATGCGAAATAGCGAAATGCCGCCACGTGTCATCTCGGTGACGAGTTTTCTATGGGGCCCAAATCTCTCTCAGGACGGTGGCGGTAGCGGTGGTCATGGTGGCGGCTAGCGGTCTCTTTGAAGGCTTTTCGCATGTTCGCATGGGCTTTCCTAAACCCATGCGACCATGCGAAAAGGGTTTGCGGTTCTCGGCGGTGGGATGTCTGGTGGGCCCGTTTCCTTTATGTGGGCGCTGGGATGAGTGGTATGTGGTGCGTGGGCCCCCTTTTATGGGGAGTTAAATTTTTATAATGTTCTTCAAACTTCTATGGTTTGAGGAAGGGCGCGCCAAGTTTTTAAAAAAAAAGGGTTTGTAAAGGCTAGTGTTTTGCTAGTAAAGTTTTGGGAAGACTGTGGTTTTTTAGTAAAGTCTTTCCAGATGTTTTCGAGATATTTTCTGAAATATCCTACCGGTTTTTGGTCTGCATTAATGTTGATTTTCTAAGGGTTGTTGAGATTTTTTGAGCCCTAAGGAGATGCAAATTTTTGTAAAGGGTATATAGTTAGTTTTTTCAATTGATAAAAAGGGGGTGGTTGATTCTGATAAGAAAACAGAGAATTATTGATATCAGAGGAATTTTCCAGATTGTAAATTTCTATCAGTTTGACATATAAAGATGGAATATATTATGTGCTGCTGACTTTCATGAGAGCTTTATTGTCAGGATTTCATAAATTCAACTGGTGAAATGTGTACTTAGTTCAAGGTTCTGAATCTTTATCTCTCCTTTGTTTCTTGTTGTGAATTTGTGAATTTTTACAGATTTATGGGAATATATCATTGCTTTGAGTTCTGACCTAGGGTGAGATTAAATTATGCTCAATGTGGGATGTATGTTCATGACATTTACATGAGGGATTAGTAAAGTAGTAAAAGGTTCAGATTTTGAGTTTATGTCAAAGACCAGTGAATAACATTTTTGTGTTCATTTTATCCTTTTGACTCTGTTGCCCAAATGAATAAGGCACTGGCCTATATATTCTTGTCTTTGTGTTGAGAATTGATCTAGGTTTACAATCCCCAAAGCATTTAAATCAATTCCAGTCTTTTAGTTTAGTATTATTTCATCAAATTGAGAAGGGATTCTATCCATGTGATAAAATCCATCTTGTTGATTCCTTAGAGAGTGAATCAAAAGGTTATTCTTCCTTGAGTTAGGCTCACAAAAAGAAACTGAGGTTCCAAAACCACTGTATATGCTTATAAGAATCATAGTTCATCATTGTATTCTGCCCTAGGATATTATGGACTACCTTCAGAATAGTGATCAATTATTGAACTCAATCATTGGAGTAGGAGCATACCAGTGAAGACATCATCCACACATCACAAGCTTACTTGACTTAAAGTAACTCATTTATAGGCAATACCCGCCTGAGTTTTGTGGAGCTCAAAGTAGAAGGAGGACTTTATCCAATCCTCATCAAGTTAGTCTTTTATCTTGCAAACTTTAGGCCCTATATTCAAGAAATTCAGTCCATATTATGTTAAGTTTGCACATACAGGATTGAGAACTAACAAAATTGGCGACTCTGCTGGGGAAGAGACAAAGAAATTCAGTTAAGGATCTCTGGTTATAGTCACAAAAGTTTTCATATTCAGAAATTTCAGAATCAGACCATTTGTCCCACTTGTGTTACCAATTATTCAGTGATATTCTGGGGAATAGAGAGCTACTGAAATTGATAAGAGTAAATAGTGCAGGTTGAAAGTTGAGTTTAACTCCTTCCCTCATTATTTAAATTCTCTGGTGTTACAAATCAGTCATAAACAACGCGGGTACAAGTAGAGCTGGACTCCTGGCCGGCTTGTTTATCATATCTAGAAGATTCATTGAAGTATAAGAAGAGTTAGTATTCAGAAGTTTCAAATTTTCTCACTAATTAGTGAGTGGCGAATCTCTCTTTAGCAGTTTTACCAGTATTTATTCAGACATCATGAGTATCAGAAATACAAGAGCATATAGTAGAGATCATCCAGAAGAAACATTGCAAGTTGTACTCCCTATTTTCTCTAAAAAGAATAAAGGCAGGAGAGAAAAGGATACTGATGAAATGTCATTAACATGGAAACAGAAAGGAAGTTCAAGACAAGAGGGTTTTGTTCCCTCTAATCAAGAAGGAAATGCCTCAGAATATTAGGAGGCAAAATTAGGCTTGAATCAACAAGAAGATTATTATTCTCCCTCAGACAGAGAGGGTGAGAGACTAATTCAAAGTAGGAAAGGAGTTCCTAGAAGGCAGCAGGCAAGGGTGGGAAGGTCTAGAAGTAAAAGTAGAAATGAGCAAGAATTTTTGCCCCCTTTCACCCTTGGTTCTTCACTACCTCAAGGCCTTCATGAATCACAAGACCAACAAGAGGATTTACAAACACAACAAGTAGAATCAGAGACTACTTTGCCAGATTCAGAAGAGATTTTTGAAGAGGTTTATGAATTGGAAAGAAGAATTCAAGAGCAGGCTGCAATCAGACATAAAAGAGAAAAAGAGAAAGAAGATAGAGTTAGACAAGCTATGATTAGAGCTGACCAATAAAGAAGACAATTTCTTGATCTTGAAGCAATAAATTATGTTCCAATTCCAGAAGATGCAACTGAAAAGCCTGTGGTGTATAAAAATTTTGAAACTAGAGTTCCAAGAGATAAAGGAAAACAAAAAGAGAAGAACCTTACAATCAAAGAACCTACAATGTCAAAAGGTCCTATTGATTAGACTATGAGTTTTGAATCAGATTTAGAGAAAGCTAAAAAGGAACAAGAACTATTAGCCAAACAGCTTGAGAAGGCAGAAATTGAGGCAGCAACTTTAGAAATGAAAAAGAAAATAGGTTTTCTTAAAAGGTCAGCAGGACCTACTAATTTTGATCATTCTACAACAACACAAAGAGGAGCAAATGTAACAAATCAGACAGCCAATGTCCCTCCACCAGGTGGTTTTTCTTCTGCAAATACAAATACAAATACAAATGCATCCACATCTCAAGGTGCTAGAATTTTTAATACTGGTGTTATTCAAGAGAGATGTAAACAATTGGTTTTCACTGGTATTCCCGATTATCCTAATCCTTTCCCTGAGGAAATTAGAAAGAAGCTTCCTAAATTCACAGGAAGTAATGTTGTTACATGTGAGGAACACTTGAAAAAGTTCATTGATGTTATTGATGATTATAATATTGTCCCTGATGATGTTATCATGAAATTATTTGTGCAGTCTTTGACTGAGGATTCAAGAGATTGGTTTAGAGCTCTTCCTCATGGTAGCATTAGTTCATGGAATCAATTGAAAAATACATTTAAGGAACAATATGGTGATAAAACACATGAAGGTTTCATGTTGAATGAATTTAACAACATAAAAAAGAATTTCAATGAAGATGTTGTTGAGTTTAATGTCAGATTTCAAAAGGCTATGCATAAATTGCTGCAAGTTATTAGATTGGATGACCGAGTTTGTCTGGTTACGTACTTGAATGCATTTGATTCCAAGATGGGATATCTTTTGAGAGACAAGAATCCAAGAAGCCTTGTGGAAGCTTACAAATTGGCAGTCAACATTGAAAGCAACAGAAGAATTTCAAGGAAATTGGGAAGGAGGGATGATAATTTCCTTGCTGTGAGAAAATTGGCCTGAAACGGGGGCCCTGGACAACCGAAGAAGATAAAATTCTTGTTGAGTATATTCAGAAGAATGGCCATGGATGCTGGCGTGCTCTTCCCAAACTGGCTGGTCTGTATATTATTTCATTTCATTTCAAGAATAAACCACATAGAAATCATTTGCATCTGATAAATACTTATTTGGCAAAGAATTATATACCCATTTTGTTTATTGGGGAAGGAATTTCTCAATTTAAGGATTGCATAGGAACAACATGCATCTCATATATGAGATGATTTGAATTGGAAGTATATTGAGATGAATATTCATCTGGGTAATGAAGTATATCGTAGATTTTTTATTACCATATTAGAAACTCAAGGTCTGCAAATACAGATTTATATTTTATTGTATTCATATTTAAAACCATTTGCATTCAAAGAATAGTGTTATATTATTTATGTACAATTAAGTTCTTCACAAATGGAATTGCGAGAAAACTAAGTTTAATCATGGAGGAAACTCTCTAGTTAAATGCATTTGAGCTGGAGTGGTACCTCCCAGTGACCTCCCAGTAAGTGCCAGTGCTCCACATCCAGTGCTCCATCTCTGTGAGCATCACCTAGATACAATAAGTGCTAAGTGTTACATTCATTCTCATAAGAGATGGGTTCTTGTGAACCACTACTCATGAAACATGGGTCAATGAGTTTGACTCAAAAACTACCCAGTTGAATCCTAATAGCAAATCACAATTTGGCTTACTGTAGAAAATATCTCCTACTTATATTAGATTTTTCATTTTTAGTGTTCAATGACAATCTATTAAACAACTAGTTAATGTCAATAGAGCCACGTTCAGAATGAAGGAATTCTCCAAATTTCATGAAATCTAGCATTTTCTTCTCTATTGGGACTTGTTTCTCAAGCTGACAGAGAATTAAGATATGTGTTACTTAATGAATATTTTATTTTAGTTTTCTAAATAGGTAGAGAATTATATGGTGCATCTGAACTTATGGATATATGTTATGAACATATAGAATGACTTTATTTATTTATACCCACCTTTCACCTGTTTCTTAAGATCTATCTGCATCCTAATTATTATTCTTTCTCAACCTAATAATAATCACTAAATACACAATAATTTCTAAACGTATCTTTACTAAATGAATATCTACTTTGACAGCATATATTGCATTTGTAACTCCTGTGTATGCTTTTACATGTATGAAGACAGCCATTTTGTTTAGAAGTGTAGTACACAAGCATTTGGTTGATTTATTGTAAAAAAGCTCCCATGTGCATAATAAATGAACTTTGAACCTTAAAATAATGAATGATTTGACAGGCGACAATAACTTGTCATATTAAACTCCCACAAGTTAGCTTGTCCTAGGTAGATTCTAACATGTTTCAATGTGAACTAATGAACTTATGTTGTCAATTTATACACAGGGCTTCTTCGGTGTGGGAAGAGTTGCCGCCTGCGTTGGACCAATTACTTGAGACCCGATATTAGGAGAGGCCTCTTTCAAACAGAAGAAGAAAGAACTATCCGTCAGCTCCATGCAATTCTAGGCAACAGGTAGTAAAACCACACTGATAAACTATGGATGACCAACTAGAGATGCTGATGATTTTCTTGGGAGTCCCTGCAAAAAAATTTTATAGAGTGATATTGCTAATTTTAGTATAATGACTTTCTCCAGGTGGTCTACGATAGCTTCCCAGCTTCCAGGGAGAACTGACAATGAGATCAAGAACTTCTGGAATACACATTTGAAGAAAAAGCTGTTGGAAATGGGACTCGATCCTTCCACCCATGCACCCAAATCTGAGATACCCAACAATCAGTCCACAACACTCCTGAGGCACGCGTCACAGTGGGAGATAGCTAGGCTAGAAGCCGAAGCAAGATACTCTATAAATTCAATCCTCTCATCTAAGAATAAGTTGATGGAAAACACTATTGCAGAGGCCAATTCCAAGGCACCCAGTGATCTTTTCTTGAAGCTTTGGAACTCAGAAGCAGGCAAGGCCTTCAGGAAGGAGTCTGTTACTAATAAGTCGACAAAGAATAACAATAACAATAGTGAGAATACCAATGTAGTGGATCATGATCTACAGAATGCCGTTCCATGGACTTCTACAACTCTCAAACTAACCTTCAGCCCAGTTGCATCCTTCTCCTCTGTATTCAACTCAGATGAGCTTATTAGCTATCTCCCAAATGTTATTGCTAACGAGGAAGACGATTCTTCAATGAGGGGCCAAACAGGAAACAAGAAGGCCACCACCCATGAGGACACTTCTAGCTCTGATGATGGTGTTCATAATTACCATGACATAAAGGGCTTGGCGGACCTGTTTCTCGATTCCCCTAATACCAATACTGCTCATAAGACCAGTGCCAGTAACTCAAACATGGCAGAATTTAGCACGAATTCTCAGCTGCAGTTACCTTGGGCATGTCAAGAACTATGCCCAGATGGGGACAATGATTACTGGGACAGCGTACATGGAGATCTACGGAGAGAAGACTACGCTTGAGGCAGGTTATTTTATGTACTTGACTTTTCTTCTGATCTCCTCTCCTTAGACTATATGATCTTGCCATGTCAGGTTGGTGTTTTAACACACAAATATATGCATACCTATCTCGATAATGCAATTGAAATACATAAAATAGGATACCTGCTGGTAAACAGACGGGTTAGTTTGTTTATCATTCCAACTTTCCGTCATCTTCAGTTTCATGTTTATGTAATATAAGAGTTGCATGATCTAGGTTTTTCTATCAACTATCTTAAGTCTCAATCATTCATACTTCTTCCCACGTAATATCAGATTTTCACTTATTTGCAAGATTAATAGCCTCATACATGCGTTTGTGTTTCTAATTTGTACTCTTTTCATTTTGGGGGAATATATGCACCAAAACAGTTGCTGGAACAGCATTCTAGTCATTTTCTGAATATATCTTATCTATTATAAATAAATAGAATGAAAATAATACGTTTAACCACATTTCATTTCTTTCTCTAATCTAAAATCTAAACATAATAATATGCTAAGGAATTCGATAGATTTTAAAGTTCTAGTTTAAATTTTTAGGTTGTAGTATTGAAATGAGAAAATGATATGGTTTAAAAAGTTATCTTTATTTTTTAAAAGGTGTTTTTTCAGTGGCATAATATATGCATAGTTTTAAATTAGAATTGCATAATGAGGTTTAACAATTATTGTTAA
Organism: Chamaecyparis obtusa; assembly: GCA_027943335.1. Taxonomy (NCBI): domain Eukaryota; kingdom Viridiplantae; phylum Streptophyta; class Pinopsida; order Cupressales; family Cupressaceae; genus Chamaecyparis; species Chamaecyparis obtusa. The sequence goes on from BSBK01011829.1 coordinate 69,668, forward strand.
TAATTTAAGATTTATCATTCTATATGAAGCATATAATATTTAGCATTTATTCAACTTTCAATATCTAATGTTTACTTTCACTCCTTGCATTGCATTCTGTAGGTTTGCGAGTGTAGGAATCAATTGGTCTCAGTAAGAGTGGGTGGGATGCATTGGGGATAGATTCTAGGCAATGAAAAGATCCCTTTCCAATGTAGATGTTGTTTAGCTACATGGCATTTAACTTCTTGACACCCTCTCGATTTGCATCTACATTAGTCTTCCACTTGGTGGAAGGACAATGAGTGGTGGATCTCATAATTTTTCCTACTGACTAATATTCTTATTCAAAGCCTTCTGCGGATTAAGCATCTCCCTCTACTTCTACTATAACAATTTTACTAGTTCATGTTTTCCCTACTCATGTGGCCCCCTTTTCAATAGTTCATGTTGTTCTTATAGTTGTGGCCCCTCATACAACCTGTTTTGGCAATCTCTTGAGTTATAACATCATTTCGCCCAAGGATCTTGACTCTGTCCCTAGACTATTAGATTTATCCTCAAAATTTGTTGGCTTGCCAAGGTGACTTTTGTGCTAACTCTAATGGTTCCTCCAACACTACTGAATTAGGTTCTCCACCTAAGGATGTTTCTTCTTGAACTATTGTTTTCTGCTAGTAAAAGGGAAAATTCCTAGAACACTCAAATTGTTCAATTGGGTCCATAACAAGGTGTTAACTCTGAATTGAAATAGCTTGTTTTTTTGGTCTTCTTTGTGAATAACTTCTATTTTTGTCATCACTGTTGCATTGTTGTTTTGGTTTACTTTTTGAATAAACATTTTGTTCTATTCTACAATAGTCTTTTATTGTGATGGTTTTCTTTTATTATATAATAGGACCAGCCTCTTCTCCACTTTAATCACAAATAATTATGGTTAATAATGTAAGGTTTATCATTTGACATGCAATGTAAAATATTAAACATTCAATACTCAATATTTAATATTTAATGTTTAAGGTGTAATATTTACCTTCACTTGGGTTTAATTTCAATTCAATAATTGATGAGTATAAGGATTCACATTCGAAGTTCAATTTTGAAGTATAATTATTCATTATTAAATGATTACTATTTAAGGTTCAAATAAGGTTTATGTTTTAAGTATTACTCACATTAAATAATTTATCTTATTGCTTAGCGATTAATGTTTAAGGTATAAGGTTCAAGACTAATGGTCTAATACTTATAGAATTAAATTGGGCATGAGATAAAATGTTTACAAAGGGATAATGATAATAAATTCTATTCATTAGAATTTAATAATTTTTGTGTGGAAAATGGTCTTCACAGAACTTAAGTTGTTCCTTTTATATATCAGGAAAACGGAGCAATAGAGAGGTTAAATTGAATGATTTTAGAGAGAGATAGGTGCATACTCTCTAATGCAGGTATGTGTAAAGAATTTTGAGCAGAGCCTTGTAATACACTAGTGTATTTGATTAATCGAGTACCTATATGTTGATTAATTTTTTATATTTTGGAGGAGACATGGTTAGGAAAACAAATCTCTCATATCCATTTACAAGTGTTTGGATGTGAAGCATTCGCTCTTGTTCCCAAGAAGAAGAGAACTAAATTGGATGCTTAATCAAAACATTGTACATATTTTAGTTATGAAAAGGATCAGTATGGATTCAGATTGTGGGATCTTGTTGATAGAAAAAAATTCATAGAAGAGATATTGTTATTCAATAGAAGACATTTCTAGCCCTGAACACATAGCTAGTAGACAGTAGAGAATATGTTCCCTTGTCAATATTTGAAGATATCACCCACAAGGATTACTTGGAGGTAATTTGTAGCTAGGAAGAATAGGTGGAATTCTTCGTTCCATTTCAATGTCATCACCCACCTCTATTTTATAACCCACCCTTGTTTCATCTCCTTGTAGTCCTCTCAGGCACCATTTCAACTTCACATTGATTTGTTTCAAATGAGGGTCTATTTGAATCCTCACACAACAAGGATAATATTGCTATCGACTAGAAAATTATTCAAGAGGGAGACAACAATTTAGAATTCACATATAATGTATCTTATTCTTCTCATCAACACCATTGCGATGTGGACACCTCTTCCAAATCCATGTATTCTACTCATGCCTCATGTGGGTTTTGAAAGGAAGGGGGACATGGTGCTAAGGGAAATTTCTTACTTCAGACTAATCCATTACCCTATTTTTAATGCATAGAGGGGAGCTTGGATGGTATGCATCCAAACCATAGTTTGAGAGAGTTTATTGATAATATGTTGATAAACACTGGTAATATTGATGCTGGAAATACTTGTGGATCTGAATTCCAACCAATTAAGAGACAAGTTTTTAAGTCTATGAGGTCCCAAAAATATCCTCCAAAGTTTTTAGATTATGAATTATATTTCTTTGAAGAGGTGAAGCTAGAGCTTTTTCTATCTAATCAAACAAAGAAACCATATTTTAAAGCTACTTGTAAATCCATTGATTGTCATAAAGGGAAGGATGCAATTTTTGAAGAGATGCATTTTTTATTGACAAATCAGACTTGGTATTTGGTCTCTCTACCTCACAATCATAAAGTATTAAAGAACAAATAGGTTTAAAAAATAAAGGAGGAAGATATAAACAAGAAACATTAATGAGCCAGTATGGTTGTGAAAGGTTATGGTCAATAAAATGGCTCAATTTTGATGAAATATTTTACTAGTTATAAAGATGACAACAAATCAATTTGTTTTGGGCTTGGCAAGTGCATGGGATCTTGATCTTGAATAGATTGACATCAAGCCCATATTTTTGCATGGATATATTGATGAGGAATTGTGTATGGAGCATCCTGAAGGATTTGTGAAACATGGACAACAACATTTTTATTGCAGGTTAAAGTGAACCTTGTACATGGGCTCAAGCAAGCCCTGAGGTAGTGGCATCTAAATTTTGATCATTTTATGTTTGATTATAAGTTCATACCTTGTCAATTTTATCCATTTGTTTATTTCAAACAACTTCCAAATAGTGAATTTTTATACTTTTACTTTATGTAGATGACATATTAGTAGCTAGAACTAGCATGTGGATTGTTCATGAGCTTAAGCATCAATTAGTAGATTTGTAATGAAGGATTTAGAGGAAACAATTTAAGAATTCTTGGAATGACTATTACTTGAGATAGAAAGAAGAAATAAATTAAGTTGTCACACAAATAATACATTGATAAGGTATTGCATAGATTTGGTATAATGAGAGTGATGTTTGTAAGAACTCTTTTAGTTGGTAATTTTAATCTATCTTATAAAATGAGTCATAAAACAAAAGAGGATTAGGAATTTATGAGAGATGATATTTATACATCTGTAGTTGGTAGTATTATGTATGACATGGTTTCTACTCATCTAGATCTTACTCATGCAATAGGAGTAGCAAGAATATTTATGAGAAATACTGGTTAACCTCTTTGGGAGGTGGTCAAATGAATCTTAAGGTATTTTTTAGTATGGTTTGCATTTTGAAAAGGACAATGCACATTTACAAGTTTATGTTATCTAGGTGGAGATTTAAACAAATGAAGTTCTACTACTGGTTGTGTCTTCACCTTTTCTAGGAAAGCCATTAGTTGGGTTTCTAGATTGCAACTATTAGTTTCCCTTTCCTCCATCAAGGATAAGTACATGGATCTCTCTACACAAATAAGGGGGGTGTTATTTTTAAAATGTCTATTAAGTAATTTTATCTATGAAAAATCTAATTTTATTCTATTTTGTGACAATAGTAACATTATTTTTTTGGCTAAACATCATACATCTCATTTTCGCTCTGAGCATATAGAATTGCACAATCATTCCATTCAACATGTACTCAAATACAAAATTTTACAAGTTGCGAAGATTAAGACAACCTTGGATCCATTTGATGCTTTGCAAAGGCTATCCAAAGAGATAAGTTGAAGTTTTGTAGGACTTCTCTCGACATTGTAAAATTGTGACATTAAGGGAAAGAAGGGGAGGTTTCTGATGTGTAACAACCTTCATTGAACTTCAAGTGGGATTTCATTGAAGATATGAATCCCAACGCTCATGTTCAAGTAGGTTATTCACATTCTGGTTGAGGTTTATGTATATTTAGTTGATGTAACTACTTCTATAAATTGTTGTTGTAAAAAGAAACATAGATAATAATAATTTTTTTCCCTACTTCAAGAGTAAATGTAGCCAATCTTGGTGAACTACTATAAATTGATGTTGTTGTCTTGTTAATGTCCTTTAATTTTGTTTCTCCGATTTCTACACAATCATTATTCAAATCTTTATTTACAATTATTATATAGATCTGAATCATAGACCACTCACGAACAGACATAATTAAAATAATGTAATATAGACAAAGGACACTTGGTGTAATAGTTTAGTCATGGTCTACACACCTAGGTAGTTTTGAGTTCAAATCTCTTCAATACAGAAAAACAAATGTAAACTACACTAACAAAAGCAACCTATTGTAGTGCAATTATGGTCATCTTTTTTGTTTATTATAGTAAATATTATTTTGATATTTGTAATCACACACACACACACACACACACACAATCAATCAATTTAAATAATTATTTTTGACATATTTTTACTTATATCCTAGAGTTTAGGACCACATTTTATTTTGTTAAAAATATGAATTGATTTTTACAAAAATTATTTAATTTAATTGAAACTTGGTCTATTGATTATATTGTTCAATTTGAATTCACATACGTGTATACTATTTGGTTTGATTTTGAATGTGGTTGAAATTGAATGAAAATTTTGAATTTAGTAATCAATCTTATTTTTTGTTGAAATGAAAAATTATATTGATGATAAATCAAATAAAAATAATTTGCATATCTAACACAATAATATTTATCATAACTACAAATGGATACTTTTAACCACATCTAACAAATATAAAATCTAGACCAAAAAGAGAAAAATCAAATAATAAATACTATTAATAGATGCTTTTAACAATATCTACAAATCTTAAGATTCAGTGGAAGAGCACCAATTACCATCCATGTTCCAATTATTGTTCATTGGATTTCACTAATTAAAAGCCTATTAAAAATTCTTCTAGTGCATTAATAGCCCCTTATTTTCTTAGAAAGAAGGTTAGTAATTAAATTAATTCTACAATATAATTGGTACCAATTGTAATCACCTAAAAATAGTCATTAACCCCTTTTTGCTAAAATCATAAATTGCTTATTCTAGATCAAATCCCTGTTCTATCATTTATTCGATTATTTTCTATGGGCTAACCATTTTATCCTAAGTCTTTATTTATTAAAAAGAATATTTCCTCCCCTTTTAATAAATAAAATGCCCCCACTTTTCCTCTTATCCTAAGTTGCACAAATAAAACACTATTCTTATTTTATAAAAAGAGAAAAAAAATAAAAAAATAAAAATCTTATTTAATTAAGAGAACATGCTCCCTTTTAATTAAAAATCTCTTTTAATTAAATAAAAAAATCTTTTTAATGGAAACCACTTTTCTAAAAATAATAAATAAATAATAAAATAAAAAGAAAAAGAAAAAGACTTTTTGTCTACACATGAATGCACACTTTCCAAGGTGAGTGGAATCTCCTTTTGCCTCTTAATCACTTCCACACATCTTTTTGCCTCTTAATCATGTCTATTGATTTTGCCTCTTGAGAATCTTGAGCACATGGATCAACCAAGATTTAATTTCCACCTTTGATAATTCTCTTTTGCCTCTTAATCTTGATCGTCCGTTCATTTCTAAAATCCTTTAAAAGGAGGCTCTCTCCTCATTCTTAATCACTCATCTTTTCCTTCTCTTGCAAATAATCCATCTTTTGCATGATTCATCCTCTTGGAGTCTTGGCATCTTAGCATCTTGGAGTCTTGGAGCTTCTCAATCTTGGCATTTTGGAGCTATGGTATTCTTAGATCTCTCATATTGAAACATTGCATCATCATTTCATTTTTATTCTTGCATCATAGTTTAGTTTCATTATCATTGCATTCTTAATCTAGTTTCCTTTATGCTATAGATTAGCTCACATAGTTTAATTAGCAAGGATTTGTAATACTTCTATTTTTCATTTTTATAGCTTAGCTTGCATCTTCATTCTAGCATAGTATTGCATTGCATTCTCATCTAGATTTCTTGTGGATATTGGCATTCTTTCCCTTTTCTTCATTGAATCTCTCATTGCATGGTTTACTAGCAAGGTTACAGGCTTAATAGCTCTAGCTGAGAGCAAATTTAAAATACTCTTGCACTCCATGCCTAGGGAGCTCTAGGTCGCTTTCTCAAAGTTTCCCTCTCATGGATTCCCTTGGATATAATGACTTAGAGAAATGCACTTTTTAGAGTACACATTTTTGGCGCCCACCGTGGGGTAGAGTAGCTTAACTTTGTCCTTTCATTTTTTTGCATTTCCATCATTTTTTAGATTAATTTTGGCTTAGTTTTCCTAACCTCTTGTTGGTATAACAAGTTTTTTTGAAGGTGCTCTTGCTTTCATGGAAAATGTTTAAAATTGCTTGAGGTAATTTGTTCCATCTCTACAACATTTGGATTTTGGGATTAAAATTGAACCTCTCATGTGTTTGGCTTGAGTGTTTACATGCTTTCATAGAACACATTTCAATTGATGCTCTTAATGGGAAATGAAAGAACATAGATTTGTTTTTACAAGTTTGTGTAAGTGAATGCTTGTGTTTAAACCTTATGTAATTCTTGGTTCCAATATCAAATATCTCATTGAGTGATTAAGGGCATGGATTCATTCCTTGTTTACATAAGGAGTTAAATGCACCACTTTGTGGACTCACTCTGTGTTTGCTTGGAAAGTTAAATATTCTATTGATTCAACCCTTTGTCATTTGTGAGTAGTATTGATAAGAAACTTTAGATTACTTTTGATTGATCTTGTTAGCTAAATTGGGTGTTGGACTCGCTTATTTCTAATTGCCCCTCATTATCGCCCTTTGGATGCAAGGTCAGCATTCATACATAAAGGAGGGGTCTACTTGAAAAGAGCGTTAAGTGTTCCACAAAGTTCTCCCTTTTATGCTTTCTTGATCTCATTAGTTTTCTAAGGTGTGGACTCATTTTGAGTTTGTGTGAGGAGTTAAATGTTCCACTTTTGGACTCACTTTAAATTTGTGTGAGGAGTTAAATGTTCCACTTTTGGACTCACTTTTAGTTTGTGTCAGGAGTTAAATGTTCCACCTTGCGGACTCATTTCACATTCACTTGAAGAGTTAAATGTTCCACTTTTGGACTCACTTCACATTCACTTTAAGAGTTAAATGTTCCACTTTTGGACTCACTTCACATTTACTTGAAGAGTTAAGTGTTCCACCTTTAGTGCTTTAAATACTTTTGATAGTGAATTACTTACTTTTTATTTTTAGAAGGCCTGCTTGGGGACACACCACCTCAAGGGATGACCTTAACTCCTGTGTTCTAGTGGAGTATAAATAGCGGGTGGTGAATCAAAAGACACCTCTCTTGGGAATTGAGTTCGATATCACTCTTGGCTAAGCCTCCAAGAACTTTATACCTTTGAGAAGTGAAGGAGGATTTACGGATTTGGGCCTCACGTACCTTGTGTATATCGAGGACTCCCTTTAGCAAAGATATGTATATCCCTGTAGATAGCTTGATAGGATGTTGTTGTGTTCTAAGTGCCTGCTAAAAAATGTTCAAGAACATACACAAGTAGAATCTTTAAGGAGTAGAAATACTAAGTCACTATTCTTGTTCATGTGCAAGGTTGCTTTGCCCCTTGCTCATTGTTTGAAGACAACTGCTTGCTTGAACTCCTTGATTTCTGTCTTATGTGCTTGATCCATGATAAAAATCTATTGATATACTTACTTGATCTTTTAAAATGCTTCAAACTGAGTCTTTTTATGTTCACTGGTCAAAAAGTCGTACAAATCTGCAACAGTATCACGCGCCTTACTGAGAAATATCGTGCGATAGTTCATGCCTGTTATCTATCACTTGCTTTACTTGAAGTCTATCACTCTGGTATATTAAGGTCTGTCGCCTAGTATAAGGTGAAGTATCACTCTGTCTTAGGACTATCACCCTGTTTGCCTGAGAACTATCGCCTGGGTCCTTTCTGCTGTCCTATCATGGCTGCAATTTGGAGTTACTAAACTTTCACTTTAACCTATCATAGAGTGTCCTTTCCTATTCTTACCTGAAGCTGGTTTGTTATCTGCATGCTTAGACTTGTTATAGATTGAAACAAATGAGTTAAAACTATTGGATTTGAGCTTAACGAATGCTACTCTTGATCACTTGTCGCATCACGGTTACCTCTCTAGCTACTTGCTTATTGAGCTTCTTGCTCGCTGCTCGGCTTTAGTCAATTGATTGTTGTAAGTGCTTGAGAACTTTTGATGAGCCATCTCTCTCTATTGTTCTACTTTGACAAGTGATCTTTATTATCTTTGCTTATCTCAAATTTGAGAAACTTTGTCTCATTCTATTAGTCAACCAACATCTCTTTTCATGCCGGTTACAACTCGGTCTCAATTTGAGCAGGAGAATCACTCTCCGTTCACTTATATACAATTACCTTCTCCAACTAGATGCTCACGAGTGCCCATTAGCAACAACAGTTCTAGTTCTAACCAATCTGAGGATTCTAAGGCTACCCTGTGGTACAAAGGAGGTTTCCTCTTTTCCACATTCAAGACCCCCAAAAACACGGACAGTGTCTCACTCACTTTGACTGAACAAGAAAAATTTCAATGCTTGCAAGAACATTTTGAGCATAAAGATAACCAAGCGCGCTTAGACAAAGAACACAATCAACAAAGGATGGATGCTGCTAGGCGCATGGCTTATAGAGGGACATTTCATGAGCAACCTGCAACTAGTAATCATGAGCATAGATCTCTTTTTATCAATGGCAACAATGGAAACAACACGCCACCAAGATCTCCTCCAAGACCCACTTTTGGTATGCCTTCTTCACCTCCTCCCTCTCAACATGAGGCAGAGGTTGATGATGAGATTTCTAGTGAGGATCTTATGAGATTTGAACAAGATGTGGTCTCCCAACGAATGATGCATAAGCTTTTAGAGCGTAATGGCGATCAATATTTTCAATATATGACTTCTAGAGGATACAAGCTTCCTCCCGGCTATGATGTCAGACAAATTGTCCAACAAAGAGTACCAACTGAATTGGAAGTCCTTCAGGAAGAACTACGTTGGACAAATCAATGCCTTACCCAAATGGCAATAGAAAGAGAGCCTCCAAAGGTCTCTTTTGTAGAATCAATTTGTACTCTTCCCTTTGATAAAAGTCTATACATGGTCCCGTTTCCTAGGGATATTAAGGTTCCCAAATACGATAAGTACGATGGAAATGGTGATCCCCAAGACCATGTGCGTCACTTTTATGCTCTTAGTATGGACTTTCTTCATGAAGACACATTTCTTCTACGATTATTCCCTCGAAGCTTAAGAGGCCAAGCTTTAGAATGGTTTGTGAAATTGACACCACCTCTTAAGACTTTTGATGAGTTGGCTTAGTGATTTACCCAGCATTATTCTTACAACATCCAACAACCTATCACCATGATAGATCTTGGTAATCTAAGACAACATCAAGGTGAGTTATTTTCTACCTATTTGCAACATTGGAGGTCATTGTATTCTTGATATCCTCATCAGTTACCCGAGAGAGAAAAGATTGACATTTTTGTCAACACTCTTGTGCCTGAGCTATATTATGATTTAAGGAAACAATTGTCTCTTCTTTCAACGACATGGTTGAAAGTGCATATTGAATTGAGGATGTAGCTATAAGAAAAGGGGATATTGTTATTAATAAAGATGTTAAAGGCAATGGCAAAGACAAGAACAAACCTTGGAATAAAAACAAGTATGTTGTTAATGATGGGGTTGTTGACGCTCCTAAAGCTAAAGAGCCTGCTTTCAATCTCTCCAATGCTATCTATGCAGCAAAACAACAAGAAGCTACCAATGCTCACAGTGCTCCTAAACCTCAATATGCAGATAAGCCTAAGAACTCATTTCAAAAGTGAGTCTATACCAAGTTGGCAGAACCTTACGATGTGATCCTTAAGACTTTGGTTGACTATGGATATCTTACGCTTCCTGATAAACCTGGTAACTGGGATTCGATAAATAGGCCTGATTGGTGGTGAGAGGATTCTTATTGTCATTATCACAGAAACAAGGGACATCCGATAGACAATTGTTTTAAGCTTAAGGATGATATTCAAGATCTTATTGAGAATGGCACAATCTCCACTAATGGCTTAACTAAAAATTCTGATCACACAGCTTTCAAAGATCCTCTACCTAAGCATGATAAGGGGGAAACCTCTCAAACACATAAGAAGAATCATGATGCAAAGATCAATTACACATATACTTCTAATATGCCTGTGATTAACATGGTAGAGCCCATTGAGAGTGTTCTAATGATGAGGTCTCAAGATGATAATAAAGCCAATCATGGTAGGCCAAAGTTAGTCTTGCAAACACGTGGTAGTTCATCTTCCCGAAGTGAGACACTAAATGCTGTTACTAGGGGGCAAGCCAAGATTGTCCTTAAAACTATGCAAGATCCCAAGCAACCTTTGCCTTCCAAACAAGCGGCTCCTTTAGCCACCCTTAGCTATGATCTTGTCTAACATTTGCAAAAGACACCAGGACAGATATCTATCCTTGAGTTGCTTCGGTTATCCCCTTCACATAGAGAGATTCTTGATGAGGCTCTATGTACAACACGTGTTCCCAATGACATTGATCCAGATCAATTTCAGGCTATGGTCAACCACATTTCATCTCTGCTATCTCTCTCCTTTTCTATAGAAGATGACATATCTATTGCTCACCCACATAATCTAGCTTTACACATTGAAGTTCTAGTCTACCACACCCACGTCCACTGAGTCCTGATAGACAATGGTGCAAGGTTAAATATTGTTTCTTTCAATGTCATACAACAATTGGGTTTGTCCGAATTTGTTGTGGATTCTAAGAAGAAGATTACTATAAAAGCTTATGATGAAGTGGAAAGATCTTCCAAAGGTCTTGTCATGTTGCCTGTCTGAGTGGGCCCTATCACAAAAGATATTAACTTCCAAGTATTGGACATTCCACTCGCATATAATATTTTTTTGGGTCATCCTTGGATCCATGACATGTAGGCTGTTCCTTCCACTTATCATCAGTGCGTCAAATTTCTGTACAATGGCACTGAAGTTGTGATTCCTGGAGATCATACTATTGCTATTAATGCTCTTGCTGCTGCTAAAACATTTGTTCCTCACAATAAACCTTCTGCTGATCCTAGTACATCTCTAGTTGCTACTGAGAAAACACTTAAGATGATGAGCCTTGGTATGGGTGAATATACGCTGGATTCCTTTGCTTCTATACCTATTTCTCCTAGGTCATATGGGAAAGCTTCTGATAAAATGAAGCCTTCCACTTCTGCTATGGTGATCTTTGATACTTTTGTTCTTTCATCCATTCCTTTAGAAGCAGAAAGAGAAGAACAAGCTGTTCAAGAGTGGATATATAGAGAAGATTTCAAAAATACTCCCATGCTTAGTAATTCAGACATAAATACAGATGAGTCACCACTACACACTATGGCTCAAATGGGAGATGATCTTCCTTCTACTTCACTTCTTTGGGGAGAAGCATGTATATCTACTGATGATATGGCTGAGGCCTCTATGTCTAGAACCTATGTGCCTAAAGAATCATTCTACTATGATAGACAACATCGCGACATTGCACGGTTGCTAAAAAGAGGTGATCTCTCACATAATGACATGAGTATCTCTACTTCTTGGCATCTTAAGCCTCTTCCAAAAGATTCTTCCATGATAGATATGGATGTTGATGTAGTTCATACCTCTCGTAACTATCCTGATGTAGTCGATGAGTCTCGCGAAGGGTCTGATGGGTTTGTTCCCCGTATTGCCTTAGTAGACTACGTTGGTCCTTCTATGACAATTCTAGATCTAGCTACTTTTGGAGCTTACCCTATAGGCTTGACCTCTCTTATCCTTAGAAATTTTGCTAGGTTTTACCTCTCTGCAAAATTATTTTTTAAAAAACTAGGGCAAATTTCAAATTTTTGAAGAAATCCAATTTTGGGCCAAGTTTGATTGCCCTTTCCCCCCTTTATCTTTGACGGTTTCCAAGTCTTTGTTAAATCAAAAAATTTATTTTAAAATTTTCGGCCCCCTTACCCCTTTCTTTTCCTAGCAGTCTTCCTTTAACCTCTAAAGGTTTTCGCATAATCTCATGGCTTATTCCTAAGCCATGAGATCATGCGAAATGGTCAAGTCTTCACATTCGGCGGTTAGTTTCCCCGCTGGCGGTCAAGTTTTCACACTTACTGGTGGGCAATGTTTGGCCTTGACGGTTTCTTAACTGGCGACTTGGCGACACGGTTAGCCTTTGCCCTGGTCGCCGATTCTCCAAATGTTTTGGCGGTCACCAGTTTCTTCTAGCGACTCAGCAAAAGGGTTTGCGGTGGCGGCTAGCGGTCTCTTTGAAGGCTTTTCGCATGTTCGCATGGGCTTTCCTAAGCCCATGCGATCATATGAAAAGGGTTTGCGGTGATGGTTAGCAGTCTGCGGGTGCCGGCGGTTTGAAATCTTCCCGAGCGGTGTGGTTAGTGACGTGGCGGCATTTCGCTATTTCGCATAGCCCGCTCAAGGGCTATGCGAAATAGCGAAATGCCGCCACGTGTCATCTCGGTGATAAGTTTTCTATGGGGCCCAAATCTCTCTCAGGATGGTGGCGGTAGCGGTGGTCATGGTGGCGGCTAGCGGTCTCTTTGAAGGCTTTTCGCATGTTCGCATGGGCTTTCCTAAACCCATGCGACCATGCGAAAAGGGTTTGCGGTTCTCGGCGGTGGGATGTCTGGTGGGCCCGTTTCCTTTATGTGGGCGCTTGGATGAGTGGTATGTGGTGCGTGGGCCCCCTTTTATGGGGAGTTAAATTTTTATAATGTTCTTCAAACTTCTATGGTTTGAGGAAGGGCGCGCCAAGTTTTTTAAAAAAAAGGGTTTGTAAAGGCTAGTGTTTTGCTAGTAAATTTTTGGGAAGACTGTGGTTTTTTAGTAAAGTCTTTCCAGATGTTTTCGAGATATTTTCTGAAATATCCTACCGGTTTTTGGTCTGCATTAATGTTGATTTTCTAAGGGTTGTTGAGATTTTTTGAGCCCTAAGGAGATGCAAATTTTTGTAAAGGGTATATAGTTAGTTTTTTCAATTGATAAAAAGGGGGTGGTTGATTCTGATAAGAAAACAGAGAATTATTGATATCAGAGGAATTTTCCAGATTGTAAATTTCTATCAGTTTGACATATAAAGATGGAATATATTATGTGCTGCTGACTTTCATGAGAGCTTTATTGTCAGGATTTCATAAATTCAACTGGTGAAATGTGTACTTAGTTCAAGGTTCTGAATCTTTATCTCTCCTTTATTTCTTGTTGTGAATTTGTGAATTTTTACAGATTTATGGGAATATATCATTGCTTTGAGTTCTGACCTAGGGTGAGATTAAATTATGCTCAATGTGGGATGTATGTTCATGACATTTACATGAGGGATTAGTAAAGTAGTAAAAGGTTCAGATTTTGAGTTTATGTCAAAGACCAGTGAATAACATTTGTGTGTTCATTTTATCCTTTTGACTATGTTGCCCAAATGAATAAGGCACTGGCCTATATATTCTTGTCTTTGTGTTGAGAATTGATCTAGGTTTACAATCCCCAAAGCATTTAAATCAATTCCAGTCTTTTAGTTTAGTATTATTTCATCAAATTGAGAAGGGATTCTATCCATGTGATAAAATCCATCTTGTTGATTCCTTAGAGAGTGAATCAAAAGGTTATTCTTCCTTGAGTTAGGCTCACAAAAAGAAACTGAGGTTCCAAAACCACTGTATATGCTTATAAGAATCATAGTTCATCATTGTATTCTGCCCTAGGATATTATGGACTACCTTCAGAATAGTGATCAATTATTGAACTCAATCATTGGAGTAGGAGCATACCAGTGAAGACATCATCCACACATCACAAGCTTACTTGACTTAAAGTAACTCATTTGTAGGCAATACCCACCTGAGTTTTGTGGAGCTCAAGGTAGAAGGAGGACTTTATCCAATCCTTATCAAGTTAGTCTTTTATCTTGCAAACTTTAGGCCCTATATTCAAGAAATTCAGTCCATATTATGTTAAGTTTGCACATACAGGATTGAGAACTAACAAAATTGGCGACTCTGCTGGGGAAGAGACAAAGAAATTCAGTTAAGGATCTCTGGTTATAGTCACAAAAGTTTTCATATTCAGAAATTTCAGAATCAGACCATTTGTCCCACTTGTGTTACCAATTATTCAGTGATATTCTGGGGAATAGAGAGCTATTGAAATTGATAAGAGTAAATAGTGCAGGTTGAAAGTTGAGTTTAACTCCTTCCCTCATTATTTAAATTCTCTGGTGTTACAAATCAGTCATAAACAACGCGGGTACAAGTAGAGCTGGACTCCTTGCCGGCTTGTTTATCATATCTAGAAGATTCATTGAAGTATAAGAAGAGTTAGTATTCAGAAGTTTCAAATTTTCTCACTAATTAGTGAGTGGCGAATCTCTCTTTAGCAGTTTTACCAGTATTTATTCAGACATCATGAGTATCAGAAATACAAGAGCATATAATAGAGATCATCCAGAAGAAACATTGCAAGTTGTACTCCCTATTTTCTCTAAAAAGAATAAAGGTAGGAGAGAAAAGGATACTGATGAAATGTCATTAACATGGAAACAGAAAGGAAGTTCAAGACAAGAGGGTTTTGTTCCCTCTAATCAAGAAGGAAATGCCTCAGAATATTAGGAGGCAAAATTAGGCTTGAATCAACAAGAAGATTATTATTCTCCCTCAGACAGAGAGGGTGAGAGACTAATTCAAAGTAGGAAAGGAGTTCCTAGAAGGTAGCAGGCAAGGGTGGGAAGGTCTAGAAGTAAAAGTAGAAATGAGGAAGAATTTTTGCCCCCTTTCACCCTTGGTTCTTCACTACCTCAAGGCCTTCATGAATCACAAGACCAACAAGAGGATTTACAAACACAACAAGTAGAATCAGAGACTACTTTGCCAGATTCAGAAGAGATTTTTGAAGAGGTTTATGAATTGGAAAGAAGAATTCAAGAGCAGGCTGCAATCAGACATAAAAGAGAAAAAGAGAAAGAAGATAGAGTTAGACAAGCTATGATTAGAGCTGACCAATTAAGAAGACAATTTCTTGATCTTGAAGCAATAAATTATGTTCCAATTCCAGAAGATGCAACTGAAAAGCCTGTGGTGTATAAAAATTTTGAAACTAGAGTTCCAAGAGATAAAGGAAAACAAAAAGAGAAGAACCTTACAATCAAAGAACCTACAATGTCAAAAGGTCCTATTGATTAGACTATGAGTTTTGAATCAGATTTAGAGAAAGCTAAAAAGGAACAAGAACTATTAGCCAAACAGCTTGAGAAGGCAGAAATTGAGGCAGCAACTTTAGAAATGAAAAAGAAAATAGGTTTTCTTAAAAGGTCAGCAGGACCTACTAATTTTGATCATTCTACAAAAACACAAAGAGGAGAAAATGTAACAAATCAGACAGCCAATGTCCCTCCACCAGGTGGTTTTGCTTCTGCAAATACAAATACAAATACAAATGCATCCACATCTCAAGGTGCTAGAATTTTTAATACTGGTGTTATTCAAGAGAGATGTAAACAATTGGTTTTCACTGGTATTACCGATTATCCTAATCCTTTCCCTGAGGAAATTAGAAAGAAGCTTCCTAAATTCACAGGAAGTAATGTTGTTACATGTGAGGAACACTTGAAAAAGTTCATTGATGTTATTGATGATTATAATATTGTCCCTGATGATGTTATCATGAAATTATTTGTGCAGTCTTTGACTGAGGATTCAAGAGATTGGTTTAGAGCTCTTCCTCATGGTAGCATTAGTTCATGGAATCAATTGAAAAATACATTTAAGGAACAATATGGTGATAAAACACATGAAGGTTTCATGTTGAATGAATTTAACAACATAAAAAAGAATTTCAATGAAGATGTTGTTGAGTTTAATGTCAGATTTCAAAAGGCTATGCATAAATTGCTGCAAGTTATTAGATTGGATGACCGAGTTTGTCTGGTTACGTACTTGAATGCATTTGATTCCAAGATGGGATATCTTTTGAGAGACAAGAATCCAAGAAGCCTTGTGGAAGCTTACAAATTGGCAGTCAACATTGAAAGCAACAGAAGAATTTCAAGGAAATTGGGAAGGAGGGATGATAATCAGTCTTTTTCTTTGAATACACTAATACATTTGGGGGCATTTTGCGACGGCTATGTGTCGCAATAGCGACACCCATAGACGTCGCAGTTTTTTAGTCACAAATTGCGACGTCTATGGGTAGCCGTCGCAATTGCGATGCCCTCCCGTCGCAATGTCGCTAAGATTTGTTAGCGGCATGGGTGTCGCATGGCTTCAGAGGGCCATCGCGATTGCGACGGGCCTCCCAAGCAATTGCGACGGGCGCCTGCATCGCATTACTATGGGAGCCCGTCGCAATTGCGACGCCCATGGGTGGATTAAAAAAAAAAATTATTTAATACATTGCTAATGAACCACATTAATGCTTTTTTCTTTCAACAAATGAGGACAGTCACTGTAAAGACAACATGATAATGTACACTCACTGTAAGGATAGTCACAAATGAGGACATCTCACAGTGACTGTCCCTTGTGTAATTGCCACTTGAATGTATTGCTATTCAGCCACATTAATGCTTTTATTCTTCAACAAATGAGGATAGTCACTCTAAAGACAACATGATAATGTACACTCACAGTGAGTGTACATTATCATGTTGTCTTTACAGTGACTATCCTCATTTGTTGAAGAAGAAAAGCATTAATGTGGCTGAATAGCAATACATTCAAGTGGCAATTACACTAGGGACAGTCACTCTGAGATGTCCTCATTTGTGACTGTCCTTACAGTGAGTGTACATTATCATGTTGTCTTTACAGTGAGTGTACATTATCATGTTGTCTTTACAGTGTCAATATATGCATTATTACTTAAACTGAAGAGTACTCTAAATAATATGTCATTGTGGAGTTCTGATTGCTTCCAATTTGATATACTCTTGTTCTACTTATGTATCCAGCATCATGTAAGAAAAGTTGATGCTTTTAAAATAGATTCATTTAGCCATGAAATGCCTGTGCATGTTACATACAAGATTCCAAGGCCCAAAATTTATTACTCATTATAATTCATGTACAGAATGATAATCAACCACAACGAGGCATGCGTAGGCGCTGCGTAGATTTTGAGGCATCAGAAGCTCGTAGAAGAAACTTGACCAATGGCTCATGGAATGCAACAAACTTATTGCCTAAAATAGGAGCATTGGTATTTAGAGAAAATAATGAAACTAATACAATTGCAATACGGTGAAACTAATAATGAAAATAGAGAAAATAATGAAACTAATACAATTGCAATACGGTGGTATTTAGAACAAACAGAGCTTCACAACCATCAAAGAAGAAAAAAGCACATGCATATATCGAGTACTCCTCAATCAGAGAGATAGAGAAGAATTCAAAACATACCCAGACTGAACATGGCCATACCAAGACCAGCATCAGACAATATTCTTATTGACTGCTCTAGGATAGCTGGCATTTCAACTTTCCATCTGCAAAATAGATTATAAAAACATGAAAATATATCAGAGATGTTTGATATTGATACAAAAAAACACAGATTCATTTCTTCGTACACCTGTATATCATAAAAATCCTTGCACACATCAAAAAATTGTATTGCCTTTTACTTACTCAAAAGTAATTTACATAAAGCAGTCATTTGATTAACATGGATCCTAATATTCACAAGTACATGGTCATGTGCTCCATCGTAGCATCTTATAGATTTAGATCTGTTCTCTGAAATAATTCAATGTTTTGTTTACAATCCACAAAAGAAATATTTTCCCTCGTCTACTTAATCCTAAACAAAAGGCCATATAGCAATATAGATAGAACTATATAATAGAAACCATAAACAATGGTAACCTTAGCAGCAGCAAGAAATTGTTGCAAAAACTTTACCTTATCATACCCAGATTGTTGCTTTACCTAGCGGAGGGAAATTTGATCAGTAAAATTGACACAGAGTATGCTGTCTCCATTGTCATGCTGGATAACAAAACACCAACTTTAATGGGCATGTACTGTCCCTTGTGTAATTGCCACTTGAATGCATTGCTATTGAACCACATTAATGCTTTTTTCCTTCAACAAATGAGGACAGTCACTGTAAAGACAACATGATAATGTACACTCACTGTAAGGATAGTCACAAATGAGGAAATCTCAGAGTGATTATCCCTTGTGTAATTACTGCTTGAATACATTGCTATTGAACCACATTAATGCTTTTTTCCTTCAACAAATGAGGACAGTCACTGTAAAGACAACATGATAATGTACACTCACTGTAAGGATAGTCACAAATGAGGAAATCTCAGAGTGACTATCTCTTGTGTAATTGCCGCTTGAATACATTGCTAATGAACCACATTAATGCTTTTTTCCTTCAACAAATGAGGACAGTCACTATAAAGACAACATGATAATGTACACTCACTGTAAGGATAGTCACAAATGAGGACATCTCACAGTGACTGTCCCTTGTGTAATTGCCACTTGAATGTATTGCTATTCAGCCACATTAATGCTTTTCTTCTTCAACAAATGAGGATAGTCACTCTAAAGACAACATGATAATGTACATGGGCTGTAAGTGTACATTATCATGTTGTCTTTACAGTGACTGTCCTCCTTCAAGTGGCAATTACACAAGGGGCAGTCACTGTAAAGACAACATGATAATGTAGAGAAACGTTGTCATTTGTATTTTCAACAGTGCCGAGAGAGATTCCCTCCGCAAAATCACAGCTACAATTTCTGAGTACATTGGGTTTATTTTTCTTTTGTCATTATTATGTAATCTGGTATTCAGCTGTTACAGAGCTAAAATACCCAGAAATGAGGACATATCTATGTTGATTTTATTGTTAGCGGCTTTGGTTATTTAGAAGTTTAATTTTATTTGTTCATCTTTCAAGCACAAACATTTTGTGGACCGTAACATCTTCATTGTTTCGGGTATGCAATGAAACAACCCTAACTTGCAACTACCTTCACGGTACTTGTGTACATTATCATGTTGTCTTTACAGTGACTGTCCTCATTCAAGTGGCAATTACACAAGGGACAGTCACTGTGAGATGTCCTCATTTGTGACACGAACAGTCACACATGAGGAAATCTCACAGTGACTGTCCCTTGTGTAATTTCCACTTGAATGTATTGCTATTCAACCACATTTATGGGCCCGTTTGGACCACAGCACACAGTAGCATCTACAGAGAAGAATATCCCAGGTGTAACAAGTTGTAAGAATATACCAACAGTTCTAAGAAGTTCCCTAGCACATAGTAGCATCTACAGAGAAGAATATACAACATGAGGGCAGCCATTGTAAAGACAACATGATAATGTACACTCATTGTATGTGTACATTATCATGTTGTCTTTGCAGTGACTGTCCTCATTCAAGTGGAAATTACACAAGGGACAGTCACTGTGAGATGTCCTCATTTGTGACAAGGACAGTCACACATGAGGACATCTCACAGTGACTGTCCCTTGTGTAATTGCCACTTGAATGTATTGCTATTCAACCACATTTATGGGCCCGTTTGGACCGCGGCACATAGTAGCATCTACAGAGAAGAATATCCCAGGTGTAACAAGTTGTAAGAATATACCAACAGTTCTAAGAAGTTCCCTAGCACATAGTAGCATCTACAGAGAAGAATATGGGTCAACGAGGTTGACTTCAAAGCCATGCAATCTAATGGTAATAGTAATATCATAATTTGACATACTATCAGAAATACTTCCTAAATAGACTATTCAATCTTATAAGAGATGGATTCATGAGAACTATTATTTATGAAATATGAGTCAATGACTTTAATTAAAAAAATTACACAATCTAATTCTTGTAAAAATATCAAAATTTGACACATTGAAAATACCTTCCAAAAGTATCGTTAATTGATTAATATGAATCACTACTCATGAAATATAATTTTATAAACCTAATCTAAAAACTACACAATAAAAATCTTAATAGCAATATTGTAAGAAACTATTCCCAAAAGCAAGCCTAACAAAATTTGATGAAAATAATTTTTGTTTCACTCAACTTTGACATTCACAACTTCCTCTTTTATTATAATAAGAAAAAAAATGTCTTTTTAGATATACCTCATGAACCATACTCGAATAATCTATCATTTTTCTTCTCAAAAACATATTTGCAGAGCCTGCTTCTTTTACTTGTTTGTACTTTTATCTCTCTGATGGAAAGGGTTCCTTCAGGACACATTTTTCCAAGTTCACTGCTTGAGATATTTGAGGAGGGTTCCCCTGCTTGAGTATCCATCCAACCCATATTCGAGTAGTTCTACAATTGCACAGTCTAAATTAATAATACTGACAATTGAATGACGAATGATGATACATAGAATTGATATAAACTAATCCTAAAAACACTAAAACATTATTAATATATTTATATTTCATAAATAAAATTGATATAAAAGATCTGGAAAGATACATTAAAAAATAGAAAAACAGTAATTTATAATAGAAGGAAACTTAAATTGCTATTTTAAAAAAAAACAAGAGTCTTAAATCTTATCATTTTGTTTCATTATCATCCATAAGTACACACCTCTAGCATAATAATTATATTTTACCACCCATAAAATGAAAAAAAGATTTTCACAAGAGAAATTGAAGCTAGATTATAAAAATGAACCATCTTATTGGAAACTGGAACTGTTATCATACCCAAAAGGACTACAAAATTTCACCTTATCATACCCAGATTGTTGCTTTGCCTGGCAGAGGGAAATTTGATCAGTAAAATTGACACAGAGTATGTTGTCTCCATTGTCATGCTGGATAACAAAACACCAACTTTAATGGGCATGTACTGTCCCTTGTGTAATTGCCACTTGAATGCATTGCTATTTGATGCAGGGGCATCCCTAATGCAAGCCAAAGACACCATGATTGAAGGAAGTTTCCATGAAGCCAAGGAGTCAAATCCTATCAATTGGAACATAAGATTTTCACCTTGGAGCTTTGAAGGATTGACTAGTGAAAGGTCCTTTTGATTGACAAATCAGAGTCTTTTTGAATGACAAATCAGAGTCTTTTTGAATGACAATAAATTAGAATAGGAGTTTTAGATGTTTTCTTGGTTTGTAATAAATATTAAGGATTGATTTTATCTCCTTATAAACATCCACTTGTTGGACACAAGACCCCTTGGTGACTTATAAACCTTGGGCATCTTTTGATTCCTTGGATGAAATGAGCATAGTAAGTGTTTATTAGGTGTCTTTTAGATGTTGTTAAGAAGTTTGAAGGTCCAAAATAACTTTAATAAGGTTCCTAAAGTTTTACAACACATTTTTAACCTTCTCGGCAAAGTTGTTTGCAAAGTTGTAATGCAACTTTAAAAGTTGCTTAGCAAAGTTGACATTTGTTGGATAAACTGTTCTAACCACCTAGATGGTTGAACCAATGTTTGGAGAGCCTATTTTAGGCTTCAAATGGTCGAAGACAGACAGAGAACCAGTATTGTAATCATTTTGCTTTCATAAAAAATAAAAATAACCCTGTTTTAGTGTATTTCTGGTGAAAAATGAACTCTGTACAGCTGTACGGATGGTGGTTGGATGATAAAATTTTCCTGGAAGTTTTAATAGTGACATCTGATGCTTTGGAAGTTGGTTTGATTGATTCTCTTTGTTTTATATCTAAGTTATTTCAAATTTTCTGTGCATTGTTTACAAACCCTCATTTTCAGGGTTTGACTAATGTAAAGACCTTAACTCACGTTTCAACCATTGGAATTCCTTCTTCCTTGGTGGAATGAGAGTTAAGGATGTATATTTGTATATTCTAAAAGCCCTGAGGCAGGGGGTTGCATCTGCATTTGTTGAGAGCGAGCCCTAGATCAAAAACTACCATGTTTTTGGCTGGGAAGATGGTAATCAGAATAAAATCAGAAGCTTGCATCGTATTGAGGACTTGAAAAATTATGCATTCTTGTTTATTTGGATCAGGAGAACACTCCAAAACTCTGATCTTGGTTTCATACACCCATTTTCAATGCTTTGTTTTGGAACCCACACCTAAAAGCATGCATTAGGTCTGCGGACTCAATGAAGACATTGATATGCTGGAGTGGAGTCAGGGTCTGGGAGTTGGTGGTCTGTTAGAAATCCAAAAAGGGTACTCAGAAAACATATAACTTCTTAGAGTCCTTTGGCAAGTTGCAGAGTTATGGCTGCAGAGCAGGTTTGGGAGACCTACTAGGGTCACTAGGTCAGTTTGTTATTTTGATGTCTTGGGTTGTTTAGATCACAACCAATGCATGATTCTTGTTATTTAGATGATATCTAAGGGGTTTCTAAGTTTTGCTGCAGGAAGTAAGATCTAGAACCTTAAAAGTCTCTTTTGATAGAAAATCAAGGAACTTGTCCCTAAAAGGAAATTTGTTATTGAATGGGATTGAGTCCATAAGTTGTTGTGTGATCCTTGAAACCTTCAAATTCATTACTTTGCAGAGTTTAAACATTAACCTATAGAAATCAGAGCCTAATTGATTGGTTGAGTCATTTTGGTGTCTTGAAGTGGGTTGGGACATAGATCCAAGTTTCTTGCTGACTACTCTGCATCACTATTGAACCACATTAATGCTTTTTTCCTTCAACAAATGAGGACAGTCACTATAAAGACAGCATGATAATGTACACTCACTGTAAGGATAGTCACAAATGAGGAAATCTCAGAGTGATTATCCCTTGTGTAATTGCCGCTTGAATACATTGCTATTGAACAATATTAATGCTTTTTTCCTTCAAGTGGCAATTACACAAGGGATAGTCACTGTGACATGTCCTCATTTGTGACAAGGACAGTCACACATGAGGACATCTCACAGTGACTGTCCCTTGTGTAATTGCCACTTGAATGTATTGCTATTCAACCACATTTATGGGCCTGTTTGGACCACGGCACACAATAGCATCTACAGAGAAGAATATCCTAGGTGTAACAAGTTGTAAGAATATACCAATAGTTCTAAGAAGTTCCCTAGCACATAGTAGCATCTACAGAGAAGAATATACAACATGAGGGCAGCCACTGTAAAGACAACATGATAATGTACACTCATTGTATGTGTACATTATCATGTTGTCTTTACAGTGATTGTCCTCATTCAAGTGGCAATTACAGAAGGTACAGTCATTGTGAGATGTCCTCATTTGTGACAAGGATAGTCACACATGAGGACATCTCACAGTGATCGATTGTCCCTTGTGTAATTGCCACTTGAATGTATTGCTATTGAACCACATTAATGCTTTTCTTCTTCAACAAATGAGGACAGTCACTCTAAAGACAACATGATAATGTACACTCACTGTAAGGACAGTCACAAATGAGGACATCTCACAGTGACTGTCCCTTGTGTGATTGCCACTTGAATGTATTGCTATTCAGCCACATTAATGCTTTTCTTCTTCAACAAATGAGGATAGTCACTCTAAAGACAACATGATAATGTACACTCACTATAAGTGTACATTATCATGTTGTCTTTATAGTGACTGTCCTCCTTCAAGTGGCAATTACACAAGGGATTTGTGTTTTCATTTATGTTTTCAACAGCGCCGTAACCCTCCACGAAATCACATCGGGATATAAGGGTAAAACAAACAAGAACGTTGTCATTTGTATTTTCAACAGCACCGAGAGAGATAAATAAACTTAAAACTTAGACTTAAGAAAGATGAAGGCAATGCTTCAAAAGGCCGATGCCCTAAACACGAGAAAACACAATACCACCATTAAACGATGTCCTAGTCACCGTATCAATGCTGCCAGCTCCATACCAGTATGCTAACTGCTCACTTTCATCCTATGATAAAGGTAACTTCATTAATCATACTTGAAATGGCAGCATACGAACTAAAGCTGATGAACATTTATAAACTAAAAGTTTAAAACTACATATTACAAATGTAGTAGTTTCATACGAAAAGAACTTGATGTCTGAAATTTACCATTAGAAGTATCCAAAGGAATACCACAGTACTGTTGAACTTGGAGAATCAGAGATGATCTACACAGCAAGGTTCAACAGCTGTAAGGACTGTTACAGCATCTTTAGCTTTTGAATACATTTTCTCCTTGGCTTCTAGTGGATCCTCAAAGACCCCCAATGACATTTTCCCTACAATTATCAATTGTCTGTTAGTATGAGATATTAATAAATAAGCATTAATCACAATATTAGGCAAACAATGTTCTTGATGTCTGAATCTAAATCACAGAAAGCTCTAATAAAGCAGTTCTCAGTTTCACATTAAACCAAGTTTCAATTTCAAATGGTTATAATAATTTTTGCAAGTTATAAGTAGCTGGTTACAGTATATGACATAAAAAGAAAAAAATCATTTCTATTCTTTTCTTCTTTTTCTCTTTCAACGAAGCTTTTGCACCACACAAATGCATACCAAGAATTTCTCAGGAGGTTTCAAGACCATTGCATACCAAACTTCTTCTCTGTAGATGCTACTTTATGTCATGCTCCAAACGGGCCCATAAATGTGATTGAATAACAATACATTCAAGTGGAAATTACACAAGGGACAGTCACTGTGAGATGTCCTCATGTGTGACTGTCCTTGTCACAAATGAGGACATCTCACAGTGACTGTCCCTTGTGTAATTGCCACTTGAATGAGGACAATCACTGTAAAGACAACATGATAATGTACACAAGTACCGTGAAGGTAGTCGCAAGTTAGGGCTGTTTCATTGCATACCTGAAACAATGAAGACGTTACGGTCCACAAAACGTTTGTGCTTGAAAGATGAACAAATAAAATTAAACTTCTAAATAACCAAAGCCGCTAACAATAAATTCAACACAGATATGTCCTCATTTCTGGGTATTTTAGCTCTCTAACAGCTGAATACCAGATTACATAATAATGACAAAAGAAAAATAAACCCAACGTACTCAGAAATTGTAGCTGTGATTTCGCGGACGGAATCTCTCTCGGCGCTGTTGAAAATACAAATGACAACGTTTCTCTACATTATCATGTTGTCTTTACAGTGACTGTCCCTTGTGTAATTGCCACTTGAAGGAGGACAGTCACTGTAAAGACAACATGATAATGTACACTTACAGTGAGTGTACATTATCATGTTGTCTTTAGAGTGACTATCCTCATTTGTTGAAGAAGAAAAGCATTAATGTGGCTAAATAGCAATACATTCAAGTGGCAATTACACAAGGGACAGTCACTATGAGATGTCCTCATTTGTGACTATCCTTATAGTGAGTGTACATTATCATGTTGTCTTTAGAGTGACTGTCCTCATTTGTTGAAGAAGAAAAGCATTAATGTGGTTCAATAGCAATACATTCAAGTGGCAATTACACAAGGGACAATCACTGTGAGATGTCCTCATGTGTGACTGTCCTTGTCACAAATGAGGACATCTCACAATGATTGTCCCTTGTGTAATTCAAGCGGCAATTACACAAGGGACAGTCACTGTGAGATGTCCTCATTTGTGACTGTCCTTACAGTGAGTGTACATTATCATGTTGTCTTTAGAGTGACTGTCCTCATTTGTTGAAGAAGAAAAGCATTAATTTGGTTCAATAGCAATACATTCAAGTGGCAATTACACAAGGGACAATGTCATGAGCCATGACATATTGAACTTAGTATAATAATAAAATGATTAGATGATATATAATAATCTATTATTAACAGTATATAACAATAATATATAATTATTATCAACAGATAATAATAATATATAGTTAGCATAATAAGTAATATGTTAATTAAATAATATTAAAATATTAATAAGTAATATAATTATGATTATAATTATAATATAAATTAATAATAAATAATTATTAATAAATTATATATATTATATTATAATAATATATTAAGTAATAATATTAAATCAATTATTGATATAATAATTTTAATATATAAATAATATTAATAAACCTCTCAATATAAAACAATATGTTATCACTATAATAATATTTATTATAATATTATTAATATTACTAACATCATTAATTATAATATTTAATAATAACAATAACATTATTAATAATAATAATAATAATAATGTTTAAGGCAATATCGAATATCTGTAATCGATATACATCTACGTTAAACATCTGCATTATCTATCACGATGAGGAATGAAGAAGTGATACAACAATCACTAGTCATTACACATAGATACCATGAGAGGATGATTAATGAACTGAATACTATGAAGTCAAGATCAACATGATATGAATAAGGGATAGGTCGCTATGTGTTTCAGAAGATGTATTGATAAGCAAGAAGGATAACCATTCATATATTATAAATAATCATTAATTGCACAAGTTTAGACAATGACATATCCAATAAAGCAATATCAAACATGAAGACCCGCTAGCAAATATGCACCATCACTTCCTATGTTATCATGACAATAACAGAAACTAGATTGAATTCTACTATCTATATCAATAGACACCACATAGGAGGATATCGACTAAAGGATTGAAAGATTATCGATTGTCTGAGATAAACCACATCTTGTAGAAACACAAAAGCATCAGTGATTATATCACAAGCTATCGATGAATGAGGCATCAGTCGTGAATAATAAGTACAATGTATCCTTAAGTATTAACAGGAATGGAAGTCAATTTGAAGATCAAACTCCATTACCAGCAATCAACCAATAAATGGACAATTATCAGAAAATGATATCGACTTATATCAAAGTAGAAAGATTGGATATAATCATAACAATATGGGATAAGGCAAGAGTTAATATCGATTGACTAAATACTAATGATAGTTAGACCAAACTAATACAAACACAGTGGATGTTAACTACTGGTTGCACTACCAATTAGGGAAGATTACCTTCATAAAAAGATTTGATATTGAGTCAATCTGGGAGTTATCTATGATCAGAAAATAATGAAATAATATTATGCGAACTGTTGGATTATGGAAAGGTGTGATTAACAAAGGGACATGGAGGAAGAAACAAGACACGTCTCATTCATAGCATCTCTTCATTTGTTAAAGACAATATAAGAATGCATTCTCGTCAGTCACTCAAGGCATCATTGGAACTTTATTTACTTATCCATATTTGGATATACTCAATAGAGCATCTGCCTTTGGCAGTTTGGTTTCAAGTTTATCATTGCAGATCAGAGACAGCACCATGATTGCACAGATAGAAAGGATAGTCAGAAACAGCATCAATATTTGAAGTTGCAAGCATATAATTTAGAATCTGAAATAGCAACATATCACTCATAGCGATATTACACATTTTCATAATTACATCATCATATCAGACACAGCAAATACATTGCTGCAAGCAATACTTATTGATTGTATATCAATATTGTTTATATTAGACATAGCATCATTATACTATCACTATAAGTGATAGGAAACATCATATTCATAGCATATTTCATATCATTATATCCGACAGTGCTATTAAACATATTGGTATCAATATCATCTTGCACACATATTGTGATTGAATCTGAAATAGCGGTTGATATCTTAAGTAACCTCCATTACTTAGTTTAATTGTAAGTATCTGATAGAGTAAGTCTGAGAAGTGGAGTAATTGTTCCTGTTTTCCAAGTTAGCCAAAAAGGGGACATTACAGACAATCACTGTGAGATGTCCTCATGTGTGACTGTCCTTGTCACAAATGAGGACATCTCACAATGACTGTCCCTTGTGTAATTCAAGCGGCAATTACACAAGGGAAAGTCACTATGAGATGTCCTCATTTGTGACTATCCTTACAGTGAGTGTACATTATCATGTTGTCTTTAGAGTGACTGTCCTCATTTGTTGAAGAAGAAAAGCATTAATGTGGTTCAATAGCAATACATTCAAGTGGCAATTACACAAGGGACAATCACTGTGAGATGTCCTCATGTGTGACTATCCTTGTCACAAATGAGGACATCTCACAATGACTGTCCCTTGTGTAATTCAAGTGGCAATTACACAAGGGACTGTCACTGTGAGATGTCCTCATTTGTGACTGTCCTTACAGTGAGTGTACATTATCATGTTGTCTTTAGAGTGACTGTCCTCATTTGTTGAAGAAGAAAAGAATTAATGTGGTTCAATAGCAATACATTCAAGTGGCAATTACACAAGGGACAATCACTGTGAGATGTCCTCATGTGTGACTGTCCTTGTCACAAATGAGGACATCTCACAATGACTGTCCCTTGTGTAATTCAAGAGGCAATTACACAAGGGACAGTCACTGTGAGATGTCCTCATTTGTGACTGTCCTTATAGTGAGTGTACATTATCATGTTGTCTTTAGAGTGACTGTCCTCATTTGTTGAAGAAGAAAAGCATTAATGTGGTTCAATAGCAATACATTCAAGTGACAATTACACAAGGGACAGTCACTGTGAGATGTCCTCATTTGTGACTGTCCTTACAGTGAGTGTACATTATCATGTTGTCTTTAGAGTGACTGTCCTCATTTGTTGAAGAAGAAAAGCATTAATGTGGTTCAATAGCAATACATTCAAGTGGCAATTACACAAGGGACAATCGATCACTATGAGATGTCCTCATGTGTGACCTTTGTGAAGGCAAGTGCCAATTTGTACCCAAGTTACCAATATTGTGGCAAAAGTGGGAATGAAGCATTTAGGGGTCAAATTGGGCAAAGAAGTGTAGAAGTGGCCTATGTGAGGTCTAAATAGCATAACTAAGTCATGGTTAGGGTCTTATGGTGTTTGAACAATAAGTTTTGAACCAAAATCCCAAAGGTTGTAACAAGTTGTTAATGTTGTCATTCACAACATTGACAACATTTGTGCAAGGGAGCATTTTCGAGTAAGATGGTTATGTAACTATATGAAACCATTGAATTAGGCATTAGATCAACTATAAGAGGCCTCCATCGATCTGTGCAAAAGGTTGGGGGGAAAAACATTTGGAATTAAGAAGATTTGTAGAGTAACACGGTTTTAGTGAATTCTTGAGTTTTTTTGTTTCTTTGTTGTCAATTGATTAATGGATTAGATAGCTCGCAGTGTCTATTGGAAAAGTTAGTACAAGTTGTTTTGTTATTCTGTGTTGTGTTTTTTTTTAGTTTTGAAGCATTCCAACTAGTTTGTTAATTCTTTTGTTAAGTACCCTATCGTTGGTTTGAACCAGGCAGGTTGAACAAATGGAGTCTTAGCTCATCATTCCATTGTCAATTTTGTACGGGCTCTTGGAATGGGTGAGGAGACTCCATGTACTATATGTTTGGAAGGAGGGGCCCTGGGAAGCTCATTTTCTATGTTTGCAATGATGTCCTAGGTGAGTCAGTTGAGCACAGTTAGGGATGACAAATCATTACAAGAAGATTACAACAAGTTGAATGCATTGGTTGCTTCAACTAAAATCTCATGGAGAGGTAGACACACATCTAAAGAAGCCCCAAGTCAAATTAGAAGATTGGGTGAGTTTCTTTGGTTGCTAAGAAAACAAACTCTTAGTCAGACTGTCCAAGTTGTGTCAAAATACTTGTTTTCAGGCATGGCTGTAGGAGTTGGTGTACAAAAAATCTAGGAGGAGAAGACCTTAGATATCTTGGAGTTCTCAATAAAGGGCATCTGAATCCTAAGCCCTTTAGGTGGCTTAATATAAACAAAAAGGCTTGACAAAGGCCTAATTGCTAGCAGCCTATTTTTGGGTGCAATTGGCATGGTTTGATGAACTGGATTGAAGTACTGATGAAAAGTATAGCTGAAGGAGTAATATTGAAACCAATAGAGGTCCTAGTGGCCAGCCTCTCCATGGAGTAAAGTTCTAGTTGAATGTGTTTCAATTTGTGAAGACAAGACTAGGAGTGTCCTAGTAGCTGGATTGGTATTGAGTAGAGTTCGTTGTATTTCTTGTTGGTGTGCACTAGTTGAAGGAGTGGGATCTTGGGTAGAGATACCTAAAGAGTGTAGGGATAGTTAAGTACCCTATCAAGTCAAAACATTGGCCTAAAGAGACCCTAGTGAAGGATAGGGAGTGAGCAAGACAAAGTGTTACATCAATTAACAAGATCATTTTTTGGTAATTGTGTACATTATCATGTTGTCTTTAGAGTGACTGTCCTCATTTGTTGAAGAAGAAAAGCATTAATGTGGTTCAATAGCAATACATTCAAGTGGCAATTACACAAGGGAATATCACTGTGAGATGTCCTAAGTGTGACTGTCCTTGTCACAAATGAGGACATCTCACAGTGACTGTCCCTTGTGTAATTGCCACTTGAATGAGGACAGTCACTGTAAAGACAACATGATAATGTACACAAGTACCATGAAGGTAGTCACAAGTTAGGGCTATTTCATTGCATACCCGAAACAATGAAGACGTTACAGTCCACAAAATGTTTGTGCTTGAAAGATGAACAAATAAAATTAAACTTCTAAATAACCAAAGCCACTAACAATAAATTCAACACAGATATGTCCTCATTTCTGGGTATTTTAGCTCTCTAACAGCTGAATACCAGATTACATAATAATGACAAAAGAAAAATAAACCCAACGTACTCAGAAATTGTAGCTGTGATTTCGCGGAGGGAATCTCTCTCGGCGCTGTTGAAAACACAAATGACAACGTTCTTGTTTTTTTTGTCCTTATATCCCGATGTGATTTCGCGGAGGGTTACAGCGCTGTTGAAAACACAAATGACAACGTTCCTTTTTTTTTGGCCCTTATATCCCGACAACGTCGCAATTGCAAGTTAGGGCTGTTTCACTGCATACCCGAAACAATGAAGACGTTACGGTCCACAAAACGTTTGTGCTTGAAAGATGAATAAATAAAATTAAACTTCTAAATAACCAAAGCCGCTAACAATAAATTCAACACAGATATGTCCTCATTTCTGGGTATTTTAGCTCTCTAACAGCTGAATACCAGATTACATAATAATGACAAAAGAAAAATAAACCCAACTTACTCAGAAATTGTAGCTATGATTTCGCGGAGGGTTACGGCGCTGTTGAAAACACAAATGACAACATTCTTGTTTTTTTTTCCCTTATATCCCGATGTGATTTCGCGGAGGGTTACGGCGCTATTGAAAACACAAATGAGAACGTTCTTGTTTTTTTTGCCCTTATATCCCGATGTGATTTCGCAGAGGGTTATGGCGCTGTTGAAAACACAAATGACAACGTTCCTTTTTTTTTTGCCCTTATATCCTGACAACGTCGCAATGGCGACGTTGCCAAATGT
Source organism: Chamaecyparis obtusa (assembly GCA_027943335.1). Classification (NCBI taxonomy): domain Eukaryota; kingdom Viridiplantae; phylum Streptophyta; class Pinopsida; order Cupressales; family Cupressaceae; genus Chamaecyparis; species Chamaecyparis obtusa. The sequence continues at coordinate 101,295 of BSBK01011829.1, forward strand.
ATTGTCATCGCAATTGCGACGGTGTCGGGCTATATTTGAAAAAAAAAAGCCAAAACCGCATGACATTTTCCTGCTGTCGCAAATTGCCGTCGGAATTTCACCCCAAATGTATTAGTGATAGAAGGGATCCAGTGAAGTTGCAAGATGTTAAGCCAAAAGAGGATGAAAGTCTAAAGAAAATTTTGAAAGCAATCAAAGATCTTAAGCCTGGTGAGAGTAAGAATAACAGAGCTGCTGGAGGAGATAAGCCTCCTTTCAATAATTTTAACAAGGCTCCAAGAATGCAAAATTTCCCGTATAATACTCAATGGAAAGATGGGAAACCCATTCTTGCTGATAGAAAGGACAAGCCCAATGATAGAACTCCAGATCCATTGCAAAGAAATACAATTAATATGAATGAGGATGTCCTTTGGTGTGTTGCTTGCCAGTCCCCACATGATCCAAATTATTGTGCCATTTCTCAAAGTGTTTCAGCACAAGAAGAGCAAGTCTCTGATCAAGACCGTCCTTATGATGATCAAGGTTGTGGGATGTTTTCCTCCCATGTTTTAAGTGATGTAGATTCAGCTGAAGAAGATGAAAATCAGGATGTTTCTAGTTCTCAAGTTAGACATGAAGTATATCATCAGCAAGTGTTCACTGATGATGAAGACAGTGAACTTGATAATATCCAATGTAATGTGAAAAAGAATGAAGAAAAAGTTACTTTAATGAGGCCCTCTGATGAGGAGATTGCACTTATAACAGCAAACATGATTACTCAAGCAAAGTCCAATTACAATTTGAGAAATCGAGTTGTAGGTGATGCAAATCAAAAAACAGCTGGGATTTTTATCAAAAAGGTAAACAAGGAGGTCAATCCACTACAAGGCAAGGCAAATGATGTAATTCCTATTGATAAGATTAAGGTGAAGAAGGTTGTTAAGCCTAATCAGGTTTATAAGGAAAAAGCTAAATCTGCAGTTGAAGTATTACCCAAGATTCAAAATTAAGATCAAATTCAGATTGATCAGCCTGCAGATCCATCCATTCAAGGAGCCAACAAGAGCCATGAAGAATTAAAAGCTGATGTTATTGATACAAGGTATGTTCCAATTGATATGAATAAGTTATTATCTCAAATTACAGTTAAAGTTCCACTATTAGAGATGATGAGGATTGAGGAACATAAAGAGAAGGCTCTTGATTGGGTAAATGGTGTTACACATTGTGATTCTAAGAAGAAAGAACAAACTGAGAAACAGTTGATGAACACTAATGATGTAGAGGGAGATTGCAATGATGAGATTATTTCTAAAATCCCTCAGATTTATTTGGACACTAATGTTGTTAGTACTGATGTGGGAATAGTTAATCCCTTTTTCTTGTCTTTACAAATTAATGGAAAAGTATTAAAGAATTGTATGATAGATTCAGGAGCATCTAACACTGTTATGCCCACTGAGATTATGAGGTCTTTAGGTTTAAAAGTGGATACCCCTCATGGTAGATGCCAAGCCATGGATTCGAGAGAAGTACCAGTTGTTGGTACCATTAAGGCTTTGCCTTATAGACTGGCTGCATATCCCAATAAATGATTAACTATGAGTGTTTTGGTTGTGGATATCCCTCCCCAATATGGAATGTTACTGTCAAGAAAGTGGAGTGCATCAATGGGAGGCAGTATACAATGTGATTTATCTTTTTCCACTTTTAATCTTGAAGGATAGAATATTAAGATTGATAGGGAATCAAGGACTTCCCACATGATTGAAGAAATAGAGGAAGATTCAATGAATTGTTTCCTTGATACAGACATCAATGCTTTCAAAGTTCAAAGCAAGGAAACAGAGCACAATCATGAGGCAATTAAAAAATCAGAAATTCAAGAAGGTTGGACAGACCTTGATAGTCTATGGACTATGTATTTCGATGGTGCCAATAGCAAGGAAGGATCCGGAGCTGGAATTTTGCTTATAGCTCCTAATGGTAAAACTTTTAAATTTTCTTTCTCCTTGCTATTTTCATGTATGAATAATGTAGCAGAGTATGAGGCTTTGCTGATTGGTCTAAGACTAGCTTCAAAACATGGGATAAAATGTTTAAGAGTCTTAGGTGATTCAGAATTAGTGATCTCTCAGATTAGAGCCAAATATCTTTCAAAAAATCAGAAGTTGAAACAGTACAGGAATGTTGTATGGGATGAGCTTGAGAGTTTCACTGCTTTTAATATTTCATGGATTGAAAGGAATTAGAATAGAATGGCAGATCTGTTAGAAAACATAGCTCTTAAGCCAGAGGATGTTACTTTTGCTGATATTTCAAATATTGAGTTTCAAACTAGGCCTTCTATTCCAGACAATTTAGAGAACTGGCAGGTCTTTTCAGATGACCAAGATATACTAAGATTTCTTCACTGTGAGTCTCACTTTGGTGATAAAGAAATGGATTTTAGCACATATGTTACCACAATGAATGGAAAAGAGGTCATTTTTGGAAAAGATGTTTTACAGTTGAAGTCTAATAAAGTTCCAAAAGGTTTGGTTGCTCTTGAGAGAGCATTTGATAATAAAGATACACTTTCTCATGCAAACACTAGAAAGGTGAATGAGCTTGAAGAAATCAATTTGGGGACTGATGCTGCCCCAAAGAATGTTTATATTGGAAAGTCCCTTTCTCCAAAGGTTAGAAAAAATTTGATTGACCTTCTTAGGAAGTTCAGGCATGTTTTTGCTTGGTCCTATGAAGATCTAAAAGCTTATAGAGAGGACCTTTTTCAGCATGAGATTCCATTAAAGGATGGTACAAGGCCATTTAGACAAAAGCTAAGACCGGTTAACCCAACATTGGCACCCAAAATGTAAAGTGAACTCAAGAAGTTAGTGGATGCAAGAATAATTGATCCAATTAGGCATTCCACTTGGGTCTCAAACTTGGTGCCTGTTAGAAAGAAAAATGGTGACATAAGGTTATGTGTAGATTTCAAGAATCTAAACATAAATTCTTTAAAGGACAATTATGGTTTGCCCAACATGGAGAATATGTTACAAAAAGTTACTGGATCAGAATTGATGTCCATGATGGATGGCTTTTCTGGTTACAATCAAGTTAAGGTTAAAGAGAGTGAACAGTTTAAGACTGCATTTACTACTCCATGGGGCACTTATGTCTATGTAAGGATGCCATTCGGTTTGATTAATGCTGGTGCCACATTCCAAAGGGCTATGGATGTAGCCTTTGCAGATTTTATTAATAAATTCATGGTTGTTTATCAAGATGATCTGACAGCATATTCAGCAAAAGAGGAACAGTATTGTCAGCATTTAGATAAAAAATTTATTAGAGCATTACAGTATGGGGTTTCATTAAACCCAAAGAAATGTGCTTTTGGTGTAACAGAGGGAAAATTACTTGGGCACATTGTATCCAAAGATGGAGTGAGAATAGATCCGGAGAGGGTAGAAGCAATAGATAAACTCACTCTACCAAAGAACATTAAAGGGATTCAGTCCTTCTTAGGGAAAATTAACTTTTTGAGAAGATTTATTACTAATTTTACAGAGATCAGTATTCCCATCACAAAGATGTTGAAAAAAGGAGCTAAAATTGAGTGGAATACTGAAGCAGTGCAGGCTTTTAATGAGATAAAGTTGGCCATAAAACATGCTCCAGTTTTGAAGACACCAGATTATAGTAAGCCTATGCAAATTTTTTCTTTTGCATCAGCCCATACAATAGCTGCAGTATTATTACAAAAGAATGCTGAAGGTTATGAACAGCCTATTTCTTTTTTCAGTAAAACATTACAGGCAGCTGAATTGAATTATGATATCATTGAGAAGCAGGCTTATGCTTTGGTAAAAGCTGTGAAAAATTTTAGATGTTATCTGGTGGGAGCTACTATGGTTGCATATGTGTCAAGTGCTGCTATTAAAGACATACTGGTTCAACAAGAGGTCTCAGGAAGAAGATGTAGATGGATAAACAGAATTCAGGAATTCAATATTAACATTCACATCACCAAATTGGTTAGAGGATTGGGTTTAGCAAAGTTGATGGCCCAAAGCAATTTAAATGCTAACCAAATTAATATGCTGGAAGAAGATCAAAGACCATATATTTGTAATATGGATTGCTGTGAATGGTACCAAAATATTATCAAATATCTACAGAAAATTGTTTTGCCTCCTGAACTTGATGATAATAAGAAAAGGACTGTGAAACTCCAATCTTTAAGATACACAATTATTAAAGGTGAATTGTGGTGGAGAGGTAATGATGGAGTTTTGTTGAGATGTGTTGATCAAGATAGAGCAGACATGTTGATGAAAGAAATGCATAATGGAGTGTGTGGAGGACATTACATGGCAAAAACAATAGCTCACAAGATTATCAGGGCAGGTTTTTGGTGGCCTTCACTTTTCAAAGATGTCCATCAATATGTGAAAAAGTGTGATCCTTGCCAAAGATTTGCTGGCAAGTTGAAATTCAGTGGGATTCTCCCTCTCAAGCCTGTTTCAGTTCAAGCCCCTTTTCAGATGTGGGGAATGGATTTTATAGGTGAGATTCCCAATAAGTCCAGTGGTGGACACTCACATATTCTGGTTGCTATAGATTATTTTACTAAATGGGTAGAGGCAATACCTACTAGGAGGGCAACTAGTAAGGTAGTTACAGATTTTATGATGTAGAATATATTGACCAGATTTGGTTGTCCAGAAACAGTGGTGGTTGATAATGCATTGTGTTTTAGATCTGAAGAATTTGTTGATTTTTGCAGACACAATGGTATTAAAGTTTCATATTCATCAGCCTATCATCCACAAGGTAATGGCCAGGCAGAATCCAGCAATAAAAGTTTGGTTAAAATCTTGAAGAGGATTCTTGATAAGAATAAAAAGGCCTAGGATTCAAAATTACTTCAAGCCTTATGGGCTGATAGGGTAACAGTTAAGAAGGCAATAGGGTGTGCCCCTTTTGATCTTGTTTATGGAATAAATGCAAGGTTGCCCCAGAATAATTTAATGCAAATGTACAAGTTCATTCAGTTATATGATGATGACATAGAAGATGATATGGTCTTAAGAATCAATGACCTGATTCAACTAAATGAAACCAGAAATGATGCACATGAGAAAAATCAGAGATTGCAAGCTCAGTGTAAATTTTTGTATGACAAAAAGACTACACAGAAAAATTTTGCCAAAAATGATATAGTTTTAATGTGGAATGCCAGATTAGCAGAGAAAGGAAAGCATGGGAAGTTTGATCCCATCTGGTTAGGCCCATACGTCATTGATGAACACTGGGGACCAGATTCATATGTGTTAAAGAACTTGACTAGAGAAATTCTGGAGTTGCCAATCCATGGCAAGTTTTTGAAGCTGTATTTCTCCTAGCTCTCTGCAAGGTTTTTCTGGTTGCATTTCAAATTTTGTCTCGATTTCAAAGTTTTGATTTTCTGGTCTACTATACCAGGAGATTCTGAAGTTCTTGGTGTAAACCTGTTTAAACCATCCACAGAAAGAGCCACTGTTGGCACATGAAAAAAATCCTTAGAAATTTTGCTAGGTTTTACCTCTCTGCAAAATTATTTTTTAAAAAACTAGGGCAAATTTCAAATTTTTGAAGAAATCCAATTTTGGGCCAAGTTTGATTGCCCTTTCCCCCCTTTATCTTTGACGGTTTCCAAGTCTTTGTTAAATCAAAAAATTTATTTTAAAATTTTCGGCCCCCTTACCCCTTTCTTTTCCTGGCGATCTTCCTTTAACCTCTAAGGGTTTTCGCATAATCTCATGGCTTATTCCTAAGCCATGAGATCATGCGAAATGGTCAAGTCTTCACATTCGGCGGTTAGTTTCCCCGCTGGCGGTCAAGTTTTCACACTTACCGGTGGGCAATGTTTGGCCTTGACGGTTTCTTAACTGGCGACTTGGCGACACGATTAGCCTTTGCCCTGGTCGCCGATTCTCCAAATGTTTTGGCGGTCACCAGTTTCTTCTAGCGACTCAGCAAAAGGGTTTGCGGTGGTGGCTAGCGGTCTCTTTGAAGGCTTTTCGCATGTTCGCATGGGCTTTCCTAAGCCCATGCGATCATGTGAAAAGGGTTTGCGATGATGGTTAGCAGTCTGCGGGTGCCGGCAGTTTGAAATCTTCCCGGGCGGTGTGGTTAGTGACGTGGCGGCATTTTGCTATTTCGCATAGCCCGCTCAGGGGCTATGTGAAATAGAAAAATGCTGCCACGTGTCATCTCGGTGATGATTTTTTTGTGGGGCCCAAATCTCTCTCAGGACGGTGGCGGCAGCGGTGGTCACGGTGGCGGCTAGCGGTCTCTTTGAAGGCTTTTCGCATGTTCGCATGGGCTTTCCTAAACCCATGCGATCATGCGAAAAGGGTTTGCGGTTCTCGGCGGTGGGATGTCTGGTGGGCCCGTTTCCTTTATGTGGGCACTGGGATGAGTGGTATGTGGTGCGCGGGCCCCCTTTTGTGGGGAGTTAAATTTTTATAATGTTCTTCAAACTTCTATGGTTTGAGGAAGGGCGCGCCAAGTTTTTTTAAAAAAAGGGTTTGTAAAGGCTAGTGTTTTGCTAGTAAATTTTTGGGAAGACTGTGGTTTTTTAGTAAAGTCTTTCCAAATGTTTTCGAGATATTTTCTGAAATATCCTACCGATTTTTGGTCTGCATTAATGTTGATTTTCTAAGGGTTGTTGAGATTTTTTGAGCCCTAAGGAGATGCAGATTTTTGTAAAGGGTATATAGTTAGTTTTTTCAATTGATAAAAAGGGGGGGGTTGATTCTGATAAGAAAATAGAGAATTATTGATATCAGAGGAATTTTCCAGATTGTAAATTTCTATCAGTTTGACATATAAAGATGGAATATATTGTGTGCTGCTGACTTTCATGAGAGCTTTATTTTCAGGATTTCATAAATTCAACTGGTGAAATGTGTACTTAGTTCAAGGTTCTGAATCTTTATCTCTCCTTTGTTTCTTGTTGTGAATTTGTGAATTTTTACAGATTTATGGGAATATATCATTGCTTTGAGTTCTGACCTAGGGTGAGATTAAATTATGCTCAATGTGGGATGTATGTTCATGACATTTACATGAGGGATTAGTAAAGTAGTAAAAGGTTCAGATTTTGAGTTTATGTCAAAGACCAGTGAATAACATTTGTGTGTTCATTTTATCCTTTTGACTCTGTTGCCCAAATGAATAAGGCACTGGCCTATATATTCTTGTCTTTGTGTTGAGAATTGATCTAGGTTTACAATCCCCAAAGCATTTAAATCAATTCCAGTCTTTTAGTTTAGTATTATTTCATCAAATTGAGAAGGGATTCTATCCATGTGATAAAATCCATCTTGTTGATTCCTTAGAGAGTGAATCAAAAGGTTATTCTTCCTTGAGTTAGGCTCACAAAAAGAAACTGAGGTTCCAAAACCACTGTATATGCTTATAAGAATCATAGTTCACATTGTATTCTGCCCTAGGATATTATGGACTGCCTTCAAAATAGTGATCAATTATTGAACTCAATCATTGGAGTAGGAGCATACCAGTGAAGACATCATCCACACATCACAAGCTTACTTGACTTAAAGTAACTCATTTATAGGCAATACCCGCTTTAGTTTTGTGGAGCTCAAAGCAGAAAGAGGACTTTATCCAATCCTCATCAAGTTAGTCTTTTATCTTGCAAACTTTAGGCCCTATATTCAAGAAATTCAGTCCATATTATGTTAAGTTTGCACATACAGGATTGAGACCTAACAAGTCACTTCATTTCATCTCACATCAACACCTATTACTTCTTCCACCAGCGAACTAGCAACAAAAAAGATTGAATCAACAATCAAGTATCACAGTCATCAAGTCAAAAGAAAAGAGCAATGGTCGGATGGCGAAAACCACATTGTGGCAGTATTCGCACCTAAGAAAAGTAAAAATAAAAATTTTCTCAAAAATAATCTTTCTCAAATAAAAGATGACAAGCTGATTCTCTACAAAAAAATGGTGCACTACTTCAAGCATGATCTCATATCTGGTATACTTCAGCCCATTCCTAAAGCTGAGAATAAAGTTGCTAATGCCTTGGTTACTTCAACATCCATCTTACGAATGAAAAGGCATAAATCTCACTTCAAGTTCCTGGTGGATGAATTACGCTATCCCACTCACAAATCTTACAATCCTACCATCTTTTCATATCTTCCACCTCATATTCTTCCTGACAATCCACCACGCCATTATTTCTGCCATCCCTTACACTTTGCCTTTGTCTCTAGTGACTTGTATAGGAAGGGTCTAGATGGAACTCTCCTTAAGTGTCTAGAAATAGAAGAGTTAGAAAAAGTGCTAGCTGAAATCCACGATGGCATATGTGGATCACATTCTAACAATCCTCTACTAGCTTAGACATTGCTTAGGGCTGGTTATTATTGGTCAAACTGGTTGAGACCTCCTATCGTCATAGCTGCAGCATCTAGGCCTAGGGCCTATTAGTTCTCTACATCAGAGGAAGCAAATTCTTGATGCCTATTTCTGTCTGGGGTATTCTTTGTACATATTTTTATTGATCCTGAAAAACTCAAAAAAAAATCATATATGATGCTGAAAAAAGTCTAAAAATCAAAAAATTCAAAAAATTCAAAAAGTGCCTTGGTGAAAACCTGGAAACAGGCACCTTGGTAGCAAAAATACAAAAAAAAAATTTGAAAAAAGTCCTTAAAAAAAAATTGCAATAAATCTATCAAGTGGCGAAAACTTAGAAATAGGCACTGCTTGAGACCCTTGCACCTATGTCTATCAGTCTTGTGTGGCGCTCCTCCGCTCCGCTTTTTGCTTTGCCTCTCCTAGCCTAGAATTGACTCTTGTCTTAGTCTAGGGGGCATCTGTTGTTTTGAGCTTATCTTGGGTCTCTTTGTGCATCAGGGTTTCTTGGGCAACTTGGTTTAAACTGTGTTTTTCAACACTACCCTTGCGTCGAGTGTTTCTCAACACTTATCAGATGTCCTACCCTACAGTCTAGTATGATATGATATTTCTCATTTGCAGATGCGATACTCAAAGTTTGACTCTATGACCTACACACACGCACTTGACCTGTTGAGATTTGTTTGACTTTATTTTTTTGCGTGCTGTCTATGCTGATTTCTTTGCTGAGTGTTCTCCCCCTATGATCATTTTCGATGATGCATAGCAAGAAGACTGAGGGAATGAGAACATGTTTTATTTCTTTTTCTGCTTGTGGGTATATTTTGTTGGTCCTAACTGTCATGAGCATTTATGCTGGTCTTACTTGACACTATGGACCTACAAGGTATTATCCTTGACTATTTCGCAAGTGCATGCTTATAGTCATCTTGACTTTCTTATGTCTCGATGCGAGCATAATCTTGCTATATCAAACTTAGGTAATCTCACTGCACTAGTCATCTTGACCTACATGTCTTTGATGCCTAGGTGGGATTTCCGCATTCCTATCTGATAAAGATCATATTCATATTCACATAGTTATGCTAGTGTGCATTGTATGATCTTGCGACGCTACCAATAACGCTCGATGTTGATAATTAGATGTCTATTGGCTTTGTAACCTTGCAAGTAAACCACTTTTCATGTAGTTTGCATTCTTAGGTTCATGTTAGTTTAGTGTTGCATCTTGCATATGGAGAGAGCTCTCCTTTATCTTTCATGGACTTGTTAATCAACTGCACTCGCCTTTCGCTTCTTCCCGATCATGTCTTTCACTTCTGGTCTTTCATATCACATCATTTTCCTTTCATTTTGGGATCCAAATCAAAATCCTTAATCACCCAAATCACCTTTCTCCTTCTTCCACATAGTTGGCTGACCTTTTGAGGCCTGATCCTTCGATCTTCGCTGGGGCATTCTTCACCTCTTCATCTCCATCTCTCTCACCCTTCTAGTCTTTCATTCACTTTCAAATCCCAAGTTTAAATCCCCCTCCGTGGTGTTTCCGGGTTGAGGGACCGATATGTTCATGCCTCGGGTCCCATGTGTGAGGCATACCTTCACTGCTTAATGGTTATTCTGTTCTCTTTCTTCGATTATGATTTCTAGTGATTTGATCATGTCTCTCTTGCTTCTGCTTTCCCTCTACCTGATTTCGCTTTCGATCCCAAGGGGGCAGACACATCATATCTTATTGGCTATCTCTTTCCTAAGTGTTTAGTACTGTCACTACTAGGCTGACCATACAAGATTTGCTATCTCTCTGCACTTCATTCTTTGGAGTTAGATTGCTCTTTGCTTGCCTTCTTAGCTATATGTTGCCTTCTTGGCTGATCTATTCTTTAACGTAATGTGTTCCCAAATCGATCACATATTAGTCAAAGAGGGGAAAATGTAATCACCTAAAAATGGTCATTAGCCCCTTTTTGCTAAAATCATAAATTGCTTATTCTAGATCAAATCCTGGTTCTATCATTTATTCGATTATTTTCTATGGGCTAACCATTTTATCCTAAGTCTTTATTTATTAAAAGGAATATTTCTTCCCCTTTTAATAAATAAAAAGCCCCCACTTTTCCTCTTATCCTAAGTTGCACAAATAAAACACTATTCTTATTTTATAAAAAAATAAAAAAATAAAAAAATAAAAAAATAAAAATCTTATTTAATTAAGAGAACATGCTCCCTTTTAATTAAAAATCTCTTTTAATTAAATAAAAAAATCTTTTTAATGGAAACCACTTTTCTAAAAATAATAATAAAATAATAAAATAAAAAGTAAAAGAAAAAGATTTTTTGTCTACACATGAATGCACACTTTCCAAGGTGAGTGGAATCTCCTTTTGCCTCTTAATCACTTCCACACATCTTTTTGCCTCTTAATCATGTCCATTGATTTTGCCTCTTGAAAATCTTGAGCACATGGATCAACCAAGATTTAATTTCCACCTTTGATAATTCTTTTTTGCCTATTAATCTTGATCGTCCGTTCATTTTTAAAATCCTTTAAAAGAAGGCTCTCTCCTCATTCTTAATCACTCATATTTTCCATCTCTTGCAAATAATCCATCTTTTGCATGATTCATCATCTTGGAGTTTTGGCATCTTAGCATCTTGGAGTCTTGGAGCTTCTCAATCTTGGCATTTTGGAGCTATGGTATTCTTAGATCTCTCATATTGAAACATTGCATCATCATTTCATTTTTATTCTTGCATCATAGTTTAGTTTCATTATCATTGCATTCTTAATCTAGTTTCCTTTATGCTATAGATTAGCTCACATAGTTTAATTAGCAAGGATTTGTAATACTTCTATTTTTCATTTTTATAGCTTAGCTTGCATCTTCATTCTAGCATAGTATTGCATTGTATTCTCATCTAGATTTATTGTGGATATTGACATTCTTGCCCTTTTCTTCATTGAATCTCTCATTGCATGGTTTACTAGCAAGGTTACAGGCTTAATAGCCCTAGTTGAGAGCAAATTTAAAATACCTTTGCACTCCATGCCTAGGGAGCTCTAGGTCGCTTTTTCAAGGTTTCCCTCTCATGGATTCCCTTGGATATAATGACTTAGAGAAGTGCACTTTTTAGAGTACACACCAATGTCACATGATTATTGGGGTATTTATGCAAAAATTGGATAAGTTATGTAAATTTTTTTGTTGTCAAAGAAAATGGGTAATGGGGAAACATGGAATATGTTTTAGACAACACTTTGTAATGACCACTTCTTGACCCTTGCACACAAAATGGATCACATTGCATTCATCTTTACTACCCAAAAGTCAGAAAACAGTTAGGTTGCATTCAAGACAACCAAAATATTCATTGAAATTTGATACACCATTTTAGAACTTGGCACACACAAAGTTAGCTATAACGACTACCTAGTACTCTTCCTCAAAGACCCCCCCCCAAAAAAAAAAAAAAAAAAATTTACTCACAAGAATTTCAATAAATATTAAATAAATACTCCATCTTTTATTATCACATTTAACGAAGATATTGTGACAAAGCATTGCTTTCATAGAATTAATGTATGAAATATTAGCATTACAAGACACAAACGTTTTTGAAGACACAATAATATATAACATAATAAACAAAATACGATTGATATATACTTTTAATCATATCTACGCAACCTAATATTCAAGACCAAAATTAGTGAAAACAAAATTACTTTACTCACAAGAAACTCAAAAAATCACATCCAGCAAAATAATTGTGACAAAAGCACTCTTTTCATAGAATTTATATGTAAAGTACTAACATTAAAAGACATACAGACTATTTGGAAGGGTCGGTCAGACTCTGAAATAAATTTGGATATTTGCAACAAAACGAAATGTTTGTTGAGTTCCAAATTTCAAAATTCTCCACATGTTCACATTCTACTCGTATATCAAAGATTTTAGTCAGAAGTCATAAATACTGGGAAAGCCATGGGACAATTGTGATCCCATGTGAATGGAGTAAGCTGTACTATAAATGGCTTGTTGGTGTAGTCCTTATAGAATTTATGGTACGAGATATTAAGAAACAACAGTGGTAGCAGTTATGTCGAACAAAGTGGCCGCAAGCTGGCAATTTGATTTCTCGACTGAGAGTATTCATTGCAACGGGGTGGTTGTAAGACTTTTCTGTAAAATATTTATCATGATACGTACACCTACAAATTGTTTAAGTACACACCCAATATCATTCAGAGCCCTTGCAAATACAATATTATTTTTCTTGTTTTGTTTGCTTGGATGAAGGTTGATTTTCGTGCCTGTATCCCAGAGTCTAGAATTTTCTATAGTGGACTATGTCTATACAAAATAACAGAAAATTATAGAATTGTTGAATGTCTTGTCTATTAGAGGTTATCGTCACAGTAGATTTTCTCATTTTGTAAGTGATATAGAATAAGGAGGAAGAAAACAATTGAATAAGATCAACCGTCTACATTAGTATGCAACATATTTTTCTTGTTTTGTTTGCTTTGATGAAGGTTGATTTTCGTGCCTATATCCCAAAGTCTAGAATTTTCTATAGTGGACTATGTTTATACAAAATAAAAGAAAATTATAGAATTGCTGAATGTCTTGTCTATTAGAGGTTATCGTCATAGTAGATTTTCTCATTTTTTAAGTGATATAATAAGGAGGAAGAAAACAATTGAATAAGATCAACCGTCTACATTAGTATGCAACATATTTTATGTTATTGAATGGGAAATAGAAATCGTAGTTAATAAACTATGTATGATTTTTAATCGTTAGTCACATGTCGCTCACTAGTCTCATTTGCGGGTTTATATATTGACCCACCAGTGCAACAAAATTAATTAAGGCTTTTGAGGAAGTCAAGGAAAGTTTCATACAATGGGTACGGCTCCTTGCTGTTCTAAAGATGCAGGTCTTAATCGTGGGGCATGGACTATTGAGGAGGATTCCATTCTAACTAACTACATCTCAATTCATGGTGACGGTCGATGGAAATATCTCCTACGGAAGGCAGGTGAGTTGGAATATTGGCTCTACTTCTTCACTTATTAAATGGTACTACAGAAATATGTATTGAATTCCACTAACAGTAGGTCTCTTAACTGCTTAGATGTTAGATAATTTGCTCTTCAGACTATGTCTACCCACTGATTTATTCAATTGAGTTTCAGATACATGCTTTAAACTCCAGTTAACGTAGGTCCCCTAATTGTTTACATACTTTTTAATTTTTAATTAATTAATAAATGAAACCAAAACTAAATTTTGGTTGCTGGATAGGCAATTCGAAAGATAGGTCTCTTAATTGCTTAAATAGTGTGTAACTTTCTCTTTACAGATCTGAAGCAGTGTGAGAAAAGCTTTAGATTACTCTGGTTGAACTACCTCCGTTCTGATATTGAGTGAGGAAACTGTAAGGAAAGTAACGGTGTGGAAACACTTTCTGAACGTCAAATTGACAACGAAATAAGAAATTATAAATTTAAGAGATGTTGAAGTAAATGAAATGTGAAATTACCAGACACAAGATACATGGAGAAACACTAGATTTAACATGGGAAACCATTTCGGGAAAAAACCCACCACCCAAAAAACTCTTGACCAACTTTGCATTACAGTAAACAAATTACAAACAATGCACTCCGGATTTTTACACGGGCTCAGATTGCCTTACAATCAACCTAGTTTCCATTCATTACATTTTCTTACGAATCTCACAGTCATTTATGCACACTACAATTCATTGCAGAATTTGGTATGTTAACCGTAACGGACAACCGACTTCCATTCGTCGAACTGCTAGGCATCACCGTACACCATCACCACACTCTGGTACTATACATGGCATTGTACCTGACACCATGCCAAAACTGGCACTGCATCAAACTGTGGTACTCGATCCTCCTTCATTGTACACTCAACATGACCGTACGCCAATGTGGACTCGACAGTGAGTCTTACCGTACGTCTCAAAGAGATATCACATTGTACGGTCTCAGCATGTCCGTACAGTGCCAACATGTATGGTCTTCATATTCTGTATGGTACCAACATGTACGATCTTCATACTCCGTACGATGCCAATGTGTATGAAAGACTCATTGTACGGTGAGCTCAGCTTCACCATATGGTGGACTCACTGTACTATGAGGCCTCTGTACTTCATCACTCAACAATCTCCCACTTGATGAAGTACGGAGTTACTCAACAATGCTAACAAGAATGAGGGGCTTTAAGCCCCATAGAGCTTATGCACCATTTGAATTTAACTATGTTCACTGACTTTGTCAATGCATCTGCAACATTCTCCTGAGTGCCAACCTTTTCTAGATTTACTTTTCCATCTTCGACCATGTCACATATTGCACTCTCACAGTTACAAAAAATTATTATTCTACTTGCATCATAACCAACATCAAAACACAAGTACTTAAGCCAAACTACTTCTTGACACACACAAGTAGATGCCATGTACACTACCTCAGTTGTCGATAACGTGACTACATTTTGTAGTTTACTCATCCAACTAATAGCACCACCATTCACCATGAATACATATCCACTGGTCGATCTTCTTTTGTCAATGTCCCCAACCCAATCAATGTCCACATAGCCTTGAATGCTAACTGGTCTGTTTGATTCAATTGAGTTACCTTGATAGCACAATGTGTAATGTGATGTACCCTTCAAATATCTCAGAACTCTTTTCATGACATCCCAATGTGTCTTGCCTGGATTTTCAATAATCAACTCAAGACTCCCACTATTCAAGGGTAATGTCCGGTCTTCTACTCAACATTGCATACATGAGGCTTCCAACAACACTTGCATAAGGTACCCACTTCATGTCTTCAACCTCTTCCAGAGATCTTGGATTGTCACTAACTAAGAGCTTCATTCCATGTAACACTGGAACTACTTGTTGCTTACAATCAGTCATATTAAATCGCTCCAGAATATTGGTAATATATTTTCTCTGATTGAGCCAAAGTTTTATGCCAACTCTGTCCCTTCTGATTTCTATCCCAAAAATAAATTTCGCTTGCCCTAAGTCTTTCATTTCAAATTTCAAAGACAATTGATATTTTAAATTTGAAATCATTCACCTACTATTTCCTATAAACAACATATTATCTACATATAGAGCAATAATAAGTATCTGATCACCTTTAGCTTTATAGTACACACAGTGATCAGATTTATATCTTGTAAAAATCAAAGAAAAAATGTACGTATTGTACTTTTGATACCACATTCTAGGTGACTGTTTCAAACCATAAAGAGACTTCTTCATCTTACATACCAAATTCTCTTTACCTCTTTCCACAAAGTACTCCAGTTGGGACATATATATCTATTCTTCAAGATCACCATGAAGAAACACTATCATCACATCCATCTTCTCAATTTCAAAGTCATGTGCTACTGCAAGTGACAACAAAAATCTGATGGATGTTATCTTAGCTACAAGAGAAAATATTTCTCCATAGTCAATCCCTTCTTTCTGAGAATACCCCTTTGCAACCAATCTTTCCATGTACTTGTCAATGCTTCCATCTAGACTGTACTTCTTCTTGAATACCCACTTACATCCCACAACATTTCTACCTTTAGGCAAGGGTATGAGATCTCTGGTTCCATTCTTCTCCAATGACTTCATCTCATCCTTCTTTACTTCCAACCAAGAACCTGAATCTAGCATATTAATTGCTTCTTTTACAGTCCTGGGCTCATCAACATTCCTAAGAAAAGCATAGGCACAATTAACATTCAACATAGAATAATTAAACCTCTTTGGTGAAAAACCCTACCTATCAGGTTGTTGCCTTTCCCAAGTAGATCTCCTCACTTCCTATGGTAAAGCTTCATGAGGTTCACGATCAAGTTCATCTGAACTTGTATGATTACTTGAGTTCTCCCCATCCTCATTCTTGGGCACATATGGATCCTCATTCTTAGGTTCATTTGGAATTTGAAATATCTCTCTTTTATAATCTAAAGGGATTTCAACTACTTCCTTTTTATTTTTTGTCTTCTCTGGCTAGTCTAGTGAGACGGGTTTCATCTCACAAAAGATAACACTCCTGCTGTACAATACTTTTTCAGTTCGAGGGTTCCATAATTTGTATCCCTTCACACCAATTTCATACCTGATGAAAATACATTTCACCATTGTGTTATCCAACTTGGGCCTACTCACATCGGGTACATGAGCGTATGCCTCACAGCTGAAGATGTGCAAATATCTTAACGAGGACTTCTTACCAAACCATGCTTCTATAGGTTTTTTGTCAACTAGCACTACAATAGGAGAACGGTTTGACAAGTAGCATGTTGTAGCTACCACTTCAACCCAAAACTTTTGTTCCAAACCAGCACTTCCCAACATGCTCCTTGCTCTCTCCATCAAGGACTGATTCATCGTTTCTGCTACTATGTTTTGTTGTAGAGTATAAGGTGTCGTCTTATGCCTCTTAATGCCTTGATCTACACATAATTTCTCAAAATTTGCATTGCAAAACTCACCACTGTTATCCGTCGTTAACCATTTAATCTTTCTCCCAGTCCGATTTTCAATAAGGCTTTTAAATTTCTTAAACTAACTAAACACTTTTTTTTTACTCTTCAAAAAATAAACAAATGTTCTTCTTGAATAATCATCAGTAAATGACACATAATATCTTGACTTAGACAAAGAAGGAACATCCACATGACCAAATACATCAAAGTGCATAGAGTCCAACAAACCAGAAGATTTGAACATAATAAACAATGGCGATAGTGCGCGAGTGGGAGGAAGTTTGAATTTGAACTTGAACGTGGGTGGGATTCTTGGGCAGCAAGTTCAGATTGTTGCTTGTCATGGCGTCTCTGCAGACCAGGGAGCGGGAAAAGAAGAGAACGTGAATGGGGACCCAAGGATTAAGCAAATTGACCCTGGAAAGGGGGTCAGAGCGGGTGAAGGTTCATCTTCCCCCTCGGCCCCGAAGAGTCAGGTAAAGGACTAGAGTCGTAAAGCCCCTCAACGCCGATGGTCTACACTTTTTGGCATCCAACCGTTAGGAAAGTCTTCCTTCCCTTCTATTAAGGATCTTTCTAATAAAGAGAAAGGTAACTTCATCATAGAAATTTCTGATGAGTTGGTGGATCACAACATTGCCTCAATGGATCACACTCTTGTGGGAAAATTTGTGGGATCCGGACCCAACATAGACATTGTCAGAGTCTTTGCGAAAAAGAAATGGGGGCTTAAAGAGCAAGTCCTCATCACAGCCATGGCAAGGGGCTTTCTCTCTTTTGCATTTTCTTGCAAAGAATACCTTGACAGAATCCTTTGTGAGGGCACCTAGTCGATTGGCAAGGCTACCCTTGTTGTACAGAAATGGGCCCCGAAGCTAGACCTCAATGGTTCTTTCTTTGCCTAGGCCCCTGTGTTGGTTCGGCTCCCAGAACTCCCTCTTGAATTTTGGGTTGAAGATGTCTTTGATGGTATTGCCAGATCCTTTGGATCTTTTCTCTCAATAGACCCGATGACTGTGGGTAAAAGTCACCTCACCTATGCAAGAATCTGTATTGGGGTGGAAGAGGGCCAAGATATGCCTGAAATCATTGTTCTCCAATCAGAGCTGGGTAAACACTTACAAAAGATGGATTATGAAAGCGTCCCTTTCGCATGCCTCCACTGTAAGAAAGTGGGACATAAAGCCAGAATATGTCCAGTGTGCATGAACTTGGAAAAGGAAAGGAAATCTCTGGTTGTAAAAAATAGTAAGCCTGACAATGTTCAGGAACAACCCCAGAGGAAGCTGAACAATCCTCACCCAACCCCAGAGAACAGCAGAGTAGGGGAAAAAAAGGACAATCTAGAGGAAAAGTTGGGGTTTTCAGATTCACGAGTAGACAAGGATATTCCTCAAACTGGGGAACAAATGGAGAAACCCAAACCTAGTCAAGAAAGTTCGGCTCCTCGAATGGGGTCTCCCCAATCCAAAGGCATCAACTTGGAAGTAAACATTCCTCTGGGCTCCATTGACGACAATGATGAAAAAGGCCAGGGGGAAGGGGGTGACTCATGCCCTGGCTCTGATTTTGCTTCCATCTTCCCAGATTCCTTTGAATCCCCCCTAGATGATTGTTATTCTAGTCCATCTATAAGCAAACCAGCAGGTCAACTGATCTCTAGCAACTGTCCAGAGACATAGGACTAACAAAGTCCAACAAATGGATCTTCTTCTGGGCTCCATCTCTCCGAAACAACTCACAAAGTTGGAGGAACTCTTTTCCAAATACAAAGAGGAAAAAGAGGGCTAGATAAAGGTTCAAAGAAAAAAGAGAACAAAAAGAAGAGATCCATCTCTAGTCTCTCTGGCAGCCACAAGGAGCAAAAATAGAGCTAATGTTGGAACAAAACTCAAATCCTTAGGTAGAAAAAGGGCAAGCTAGATCAGGCTAGAGGAAGCCTGTAGAAACATTATGGATGGCACCCAGAGAACCATCTAGATAGTCTACACTCCCAGCAAAAGATGCTAGACACCTCAAAGGTCATTAGTGAGCTCTTAAGCTCAATCAAGCTGATAGTCAGAAGCATAAATTTTTGTTCTGGTGCTATAGATTAGATGGTGATAACTATGTATTTTTTTCAACAGTGCAACATCCACTGGTTCTCCCATGGCCAGTTTCTCAGACGTGGCTTTGGTCTTGGAAATGTCAAAAACTTTTGTGCCACTTGGACCTATTTCTCAGAGGATGACCTATCTATCCTCGAGCTTATCTCTGTTGCCACTCAGGATGCTGATTGGACCATCCTTCAGGATGCTAGCAATGAGACTTATCACTCAAGGCATACTAACAAAACTTTCCATAATGGCGAGAAGGATTCCCTGAATGGAGACAATCTTCAAAGTACCGCGGCTTAAACAAATAATAATTATTTTTGTTACAAGCTTTCTAGTAGAAGTTATTTCACTCATGGCGAGTTGTGGTGGATTTGCATGAGTTTTAATTATATGTCGCCTCCACACGTAGTAAGGGCACCCTTCCCCATATCTTGCAATCATTTCAAAAAAGCTACCTTTAGTAAGAAAGTCGATGAAGTTAGAAAGAAGGCTAGCAGATATTGTCGGAAAAACCAGTGGTTTACCAGAGCCATCCCGATAGTCATGGTGGGGGAAAGGTTAAGAAGGGAGCCGGAAGGCAATAGTGAAAAATGGAAGAAGAGGACAAAAATCTGGAATGTATTACAGAAAGGGGAGGTAACCACATTTATTGAACACCTCCATGGACATAGGAAGGACATCACCAATATCTTCGTCAAAACTTGGCAAGATGGGTCAGTGGAGATTGGTGGCAAGATGTTCATAGTTACGGAGGAAGTCATTTCGATGGTCACCGACATTCCTACTGCAGAGAAAAAATTCTATAGAGACCAAAAACTTTCCAATATTACTGTCAAAAAGTTCGCAAGGGATGATACGGAGATGAAAGCCATTGTCAATGCGGGCACCTACTACCTCCCTAGGAGTCTAAAGACACTCTAGCAGTATGTTCTAAAGGCTCTCTTCTACTACATTACCCTCGATACCAGGTTTGATAGAATCCGAACTTATCATTTCGTCTTACTTAATCATTTTAGGCATGATGTCAAAATTTCCATTCCATATTATCTCTTCTCTTCTATGAATAAGAATATAACTGGTTTTAGAGATAAGAAAATTGCAAATCATGTCTTGCATGAAGGACTTATCCTTCTGTTATATGAATTCTTTAAAACCCAAATCATGGGCAAGGAAATTGGGGCTAGCAAGGCTATAAGTGAAAACTCTGTCTCATATTATGTCACCTCTGGCTCTTCCGTGGGCATCCCTTCAGATGATAGTGAGGAGGTTGAGGTCAAGAATTTGGGTAAGGGCTCTCCTTCCAAGAAACGGCCTATGAAAGTCATCAAAAGAGAATTCCCCTCCAAAAAGCAGGATAGGAAGGAATCTAATTCAGAGGAAGAATATAATGAAAAGGAGGAAGAAATGGTTTTGGAAGCAGAAGTGGGAAACCCTATTTTGGATCTAGCAGAAAAGTAGGAACAGGAAATGGAGGGCTTTCCCAAACCTATGCAGGACCTCTCTGGCCACCTATCGGTTGACATCACCATCAGCGAGGAAAAATCCCCTCCTCCCCTATCCCCAAGTACTAAGATGAAAAATCAAGCTGCTGAGATTGAAGAAAAAGATGACAAGGGTACCAATCAATCACCCATAAGGATTGATGAGACATAAGAAACCTCTGGGGAGGAGTATCATAGTCAGGACACTGGTAGGGGAAAAAAGGTTTGGAGAAATTTTAATATTAACACTGTGCGCATGGGCATCATTAGGGAAGCCATCTATCCACAGATTCTAGAGGACAAAGATGGAAAATTCCAAAAGGAAGAATTGATTGACCCTTCTTTGGTTGTTCTTAGTGACAAAGCCAGGGAGATGGACATGGATTTTCTCAACAATACCAAAAATAGTATGCTAGACCAGTTTTGGTCTTTTAAGTGGCTCTACCACAAGATCGAGGACATCAAGGCAAAAATTCAGGGTCTAGGAAATATGGAAAAGATAATAGAGAACTCTCCAAGCCTAGAAACCAGGGTCAAGAACATGGATTCCAAAATTATTAGTCTAGAAAAGACCCTAAAGGGAGTGGCAGAGCAGAATTTTAATATCCTTAAGACGTCCAACAAAAATCTGAAACTGTTGATCAAAAAGATGGAAGAAAATATGAATCCCAAGATAGATCTGAGGACTAAGAAGGAAGACAAGGAGCAAATGGAAGGTCCAGGGAAGAGAACCAAGGCAAGAACCAGGAAGAACAGGGAGAAAACTGATCTGCAAGACTCCCAAGTGCAGAATGTTAAAGATATGGTTCAATTGATGGAAGCCCTTGAAAACAATGTCATGGTTATGCTCAGGAGCTTGGCATAACCATTTTCTCTATTTTTGTCTTTTTTTCTCTGTTATTTCATGTTCGGCCCTGTGGTGGCCTATCCTTGCTACTTTCGGCTGTTATACTTTGGTTGGTTTATCTAACTTTCTCAAGACTTTTATTTTGTTGTGGGTTTTAGGAGCCCTGTAAAACCTATTTTACTTAATCAAAAACAAACCAGAAGATATTTGAGAACTAGAATAAAACTGAACATGATTTTTCTTTCCATAGATGGAATGTTTGTAGAAATTAAATTCAAGGTTACAATAAACCAACCCCTCAACAAAAAATTTATTCTTCAAGGTTTTTAAACCTTTATCGGCAATATGGCCAAGCCTATAATGCCAGAGCATTGTTTTCTTAGCAGGAAGTTTAACTTCCATAGCATTTACACCATATGTTTCCATATTAGTTTTATCAAACTTTACAGAGACACTAAATTACAACATATAGGTTTGGCATCTAATCTATATAGTTTTCCAATGTGTTCACCCTTAGCTAAAACAATAGAACCCCTAGTCATCTTTGAACCATCATGGACAAATTTTACTTGAACTCTGACATCATTCAACTTGCTGACAAAAAGGTAAGTTTCGTGCTAGACTAGGTATATGAAGTACTCCATCAATTCCCTTTACTTTGTCGTCGGGGAACTGGATTTTGACTCTTCCTTTTCCGATGATCTCTAGTGTAGAATCAATTTATAGGAATACCTTTCCGCCATCGTACGGTTCATACTTTGAGAACCACTCTTTATGATATGTCATGTTGAATGCTACTCTTGAATCAACCAAGCATATGTTGTCAGACGCAGGCACTACCAAGGCTGCTACAAAGGCATCAACGTCACTCAGAGAAGATTCATTTTCATAAGTATACTTCTTCTTCTTCTTTTTCTCCTCCTTGCAATCCTTCAAAATAGGACCTTTCTTCCCATAGTTCCAACGCTTCTCCTTGGACTTCTTTCCAGGAGTGGAGGATCTCTCCCGAGACTTTGAATTTGTGTCCATCTTCTTATGTTTGTCCTTAGATCTACCTCATACAATGATATATTCTTTAACCACCTCAAAGGAATTCCTTCACATCTCCTCTAACAAAAATGCAACAACTACTTCATCCATTTTAAACTGGGTAGTCGTGCTTCTGATGGCCATTACCAAGGGATCCCACGAATCAACAAACAAACTCAACAATAACATGCATCACTCTTCTTCACTAATGGACACAACAATAGATTTCAATTGTGCAATCACCATATTGAATGAGTTTAGATGATTTTACAGAGTCATTCCTCCATCCATCTTCAAAGAGTACAATTTCTTTCTCAGGAAAAGCTTGTTTACCAAGGATTTTCCCTAATAAATGTCTCCCAACTTCTTCCACAAGGAATGCATGGTTTTCTCTTCATGGGAATTCAATAAAACCAAATTTTCAAAACACAGTCTTATTAGTCCTCTGGCCTTCCGATCCGCTAGATCCCAATCTTCCTACTTCACACCTAATGGCTTGTTGCTAGACACAACAATTCACAGATCTCGATCAATTAGCATATCTTCAACTTTAAGTTTTCGCAACTCAAATTTTGTGCCATTTAAATTTTCAATGTCCACTCATCTTGATGTACCAACCATCTCAATATATAGATAAAAACTTTGTAAACTCCCACTGAAACCAAATTGGCACAAAAACCCAAATCCTACCCAACAAGGATAACACAACTGGCTTGACTCTGATACCACTTATAAGGAAAGAAACCATGTGAAAATTCTTTTTGAATGCCAAATTGACAAGGAAATAAGAAACTATAAATTTTAGAGATGTGCAAGTAAATAAAATATGAAACTACTTGATACAAAATACATAGAGAAACACTAGATTTAACATGGAAAACCCTTTCGGGAAAAAACCCACCACCCAAAAAACCCTCGAGAAACTTTGTATTACAGTAAACAAATTACAAACAATGCACTCTAGATTTTTACAGAGGCTTAGATTGCCTTAAAATCAGCCTGATTTCCATTCATTACATTTTCTTACAAATCTCGCAGTCGTTTATCCATAGTTCAATTAGTTGTAGAATTTGGTATGTTAGCCATAATAGACAACCAACTTCCATTCGTCCAACTGCCAAGCATCATCATACACCATCACCACACTGTGGTACTATACATCAGACTGTACTTGACACCATCCCACAATTGGCATTGTACCAAACTATGGTACTTGACCCTCCTTCACTGTACACTTAGCATGACCGTATGCCATTGTGGACACAATAGTGAGTCTTACTGTATGTCTCAGAGAGATGTCACATCATATGGTCCTAGCATCTCCGTACGGTGCCAACATGTATAGTCTTCATACTCTGTATGATTCCAACATGTATGGTCTTCATACTCCATATGGCGCCAACATCTATGACAGAGTCACCATACGGTGAGACCTCTGTACTTCATTAGTCAATAGAAACATTTGAGCTAATAAAGAGGAGCTCATTATCAGAATGCATAAACTACTTGGCAACATGTTCTTTCAAAATGTCTTGATTAATTTGTTATAAAACACTAATGGTATCATGAAAATTCTAATTGTAGTGTTTTCACCATTCTTTATATAGATGGTCACTAATCATAGGAAGAATGCCTATTCAAGTAGACAATGAAATCATGAATTACTGGAATACTCAATTGATGAAAAAGCTAGAAAGCAAAGAATATAGCACTCTTAAAATCAAAGATACATGTAGAAAACCTCTGTCTTCTTGTTCAGAGGATCACCGAGTATCACAAACTATGGCATTCAAAACTACTGCGGTGAGATTACTAGAAGAGATTGCCACCATCATTTTAGAACACCAGGACATCAAATCCCAGAGGGAAGTTTCAAAGATTGTCAACCAAAAACTGTCATGTAGCTATATTTTTGCAGATAAGTTGATCATAGGAGATGACTTTAGCATGTGGATAATACTGTGGAATGTCAAAGCCCTCCCATGGAAAAAATTGGGCAATCTTATCCCACATTTTTGGATGACCACTTCTCAGACTATCTAAATGACACATAAAATTGTTGGAAGGAATTAATTTCTCTTGTATTTAGCTGTAACAAAACTTTAGTTCAGTGTAGTTGTTTTAAATCTGTTTCTTCCATGTATGTAATCGTATTTAATAAGAGTCAGTTTTCATGTTCTCTATGTATTAGAATAGTAGTTTCTTTCCATGTATGAAAGAAGGGCCAGTTCTGTTCAACTTAATCCACATTTCTATTATGTTAAGAGTCATGTTTTGACTTGTCTTCTATGCATGATTGAAGTCAAACTCTCTATAAATGAGAGAATCTAATCTGGTTTAATCAATCAATAATAAAATCTCAATAGAAGCTTTGTATATTTTTGTTTATTTATTTTTACTTTAAAAAAGAGAGATTGTTGGTAAGTGTTCAACATATTTTGTCATGATTCATGACATTGTCTAACAGTCTCATGTGAAATCCTTAACTGGGATGGTAGTGGTTTCCCCGAAAGTTGCATCTTATGGGAGAAACAGACAAATCAACTCCCTTCAAGTGGTATCAAACCATGGGATGGGCCAAATTCCGTTAGGGGAGGGCCTATTACCCAAAATTATGAAAGTGACAAAGACTTTAGTTTGTTAATTGTTGTAGCAATCAAAAGAAACCCTCTATTTTGAAAAATTGGTGATGATTATGGATGAACACATGTGAAATATTATAGTTATCAGAGAAGAGGGATGATTGCAGATTTGAAGAGGAAAAATGATTGCAAATTTGAAAAAGTTATTATTTGAAGAAGTGAGGCCACTAGTTTCAAGAAGTTACCAACCATTTGAAAATAGTGAGTTATAATTTTGAATGTAAATTATGGATCTTCCTTTGATGATGTTTACAGGTGTTAAAGTTGTTTGATGGAGATCAAAGAGGAGTTGAAGCAGAGAAAGTGTAGAGAAAGATTAATGATTGGAGACCCAAAGACTTGATTTATGTAATTAAAAAGAGGTGAAGAACCTAAACAAAGAGAATTATTATTGTTTGAAAGATTTGATATTTGAAAAGATTAATTTTGTTAATTTTTGATAAATTATTGAGTTAGAAAATTTTGTGTCAAAGTAATGTAGATGTAACTCGTTTGGACTTTTGTAGGAGTTGACTGGAAAAATAAATTCTTGTTAAATTATTGTTGAGGGAGAAAGGAAAAAGGTTGTAGCCACCAATCAAGTGAAAGAGGAGATCTTAGACATCTAAAAAGGTGTTGATGGTTAAGGCATTGATGAATGTTGATGTTCAAGGCATTGAATTGAGTAGTTCCAGAGTTACATTTGTAAAAGTTTGAGTGAAGATTTCTCTCACTGGGTTATTTGATACAGCTGCAGCCGATGGAGTGAGACAATGTTGATGGAAAATTTGGTGTGTTTCCATAGTCATGGCTATAATGAAGGAAAAGGAGAAGCATAAAATTTGTAAGTAAAGTTCGATGATGAATCTATTGTCAATTAGTAAATCCACATCATGATCATTTATGGTTGAATCTGAAACCACTTGTATGTGATTTTTTTGGTCAGGAAAAATCACTTGTATGCATTTGTGGTTAGCTATAAACCATGTCATGCATGTAATAGTTTATGGTAAAATGAAATAATTTCAAAAAAAAATTGGTAAGGGGTAAGCCACAAAATCCTAAAATTATTATGATGAGGGGTAGTGCATGTTGTAGCATTTGAGATAGAAATCAAGGGGAGTGTTGGAAAAAGTTAATTTCTCCCATGTAGCAGTTGTAACTGATTCAACTGCCTCAGTTAGAAAATCAAGATCCACCTTCTATGCCACCAAAATTGTAGTTAGAAATAGCTCTTTAAGTTGTATTTTCACGTACAAGATGATGATATTAAATAACATGGAGTGATCTAATTGTTTCTGTTGTTTACAGTGGATGAAATGTTCACATATATAATTGTTAGGAGTTTAGGAGTTCAGTTCAAATAATGTTGAGTCGTCCATAAATTAGAGGCAATGTGAAGCCAATCTAATTGTTCTTGTAAGCCAACAATAAAATCTATTTCATTCTTCTAAAGGAGCTCTATATATGTGTGTTTTGTTTCTTTCAAAAATCAAGTTAGTACATCATATTTGAATGATTTGTGTTCCTTTGACGATAAATTTAGCTAGACTTGGTATAATTTCCTCCCAGCTTTATTAAAATCAAAGTAAAACTCAACGTGGAGGAGTGGAAATGAACAAATTTGTGTTGTCTAGACTACCCATACAAACTTACCAGAATAAAAATATTTTTTATTTACTTTGATTAGACTATTTATATTTATGAATCTTATAAACTATTTTGACACTGAATACAAGGATCCAATGAAATGTTAGATATTAACATCGATGAATGGATAAATGAATTACAATATTTGAAGATATCAAGTCTTATCCAAGACTAAGAATCTTGGGTGGAATGAAACAACTACCATAATTGTATGTGGTTTTAACAAAAGAGACCCTCTTGGATGGTACTATCCTTCAATCATCTATTGTATATATTGTACATCATGTTAGTCTTGAGTAAAATTTTGGGTTGTACATTCTTAAATTTAGAGTTCAAGAAAATATTTTGTTTCAAGTTTTTTACTCGGTCTACTTTTGGTATTCATAAATTGAATATATTATTGATAAAAGAAAGAGATTAAATGGAGACTTAAAATAAGAAAATTTGAATGAAGTGAAAATTGTAAAAGAAGTGTTATGTAATTTTAATTATATGATGAAAGATGATTATTTTTATATAATAAAATTGGTAAGTTCTTTTTTCTTATGATAAATATATTAGTTAAGAATTCACAAAAGTTATACATGATTTCTAAATAGTACTAACTATTATTAAAGTCTATAGGTTAAAAATTAAACGAGATTTTCTACAAATCCATCATGTTGAATAACTAAAAGAAACCATGAAACTAATAAAATACAAAATCTTTAGGAAAAACATACTGGAATGATAAAAAAAATCATAATAAAGGAGCTAAGTAAACTATGAAGTGTTGGCATTGTGATGAGATTGGGAGATTGGTATATTGGTTGCAGTCATAGGAAGTAATTCATTTGGTTGTTATTGATGGAAACTAAGTCAATTTAGTCATGTATCTTAATCGTTGAATTGAAGGATGCAATCAGTGTGAAGGATATGTAATTGGTAATGCAGGAAATTGGCTAAGTCTAGAAAATTGATAGTTAGTGAGGTCAACAATTTGATAGTGGTCATGATAGATGGAGAATTATGAGGTGTGGTCACATCTACATTATCAAAATGGTCAGACTACAGTGTGGGTCAGACCACAACTCATTTGGTTGATCGGTAAGAGATATTTTGTTGACCTAGTCTTTTAGAAAAGTAAGAACACTTGGGTCCTTAAGCATCAGTTGGAAGATTCTAGATCGGTAAGTGGTATAGTAGTTGCGATGATATTTGGTGTTATGATGACATTTAATAAGGGTTATATAATTGATGAGTTGGTATTCTTGGAACTGGTGATATCTTATATGGAAGATTTAAGGCGGTGCATTGAAGAAGTCAAAATGTGTTTGACTACTTTGAAAATACTTTATGTAAATCTTAGTTTGAGTTGCACAGTCATAGGAAAATGTATTTAACATCAATTTTATCATTTTGGCATATGATTATTACATGGGAAAATATTTGGATTTCCTGTAGTCAGTGTTAGGAATATATATCATTGGTATTGCTCATATTCTAAAGGTTGTTATTTTTATGTTTTTATGGTTGATGCGAAGGTTGTGAAGAAATTTTGTAATATTAATTAGGGTTGCAATCAAAGATATGATAGATAGTGAGTTGTGATCATATATAAAATACAAAGAATAGATTAGATTTGATCAGAAATTAGTGCTACATCCCGATCACTCACTTTTTGTTCCCTAGTAGTTACACCAAGAAAATCCCTTAACGAGATGAAATTTAACAGGTTCTTGCATTGTAAATCCCTTAATCAGGTGAGATCTTAACATACTCTTAAGATCCTCTTATAAGGTAGATCTTAGCAGATCTAATTGTACTTCTAACAAGTTACTAATCACTCCTAATAGGGTGAAGCATCAAAAAGGTTAATTGTAAGCTCCTAATATAGGGAAAATTCATTTACTACAGTAGTAGGCTTGTGGGTGTCATCCCCACCATGGTTTTTCCCTAGATAACCAAGGGTTTTTATGTAAAAATCATTATGTCATGTGTGATGATTTTGTGGATGTTTGATATTGTTTACTTTTATTTGTTTAATTAAGTATATGATTTGTAGTTTACAAGTTATTATTGAAGTTATTCAGATCGGTGGTTGGATTAGTCTATAATCTATTTCCACTGACTCACCTCCTCCCTCCCCTCAGTGCCTAAGAATTGTAACAATTATTTTTAGAGGACTGGTCCTCTTGATGATAAGTCTAATAGCTTGAGGAAAATATCTACAACTATTGATAATTACAGGCATGAGACACAACTTGAAAGTACATACAAGATTATCATGAGTTGAAGAAGAAACTAAAGAAGTCACTTCCTATAAGAAGAAAACTTACTGAATAGTTGAATGAGAGTCAAGATTACATTGAACAACTATCTGAAGGTAGTATGCCTAAAGATTATGAAGAAGAAATTACATATTTGATGGATAAAAGAAGAGGACTTAAAGAAGAAGTGCAAAATTTGAAAAGAGAGCTTGAAAGTCAATCTGTCAGGATGTGTGAAGATCTTGAAGGAAAGAAAATAGTTGAAAGTGCAAGGAAGACTATTGATGATGCTAAGAAAGTTGTTGAGGATGCTCTAAAGGAAAAAAATGAAGAAATCTATAGGCTGAGATGAGAATATAATTTGTATAGAAACCAGATGTAGGATACAACTAAAGAAAATTTGCAAGTTATATGTGAAAATGAAAGACTTGGAGAAGAGAATTATAAAATGAATAATGAATTGAAATCTTAGAAAGAAGCAAAAAAAAAAATTGAAATAGTATAACGAAAGCATGCAAAATATTGATGAACAATTAAAGATATAAAGAAGATGCAAAGACTCAAATGGTCTTGGTTACACTATTCAAGGAACATTTGAAACTAGTGAATCATCAAAATATGGACTTGGGAAGCCACATACATATCAGATGGTAGATCCAAATAGTTTAGGTAAGAAACCTAACATACCTGCTTGTTATAACTGTGGAAATCCTGATCATATTGCAAATGTGTGTAGGAGTAAACTAGTGAAAAAACCTTATACTTTTGATGGTTATTTCTACAATTATCATAAGTATGGTCATACTACTTATGAGTGTAAATCTAGATATTTTTGAACAATTAAAGAGACAAAGAAGAAACAAATACTCAATTGGTCTAAAATTACACTAGTCAAGGAACATTTGAAATTGGAAAATCATCAAAATATGGACCCAGGAAGCCACATACAGATCAGAAGGTAGATCCAAACAATTCAGGTAAGAAACCTAACATACCTACTTGTTATAACTATGGAAATCCTGATCATACTACAAATGTGTGTAGGATTAAACTAGTAAAAAAACCTTATACTTTTGATGGTTATTTTTACAATTATCATAAGTATGGTCATACTACTTATGAGTGTAGATCTAGATCTAACAGTAGATCCAATGGTGAGAGATTTGATGGATATTGTTTCACATGCAATAATTTTATGGACATAAAGAAAAGAATTATAGGTCTACAGTGTATATTTCTAGGTCTCCAAATATATCAGTAATCCCTTATAAAAGTGAAAGGTAATTCAATGTTACATGCTCAATGTGTGGTAACTATGGTCATCTAGCAATGAATTGCAGAATGATAATCAAGAGAGGAAATGCCGGACCTTGGAGGTCAAATTATATGGCATGTTTCCATTTCCATAAGATTGGTTATATTGCTTGAGATTGTCAGTTTAGGAACCAATCACTGAACTGATCAGAAGACAAAAAAGGAAAAAGGATCATTGATGTTAAGGAAGTCTATTGAGAGACGAATAAGATCTGGAGGAAGGAAGGGGAGAAATAGGAAAAGGTAAATTCATCTAAAGAGAATTAACCATCCTTTTGTGCAGAGGATTCCTCTTCAAACTAAGCATATTATTTTCTTAGGGGGAGTACTTAAAAAAAATACTTTATCAATCCCCTAGATCTAAGAGAGATAAGATCTATATGCACATTATGGTGTAAGATGCTAAAATTTTAGTTTTGATAAATCATTTTGAAGTGGTTAATGATTTTGTTGTGATCACATTGAGTTTACCGTTATATATCAGTTATAAATATTGGAATACCTATTGGTGGATATGAATTAATCGATGATAAGACACTATTTCTACCATTGGAAAAGTATTGTCTTACCATTCGATGTGTGTAATGTCCATTTTTCAATGACAAACATAGGGAATTCATTTCACTTTTTAATTTTACATTCATTTGAATATTTGAGAGCTATTCTGAGTGTTATTGTGCATAGGTTGAATTCGATTCAAGATATTTGAGCCTACATTGCTATTGAGTTTTCGTGAGCCCTAACCAATATATTGCAAGTTATCTATCTGGTTTGTATTTGGATTTGTTTGATATTACAATTGGTCTATATGGTGCAGAGGACTCCTCTTCAAAATAAGCATATTATTTTCTTAGGGGGGATCACTTAAATAAAAATCCTTTACCGATCCCCTAGATCTAAGAGAGGTAAGATCCATATGCCTATTATGGTGTAAAAGATGTTGAAATTCTATTTTTAATAAATCATTTTGAAGTGGTTAATGATTATGTTCCTATCGCATTGATTTTACCATTAGATATCAGTTATAACTATTGGAATGCCTATCAGCAGATATGCATTAATCTATGATAAGACACTATTCCTACCATTGGAAAAATACTATTTTATCATTGGAAGTGTGTAATGTCTATTTCTCATTGATAAATAGAGGGAAGTGATTTAAATTTTTAATTTTACATTCATTTGAACATTTGAGATCTATTTTGAGTGTTATTGTGCATAGGTTGAATTCGAGTCAAGACATTTGAACCTAGCTTGCTATCGAGTTTTCATGAGCCCTAATAGGTATATTGCGAGTTATATATCTTGTTGGTATTTGGATTTTTTTGATATTGCATTTGGGGGTATGTGCAAGATCATGAGGGGCCAAACTATGCCCTTAAGTGCAATGAAAAATCAGCAAATCAGGGTTAGTCAACTTGACATGAAAATTTCAACTAGCTATGAACCTAATATCAAACAGTTGTAAGAATAGAATCTATAGAAAATTGAATGTAGTTTCTAAAATACTAGGCCTTTTTTGAGAAAAATTTAGTGTGATTGGTGAAAAGTATAGATTTCAATGCAACAGTACAAAAATTTTAGGAAAAAAATAAGAAGTAGGTGTATGTTTGACCACCTTAATCATAATCAAATGATAATATTTTTATTATAAGATTTTATATATAAGTAGTAGACTCATGCCCGGATGTGATGCATATTTTTTGGTAATTTTATTCCAAAAAAATAATTAATTATGAATTTTTTGCTACAATGTTTTCAGAATAAAAAAAACTCCCATGTCTAACCGCCTTAACTCATTCAAAACTTTACAAAATTCAATTTTTATTTATTTTTCCTTATAGTAGGCAAAGCATAGAATGTGACACATTTTTTGTATTTCAAAAATGTTATACCGTCTAAAAGTTATAGTCATTTTTCAATCAGTATATAAATCAACACTTTAGAGGTAGCTCAATTAGAAAATAACTAATAATTACTTACCAAATTCAAAATTTGATAGCAATTATATCGATAGAAAGTTGATAATCTCCTTAAGATACCCTTTTCATTTTATCAAATTCAGGTGAAAAAAAAAAGTCATCAGCTACATTGTCAAAGTTTTGAACTAACATCGCCACTTTTTGGCCCCTCATGATCTTGCACATACCCTTGGTCGATATGGAAAGAAGAGATGATACACCTATTTTGATGAACAATGTCGAGAAGCCTCAACCCATTTTCAAGCTTCATCTGATCAAAGAGACTAAGGAAGATATGCCTGGTGCCCTATCTACGATTCCTTGATGAGTGTTGTTGATTGAGGATGTGGGGTCCTATGTTCATTGCAAGATTGAAGAACTGGGAGTTGGAGCTATCAAGAAAGAATATGAGGATATGTGTACCGATGGTGTATTGAGAGATGAAAACAAGCATCTACAAGTAAAAGGTTTAAAGTATACGGGGAACATTTCCACTGAATTCCATCCCAATTGGATTCTCTATGTATTAAGAAGAGTGCATGATCAATTTATTTGGTTTGGACAAGTCTCACAATATTTTGAAGTTAATGATTCATAGAGTTACTCGATTCCAAGTTCGAGGATTAGAGTATACATTGAAAATGATTACAACACATCTGGTTACTGAGTTAAAAAAATCCAAACAAGATGACAGAGCTATGACTATAGATGATATTGAAGATAGATAAGTTTTCTTTGCATCTATGGTGATAGGTTATTGGGTATATTAATCAAGCAGAGTTAAGAAGTTAGTTTTGGGAAAACATGGAGATGATAAAGAAAGACAAATAATTCATTAAAGTATGGTGCCCTATTGGTATATATGTTATTTTACATCCAAAACTTCTTTCCTAGTAGAGGAAATGTTGTATAGTCAAAGGAAAAACCTATAGTTACACAAATAAGTGAATTTATTAAGGAATTATGTGATAATTTTAAGAATGTTATGTGGGTTTATTTCAAATATTTCCAAGTTAAGATGCATAAACGTGAAAGAATTCCAGCTAGCATAATAAAAAAATATAGGGATGATATATGTTTTCTACTAGATCTACATATTCTTGTATTATGATGGTAGTTGAACCTAGAACCTATTGGGTACCACCTATGGGTTATGAAGTAGAAGGAGAGTTAGTGAGTCTACATGCAGATGAGTTACTCTCAAAACCTTTTGATAAACAAGCACATATTTTTGGAACATGTGAAGAAGAATTTTCTAAAATTAGTATACAATTGAAGAAACTGGTCACTGAAAGGAAAACTACAAGGATGATATCTAATCTAGAATAGAAATTTTTTAGTGGTGAAGTAGGTACATATGGCACTACTAAAGTTGCATTTGAAGATCCACCTTCCCAATGTTCCCATATTCCATCTTCTTATGCTAAAATGAAGAGAAAGAAGAGTAAGCCTACAGTAAAGGAAGTTGAAATTAAGATGCAACCAGTGAAGAAGACATATAAGAGGAAGAGAAAATCAATTTATGAGAAAAGTGAGGAGAAGGAAAAGTTACAAAAGATGAATATGACCAAACTAAATTAGATGAGGATGCACAAGAACTTAAATAAAGTGGTAACAAGCCCCTAATGTTGATTAAGTTGCCAAAGACATTTAATAGAGAATGGAAAAATGGGAGGAGCTCGTAGAAGATATGGATTCCAAAATAATGAAGAAAATAAGAAGATAGACGAGGCTATCATATATAGTCTACATAAATTTTGTATGACTCCTAGTTAGCTTTACCAAACTTTACCGAAATATCTTTATGGTATAATCCATGCTAGATGGGAAGTTGCACTAAAACTAACAGAGCAAAATTTATGGAGAGAACACTTAGTCAAGTGAAACCTGAGATAAATCCTGAAAATGCAAAGATAATGGTTGAAGCCTATATACAAGACTTAAAAATTAAAAAAGAGAGAAACAAGCATACTTCCTGGTAAGACACATATTGTACAACATGAAATTGTGGATATATGGAGGAAAAAGATGCAAGAAGCAGAACAAGAGGAAAAGGAAGAAAAATTTTTAGAGGAGAATCAAAAGGGTAAAGAACCCGTGATAGTGACAATTGGTGGCACATCTACAAATGAAGAGTGTTGGTGTAATTAAGTATTTACTAATTACACTTTACTTAAGTTTACTTAGGATAATGCATTTTCATATTAGTTGTCATTGTGACACCTAGGAGTTTGCATTTCATTTTAGCACATGGTTAGGAGAATTTCCACTTTAGGTGTGATAGTTGTCATCACATACCTCTTTTTATGTGAGATCCACCTTTAGTGCTCTTATCAAATTATCATCCTCTCATTGTTGCACATGTTGCACATACTTTGATGTACAGTGGAGGATGATCCACCTTTGGTGGACATGTGATTCCACCTTGTGTGGGTGATATCTTATCATCTCCTTATCATGTAGTCTTATTGCATTGCCTATATATTTAGGCACTCCTATTTTGTATTCAATTTCAATTTCAATTAGCTATAATCAATTATTTGATTATTTTTCCTATCTCTCTTGTGCTATCTCTTGAGCTTCTAGATCTTGGCTTTTATTCTTTACCTTAGGAAAATTAGTACATGGTATCCGAGCGATATCAAAATTCTTACATGGTATCAGAGCCATAGGAGTTTCATTGTATAGCCTATTTTGAGAGAGTTTTATTGGAGGTCAAAATTGGAGCTTGCTGGTACAAATCAGAGGTTGGCATCACATTGAGGAGGTCCAAATACCTCTAAATCAAATTTTGTTTCATCTAAATCGGACATCTGAAGCCAAATCTAGAGCCATTTGAATTTTCAAGGTTCGGCGGTGGCGATTCAAAAAAAATAATTTTAGAGACGATTTTCAAACAACGATATCTTAGTCATCCGGAGTCCTTTTTTCGAGCAATGGTTTTTGTTTTGGGGTAGAATTTCATGATCTACACAATGGTGCAGGTGATTTCTGAACTTTGTTTCTGATGTTTTCTAAAAATCAAAAATCTTGATTTTTACAACTTTAGAGGCTTCATTTGGGCTCATATGGACACATTTTCAAGTGCTATTTTTTTTTAAAGTTCATGATTTTTTGTCTACTTTCCAGATCTGGTATTAGTTTGGAAAAATTCTGAGTAGACATAGTACTTTCAAAATTTGGTCTATTTTGGCCTATTTTTGGCACTTGTAATTTGTTAGATCCTTGAGAGATCTTGTGTCTTATTTTTTTGAGTCTACTATAGCTTCATATTTTCTATTGTAATTATCAAAATCAGAAGTCCACTTTGATTCATTTTGGCAAGTGGCAATTATACATGCACTATATATAAAGTGCCAAAATCATCATTTTGGGGGGTTCTTTGGTTCATTGCATTTTGGGGGGTGCATTATTTTTTGGTCTCATTGTTTCATATGAGAAGCACATCATGGATGGTTTAATTAAGTTGACAAGAGGGAACTATAAATAATGGAGTGAATTGGTTCTTTCTCATCTTAGTGAGCATAACCTATTGTCCTATTTGTATGAGTATAGACCTAAAAGTCCTTCTCACAATTGTGACTCTTACTCAAAAGTTGTTAAGGTTATCTATTTGAATATGGATATGGATGTTATGGATTCCCTTGATGACTATGATGATGAGACATAAAATATTCCTGATCTTTGGACTGTTCTTTGGGAAATGTATGGAGATCCACATATTCCTCCACTTCTAAAATGTCCAGAACCTCTAGTTGCAGCTCCTTCTCCTCCTACTAAGATCACATCTCTTGATGATGTATGTCATCCTATAGCCACTCGCTCTTGTGATTTAGTGCAGAAAGATATTCCTTGTCTTCCAGTTATAGTTCCATGGGATGTCTACTTGACAAACATTACAGGTTTGTTTGTGGAGTCCTACATTTCAGATTTGGGAGACTTCATTGATGACATTCATCTTCTCTTTGTTGAGGATGATCCTTCTTCAATTGTTGCGAGGGAGTATGTTGACCCTCATCTTCATTCTCCACTTGATCCTTCTTTCAAGATTGACATGATTATGGATCCTTTGATACAAAATTTGGAGGAGGTCTCTTTAACTTTAGAGAAGACATTTGAGTCTTTAGAGATTGGTTTTCATGAGTCTCAAACTTCACTTGAGATGTCACATTGCATGGTTCAGGTTGATCATACTCATGTGTTGGAGATTCCTATTCAGTTTTTTGAGACATCATAGATTTTGAGGATTTTTCCTAGAGATTGGGGAGGATTCATTGATACACCTATGGACTTGTTTCTTTCTAAGGGGAGGAACATCATTTAGTTTTCTTGGTGCAGTTTCTACATTGATCTAGACACATCTATCATGGGTGTACATTATACATTGAGGGGTAGCTTTCTTACTTCTCTTCCTACTTCATTTGAGGAGGCATCTTTGTCTTTGAAGTTTGATCCAAATTCTTACATGGATCAGTTATCATTGGTTCCTTGTTTGTCACCTTCTTCTACTAGGCTTTCTTCTGATTAGTTCGTGGCATCTTCATCAACCAAGGACATGGTGACACTTGGGCATACTTTAGAGACATCATACTTCATTTGGATTCCCCTTCCTACTTCCCATCCACAATGGGAAGCCTTCTTACATCTATACTTGGTATATCTTCTTCCTAAGGGGAGAAATGTTGTTTGTAGGCAATGGACTATGTTTTGTCTTCAAGCACTTACCATCCTTGGAGGAGATTACTCATTATCGGGGGGATATCATGTCTCCTTGTTTCCTTTGGGGGGATCTTTTATTGTATATGCATGGCGTATGTCATAATGGGGGGTCTTGATTACTCCATCCATGCATGCATCTTGTATTTATCTCTCTTTTGGGGGGAGGGTTTTTCTCATGAGGTTTTCCCTCTTTCTCCACTTTATGAGAGATTGCATTGTTCTTGCATTTTGTACATGGGTACCTAACATGGCCTAGTAGCTGGGACCCATCTTGCATTGTGAGCTTAAGTGAATTCCCCTAAGTTGAACTTAAGGGGGGGTGTTGGTGTAATTAAGTATTTACTAATTACACTTTACTTAAGTTTACTTAGGATAATGCATTTTCATATTAGTTGTCATTGTGACACCTAGGAGTTTGCATTTCATTTTAGCACATGGTTAGGATAATTTCCACTTTAGGTGTGATAGTTGTCATCACATACCTCTTTTTATGTGAGATCCACCTTTAGTGCTCTTATCACATTATCATCCTCTCATTGTTGCACATGTTGCACATACTTTGATGTACAATGGAAGATGATCCACCTTTGATGGACATGTGATTCCACCTTGTTTGGGTGATATCTTATCATCTCCTTATCATGTAGTCTTATTGCATTGCCTATATATTTAGGCACTCCTACTTTGTATTCAATTTCAATTTCAATTAGCTATAATCAATTATTTGATTATTTTTCCTATCTCTCTTGTGCTATCTCTTGAGCTTCTAGATCTTGGCTTTTATTCTTTACCTTAGGCAAATTCTTACATGGTATCAGAGTGATATCAAAAATTTTACAAAGAGATAATAGGTGATGTTCTCAATGATATTCCTAAAGAAGTGGAGAACATTGAAGAACAAAATGTTGATTAACTCAAACCGGTGGTGTAGAAGTAGAAGTTGAACAAATCAGTGAAGATAAGGTTATGATAGAAGGCATAACAGGTAACGAGTATGTGCAGGATGATGGTATGCCAAACTAGGCCCTTAAGTGGCAATAAAAATTCAAAAAATCAGGTTTAGGAAAGTTGACATAAAATTTTGAACAAGTTATAAATATTATATCAAAAATATGTAAGAAGAGAATCTGTAGAAAATTAAATTTAGTTTCTAAGATACTAGGCCTTTTTTGAAAAATAATTATTCTATATGTTGAAAATTTCAAATTACAATGTAGTAGTACAAAAATTTCAGGAAAAAGATAAGAAGTAGGTGTATGTTTGACCACCTTAAACACAATCAAATGATAATTTTTTTTACAATATTCTAGATATAAGTGGTAGACTCATGTCCGAATGTGACACATATTTTTCTAATTTTTTTCCAAGTAAATAATTAATTATGATTTTTCTTCTACAACTTTTCCAAAATATAAAAACTCTCATGTCTCACTACGTTAACCTAGTCTAAAATTTATGAAATTGAAAACTTTTTTTTAATTTTATTGTAGTAGGAAATGCATAGAATGTGACACATGTTTTGGATTTCAAAAAAGTTATACAGTTTGAAATTTATGGCTATTTTTCAAAAAGTCTATCAATCAGGACTAGAAAAATAACAAGTAAGTGTATGTATGACCACATTAAACAAAATCAAATGATAATATTTTTTTATAAGATTCTAGATAAAAGTAGTAGACTCATATCCGGATGTGATGCATAATTTTTTGTATTTTTTTCCAAGTAAATAATTAATTATGATTTTTTTGCTACAAATTTTACTAAATATAAAAACTCTCGTGTTTGACCACCTTAACTTAGTCTAAACTTCATCAAATGGAAATAATTGTTTATTATTATTATATTAGGTGAAGCATAGAATGTCATGTATATTTCAGATTTCAAAAATGTTATATTGTTTGAAAGTTATAGTTGTTTTTCAATGATTCTATCAATCATAACTTCTTTTTCACATTGCCAGTTTTTGGCATACCATGATCTTGCACATACCCTAAAGAGAAATCTCTACCATCATCCCTAATGAATAATTCAGTGAATTTTATTTGCGATAAGATAGAAGAAAAAATGGTAGAAAGTCAGAAAGAAGTTGAAGAAGTATATGATGTAAAAAGAAAATTGAGTCTTGGAGAGACAAGTGTGAAGAAGAAGTAGAAATCGGTGCTAGTAGAAAAATAAGAGGAAGTAGAAGAGGAAGAAATATTCAGCACACTGGTAGATATATCAAAATTTAAACCTAAGGAATTGAGGAAGTATTCAACATAGTTGATGAAGAAAGGTGAGAGAAATAAGTTGAGATTGAAAAGAAGAAGAAATCTAGAGTAATGAGACAAGCCAAAGATATTCTAGCTGAGTTAGTACCCAAGGTTGTTTATGATGAAGAAGATTTTGTAATAGATCAAATGAACACATTGATAAAGGCTATTTAAGATCAAGGCCCATATTTGGAGTCTTGAATAGTAAAATTGGTAGAAGAGAAATTAGAGAATAAGATACTATGTAAACTAATGGAGTATATCATTTAAGATAGGAATAAATTGTCAAATCTGGCAAAAGAAGTGACTTGTCTTCATTGACTAAGACATGACAACTATTCTCCAAAATATCAAACTATTTATAGTTGATAAAAGACTTGGAGTAGAAAATAATTTAAGTTCGAAAGGATCTAGAGAGATTAACAGGTCAGCTTGATCCTAATTCAAGTTTGGTTACTGGTTACAGTAGTCAATTCAAGCAATTATCTCACAAGGTGAAGTAGATTCAATAAGAACAACAGAACAGGATGATCAGTTTACTTGAGTTGCAATCATTTTAATTACCTACAATGGATGTCAAGAAACAAAATATGAAGAAGGCAGAAGGGATTCTTGCCTTACCAGACTTGAGCAATCTAGATAGTATGGAAGAGCTAGATTATATCTTTGTTGAGAAAATTATTTCTTTGGGTCACATGAAGAAGTCATGGAAGACATCTTTATAGTTAGCAAAGATAAAATTCAAGGTAATATTTGATAGGATGTAAGCAAATTGAGCATAATTGATTGTTTTGCACCTTTGTCATTACTATCAAAGGGGGAGAATAATATATATAGGAGAAGAATATGATAGGGAGTTGTGTCCTCTTTTTTTTTTTTTTTTAGAGAATCCCTCCATTGTTCTCTATTTTTCCAATGCCACTTCTTTTTCTATCTCCTTCTCCCTGCTTTCTTTTTGAGTTGGCCTTCCTATTTAGTGTCATACCCAAAATATGCCTTCTTTTTCCTTTTACCTTTTTCTCCTACCACTTTCCACTCTAGATCCACACCATCTTCACCAAAATTTTCAATAGGATATGGAGGTTGGAATGAAGAAAACCCCAAAAGAGATATATATTTTAGGCTGGAAGATCCCACCAACTTATATACCTATTTTAGTGTAGCTAAAGGATCTTTGAATAATGTTTCTTGCTGTAGGTTACCCATAATTCCAAATCCTTTCTTATCACTAGAGTTAGGTTGATTAACCAAAAGTGTTCTCACAGGGGAGGAAACATTTTCTTTCATCCTCCTCTTTAGAGATATTCAATTCAACTATCATTCCATCCAATACTTCAACTTGTGGTTCATTTTGAGGTTCCAAAACTTCTAGTTTGAGAGAGGTTTATTTTTCCCTAATTTCTTTGCTAATGCATTTTACCACAGTAACACCAATGACATCCACCTCATTCACCAAAAAAATATGATCTATTTTGGTTAGGATGTCAAGGGAAGAAAGGAAAGAAGTAAGTAGGTCATTAGTGCTCTTATTTTTGTTCTCTTGAGAAGAGTTCACCAAGTTCTTTGTAGAGTTATTAGAGACTTCCAGTCCCGTAGGAGCATTTATTTTTTGTGAAGAATTTTTTTGCTTATTCCCTACTTGATGTAATCTAAAAAAAATTTTGAGGTGACCATATTTTTTACAGATTTGACATAAAATTGAAACATTCTCTTATTTGAGAAGTTGTTCCCAAGAGCCAAATATTGATTGCGGGGTGATATGGGAAGGTAGCACCATATTTATGCTAAAATTAAAAAAAAATGCAAAGAGGATTCTAGATGTTTGAATGGTGATGCTATCGACAACCAAGAGAGAATCAAATGAATCAAAAATACCTCAAAATCCCTAAAAGTTTCAGAACTTGAGGGGTAACCCAAGAAGAAGGATCTAGGTAGGAGAAAATGATCCTAGGTCATCTTGGGCATTGAACCTAGGTTTCAATTTATACAAATATATAATATTTCTTAGATTAGAGCCAAATTTCCAAAGCCCATTAGTAAAAGAATAAAGCACATCCTCCTTGTTAACAAAACTAAAAAGAAATAAATTGTTAAGCAAAAAATTGAATTTCACACTACCTTTAACTTTCCATTGAGATGAGACCCACTTCTTGAGTTGGTTAATAGAGTGTCAAAAGGATAGAAACTTACCAGCCAAACATAACTCCATTTTGACCATTATTACATTCACTATCTCATTCGATGCTAGTATTGTCCAACCGCTGACTTTGCAAGAAACTCCATGTGGTTTCTTAGTTTTAGAGAATAATTTCTCAATCCAACTGACATCCATCATCTTATTTGAAAAAGAAGATGGTTTCCTAGAAATAACCTTAGATTCATTAGAGATCATAGAGATGATATGAGCATTATGTGGGGATAGAACCACAACACTAGGGGTAACAAAAGTTGACCCCAAAACATGATAAGTAGGGAAACTCTTCCCCCAAACCAAGGGAAAGGCATGGGACACCCAAGTTTTTGGTCCTCTATCTTTGGCTCCATGAGGGGGTTGGAAACAACAAGGCAAAAGAAGAGAAGCCAAAACCTAGTAGAGCAGAAACCCTATTTTATGCATTTTGTTGCAATATCCTTATTCGTTGTGATTAGGATTTTTCTAACATGGTTTTTATGAATTTCATGGTTGGATAATCATGTTTTACTTCTAATTCCCCAAATTTCCTGATCCATATTTAGTGAACTCGACAAGAACCTTCCCATTGATGAATATGCATGTTTGTATGCAAGTTTTCTATGTTAATTTATTGTTGCATATATAAATTTTTGATGAACTCACTTCAGATGTTGAGAAGAGGGGGGTGAATTAGAATAAATGAAATGACACTAACTAGTTTGTTTAGGTACCACATGAAACATTAATAAAGTAAGGGACATAAAAAGTAACACACGAATACCAAATTTATATGTAGAAAACACAAATTGAGAAAAAACCACAATGAGAACTTTGCCATTAAGAATAATTCCTGGATGTATATAATATTATTAAAAAAGATGATAGGAGTTCACTGCTCCTGAAATGCAACTAGAGGCTCACTACCAATGCAATAATGAGTATAAATAGGATCTCACTACATAAAAAATGCAAAATAAAGGCCCATTTCCTAAGAAGAAAGATAAAACACATACTTGTGCATCCAAGACTCGTTGTCTCAATGACAAGATACATACAACTCTCTACAATGTTAATGAGTGATTCAAGCTAGAACCATGTCAGGTCTACAACCACAAAATTTAACAACTTAATATTTTTTCATTTTGTGAAGTTATCATTCAAGGGAAGGGTCAACAATCTTGATGAAAGTACTAGCATCAAAATTTTCAAATGAAACCCACCTGTCATGGGTACCAATTCCTTCACAAAGTGATTCTTCTAGGTCCCCACGTAACTATCAAAAGCTAGAATAAATACATAGGGAAGGACCCACTTAGCTTGGAATCACATCCAAAAGTCTCCAACTTATTTGATACAAGGCTTCTAGGAACAACAATGTTAGGAAAAAGGTGAGGGTTTTCCATGTGCTTGATATAGGGATCTTGACTACGATCATGAGAAATACTCCTTATAAAATTGTCAAGAACCTTACTAGCTTCCCCCTATCTATGTGGAATTCATCATGATTAGATTGTGGTTTGCATCCTCAAGCACTTTCTCACCATGCCCATGTTTTATTCGAATAAGGTTTTCCCTCTCACCACCTCTTGTAGAGCTCACTAGATCTAAAACCAATCAATCATGTGATATCATGTCACTGCACCAATAAAACATAACTTAGTGTAAAATAATGAGTCTCACTTTCCTTGGGTCCTTTCTAGACACCTTGACAAAATACATATTGATGTGGCCCTGCAATCTTATGTATAAATACTAGACTTTCCAAGTAGGTTACTTAAAAATTTGAGAGTGATTTATAATTTCCACATAAGATTTTGACAAGTACAAAGTTAGGGCCTATGGTAGCTTTTGATCCCTTGGGACCCCTACCTTTATGAAATTTTGTGTCTCTTATAGTCTTATCAAAATATCTAGTATATCAATTTTGATATTCTCTCTAATTAAATGAAATATAATAGTTAGCCAATATTTGTGTATATTTTAAAGAAGTATTATGGTTATAATTTTTAATTAATTTTTATTTTTAGTCTAATATTGAAAAATAATGTATTCATCATTTAATTACATATACTAATATTCTAATTAGGTTTATATTGCACAAATAAATAAATCAACATTTTTTAATCTTCTTGAGGTGGTGCATGTGGAGATTGCCAAATATATTACCAAGCTTGAAAATAATAAAACCATCAGTAAAGTTAGTGATGGCACGAAAAAGGAGCATACTTTCCTTAGGGTTGGAGATTTGGGTCTTTTCTTTAATATTGGCTCTGGATTTTTTATTTTCTCATAAGTTTATTCTACTAAAGATTTCTCTATCTACTATATGGGTAGTGACCTTAACTAAATTGAATTGAATTCCTATGAAGAATTAAAGGGTAATATGTTGGTGTGAAAAACCATTAAGGATGGCTATTTTGATAAGGTGGATGGAATGAAGGTTACAACCTTGAGCTCTCAAAAAAGTCTATAGAGACTTGGATGGTGGAAAATTTTCCATTGAGGGTGTATCATTTGTTGCCACCACTGAAACTATTGTGGCAGTTATATTCCTTCTTGCAAAGGGTAAAGAGATACCTTGCAACTCCAAGATGTACTACAAGTCTAATTTCAAAAAATTCCCTGTCCTTGGAGAGAAAGTTTCACAGTTGTAGAATGAATTTAATAGGGAAGAGATGCTAGGGGAATGGAAGGATGTGGAATTCATCCTCATCAAGTTCATCATGCTGGAAGATGGATTTAAAATATTTCATTCCCATCTGTTTCCTATGCTTAATCACTTTCATGGGGATGCCAAATTTAATTTCCCTTTTTGTATTTTTTCCTCCCTGTCTAAATATTTTGCTAAAGATAAGAAGCATTACAACCCCCCTACACCAAGCTCTCATTCTATGCCTTTAAAAATTCCACCTAGAACTCAATCCATAAGTGAGCCCTTCCCCTTCCCT
This sequence comes from Chamaecyparis obtusa, assembly GCA_027943335.1. Taxonomy (NCBI): domain Eukaryota; kingdom Viridiplantae; phylum Streptophyta; class Pinopsida; order Cupressales; family Cupressaceae; genus Chamaecyparis; species Chamaecyparis obtusa. The sequence goes on from BSBK01011829.1 coordinate 145,608, forward strand.
CATTGTGGAACTTAACAACCTTCAATTCACTCATGTCTATCCTTCAACTAAGGATTCTGCCAAGATTCCACCTTCCCCAAGGTCCACCAAATTCAATCACCTCAGGAAGGCTAAATGTAAAGATCTAGGCTTAAAATTGCCTAAGGATGACTCGGTTGAGGTGTCTAAAGGTTCTAATTCATCTGGGTCTATGGAGTCAGCCCGAACCCCTAAATTTTTTTTCTATTGATTCTCCTTCTTAGTTGTTAATTCCCCCCTCCCTAGATGTGGCTTACCTAGACTACCTTGGAAATCCTTCTATCTTATAGAACATTTCCCCTCTCGATGTGATTAAGAATGTCACCTAGGAGGATCACTATGACCTAGATTCTATTGGTAGAAAGGTGGAAGAAATATTTATCTTTTACAATAGGTAGAATATCGTTAGTAAATAGCAAGTATTCTGCAACTCCAAATTTCTTGAAAGAAGATTAACAAGTTGGAGGCTATGGCCAAAGTAGAGAAAAAAGATACAAATTGGATCTAGGGGAAGGGTGATGATAGTATGTGGGGGTCACTGATGCATTCTCCCTAAAACTCAACAATTGGGAAATCATGGAGGAATAAATACAAGACCTCGAGAACCAGATTCCAACTAAAGAAGATAAGAATGAAGTTGTGAGTGCACTGTCTATTATGTGAAAATGAATTAGTCCCAGTTGAATAATCAACTCAAGGACCTTGCTACCTACAACAAGGAAATGTTGAAAATGACCACCCAGTCTATCATTTCCTTACAACCAGAGTTGGAGGAAAAAAATGCAAAATAGAAAAAGAGAGGTAATATTGAAGGTGGTTCTCAATGGTGATGTGGCCTCCTCAAATCCTAGAATGTTAGTCATCCTCCTACAAAGGCCTCCTTCCTAGAAAATATGAAGGAGATTAATCAAGATTATACTAGGGGTCCCTAGCCCTCCAAATAGGTGGTCTATTGGTTAGGTTATTTTGGTTTCTTGCATTTCTGTTGGTGTCATTCTACTTTCTAGTTCTTTTTTTTTAAATTGTTGGTTTTAGTCATTTGTATTGTTCTATTAGTTAGTTAGTAGTTTGAATTCACTTATTATGAATTCATTTTGTGTTGTCTGTTTAGACTTGATGTTATTGTAAATTGTTGGGTTTTGCCCCTCTCCCACATGATTTAATCATAATATTTTCTAAGCTACTTTCATTTTGACAAATTTGATTTTATTAAAAATGAAGCATGTCCAATAAATATTTATGTTATCTTTATTTTAATTATATTTTTTAATTATTTATACATAATTATTATTTCATAGTCAAGGTTAGATGTATTTGATTAGAAAAGAAGGATTTTGAAAGGCTCTAAAACCATTTAAAATAAAATTGAAAGAACACAAAGCATTTGGACACCAACAAACAACCAAGATGAACAAATATGAGATTACCAAATTAATATATTACATGATAGAGCCACATTTGTATTATTTTCTGATTAAAAAATATATTAAGAGGTTTTTAATAGTGTAAGTTCATAATTTAAATAATATTCTAGTGATCGGTGGATTTTATCTAGCAATCTTCAACAATAATAGCATTTTGATTTTGTTGTCCATGCCCAATCATTAATAAGTTGAAGCTTAAACATCATAATCAAAGCTTTAATTTCTTTAGGTGGCACATGAAATTACATGAGCTTTTTTAACTTAAGATCTACTTATTAGTATGATTTTAGATAAAAATAAGTAAGCAAAGTAAAACTTAAAACTTAAAACTTACTCTTTACATAAAAATATAATTAAATATTATTAACCAATAAAAATACCAAATCTACATTTAAAGATAAGATGGATCCAAACATCACACTCTAATCTTTAATTTGTTTAGGTAACATATCTAAAATTTCACACTAAGTTTTTATTTGTTTAGGTAGTATATCTAAAATTAAACTATCTATTTCAATAAGATTTACCCATTAATATAATTATAATTAAAGTAGGCAAATGGATAAAAAATTACTATTTAAAGAAGAATATAAACCTTTTACAATGAAAATGAAAGAGCATGAAGCATTTGGACACCAACAAACAACCATGATGAACAAATAAGAGATTACCATTTATATATTACTTGATAGAACCACATTTGTACTATTTCCCCAATAAAAAAATATATTGAGAGCCATTTGAAAATGTACAATTAATTTAGACAATATTTTAGTGACAAATGGATGTTATATATCAATCTTCAATAATAATAGTATTTTGACTTTCTTGTCCTTACCCAATCATTACCAAGTAAAAGTTTAAATATCACACTCAGAGATTTATTTTATTTAGGAGGCACATATGAAATTACATGAACTTTTTTAGTAAGATCTACTTATCAGTATGATTCTAGATAAAAACACGTAAGAAAATTAAAAATTAAAAATTTCTCCTTAAATAAAATATATTAAATATCATCAACCAATACAAACATCACACTCTCAGCTTTAATTTTGTAGGTAGCATGCCTGAAATTTCACTCTAGGTTTGAATTGGTTTAGGTAGTATATCTAAAATTATACTAGTTGGCACATATGAAATTACATGAACTTTTTCAGTAATATGTAGTTATTAATAGGAGTTTAGATAAAAATACATAAGCTAATTAAAACTTGAAACTTACTCTCTATATAACAATATAATTATTTATCATTAACCAATACAAATACCAAAATTATATTTAAAGATAAGATGGATTCAAACATCACAGTCTAAGCTTTAATTTGTTTAGGTAGCATGTCTGAAATTTCACACTCTAAAGTTTTAATTTGTTTAGGTAGTATATCTAAAATTATTCTATCTTTTTCAATAAGATCAACAAACAGTTAAACAATCAAATCCACAAACAACAAATAGATAAAAAAATTAAAAAATTCAATTTTTTATTAAAAAAAATATGAACTCAACATCATCTAAATATCTGTAACATAACTTGACCACTAAACCAAATGCCAACAAAATATAATTAAACATCCTTAACCATAAAACTACAAATATTTTCGAATATCACATCCAAATTTAAAGATAGGTGAATTGACTGATTTTACATTCATTTTCTGACTGATAAATTGAGCGCAATGTTTGTCCGCGTTGTATGCTTGATGAGATAATATATGTCGTGGAGTCGATCTTGTTTTCTGTAAACCCCGTCTTTATTCAGGCGTGCAAGAAAGATAATATATGTGATCGTGCCAATCTTAATTTTGGTAAAACCAGCTTTTTTTCAGGCTTGCAAGAAAGAAACAAAACAGTAATGATGAGAGCCCCTTGCCCTGAGAAAATTGGCTTGAAAAGCGGGCCCTGGACAAATGAAGAAGATAAAAATCTTGTTGAGTACATTCAGAAAAATGGCCATGGATGCTGGCGTGCCCTTCCCGAGCAGGCAGGTTTGTATATTATAAAATATCAAATATTGTTATGAGTTTATTTCGATAAAAACCACATGGAAAATCATTGCAACTGTTAAATAATTAGTTGGCAAAGAATTATATACATATTTTGATTATTGAGTAAGAAACTTCACAATTTATGGCTTGTCTAGGAATTACGTGCATCTCATCTATGATATGATTTGCATTGGAAGTATATTGTACTGATGAATATTCATTTGGGTAATGAAGTATGCCATATATTTTTTATTATCATATTAGAAACTCAGGAGTTACAGAGTTACATCTGAGTTCTGTTGATAAAGATTTATTTTTTATTGTCTTCATATCTACAATCATTTGCATTGGAAGAAGAGTGGATAATGAAATGTATAGATATTAGATTTTTTATTTTTATGCTCAATGATAAATCTATGGAGCAGCTAGTTTACGTCAATAGAATCCTGTTTCAGAATGAATCATAGAACCTCACATTTTCTTCTCTATTGGGACTATTTGTTTCTCAAGCTGGCAGAGAATTAAGATATGTGCTACTTAATTAATATTTTGTTTTAGTATTGTAGATAAGTAAAAAATAATATGACGCATTTGAACTTATGAGTATATGTTATGGAAATCTTGAGTGACTGTATTTATGTTACAAGCATATGGAGAAACTATATCTATTTTGTGAGCTTACTGTAAACTTGAGGATTCGCTTTATTGAGTTTTTTCAATTGGTTGTGAACTAGGTAGACTGAATTAGGATCAGAAAGGTCATAATAAATTATATTTAGTTTAGTTTATTCTGTTTATTTGGTTGTGTTTGAGTGTCTATGTAGTTAGAAAATGAAAATATGGTTTTTATAAGTTTTGGAGTCTGTATAATTAAGAATTTATGACATAGATTTCTTTTTTTTAAGTGAAATATTTTTTTATGTTGTTTAATAATTAAATAATTATATTTGTTATTTTTATATTTTTGAATTTGTTTGTGTATGGAATTTTGTTACCATCAATGTTTCAAATCAAACTCTATGATCTACTATTAGAATGAGAGTATTCAAGAATGAGAAAGTTGATGGATCATAGAAATTGATGGGAAACATTGATGATTAAAAAATATTTTGGAATACCAATGAAATTGATGTTGAAGAGGCTTGAGAAACTTCAAGAAAATTGCGATCGACATTGCACTCTCCAGACCTGCGAGAATTGAGAGCTTTCTTAAAAAGAGAGGATATTCATAATAAAGAAACATGGGCAAATTGTTGTTTATGAAGAACAGAGGGAGGTGATAAAAGGCAGAGAAGAAACTGTTAAAGCTGTGCAGTGAAAGAATTCAATGTCTAAAGTTATGTACAACTACACCCTCTTTGCCCTTCCCAAAGTTGTTTTTAATTTAGAAATAGGTGGAATGATTTGCGTCTAGTGCTTGCAATTGTCATGGATGATAAGAACGATTCTTAGACAGTGGAAATCCACGAAATCACTCTTAAAGCGTGAATCAACATTATCCCGAACTTAGAAAAACGTAGGAAGGAGAAGAGGAAAAAAAATTGATTGTTAAGGAGAAAGAGATCACAGCTGAATATCAGGTTTTCTCTTTTATCCATCAACGGATTGCCTGCATTTACAGTGGAACAAGAACCACTGGAATTATCATTTGAGTTATTGTTGGGGAAAAAGGAGCTGATTATTAAGAAGAACAGAGGATTTTTACGCAACAAGGAGGAGGACGCATACTGGAAAAGGAGGGGGCTTTATCTGGTCTCCGAATAGAGCACAAATAGTTCCAGGTTTCACATTCTATTTGTTGTAATTTTCTCCTTGTTTTGGAATGATTTCTGAATTTTATAAATGGTTATAAATTGGGTGCTTTTGGGTAGTAGTGTCGCTCGTTTATTGTTGAAGTAGTAACAAATACTAAGTGATATCTAAATGTCTAAAACATAGTTTACATAGTGGGCTAAAACAAATCACGGGTAAAGGAGAGAAGAATGGCGACCATTGCAAGCTTCTGCAAATACACTAATGGTTTCCATGAGGAGAAAAGATACCAGAGATGGAAGGGAAAATGGCCCTCAGAAAGGAAGAAGGAAATAGACCAGAGAAGTCGATGGCCTCACATCTAGGAAAAGAATTGGAATGCAGACCGCGACAAGAAGGGAATCTCCCAAGTACATCACTCTCATCAATACATCAGAACTCAACCGTTCCAACATAATAAAACAGAGTTCCATCTGCATAGGGGATCCCATAATAAAATTTCTCAGTTTCGCACCATAGAGAATAATCGGTCTTTTTTTAAGTTTTCAAAAAATGGGTTCAACCCTGCATCAGGGAGAGACAATACTCTGAATCCCAACTTAATACCCATATTCCCAACATCTTCAAGGGGCATTCCGATCAGTCCTCCTCTGCCAAAAAAAGCTTGGACGAACACTTATTGGAAGATTCATAGAAGAAGACTTGCCCTATTAGGGAACCTAAACCGGAATCCCCAGAGTTGGGGAACTTCTAAAAAATGGTTTCAGATTTGGAGACCAATCCACAAGGAAGATACCCGAAAGGGATTCAACGAAGCTCCATTGGACCAGGATGGGGAAGGCAATAAGGTAGATTCTTTACATATTGCAATGGAGAAGCCAGTATCAACAAGGGACCAAACTCCTTCGATCATCTTTCCAGAGGAAATGCTAGCTGAGAGGAAGGCATACCTCTTCAAATACGCAATCATTTGCAAATTCTGGGAAATCAACATGGAATATGGTGTATTCCATAGTTGGGTATCTACAAACTGGTCGAATTCTATCTAGATTTACTCTTTAGATAATGAACTAGGATATTTTCTGGTCATTTTTTAGGATAAATTGTCTCGAGACAAGGTTTTCCGAAACAAAAAATGGTTCTACAAATCGCAGGGTCTACATATGCAATACTAGATGCCCAACTTCAACAGCAAGGATAATGTCATCAGGTTCATACCCAAGTGGATCACACTACAAAACTTACCTATGGAATACAAAGGAAAAGAGATCATTCATATCCTGGCTAATAAAATAAGAATTTATCTCGACCATCACATAGACTGCTCTTCTGCTTTTGTGAAGATATGTTTTCTTGCAAGTCTAGAATGGGAATTCCCTGCTTCATTTAAAATTATTTCAAAACAAGGCAATTGGATTCAACAAGGGGTTGAGAATCTTCCCATATCTGAGAAAAGACACCAGGAGATGGAGGTGGATAAAATAATCAAGGAGCTCCATTCAGGTTTGGCAAGAGATCAAGAAGCTTATACCAATCTCTCATTTTCTCATCAAGAAATGGAGATGGCCGAAGACTTACATTTAGAAGTTACAAAAGTTTCAAAACAATCGCAGAACCACAATGTTCGAGGAGGCCATTCAAGCTGGGAAGAGTCAACGGTCTTGGAGTCTTTTATCCGAGTGTTAGGTTGGGTCATGCACAGGTTTGTAAAATGACCCCATCATCATGGTCTTGCAATAACTTACCTAGACAAGGCTTCCAATAGTTGCCAGGATACTCTTTCGTTCAAGAGTCTTCAGGACCCAGCGCTGCCTCATATTTCTCCCTTGATTCTAGGTTTTCGATATTTTCCCAAAGCATCTCCACTTTTTCCCTTGCATAAGACCATTTTCTTAAAGCGTTTCAGGTTCAATCCTTTAACTTTACAGCAAATCATTCTTCAATGGGTATTGGAAGTCCAATTAGATTTGATAGAGGAAATAATAGATCAAGTAATGAGTGAGGAGGAATCTTCAGATCGACCCCTGCAGCCAATGGAGATGCTGTTGGAGAAGCCGGCATCCTCAATTGATTTGGAAAAGGAAATCTTAAATGCAGAAGAAGCAACAGAAGAAGATGACATTCTTAAGATTAAGTTATGTGACCTCAAAGCCTCAACCAAAACAAAAAGTCTGGCCACAACATCTCCTTCACCAACCTTTCAAGGGGTTAACCTTCAAACTCCTGATTCACCGTCTTCTTCATACTTGGGATGGAGAACATCTTATAGACTGAGACTCAAAGAACAAAAAGAGATGACTAAGTTGCTAGCCCCTCAAATGGAGAAAACCTCATCCACATTTAGAGTCAAAGGAGGGTTAATTAATCTCAAACCATTAGAAGCAAATATGGATCACCTCAGAATTAATAATCTACAATCGAATAGAGGTGTACTTTCTCAAGTGTATGAGGAAACACAGATCTGCCCAAAACTTCAGGCAGTTTATGATCTTTTTGGTGATACAACATTAGAACAACCAACTGGGGATACTCAGAAGTTAGCATATGTGGAAAGGCTTCTAGATGAGGATTTTATTGAGGATGAAGAAAGACTAATTGACATCTCAGTGCTCACCCAAGAAGAATCAAAGGAAGATCACCGACAAGATTTTTCACCAAAATGCAACAGCCTAGGACTAGTGCAATCTATTCTAGATTGTCACATGGATTGTGGAAAGATCAAAAAGCAGGGGAGAGGAAGGAAATCTAATGCATCACTCAGGAAGGAAGTTGGTGAGGAATCAAACCAAACCAAAATAACATCATACATTAATGTAGGGAAGGGGAAGTTCCTTCCCAAGTTGCAATGAGAATCATCTCCTAGAATATTAGGGGCCTCAATGCCCCTAACAAACAATGTTTGGTCAAACGTTGTATCATAACATCTAAAGCAAAATTAGTTCTACTATAGGAAACAAAGATGGATAAAGAGCAATTGGAAATCTTCGCCAAGAATTTAGGAGATTGGAAGGTTCATAGTGTAGATGCAATAGGATCCTCAGGTGGCTTATCGGTTTTATGGAATCCCAAGTTTTCTTCTTTCATTCCAATGGATCATGGACCAAATTGGATAGCTGGGAATCTAATTAGCACCAAATCCAATTTAAATATTCATACAGTGAATGTATATGGCCCCATCTCACACAAGAAGAAGGTAGAATTATGGACAGAAATCTCTAATTGCTTTGCTCAATGGCCAGAGGACAACTTTATAGTGGGGGGTGATTTCAATGCTATAGTTCATGCATCAGATAAATTAGGGGGATCTCTAAGAACCTCTCAGTCACAGAATGGTTTCAGGGATTGGTTATAAAAAGAGAGTCTTATGGAGGTGGAGCTGCAAAATGGCTCCTTCCTATGGTCAAACCAAAGAATGGGCATATGCAACATCTCAGAAAAATTGGATCATTTTCTATTTAAAGGAGACCTTACAGAATTCCCTTTTGACTTAAAAGCCTCTATCCTTCCAATTTCAAGATCTAATCACTTCCCTATTCAGCTTAAAATTCTCGAGGCCAACAGACCCTTGGGATGTCCTTTTAAATTTGAAAATATGTGGCTTAAAGAGGAGAATTTCTTGGAGCTCATAGATGAATGGTGGAACGATTTCAAAGTTGAAGGTTCTAAGTTATTCTACTTTGTCTCCAAACTGAAATACATCAAGCAAAACCTTCTCATATGGAATAGAACTCATTTTAACGACATCTTTGCATCAAAATTGGAGATTGAACAAAAATTGGAGAATCTGAATCTAAAAATAATGCAATCGGGATTGGACCATGACAGTTACTTAGAAGAAAAATCTCTCTTAAGGGATTGGGAAGATATCCTAGCTAAAGAAGAAATATACTGGAAACAAAAATCTAGAGAGTCTTGGCTAGCTGAAGGAGACAAGAATACAAAATTTTTTCACTCAAGTACAAAATAGAGGAGAGGCATTAATAGGATTTCTCAACTCAAGGATGTTGTTGGCTCTATATTGGAGGATCAGAAGGAGATCATCAAAGAAATCACCAGATATCACTCTCAGCTTCTCAATTGTTCTATCTCAACTCCCTTGAGGATTCAACAAGGGTTATTGGAAAACATCCCAAATATCATTACTGATGCATGTATGCACCCTAAAATGGTCACCTAGACTTTGGGCCCCATTTATTTGATTTATCAATCCTGAATCATTTTTATCAATAATCAATATTTTCAACATTATCAATCTCTTGATCAAGTCTTAATTTCGATCATATATTGGATTTTTATTCTATGGGCTAACCCTTTTATTCTAAGTCTTTATTTATTCAAAAGGAATATTTCCTCCCCTTTTAATAAATAAAAAGCCCCACTTTCCTCTTATCCTAAGTTGCACAAATAAAGCATTATTCTTATTTTATAAAAAGAGAAAAAGCACTTTTTGTCTCACATGAGGCTCAAAAGTCAACACTTCACTCTCATTGGAGGATGTTTGTGCACATGGATTGCTCCTCTTTCAACCTCCACCGCTGATTAAGACTTTTGCCTCTTAATCTCAATGGTCCATTTCACCTCATTTCTTATAAAAGGAGAGCTCTCTCCTTCATTTGCATATCCATCTCTTTTATGCTATTCTTATGCTGCAGGTTTTCTAGGTACATTTGGAGCTTTTTGAAGACATTGAAGACTTGTTGCTTTCATCATTTAGTTGCATATTTGCTTTCTTAGTTGCATGATAATGACATTCTTAGTGTAGATTTCATTTTATGCAATAGATTAATCTCACATAGTCTAAATAGGAGGCATTGTAATCCATTGCTATTTCCTTTCATAGATTAGTTGCATTGTACTTTCCTTCCATAGCTTAGATTGCATTCTCATAGAGCTTGCATTGCATTGCATATTTGGATTCTTGGAGACATTGGCACTCTTGCCCTTGTCTTCACTTGAATCTCTCATTGTATGGTTGACTAGCAAGGTCACAAGCTTGTAGCTCTAGCTGAGAGCAATTTTCAACCTTGCAACTCCATGCATAGAGAGCTATGAGCCACTTTGTGAGGCCTCACTCTTGAGTAACCTTGCATGTAATGGTTCATAGAAGTGCATATTTTAGTGTGTACATTTTTGGCGCTCACCGTGGGGCAGAGTAGATTAGCTTTGTCCCTTTAATTCTGCATTTTCCGTCAAATTTTCGTCAATTTTCGGGTTGGTTTTCAGTCTCTGGTTTTTTTGTCTTAGAGTATCACGCGATACTTCTCAGAAATATCACGCGATATACCTTTATATAGCGGTGCGATACTTCGCGCATGCTAGAAATATCGCCCGCTTTGAAGAGAAATATCGCACGATAGTTCACCCCTGACGGACTATCGCCCGACCTGCCTGGAGTATATCGCCCACTAGGACTGAGGTATATCGCCTGGCATAAGGCGAAATATCGCTCGGACTGAGAAGTATCGCCTGGTGTAGGGTGAAGTATCGCGTGATACTGTGTCTGTACCTAGTAGTGACCTATTTTTGAGTTATTTTATCTATCTTGCAAGTTTCGGGTTCTTAGCTATCTTTTTGAAATTTTTTGAAATTTCCAGCATTTTCAAATCCGTGCCTCTGGAAAATGGGTGCCCATTTTTTTTGAAATTTTGCAAATGGTATCAAAAGTTTAAGTGTGATATATCGTTGGAAAGGTCTTTCTGAGCCTAATCCAACCATGATGGTTTCATTTTCAGATTTTATCATTTGATTAGATATTTTTGCAGATTATCTAATTTTTCATATACTAATCATTGGTAGATTTTGGATTTTGATTCTCCTAACTCTTGTTGGTCTAACAAGTTGTGGTTGTAGGTGCTCTCATTACTTGAAATTTGTCAAAAGAATGCATGTCAAAGAGGGCTACTAATGGTTTTTGTAGGGCTGCCCAAGCATAAAAATAAAAAAAATTCTTGCTTGTTTATTTGCTTTCCTTTCAAGTGTGGCATTCACTAATTGTATTAGGAATCTTAATACCTTGTGAAAGGGATTTTGAGGTGGTAGGAGAAGTATGCTCTTCACCTTTAGGTGAATCAGAAAATCTTGACCCATCTTAAGGTTTTGGAAGCAAGGGGGTAATTGAACTCTTTGCTTGGTGTGTTTGGGAGAGATTCTTGAGATAGGGGAGTATGCTCTTCACCCTTGTGGTGAATCAAAAACCTTGAACCTCAAGAGTTGATCCATTTTTGTTTAGTTTAGGAATCCTTTAGCGGGCCTGCTCTTGAGCAATCAAGAGGAACGACTCAAGTGGGGACAACCTTGTCATCATTTTCCTTGGTGGCAAGTGATTCCAACTCACTATAATCTCAAGGCTATCAAGGACACCAAAAACTTTGATAGACATAACACTTGTCTTCGTTTGATGTGAGTAGCTCATGGGATTGTGACCATGGGGAAAACATTGAACAAGAATGCTTAAGGTACTCTTGAGGCCGCGAGGTCCTAGTCCTTTATGAGGAGCAAGAGGGGTGTTGTGAACGGAAATCCTTATTAAGAACCATTAGATAGAAGCCACCTTATTTTAGCCGCTTATCTTCTTAGTGCAAGGATTGATCCAAGTGGTTTACCTAGATCACCTTAAGATACTCACCATATGTGCCCCTTTGGTTGTGTTGTTTGACACTTCCATGACAAAGCCAATATCTCTTGTGGGCAACCACTTGGTGTGAGGCAAGGGGGCATCAAGTTGTGGGCTAAGTTGGTAAGTATTGAGCCTTGTCTTGTAGGAAGGTATTGCTTGAAGTGTTCTCGAATGTGCTAAACCAGTGTAAATGTTCTTACATACAAACGATCGGTAGCATTCATAGGGTGCTTTTTCAATTTTGATATCACAAGTGCTTGTCTTGGCAAGGTTGCTTTTGCCCTTGTTTCAAGTGTTTGAAGACATGTTTGATCCTCTACTGTTTGCAAACCTGTCCAAATGCTATTAAATTTGTGATTGACATCAGACATTTTCACCCTAACATTCAGAAAATCCAAAATCAGACCTTAAAAAAATCAAAATTTTGCACAAATTGGTCAAGATCAACATCAGTATCACATTAGCCAAAGAGAAATATCGCATTAAAAGGTTGTTCTTGGTGAGAAATTTTATCTCTAGAATTGTGAGCTACATTCTTGGGAAATTCTCGTACTCTTATTATCCAAATAATTTTCATTTAATCTCAATTTCAATTATATTTTGGCCTAGCTCAACCTCCTGGTTCAAAAGTGCAAGGGTAGTCACCCTTTGATTTGAAGCACCTCTTTGACAGTGTTGGTAAAGCCCCTTCTTCTATCTTTTCATTTCTCTTTGGACAATAGAGAACTTTGATTATCCTAGTTTGGTGTTGACATTTTGTGAGGTCATCCTATTACCAGTCTTCCTTGGTCAGTCCAGATCTTAGATCCTAGGTGTTGTCATGTTGCTCAACATCTCAATGAACGTTATGGTATCAATTGCACAAGATGGCTCTTAGTCTTCTTCTTTCTTCTCCATTTCCCATGTTCTTCTAAAGTCTTCCATTCCCATGGGAAATTCTTCTTCTTCTTCTTGATTCTTTTCCTCTTATTATCTAGTCTACCTTCTTCTATTCATCTATTCATTTCTTCCATGCTTGATTCCTCCTCTTCTATAACCATGAATCTTGACTATCTTGTTAAGGAACCTCTCTTAAGAATAGATGATCTTGAGCTCATTGACATATTCAAAAAGTGTTGTTCCTCCAAAATTCTCATGAGCGATGAATTTATAGCAAAAATAAAAGAAAGGATGATTAAATTAGATGCCTTTGCTAGAATCATAAACATGATCATATCACGATCTTCTTCTTCCAAATATTCTTCATCATCTAAACCTTCTCATTCTTCTTCACCTTCCAAGTCTTATCATGACTCTTCCAGACATCATTCACATTCTTCATCTTCTAAGTCTTATCACGATTCTTCTAAACACTATTCACATTCTTCATCTTCCAAATCTTATCATGACTCTTCTAAACATCATTCAAATTCTTCATTATCCAAGTCCTCTTCCTACACTAGGTCTTCATTTTCCTCTTCTTCAAGATCTCATTCTTCTTCTACTTCTCCCAAGAGTCTTACTTCTCTTCAGAAGACATACCATAAAGAGCAACACGATAGTCCTTGTGATGTCTCTTCCATAAAGAGTGACACACCTACCTTTGATGACTATGATGACTATGATGATGGACAATGTAGCAATACTTATGACAACTCTATTCCTAAGAGTCCTCCTCGTCATGTGCTTAGGCTTACTAAAGGGTCATCCTATTGGATAGATTGTGATGGTGATCCATATGATTCTGATTTTGAGAGAAATTATGATATTTTTTGTGAACAATATGATACATCTACTTCTATTGAGGAAGAGAAAGCTTTCCGTGCTGATTATAAACGAAGATACTATGAGCATGTCTTGTCTAAAAACTCTCATGCTGAAAATAAAGATTACACTCTCCAGCAAGATCATGTTAATGTTGAACCTTTATCTTGTGATGGTCCCCTTCCATTTGCCACTTCCTCCAATACCCACACACTTCTTAAAGCTGCTAAGTCTTCCAAATCTTTCACAAAGCCTTCAAGGAGCCTTAAGAGCACAAATCCTTCATCCAACAAAGATCCTAATGCTTTCCATGCGGTTCCGTATAGTTATCCTCAAGGGCCACCTCTTAAAGATACTCAAGATAACCTTCACTTGGCTGCAAATACCTTCAATAATGTTGAACCTAAAGAGCCTAAGCCTTCATCCGCTATAATGCCTATTTCAGCTAGTCCTTCACCACCTCTTCCAAAGTCTTCCATACAATTCCAACATGCTTCCTTGTCCTTAGAAGTGGCTCCATGTCAAGAGGACTCTAAAAATGATAAAGAAAAGAACATAAAGAAAGATCAAGATCAAGGACCCTCCATCTCATCCAATCCTGTTCATAATATCTCTCATTCGTTGCATGGTTCTTTTGATCCTCTATGCTCTTTCGCATTCATTCCACCATCTCCTAAGCAAGATCAAGCTACTACTTACATAGTTGAGCTTATTGATAATCAAAATAACCTTACTACACTTGCACTTTCGAAAGATGATACTTCCATTAAGGTTATTAAAAATGGTGTTGTTACTTCCAATGTTGAGCCTATTGAAAATCTAGAAAAAGTTGATACACTTATGCTACCCAACAATCATTGTCAAGATCAAAGTCTTCCATCTTCCTATTCTACCACTCCATGTTCACTTCCACTTTCTGCTCTTCCTAAATCTTTGCAAGCTACGAATGATCCTATCAAAGAAACTGCTCCTATTCAAGATGTGCATGATCCTGTTGAAAACTCTAATGCTCACTCTAAAGATGCTGATATCCTTGGTTGTCATATAGATGTTGATGAACTTATTGATTATCCTTTTGCATCTTCCACTTCCATCCTTGGACCTCCTCCACCACTACCAAGATCTTCACATCTTCCTTCCATCTTGGGCCCTTATGTCCCTTCACTTTCCCCTCCTAATTCTCCTAATTTGTCATCCATCTTGGGTCCTTACGTCCCTCCATCTCATATCTTTCCTCAAGATCAACATAGATACATACCCTTGAAGCCTTTTCATCCATCCACCCATCGAAACCAGTCGTATTTTCCTTCTTCCACAAGTCCCAAGTCTTTTGGAAGTAACTTGAATATTCAATACAAGAAAAAGAAGCAATACCAGAATCCATCAAAAAAAGAAGATCACCATGTCTCCTCTAATCGACATGGAGGCATAAAGTCAAAAGAGATATCTAAGAAGAAAACTACAAGACAAGTATGGGTTCCAAAATCCATCATTGAAGATATTCTCTCTAACACATCAAAAGAAAATAAAAAGCTTAAAGCCATATGGATTCCAAAGTCTCTCTTGAAAGAGTCTTATGTTGAGCAAAAAGTGAAATTGACATTCAAGCTTCCAAAGACTTCCACTTCATCTTCTTCCAAAAACATTCTTCCATTCCATGTGCCTAAACCGCAACCTCTGCTAAACATTTTCCATATTCCTTCTCGTATTCCTCCATTCACATTTGAGAATTATAACAAGCACACCAATCCTCTCTTCGAGGAGTCAGATAGCAATAAATAACCAGAATATGGTTCGCACTTGGACTAGAATATGGTTTACATTTCCTCCATTTTTCCCGTCACCCTTCAAGGTGTGTATTGATGTTGATCTTACCTTGCTTTCCATCTACCTTTTCACATTCATTATCCTTTTACCTTCTCTCATTTTTTCCTCATTTGCCTATTCCTCATGCGTCTTCCTTTCCCCTTCAGCATCTTTGAGCATATCATTTTGAATCCTTGGCATATCATGGTTTATCCTTTCAAGGAGCATTATCTAAAAAGCTTGCCTTCTTCCAAAAAATAGAAAAAATATTCAAAAAATAGAAAAATTCTAAAAGAAAAAAAGAAAGAGAAAAAAAAAAAATTGAAAATGTGCCATGGTGAAAACCTGGAAACAGGTGCCTTGGTAGCAAAAGTAAAGAGAAATAAATTCGTCCTATGGTGAAAACCACTCCCTTGTGGCACCTTGGATAAGTACCATGATGAAAACCTGGCAATCAGGCATCATGCGTAGTTCTTCTACATATTTCACCCATTCCATCTTCTCTCTTTGATCTTGACAATGTTGATCTATACACGAATATTTGGCTATTTTGTGAGCTATCTTACGATGATCTTGCTTTCATTCCATTCATGTTTAGCCTTCATATTCATTTTCCTTCATTCATTCTAGCCTTTCGCTATCCTTTTCCCCTCTGATCTTGATCTAATAAAAATAAAAATAAAAGTAAAACATGATGCTATGAAGCCTCTTGACATGTCTACTCCTTTGGACTGCATCCTTTCCTTCTTTTTCATTACACTTTTGAGGCTTATCCCATGCTGGCCTTTCATTGCTTATCCAAATGTGCTTTGCATGACAACAATTTTTCCCTAGCTTGGGTACTCTTGAGGAGTTTGACCTTGAGGATTTCTTCCCTCCATTTCAGTCACCAGCTTGCTAATCCATCTTGTCTCTCACCTTACTAGACATTGGGACTACATGATGTGATCTTGCTTCGGAGTTTGATGCCCATTTCTGTCTAGGGGCATCCTTTGTACATATTTTATGATCTTGAAAAAATACCAAAAAAATTCATATATGGTCCTGAAAAATATTCCAAAAAAAAAGATATATTGTCAAAAATCCTACAAAGCATAAAAAGTCTTGAAAAAATACAAAAAAACAAAAAATCCAAAAATCCAAAAAAAAATGAAAAAAGATTCCAAGTGGTGAAAACCTGGAAATAGGCGCTACTTGAGGCCTTTGCACCCCTATTTTTTAGCATGCGTCCTCGACACTTAGCCACTTCCCATCATGCCTTGACCTTATTTGGCTTAGTCTGGAATTGGTCTTTATCTTTGTCTAGGGGGCATAACTGTTAGCATTGGTCTTTTAGGTGTGTTTGTCTCTTGGGGCATTTCACAATAGGTGTTTTTCAACACCACCCCAAACAGTGTTTTTCAACACTCTCCTTGCGTCGAGTGTTTCTTAACACTTATTAGATGTCTTGCCTATAGTCTAAGTATAATGCGATAATGCTCATGTGCAGATGCGATACTCAGAGTCTGACTCTATGACCAACACACAAGCACTTAAACAATCAACTCGCTGACGATATGATGACTTTATTTTTCTTTGTGTGTTGTCTATGAGGATTTCTTTGATGAGTGATCTCTCCCTGAGAAGTTTTCGATGATGCATAGCTAGAAGACTGAGGGAATGAGAACATGTTTTCTTTCTTTATCTGCTTGTGGGTATATTTTGTTGATCCTAACTGTCATGAGCATTTATGCTGGTTCTACTTGACACTATGGATTGACAAGGTATTATCCTTGACTATTTTGCGAGTGCGTGCTTTTAGCTATCCTGACTTTTCACGTGTCTTGATACAAGCATAATCTCGCTATAACAAATTTAGGTGATCTCTCTTCATTAGTCATCTTGACCTATATGTCTTTGATGCCTAGGTGAGATTCCCACATCTCTATCTGATAAAGATCATATTCATATCCACATAGTTACGCTAGTATGCATTGTATGATCTTACGACGCTACCAATAACGCTCGATGATGATAATTAGATGTCTATAAGCGTTGTGACCTTGCAAGTCAACCACTTTCATAGTAGTTTGCATTTTTTAGGTTCATGTTAGTCTAGTGTTGCACTTTGCATATGGAGAGAGCTTTCCTTTTTATCATCTACAGACTAGTTGGTCAACTGTGCTCATTTTCTGATTCTTCTTGATCATATCTTTCATTTCTGGTCTTTCATATCACATCATTTTCTATCCATTTTCGGACTCGAAATCGAAATCCGAGTCGCGTTTCCAAATTTTCCCTTTCTTCCGAGTAGTTGATTGACCTTTTGAGGCATAATTTGATTTCCGGTGGAATTTCTTCCTTCCATGTCTTTCAAATTTTCTAGTCTTTCATTCACGCTATTTCTAGTCTTCTATTTCTATTCTTCTACTTCCTCACTGGGGCATGTTTCATTGCCTAATGGTTAACCTATTTGACCCTTACATTCGATTATGATTTGATCAACCTTATCAATTTTCTGTCTCTCCTCTACTTGATTTTGATTTCGATTCCGAGGGGGCAGTATTTATGGGATCCTCATCCCTAATTCTCTTGATTTTCCTGATTCAGACATCTTTTGTGAGCTTTTGCTCAAATTTGAGATTCTTATCTCTTACTTTGAATGTGATCCCGAATCGACCTCATGTTCAAAGGCCTTTGTTTATGCTTTGTCCGGATATGATCCCGAATCGACCTCATATCTGAGTTGTTTTGTGATCCCAGATCGATCTCACATTTCAACTTCATTCTTTGACTGCATGTGTTCCCAGATCGATCACACATTAGTCAAAGAGGGGAAAATGTATGCACCCTAAAATGGTCACCTAGACTTTGGGCCCCATTTATTTGATTTATCAATCCTGAATCATTTTTATCAATAATCAATATTTTCAACATTATCAATCTCTTGATCAAGTCTTAATTTCGATCATATATTGGATTTTTATTCTATGGGCTAACCCTTTTATTCTAAGTCTTTATTTATTCAAAAGGAATATTTCCTCCCCTTTTAATAAATAAAAAGCCCCACTTTCCTCTTATCCTAAGTTGCACAAATAAAACATTATTCTTATTTTATAAAAAAGGAAAAAGCACTTTTTGTCTCACATGAGGCTCAAAAGTCAACACTTCACTCTCATTGGAAGATGTTTGTGCACATGGATTGCTCCTCTTTCAACCTCCACCGCTGATTAAGACTTTTGCCTCTTAATCTCAATGGTCCATTTCACCTCATTTCTTATAAAAGGAGAGCTCTCTCCTTCATTTGCATATCCATCTCTTTTATGCTATTCTTATGCTGCAGGTTTTCTAGGTACATTTGGAGCTTTTTGAAGACATTGAAGACTTGTTGCTTTCATCATTTAGTTGCATATTTGCTTTCTTAGTTGCATGATAATGACATTCTTAGTGTAGATTTCATTTTATGCAATAGATTAATCTCACATAGTCTAAATAGGAGGCATTGTAATCCATTGCTATTTCCTTTCATAGATTAGTTGCATTGTACTTTCCTTTCATAGCTTAGATTGCATTCTCATATAGCTTGCATTGCATTGCATATTTGGATTCTTAGAGACATTGGCACTCTTGCCCTTGTCTTCAATTGAATCTCTCATTGTATGGTTGACTAGCAAGGTCACAAGCTTGTAGCTCTAGCTGAGAGCAATTTTCAACCTTGCAACTCCATGCATAGAGAGCTATGAGCCGCTTTGTGAGGCCTCACTCTTGAGTAACCTTGCATGTAATGGTTCATAGAAGTGCATATTTTAGTGTGTACAATGCAGATAATCAGATGCTATCCAGACCCTTTTAGGAAGAAGAAATCTGGCATACTATCTCCCAAATGGCTCCAGACAAAGCTCCAGGACTAGATGGCTTTCCTCCAAGCTTCTTTCTTCATTGCTGGAGCATTTTGGGCAAAGACATCACTGATGCTTTGGAGGCCGCAAGAGCTTCAGGTAGATTTCTAACTGAAATCAACAATACTTTCATAGTGTTAATACCTAAAAAAGAACAAGTCATTAATTTGGATGAATTCAGACCAATTGCTCTCTGTAACACAATTTAAAAAATTCTCTCTAAAGCTCTAGAAAATAGACTAAAAAAGGTCTTAGTTAAACTAATTGGGGAGGAACAGACCGGTTTTGTCCCGGGTAGATCAATTTTAGATGGGATAATCATAGCCCAAGAAGCGATACATTCTATCTAGCATAATAAGCAATCCAACATGGTTATAAAATTGGATATCAAGAAAGCCTATGACAAGGTCAATTGGAGATTCTTGATTAAATGTATGGAGCGATTTGGGTTTTCTAAAGCATGGATCAATTTGATATTTTATTGTATTTCAACTCCTAAATTCTTTGTCTTGGTGAATGGATCGCCACAAGGCTTCTTTGAAGGCTCTAATGGCATCAGACAAGGAGATCCATTATCGCCATTTTTATACATAATTATGGCTGAGGCATTAGGGAGAAGTATGATGAGTATGCAGGATCAAAACCTAATCAATGGCATTACAATATCCTCATCCATTTGACCAATTACTCATCAACAATTTGCATATGACATTATTCTCATGGGTCAGGGGAGTATCCAGGAAGCTAAGTAGATTTCCAAGATACTAGATCACTATGGACAAGCTTCAGGGCAACTAGTCAATAAAGAGAAATCAGTGGTCTTCTTCTTCCACACAAAAAATTGTAAAAATTATGGAATGTAAATTAGGCTCTCTCCCATGTCCATACCTGGGCATCTCAATTGACAAATCCCTCAGAACAGCATCAATTTGGAAACCTTTCAATGAAAAGATGGACAGGAAGATGGATAATTGGAAAACCAAATGGCTATCTTGGGCTGGGAGATTAGTCATGATCAAAGCAACATTATCAGCAATACCAATATACCTAATGTCTTGCCTTTCACTTACCACAGAGGGATATATGGATATGGTGAAGAAACTTAGGAAATTCTTTTGGCAGGGTACAGATACTAAGAGGAAATTTGCATTAATCTCATGGGATAAAATATGTAAACTGAAATCTTCTGGTGGCACTGGCATTAAAAATCAATTATGGCAGAACCAAGCTCTAGGTGCAAAGCTTTATTGGAAAATAGTGAATAATCAAGATTTCAAATGGATTAGAATTCTCAGAGCTAAATATTTAGGCAACTTTAATAAGGAAGATATAGCCAGAATTAAAGAGTTCCCAAAAGGCTCGAGAATATGGAACTTCATAGCTAAGTCAAGACATATTATTAACAATAACATATCTTGGAATATCAAAGATGGAAAGGAAGTGAGATTCTGGGAAGACTCTTGGGATGGACATCCAACCATCAATTCTCAGTTAGGCCCTAATCAGATCAGTCATATTTGTACTTCATCCTTAGGACCATATCTCAGTGACTATATCATCCCTTCATCCTCTGCTACTATAGATGGTTATTGGGAGTGGAAAGACTTCTCATCACTTCAATTAGATACAAGAGAGGTGGATAAGCTCAAAACATTGATCAAAGATAGGCCCTTTCTTCTCAAACAAGGAAAAGATGAAATCATTTGGAATGGGGCAAAATCAAGATCCTACAGTGTCAAAGAGGGTTACAATCTTATAGCCAAATCATCCACATCCAAAATAGAAGAGATCCTAGCACAATTATGTTGGAACAAGGCTGGACTCCCAAAAGCTGGGTTATTTATGTGGGTGGCATCCCAGGGTAGAATTTTAACTGCAGATAAATTTATTAAGATGGGATATTAGGGTCCATCCAAATGCATTATGTGTTTTAAGAATGAAGAGGACGTAAATCATCTATTATTATCCTATCCCTTTGCTAAAGATTGTTGGTACTGGCTTTATTCAAGATTAGGATGGTCATTAGCCCCCCCAAATAATTTACTCCAGCTTTTGATATCATGGCCACAAATCATGGGAGGAAGTTTATTCAGTAATCTATGGATGATCTCTCCATCAATTTTGATTTGGGAGATTTGGAAAGAAAGGAATAGAAGATTATTCTAGGATAAATTTTTGAAATTTTAAACTATAATTAACAAATCGGAGGCAGCCATAGTTGAGGTAATGAATTCCCAGATCCAAACTCAATCAGCACAACACAAATTCTTTACCAGTTGGGATGATCAGATGACAAAAAATTGGTTTGGGTTAAAAACTCCAATCACCATAGGTAGAG
The DNA here is from genome assembly GCA_027943335.1 of Chamaecyparis obtusa. Classification (NCBI taxonomy): domain Eukaryota; kingdom Viridiplantae; phylum Streptophyta; class Pinopsida; order Cupressales; family Cupressaceae; genus Chamaecyparis; species Chamaecyparis obtusa. Next base: position 167,171 of record BSBK01011829.1, read on the forward strand.
GATATAGAAGAAATCAAGAACTAAGGAAGGCATGTGTCTGGAAACCCCCTCCAATTGGATGGTACAAATTAAATTTTGATGGAGCTTCTAAAGGTAACCCAGGCCCCTCAGGAGCGGGATGCATCATACACTCTACAACTGGGAATGTGATTGCCAAACAAGCCATACCATTACCCAAAGATACCAACAATATGGCAGAATTTAAAGCACTATTGTCTGGACTGATACTAGCTCGGGAAGTAGGGATCTCAAAGCTTGAAATTGAGGGAGACTTGCTGATTACCATCAATGCAATCAAAGTCAAATCAACCCCAAATTAGCGTCTTATTATAGTTTTAGAGGTAATCTTACAATTAATGGATAATTTTGAATCGAAAACCATTAACCATACTTTCAGAGAAGGAAACACTGAAGCAAATGAGCTAGCTGACCTAGCAGCTAGAGGAACAAATTTGAAAATTCTATCTGACGTCAGCGGAGTTTCAATGGAGCTCATTGAATCTAACCACTAAATCAAAATGGTCAAATCAGGTCCTGATATATTTTTGCCTCAGAAGTTGACAGAACGGCTCCTTGTGGTGATAAGACGGGCATCTTCTCTCATAGCGCATAGCGCGTGTAGGAGTTTAGAACATTAAACGAGGAGTTGGATTAGGACAAGAGGAGTAGATACCTATTGTACATCAAAGAGTGATGGCATCTAGACATGAGTTATCTTCTAGCGTCGAAAACCTTGGTTGTTTTTAGTCGTTCACCTCTGCGCAGTTAAATCTCTGACACCAGCATTTCTTATGTGCACTGCTAGGTCAGGGAATGAAGAAAGTCTATCCAGCGAATGGGAGTTTGCCTTTATTGCTAAAGCTCAAGGGTGGGACCTGGTTTTTGAATGAGTCAGACGATCTTGACATGTCAAAGCATCAATGGTGGTCGCTAAAGTGCAAGGGATTTGTCAGAGCTATGTGAAATCACGCCGGCCATTGATTCTTCTTTGCGGTGTAGGGTTTCAAACTGTGGGTCCGTGGTGACATGTATGCACAAATGGCACTCCCCTATTGGCCGAAGGAAATAAAGAGGTGGAGTGTTTTCAGCGGGGCTTGTGGTAGAGATTTTGATCAATAGTTGGTGTGTGATCGCATGGAATTCTCAACCCATGCGATCATGTGCCCACCATCTGATAAGGAAAATATGAGGTGGAGTGTTGTTAGTGGGGCTTGGGTTAGAGATTTTTATTGACATCAGTGTGTGATCACATGGAATATTCTCTCCCCATGCAATCATGCACCCACTATCTGATTAGATGCTGTTGGTTTGTCTACAGTGGGACCACGTGATGATTCATTGTCGAGGTGTCAGGTTGTGATTGGCTAAGCTAGTAAGGGAATGTTGACACATCGGGGGGCCCAGACTTTTCAGTGGGGTCATAGCATGGATGATCTGATAGTGGGTGCATGTTCTGGTTGAGTCTTGGAGGTATACGTGAAGATGCTATGACCGTCGATCTTCTGGCTGCGGGCCCAGTCAAAGTTCTCACCAGTTCGTGGATAAAGTGGGCACTAAGGTTTGTGGTGAGTGTTGGAGGCTTGTCGCATATTCGCATGAGCCAGTTTTGAGTTATGCGATCATGCAACAAGCCCTTTGTGGTAACTTTATGCGGCAGCGGTTAACGGTGGTAAAGGGCTATGGTGTGTCACATGTTTGCATAGCCCTTTTCCTGGCTATGTGATCATGTGACAATTGTTGAAAGACGTTGTTGCAGAATTAAAGGTGGGTCTGTGTGTCAGGTCTTGCCGATGTGTCCCTTTCTAACTAACCAGCAAGCGCTGAGATGGATATGCATCGTGGGTCCCATAGCCAAGGGCAGGTAATGGTGGTGAAGGTTTATGGGGTGTCGCATGTTCACATAAGCTATTTTCAAACTATGTGATCATGCGACAACCATTAAGGGAATGTCGGCATTGCAGAGTTAAAGTTGCCAAGCCCGTGAAACATGATGATTAAACAGTGGTGATATAAAGTAGATCTCACTTTAGATGTTGACCGTTGATAGACTTTTGGCACCCTGACGATGACTGTTGCATTTCAAGTTCAAATTTGTAGAGGAGTTTCACATCAGGAAGTACCAGAATTGATGGCTTTAGTAGTGGTTTTCAACTGGTTTGGTGGCGCAATTATTTTCGACTGATCTAAGGGGCTCAGTGACCATTCGCAATGATTTTTTTTTACCTGGTGGAGTAGGTTTTTGAGCTCGAGAAGCTTTTTACAGGCGGTGATTTGTACTGGCTTTCATGGCTATCCCTGTCTGCTCTATTTGTTGGCATTCCCTAACTGTGCAAGTCTGACCAGTTGGTGGGCCGGGGTCTTCAAGGGCTTTAAAATGATTAGTTGTCGCATGATCGCGTGTCAGAAATTTTTGACATGCGACCATGTGACCAGTTACTTCTTGTGCTGGGCCTGTTGGAGGGGAGGGCAGTGGTCCCGCTGGCAATTATGTGGCATCCTGTGGTTGGCTGTCGCATGATCGCATGTTAGAGTTTTCTGACATGCGATCATGTGACTGGTTGACACTTGTTCCTCAACCCGGTGGTAGGTGGTGATGTGGCATTTTTTGATTGGTCAATGTGGCGGTGACATGGAAGTTATCGATGGGGCCTATTGTCAAAGGGGTTTGCAAGTTGGCCAGAGTGTATCAAGATCTATGGCTGGCGTATGATCTCAAGGAATATTCTCCCCCCTTGAGATCATATGCCGATCATCTGATTAAAGGGGCTTGTTTTTAGTGGGTCCAACGTGCTATGGAGATGGTGGTGTGCGTGAGTTTCATTGGTCAGGGAGTGGTATTGTGGAAAGTTGTCAGCAGAGCTGAGGTTGTAACATGTTTGATGTGGTGCCAGTTGTTTGATCTCACCAACATGGTGGTTCCTGGTTGGAAATTGACGGTGGCAAGTACTGACGGTTTGTTGCATGTTCACATGAGCCAATTTCATGCTATGCGATCATGCGACAAACCCTGTGTGTTAGTGGTGGCGGTTATGCGGCAAGGTAGAAGGGTGACGTGGAGGTGTGTCGCATGTTCGCATAGCCCATTTCCTGGCTATGTGATCATGCGACAATTGTTGAATGTCACCGTTGTGGAGTTAAGGTGGGTCCATAGTGCCAGTGTTGCCATGTTGCTCGATTCTGGTTAGCTGCTGAATGGTGATGTGGCCGAAGACTTCTGAGTGGGTTTGTGATCGCAGTTGCATGACTAAAGATAAAGGTTAAGTCATGGAGCCCAGGAAAAATAAGAGGGTCTACGGTTGGGACTTAAAGCTGGTCTCAATTTGAATATGGGCTGTCGATTCCCTGCAAGCACCAAGATATGACCGTTGTTTTTCAATTTTAAATTTGCAGATGGTTTTTGTGACAGGAAGTACCAAAATTGATGGTTTTAGAAGTAAATATCAGTATCAGTCGATTACTATTGCTGAAAGTTGAAATGATTTTGTTCTGAACATTAGGCCCTGCAATAGTGGGCTTGAACTGATGATAGATACTTTGTTAATTTATGTTTGTATTTATATATATAAAAATCTTGGCTTCGGCCCTTCATCAATCAAAAAAAATAATAAAAATCCACATATTAATAAAATCCAAAAACAAACAAACAACATTTACCTATATTGTACACATCTACTCTCATTAAATAATTATATTTAGAAATCTTATATTTTATAATCTAATTTACCCTTCTTCTTTTTTAAATGGTATACATTAAATCACTAAAATTTTCTTATCCTAGGTAGATTCCAACATGTAGATTCGAACATGTTTCATATGAACTTAGGAACTTAATGTTTTCAATTTATACATAGGGCTTCTTCAATGTGGGAAGAGTTGTTGGTTGCTTTGGATTAATTACTTGAGACTTGATATTAAGCGAGGCCTCTTTCAACCAAAGGAAGAAAGAACTATCTTTTAGCTCCATGCAATTCTAGGCAACAGGTAGTAAAAACACACTGATAAACCATGGATGACCAACTAGAGATGTTGATGATTACCTTGGAGTCCCTTGAAGCTTTGTTTTATAGTGATATTACTAATTTTAATATAATTACCTTCCACAGGTGGTCTATAATAGCTTCCCAGCTACCAGGTAGAACTGATAATCAGATCAAGAACTTCTGGAATACCCATTTGAAGAAAAAGCTGTTGGGAATGGGACTCGATCCTTCCACCCATGCACCCAAATCTGAGATACCCAACAAGCAGTCCACAACACTCCCGAGGCACACATCACCATGGGAGATCGCTAGGCTTGAAGCCAAAGCAAGATACTCTATAAATTCAATCCTCTCATCTAAGAATAAGTTGATGGAAAACACTATTGCAAAGGCCAATTTCAAGGCACCGAGTGATGTTTTCTTGAAAGTTTGGAACTCAGGAGCAGGCAAGGCTTTCAAGAATGAGTCCCTTATTAATAAGAGAAAGAATAACAATAACAATAGTGATCTAGATAATGCATTTCCGTGGACTGATACAACTCGCCAATTAGCCTTCAGCCCAGTTGCATCCCTTTCCTCCTCTTTCAACTCAGATGAGCTTATTAGTGATCTCCCAAATGGATTTTCTCACAAGGAAGATGATTCATCTATGAGGGGCCAAAGAGAAAATAAGAAGCCCACCACCCATGAGAACTCTTCTAGCTCTGATGATGGTGTTCATAGTTACCATGATATAAAGGACTTAGCAGACATGTTTCTTGGTTCCCCTTATACCAATACTGCTAATAAGACCAATGGCATTAACTCCAGCATGGCAGAATTTAGCATGAAATCTCAACTACAGTCACCTTGGGCATGTCAAGAAGTATGCCCAGACAAGGACAATGATTACTGGAACAACGTACATGGATTTCTATGGAGAGAAAAGCATGCTTGAGGTAGGTTATGTTATATAATATTTTCCATCTAGATTGTATTTGACTTTGTGTCTTATCTCCTTTCCTTGGACTATCTGATCTTCCCATGTCAGATTGATGCAAGAGCATTTTGGGTTCTTGAAGATCTTTCTTAGTCTTGGAGGAATTCCCTGTCAGAGGGATACAATACTTTATTTTGGGTAGCTTTCTAAGTTTTTGTGTTGCGACGATCTGTGGAGATCTTTGGAATGTGCGTTGAAAGGAGGTTGTTCATTTATGTTAGTGGAGGCCATGTCTAAGAATGCATCTCTTGAGGTGGCATGGTTTGGGAGATCTTGGATGAGCCGTTTCAAAGTTAGAGTTGTTTTCCTTGCTGCCGGAGTAGTATTTTCCTGCTTTCTGGGTGCTAATTGCACGGCGTGTAACCATTGATCCTTAATGAATCAGCCTTTGCACTTTTAGGACCTTAAAGAGGACCCAAAGTACTATCTTCTCCTAAGACCACAAGTCCTAATTCATTATGAGTAAAAAGTTATGGTTGTTTTTCTCGGGTACCTATTTTCTGCTAGTTTTCACGTGAAACATGGAATGTTTCTTTTTGTGCAGTTCTGTGTGATGAAATGGGGCCTTGCAAAGGTAAGAAAATTTTCTTGGGTCATGTGTGGACCTAAATGTAAAGGCGCATTAAGTTTTGATGATTCTTGCATTAGTTTTGGTTTAATCTTCTAGACTGGACCTATTTTGTAATTCAATGCCTGACTGGCCGACTTGTGGCTTGGCTGGCTATATATTGTGAGCTTGGGTTGATGTAGAGGGATCATGATAGGATGAAAGATGTAGATGTAGTAGTGATATTATGGAAGAGTAGAGTAGAAGAAAATTTGTGAATTTGGGACTTTTTAGTAGAACTAGTGGCTTGAGGGCTTAGGACAACAAGAGGTTGCTTGGTGGCTTGCGAGCACAAGTTTAGACTCTGTCTTGGTTGTTCCTATCAAAGGCTTCCTGTTGTAGATTTGAACTAGTTGGTGGTTCCTAGATCTTGTGAGATCTTGCTAATACTTTATAATTTCATTGTAATAGGCCGAAACCCAGAAGGCCTTACAACCGGGCATGTTGAATGAAATTCTATTTTGAAACATTATCTTGTTGATTTTCCACTGTGCTTGTAGTTTTCATAACTCACAGTGTAGGCTTGGACTGTCCATTATTGGATCCTCCATCCCTGCCTTACATCACAAACCTACCTCAACAATGCAATTGAAATACATGAAATAGGAAAGCTAGAGGCCAATAGACAGGTTAGTTTGTTGAAAATGCCAGACTTTCTGTGTCTTTAGTTTCATCTTAATGTAATATAAGAGTTGCATAGTCTAGGTTTTTCTATCAACTATCTTAAGTCTCAATCATTCATATTTCTTCCCATGTAATATCATACTTTCACTTGTTTGCAAGATTAATATCCTTAACATGAGCTTGTGTTTCTAGTTTGTACTCTTATCATTTTTGGGTGAATATGGACATTTTATGGATCTATCTTATCATAAAATAAATAGATTGAAAATAATGCGTATAACCACATTTGATTTCTTTCTTTAATCTAAAACATAAACATAATAATATGTTTTTGATTAAGTAAAATATGTTTTACATGGTGCCTGAAACCCACAACATTGTTAAAAAGAAGTAATGAGTTAAGTTCAGAGTTAAAGCATTAAAAACAAAGGGACATGCCACAGAAAGGCCAACCAAGAAACAACCACAAAAAAGGAAGGGAAAAACATAGTAAAAAGAGGTAGGCACCGAAAGTTAGGTTAAGCTAGGCTCATGAGCATGATAGCAGCGTTGCATTCGAGAGCCTCCATCATCTCGTCTATCTCTTTGATATTATGAATGTCTTGGGGTCCATGGGAGCCATCTTCCTCCCTATTTTTCTTTGTTTTGGCTCTAGTTCTTTTTCTTGGACCCTCACTGGGCTTCTTCTTCTCTTCCTCCATAGTCCTCTCATCAACCATGTTGTCCATCTTTTCTTCCATTTTTTTGATTAGCAGCTTAATGTGGTCATTGGAAGCTTTTAGAATGTTATAGTTTTGCTTGGCAATACCCTTTAGGGTGTCCTCAAGACTAATCATTTTAGATTATAGGTACTCAACCCTAGCCTCCAGGCTTTTCTTTCGCTCAGTGGTTTTGTGATCCTTGTCATTAGTACTCTAAATTTTTTCTTTGGGGTCTTCAATTTCATGGAAAAGCCATTTGAAGGACCTTTACTGATCCATCATACTATTCTTAGTATTGTTGAGGAAATCCATCTCCATTTCCCTGGCCTTATTGCTGAGAACCACAAGAGCAAGGTCAATCAACTCCTCCTTATGGATTTTGCCTTCAGTATCCTCTAGAATTTGAGGATAAAAGGCCTCCCTTATGATCCACATGCACACTGTATTGATAGTGAAGGTCCTCCAGACCTTTTTTCCTTTTCTAGTGTCTTGACTTTGATATTCCCCTTTCAATTTTTCTTCTGAGGTCTCCAGCGTAATGGGGGACTGGGTAGAGGGGTTTCCCTATTCATCTTTGGAGTCCTCATAGATGGGGTCTTGAGCCTCTTTTTTGGTTCCAGACTAGGGCTAAAGAGGTGGACACTTATCATCGTTGATCATGAGATCAATAGAGAGGCATCCTGAGCAATCCCTCGTAGTGTTGAGGTTTTCCCCTATGACCTGTTCTGACATTTTTGTGGCTTCCTTGTTTAGGTTTCCCTCCTCGTCCTCTGTATTCATGTCTTCCTCATTGTCATTGTACTCCTCATCTGAGTTAATCTCCTTTCTATCTTTCTTTTTTGGAGATTTTTTTATTTTGACTGAGCTCGAGGGTCTTTTCTTGGAAGATGATCCCTTTTTCAAATTTTCCTGCTCTTCTTCCTTACTTTCCATAGAAAGAGAACCCTCACTATTACCTGACAGGATGTAGTCCAACCCAGAATCTTCATTGTTAGATTTATTATCAACTATTTCCTTATCCAAAATTTGGGCTTTGAAGAAATCATAAATCAACAATAACAAGCCTTCATGCAGGGTAGGGTTAGCTATGTTCTTCTCTCTAAAGCCATTAATATTCTCGTTTATTGAGGAATAGAGATAAAATGGGATGGAAATATTTTTGCTATGCCTAAAGTGATTCAACAAGACAAAGTGGTAGGTACGAATTCTATCAAACTTGGTATCCAGAGTGATGTATGAAATGAGTGCCTTGAGAACAAACTGCCAAAGCATTTTCAGTCACGCAGATTGGTAGTAAGTTCCCATCTTGACAATAGCCTTCTTTTCCTTGTCGTCTCTCACAAAATTGTTCACAGCGTTGTCAGAAATTTTACGATCCCTGTAAAAAAATTTCCTGACAATGGGGATACCTATGACCATGGAGATCACCTCCTCAGTGAGAGTAAAGGATTTACCCTCTATCTCCACCATTCATTTTTTCCAACTTTTAACAAATATTTTGGTGATCTCCTTCCTCCTTCCTTGACAATAGCCATGGTTGGGGAAAGACACAGAAGGGAGCCAGAGAATGATAGCAAGAAGTGGAAGAACCACACTAATGTTTGGAGAGCCTTACAGAAAGGAGAAATCACCACCTTTATAGAAAGACTCCACGGAATTAAAAGATTACATGGGGAAATCACCATGGTTCTTCCATAATAATATGTTAAGGAATTCAATATATTTTTAAGTTTTAGTTTACAGAGTTTGAAAAGATTTTATTTTAGGTGGTTGTAGTATTGAAATGAGAAGATATGGATTAAAAAGTTATCTTGATTTTTAAAAGGTGTTCTTTCTGGTGGCATAATATGTGTATGGTTTTAAATTTGAATTGTATGATGAGGTTTAACATTTATTATTAATAATTTAAATTTTATTATTCTATATGTAGCATATCATATTCAGTATTTAGGTTCAAATTTTAATATCTATTGTTTAAGATCTAATGTTTTATTTCACTCCCTATACTGCACTCATAGATTTGGGAGTATAGGAACCAATTGGTCTTAGTGAAAGTTGAGATCTACTCTTGTACTTAAATGGGTCTTGCATGCTCTCTCCATCTACCTTTGGTCACCCTCTTTCAACCCTCTAGGTGAACCTACTACATTTCCCCTACTTGGCTAGTTTCCTTGAAGTAGACTCCTAATTCTAGCCTTTTGTATCACACTTTCAATGCTTAGATTTTGGTCGATTTGGACTTTTCTAAGCCATTAACTATTGAGATTTCACTAAGGGTGGGTGAAGTGCATTGGAGATAGATTTTGGACTATGAAGAGATATGTTTCTTGTGTAGATTTTGTTTAGCTACATGGCATTTAACTTCTTAATACCCTCATGATTCTCATCTACATTAGTCTTCCACCTCGTGGATAGACATTCAGTGGTGCCATCTCAAAAAATTTCATACTGACTCATGTTCTTAGTCAGAGTCTTTTGCAAATTGAGCACCTCCTTATCCTCCTACTATAACAATTTTGGTAGTTTATGTTGTCTCTACTCATGTGCTCTTTTTTTCAATAGTTTGTGTTGTTTGTACACTTGTGGCCCCTCCTATGCTCTATTTTGGTGGTCTCTCAATCTCTAGCATCATTATGTTGAAGGTTCCTCACTCTCTATCCTCAAACTATCCAATTTCACCTCAAAATTTGTTAGCATGCCTGATCAACTTCTCTATTTCCACTGATGGATCCTCTAATATTGATCCATTAGCTTCTTCTCATAAGGATGTTTCTTCTTGGATTTCTATTTTCTGTATAAAAAGAGGAAAATTCCTAGAACACTTATATTGTCCTGTTGGGTCCATAGCTAGGTGCCAACACCTAATTCAAATAGATTGATTTTTTGGTCCTTTGAGAACAATTTTAGTTTATGTTAGCACCATTGTGTTGTGTTTTTGGGTTACTTTTTGGATACACATGTTGTTATATCCTACAAAAGTGTTTTATTATTGTATGCACCCAAAAATGGTCGCCTAGACTTTGGGCCCCATTTATTCAATTTATCAATCCTGAATCATTTTGATCAATAATCAATATTTTGAACATTATCAATCTCTTGATCAAATCTTAATTTCGATCATATATTGGATTTTTATCCTTGGGCTAACCATTTATCCTAAGTCTTTATTTAATTAAAAGGAATATTTCCTCCCCTTTCAATTAAATAAAAAGCCCCACTTTCCTCTTATCCTAAGTTGCACAAATAAAGCATTATTCATATTTTATAAAAAGGGAAAAAGCACTTTTTGTCTCACATGAGGCTCAAAAGTCAACACTTCACTCTCATTGGAGGATGTTTGTGCACATGGATTGCTCCTCTTTCAAGCTCCACCGCTGATTAAGACTTTTTTCCTCTTAATCTCCATGGTCCATTTCACCTCATTTCTTATAAAAGGAGAGCTCTCTCCTTCATTTGCAGATCCATATTTCATGCTATTGTTATGCTGCAGGTTTTGGAGCTCTCTTTGAAGACACTCAAGCTTTGAAGCCTTGACATTTTTAGTTGCATTTCATAATAGTTTTGCTTTCATAGTTACATTCATGGCATCATAGATTAGATTTCCTTTTATGCAATAGAATAAGCTCACATAGTTTAAATAGGAGGCATTGTAATCCATTGCTATTTCCCTTCATAGCTTAGTTTGTACTTCCATTTTCATAGCATAGCTTGCACATTTGCATCTTCATCTTAGTTGCATTGCATTGCATTTCATATTGGATTCTTGGAGATATTGGCATTGTTGCCCTTGTCTTCATTGTGAATCTCTCATTGTATGGTTGACTAGCAAGGTCACCTTCTTGTAGCTCTAGCTGAGAGCAAAACTCATAGTCCCTTGCAACTCCATGCATAGAGAGCTATGAGCCGCTTTGTGAGGCCTCATTCTTGAGCAACCTTGCATGTAATGGTTCATAGAAGTGCATATTTTAGTGTGTACATTTCTGGCGCCCACCGTGGGGCAGAGTAGATTAGCTTTGTCCCTTTTAATTCTGCATTTTTCGTCATTTTCGGATTAATTTTCAGAAAAATCTGCGTCTCTGGTTTTCTGTCTCAGATTATCGCGCGACACTTCTCAGAAATATCACGCGATATACTTCCTGTCTTGGCGCGATAGTTCACTCGGAAAGTGTATCGCACTCATATATTGACTTCTGTCACCTGGCATCGGGTGAAGTATCGCCTGTCATCACGCGAAGTATCGCTCGACTGAGAAGTATCGCCCGACTATAGGAAACTGTATCGCGCGATACTGTTGAAGACTGAGAAACATCACCTGGTCTGGCAGAGACTTGCGCTTTCAGTTTTTTTGTCTGAATTTGATTATTTTAGCTTGCTGTTTTGTTTTACTTTGTTTAGATAGGTCTAACCTGCATCTTTTAGCTTGAATCCATCAGATTATTGCACATTTACATTTGGATTTTGATTTTGCTAACATTGTGGGTCTAACAAGTTGTGTTTGTAGGTGCTCTCCTTTGCTTGAAAATTGCTAAAGACGCATGTCAAAGAGGGCTACTAACAGTTTTTGCAGGGCTGCCCAAGCATAAAAACAAAAAAAAATTCTTGCTTGTTTATTTGCTTTCCTTTCAAGTGTGGCATTCACTAATTGTATTAGGAATCTTAATACCTTGTGAAAGGGATCTTGAGGTGGTAGGAGAAGTATGCTCTTCACCTTTAGGTGAATCAGAAAATCTTGACCCATCTTAAGGTTTTGGAAGCAAGGGGGTAATTGATCTCTTTGCTTGGTGTGTTTGGGAGAGATTCTTGAGATAGGGGAGTATGCTCTTCACCCTTGTGGTGAATCAAAAACCTTGAACCTCAAGATTTGATCCATTTTTGTTTAGTTTAGGAATCCTTTAGCGGGCCTGCTCTTGAGCAATCAAGAGGAACGACTCAAGTGGGGACAACCTTTTCATCATTCTCCTTGGTGGCAAGTGATTCCAACTCACTATAATCTCAAGGCTATCAAGGACACCAAAAACCTTGATAGACATAACACTTGTCTTTGTTTGATGTGAGTAGCTCATGGGATTGCGACCATGAGGAAAACATTGAACAAGAATGCTTAAGGTACTCTTGAGGCCACGAGGTCCTAGTCCTTTATGAGGAGCAAGAGGGGTGTTGTGAATGGAAATCCTTATTAAGAACCATAGATTAGAAGCCACCCTCTTTTAGCCGCTTATCTTCTTAGTGCAAGGATTGATCCAAGTGGTTTACTCGGATCACCTTAAGATACTCACCATATGTGTCCCTTTGGTTGTGTCATTTTGACATTTCCATGACAAAGCCAACATCTCTCGTGGGTAACCACTTGGTGTGAGGCAAGGGGGCATCAAGTTGTGGGCTAAGTTGGTAAGTATTGAGCCTTGTCTTGTAGGTAGTAATTGCTTGAATTGTCTTCGATTGTGTGATACCAGTGTAAACGTTCTCAACATACAAACAATCGGTAGCATTCATAGGGTGCTTTTTCAATTTTGATATCACAAGTGTTTGCCTTGGCAAGGTTGCTTTTGCCCTTGTTTCAAGTGTTTGAGACCATGTTTTGATCCCTTTCTATTTGCAAACCTACCGAAATTCTACTGATACCGTGACTGAAACCAAAAACATCAACCCTCAGACTAAAAATTTTGACCAAACAGACCCAAAAATGCAAATTTCACACAATTCTGGTCAAGATTTGAATAATTCTGCAACAGTATCGTGCCTTGTAAGGCGAAGTATCATGCGATACTTCGCGCATGCTAGAAATATCACCCCCTTTGAAGAGAAATATCGTGCGATAGTTCACCCCTGACGGACTATCGCCCGACCTGCCTGGAGTATATCGCCCGAAAGTATTAAGAAGTATCACCTGTCATAGAGCGAAGTATCGCATGGGTATAGGTTTATCGCCCCAGTAGCCTGGAGTATATCGCCTAGTTCATTTTTATCGTGCTTAAATTTTGGTCAGTTTCAGTTGCTGTCAATTAGGCTAGGTCTTAGAGCAGGCTTCTCACCCTGACGTTTGAGATCTGTCTTGACGCTAAATTTCTGGTTCTTAGTTCTCCAGGATAGCATCATTTGATTTACAAAGTCACTTTGGAATAATTGTCAAGTTAGAAAGCCATTCTTGGTGCCAAGGTTCATCTTTAAAATTGTTAGCTATATTCTGGGAAAATTTTAGTTCTCTTATTGTCCAAATCGCTTTCATTTTCAATTATCTTTTGGCCTAGTCCAACCTCCTGATTCAAAAGTGCAAGGGTAGTCACCCTTTGAGTTGAAGCACCTCTTTGACAGTGTTGGTAAAGCCCCCTTTCTTTTCTTTTTTTCATTTCTCTTTGGACAATAGAGGATTTCGATTATCCTAGTTTGGTGTTGACACTTTGAAAGGTCACCTTATCATTGAGAATATCTCTCTTTCATGTCAGTTACGACAAGGTACCAAGTTAATCAAGGGAAGCGACCCCCTGTTGTCTTTAGCCAGTTACCACCTATCAAGACCCGTCGACAACCTAAGGGAAAAGGACCCCTTTTTGACCAATCTCCTAAGAGTGAATCCGAGGTTTGTTTCAATCCGGGAGCTAACCCTAGTGAAGTGAGCACCTCTTTCATACCACTTTCATCAAGTATGGACATGAGTTACACTTTCACCCGACAACAAAGAGAAGCCATGAATCAAACTCTCGAGGATATCTTTCAATGACACAGAAGAGAGTATGGTGGTTCTTCTCATGCCAGTCCACCCGGGTCACCTCCTAACAATGCGAGGTATTTTGATGCTCATCAACGAGCTGAAAGACAGCATAAGTCGGCTCACTCAGATTCAGGGTCACAACACGAAGACCAGAACAACGAATCTAGTGATCACCATATCAACGCAGCTAATGCAATAAGGCATTCAAGACAAACCTCCCCACTTAAGGACACTTCTCAATATGCAAATACAAGATTGAGAAGCATTGAGAGAGAGAAGCAAGCCTAATTAGATGAACAGGCTGCAAAAAAGGAAAAATTCTGACAACTAGAGGAAGAGGAACGTGCATTGTTGGATATACAGAAAAGAGTCACCCAAGAAGAAGAAGATAGACTCTATGCACAACAACTCCAAAGTCGATTTAACGGGAAGGGAGCCAATAGTGGGATCAACTCGCCCCCATCTACCCCTTCCCCTAGCCCTCGAAGAAGATCAAAGACACCCTCACGATCCCCAAGTCCTAGAGGAAGAAGAACTTCAAGATATGACCATCATAGGAGACAATCATCTCATAGACATTCAAAGCAACCCTCCCAACGAGCACATCATAGCTCACAACATGGAGGCAGTTATGCTAAATTTGATCATATGGACTTCATGACTATGCAACAAGAACCATCCTTTCAAGCCTATGTGGAGCAATACGTGGAACAAAACAAAGACCAATTTTTGGAAAGTCTTATCAACAAAGGCGCTAAAGTTCCATATAATTTTGATGTTCACCAAAAGATCAAGAAACAGAATCCTTCAACTGATGAGTTGATCTTACAAATACAAAAGGATATAGACAGAATGAAGGCTCCCAAGAGCACATTTCATTTGGACTCCATATGTCCTAATCCCATTGACAAAAGTGTGGTGATGGTAGAATTTCCTAAGAAAGTTGAATTCCCAACATACGACAAATATGATGGCATGGGTGACCCTCACGACCATGTTCGACAATTCTACATAATGAGCTTTTCCTTTCACCATGAAGACTCCTACTTGCTGAGATTATTCCCAAGGAGTTTAAAAGGTCAAGCCATGGAGTGGTTCACCAACCTTTCCCCTCCAGTAAAGACATTTAGAGAACTTGTCCAAAGATTTGTGCAACATTTCGCTTACAATTTATCTAGGTCAGTCACCATGCTTGATTTGTGTAAACTTAAGCAAAATCAAGGGGAATCTTTTGTCACCTTTTTGCAATGATGGAGGCGATTGTGTTCAAAATACCCAAGGACAATCCCTGAAGAAGAGAGAATTGATATCATTGTGAACAATCTAATACCAGAACTCAAATATGAAGTCAAGAAAATCCCATTTAATTCCTTTGATACTATGGTAGAGGTGGCATGTCGCATTGAGGATGTCCTAAAAGAACAAGGAATTTTGGCTAAACCAACAAATAACAACAATAGCCAAAATAAAAATACTAATGGTAACAAGGACAGAAAGAACTCTTATTGGAACAAAAACAAACAAGTCGTCAATGACGGAGTTGTTGATTCATCTCAAATCAAAAATGAAGGAGTTCTTAATCTCTCTCATGCAGTCCAAGCTATGAAGTTGCAAACATCGTCAACGCAACAAGACAAACCTCAGTATCAAAAGAGATCTAAAACGGAGAAAAGACAATTCACTAAATTGGGAGAATCCTATGCAGATGTTTTTAAGACACTAGTTGCTCATAATCTGGCGCACCCACAGGATCCTACAAAACATCGAATACCAGATCCTTTACCTCATTGGTGGGATGCTAAGGCTTTTTGCGTTTTCCATAATAGGATTGGACACGACATAGAAAATTGTTTTAAACTCAAGCATCTTGTCCAAGACCTTATTGAGAAAGGACAATTACAAGTGGATGGGTTAACTACTAATGCAGACCATAAAGCCTTTAAAGAGCCTTTGCCTAAATATGAAAAAGGAGAGAATTCTAGCAGTAAGAATGGCAAGGCAGCTATTAACTATACATACACACATGCTGATAATGTGATTAACATGCTTGAAGTGGCTGACGATAATATCAACATGGTGAGAAAGAAAGATCCTTATGGACATAATGTGGACTCAATTCCTATGACTAATGAAAGACCCGCTGTGGTGATAAGAGGTCCTCACTCACAAGGAATGCCCCAGTCCCTCAATGCTGTCACTAGGGGTCAGGCCCAAACACCCATTATCATCAAAGGTCCTAGCACTAGCAAGTCTAAACAGCCCGTGTCCAAAGGTGCTCCTCCAAAATCTGTCGTTGGTCCTGATTCCAATTATAACCTTATTGACCAACTACAACGTACACCCACTCAGATATCCATTTTTGAGCTTTTAGAACTATCTCCTAAGCACAAGCGCGTCCTCGAGGATGCTTTGCGAGCAGCCAATGTCCCTAATAACTTAGATATCGACCAATTCCAAAACATGGTCAACCATTTGGCTAGCCCTCATTTCCTCACCTTCTCAGAAGAAGATGACAAATCCATTAGTCACCCACATAATTTGGCCTTACACATCGAGGTCATGATTCATAAAACCCGTGTTAGGCGTGTACTGATAGATGGGGGTGCGGGGCTCAATATTTGTACTCTGAGTTTGCTGCTAGCTCTAGAGTATTCCGAGAACGTCATTGACACAAAGAAAAGAATCACAATCAAAGCATATGACGAAGCAGAAAGAAGTTCTAAGGGATTGGTTGTTTTGCCTATTCGTATTGGTCCCGTAGAAAAAGACATATTATTCCAAATTGTTGATGTTGGACCTCTAGCCTACAACATTTTGCTGGGTAGGCCATGGATTCATGAAATGCAGGCAGTCCCATCGACATATCACCAGTGTGTTAAGTTTCCCCATAATGGTGTAGAAATTTGCATCCCTGGAGACAGTGCTCTATCAGTTAATAACATTTCTGTGGGATCACATGTACCTTTGAATAGAGAAGCTGACAGTCCTAGTAGTTCACTTGAACAATGCAAGCAGAAATTCAAAACCATGGACCTTGGGATGGGAGATTATAAGATTGATTCTTTTACAAAAATGCCAATCTCTCCTAGGTCTTATGGGAGACCCTCCCCAAATGTGAAGCCTTCATCATCAGCAATGACGTTATTTGGGAAATTTGTTGAGTCTTCAGTCCCCATTCAAGAAGAGAAAGAGGAAGTTGCTGTAAGGAACTGGATATATCACGAAGAGAAATACAAACATAATGAGAATTTTGCTCCTTCACCTGAAACTTATGGGAAAGGATATACACTGGTTAAAAATATGGGATATCCGGGATTTGGTCCCCTTAGTCATAGGCTGGACGCTAAAGCTGAGCCTCTTGATCATGCTCTTTTTGGATGCAAAAATAAGTCCACGGTCGGCTTAGGTTTTGAGAATAAGAAGAAGAAAGGTATCCCTGTCCCAGCTGCAACGGACAGTGATAGTGATGCAGATTATACGCCCGATCTCTCCAACCAACAAGATGTGTCTGATGATTGGGTTCCCTCAACGAATCTCCTTTGGGGAGATTCCACAGATTTGATGCTTAATAGTCCTACTATCCCAGCTACGACGGATAGTGATTGTGTGACTTCTAGATCGACAAAGGAAAGTATTACTGTCCTAGCTGCAACGGATAGTACCAATACTAGCACTAGAGAGGGGGAAACCCTTCCTAACCTTGAAGCTTCTACATCACGAGGCCTAAATGATGAATCATAGATAGACTCCCATGAATATGAATGGGATTCACTTTCAGATGCAACAATTGATCTAGACGTGGATATTATCCATACCTATAGTACCCAACCCGATGCAACTAACGATCCTAGTGTCAGACTAGAGGATTGCCCTCCTCAAATCGCCTTAGTAGACGACGCTTCGTTTGATAGGATGAGCCCCAATTAAGGTATCTTAGGAGAAGACTTGATGAGCTCCGATTATATGGTCACTAGAGATGACACCTTTCGCATTAACAACATCGAACCTACCATTGACTTGCCCCTTGTTCACTTTGACCTGATTGACTGGTCTCAGCGCCACCAAGAGCCCACATTCCTCACATTTCACAATGATTACGACATTGCTTGCTATCTGAATGCTCTCGAACCCGTGGCTTCTTCCACCAGTGAACCAACAACCAGCATGACAGAGCCTGATATTAAGTACCTCAGTCTCAAAACAAAAGACAAAAAGAAAAATAGGTCTGATGGCGAAAACCACTTTGTGGCAGTGTCAGAACCAAAAATAGTAAAAAGAAATGACGCATCCAAAGGTGAAAACCTCTTTGAGGCACCTAAGGATGGGGTACTTAATAACTTGCCAATCTATTTCCAGGATAGATCATCAATATTGATTGAACCAACAAAGCCGGTCAATCTAAACACAGAAGAAAATCCTCAGATAGTCCATCTTGCTCAGTCTTTATCAGAGGAAGAGACCAAGGCATATGTACAGTTTTTACAGAAAAAAAAAATTAATTTTGCATGGACCTACTCAGACATGCCAGGGCTTGACACAAATCTCATAATGCATCACTTATCTATAGCTCCAGGAGTCAAGCCAGTAAAACAGAGACTAAGAAAAATGCATCCACATATAGCTCTACTTGTCAAAGGAGAATTAGAAAAGCTTTTGAGAGCTGGATTTATTAGAGCCATCGATTATGCAGAATGGATCTCAAACATAGTACCGGTCTCTAAACATGACGGGTCCATTCGTGTCTGCACAGATTTTAGAGATCTAAACAAAGCCTGCCCAAAGGATGACTTTCCACTTCCAAACATTGACATGATCGTGGACATGACGGCAGGCTATGACATATATTCCCTAATGGATGGTTTCTCAGGGTATAATCAAATAAAAATAGCACCTGAAGATCAAGAAAAGACCGCATTCACTTGCGCATGGGGAACCTATTGTTGGAATGTTATGCCATTTGGATTGAAAAATGCGGGTGCTACATATCAAAGAGCTATGACAACAATATTCCATGACATGATGCATAAAAATATGGAAGATTATGTGGATGATACCCTGGAAAAATCAAGAAAAAGGGACACACACCTCAATGATCTGGAAGTAATCCTAGATCGTATGGAACAATTTCAACTCAGATTGAATCCAAAGAAGTGCGCATTTGGCGTCACCTCAGGCAAACTTTTAGGATTCATAATATCAGCATAAGGTATCGAGGTTGATCCCGAAAAGGTCCAAGCAATCCTAGATATGCCACCTCCTCGAAATATCAGTCAAATGAGAAGTCTTCAGGGACGTCTTCAATCAATTAGGAGGTTTATTTCTTAGCTTGCAGATAGAGCGCAACCCTTCAACAAGACATTGCATAAGGGTGCTTCTTGTGTTTGGAACGAGGAATGTCAAAAGAGCCTAGATCAGATCAAACAATACTTGGCTAATCCTCCGATCTTAATGCCTCCTATTCCAGGGAAACCATTGATTCTATATATCTCAGCTACAGACACTTCCCTGGGGGCATTATTGGCTCAAACAGATGATACTGGGAAAGAACGGGCCATCTACTATATCAGTCGTACTCTAGTCTCTTATGAGATCAATTACAATAATATTGAGAAGTCTTGTCTCGCGGTGGTGTTTGCTTCTCAAAAGTTGCGCCACTACATGCTTGCTCATACCATACACTTGGTTGCCAAAATTGATCCCCTTAAATACTTGCTTCGTAAGGCTGCCCTGACGGGTAGACTTGCTAAATGGATGATGGTTCTCACTGAATTTGACATAGAGTACGTTGAAAGGAAGGCAATAAAAGGACAAGCTATTGCTGACCAATTAGCTGATTTTCCAATCCAGGATAGTATGCCAGTCCAAGTGGAATTCCCAGACGAACACATCTTATATACCACTACTCGCACTTGGACAATGTTCTTTGATGGCTCCCGCATGCAAAATGGATCAGGTGCTGGAGTGTTATTTGTTTCTCCACATGGGTACAACATTCCGAAGTCTTATAAACTATTATTCCCATGTACCAATAATATTGCAGAATATGAAGCTTTAACTAATGGCTTGAAAATAGCTATAGAATGGAATATCACAGAATTACATGTCTTTGGGGATTCTCAGCTAATCATCAACCAAGTCAATGAAGAGTATCAAACCAAGGATGACAAATTGATACCCTATAAAAAGATGGTTGATTCTTTGAAACGCTATTTCACTTTTGTGACGTTTCAACAAATCCCTAGGACAGAGAACAAAGCTGCAGATGCCATGGCCACATTAGCTTCACTTCTTCAGTTGGAGACACATGAATCCAGATTTGAATTCCTGGTGGAAGAGCTACACCATCCCATCTTTGACTCATCTAAAAGTCGTGTCATTTGTGCCATTATCACACATGAGTCTTCCCGATATGGTGCTATCTATTCATTTCTTCGTGATGGCATCATCCCTGACACATTCACCCGCTCCGAACGCCGAAACCTCATCCGTAACGCCTCTCGCCACACCCTCATCTCTGGTGACTTATATAGAAGGGGTTTAGATGGGACACTCCTTAGGTGCTTGGAAAAGGAGGAATCCAACCAAGCGTTAGCTGACATCCACGAGGGCATTTGTGGTGGGCATTCTAATGGTCTTGCCATGGCCCGAAGGCTGCTTAGGGTGGGATATTATTGGCCCACAATGCAGATGGACGCAGTCACCTTTGCTAAGTCATGTGAAAAATGTCAGAAACACGGCAACCTGATTCATGCTCCGGGTAGGGAGTTGATTCCTTCTATTTCTCATTGGCCATTTCAGCGCTAGGCCTTTGATCTGGTTGGGCAGATTCATCCCAACTCATCAGGTGGACACAAGTTCATTATTACTGCCACTGACTACTTCACAAAATGGGTGGAGGCCGTACCACTTTTTGTTGCTTCAGGAAGGACCATTTCTTTGTTCATCTTGAATCATATCATTTGCCGATTTGGAGTGCCTTCTGAGATCATTACTGACAATGGAGGTCAATTTAAGAATAAGGACCTAAAGCACCTATGCAAACAGTTTAAAATCAAGCAACATTGGTCCTCCATATATTTCCCACAAGGAAACGGACAGGCAGAAGCTTCTAACAAAACCATTCTTAAGATTCTTCATAGAACAGTACACAAGAATGGTAGGGATTGGCACTTACAAATCAATCCAGCACTATGGGCTTACCGAACCAGCATTCGCACACCTACAGGAGCCACTCCTTTCTCTCTCACCTATGGCGCTGAAGCAATATTGCCTTTAGAAGTCGAGATACCATCCCTTAGAGTCTCACTCAAAGGTTTGATTACAGATGAGGATTACCGCGTCATGAGGTTACAGGAACTAGAACTTCTAGATGAGAAGCGTAAGGCTTCCTTTGATCATATGAGAGTGTATCAGAAGTGTATGTCCAAGGCATTCAACAAGAAGGTTCGCCCTAGAGAATTTCAAATAGGTGATCTTGTTTTACGAGAAAACCCTAAGAACCAACAAAACAGAGAGCAAAAGGGCAAGTTTGAACCTAACTGGCTTGGACCATATGTCATCACAGCTGCTTTTGGTACTGGTGCGTATTTACTGTCAGATCCTGATGGAGAACAGCTCCCTGATCCCATCAACATTGTGCACCTTAAGAAGTTCTATCCTTGATGCCCGTTCTGTCTGGGGGCATCCTTTGTATATATCTTATTGGTCCTGAAAAAAATTCCAAAAAAATTCATATATGATGCTGAAAAAATCCTAAAAAGCATAAAATGTCCTGAAAAAACACAAAAAAATCAAAATATTCAAAAAAAATAAAAAAAATAGAAAAAGTGCCTTGGTGAAAACCTAGCAATAGGTGCCTTGGTAGCAAAAATCCAAAAAATTGAAAAAATGAAAAAAGAATCCAAGTGGTGAAAACCTGGAAACAGGCGCTACTTGAGGCCTTTGTACCCCTATTTATTAGCATGCGTCCTCTACACTTAGCCACCTTCCATCATGCCTTGACCTTATTTGGCCTAGTCTGGAATTGGTCTTTGTCTTTGTCTAGGGGGCATAACTGTTCGCATAGGTCCTTTTGGTGCGTTTGTCTCTTGGGGCATTTCACAACAGGTGTTTTTCAACACCACCTCAAACAATGTTTTTCAACATTACCCTTGCGTCGAGTGTTTCTCAACACTTATCAGATGTCTTGCCTATAGTCTAAGTATGATGCGATATTTCCCATTTGCAGATAAGATACTCAGAATTTGACTCTATGACCAACACACACGCACTTAAACAATCAACTCGATAACGACATGATGACTTTATTTTTCTTTGTGTGCTGTCTATGAGGATTTCTTTGATGAGTGATCTCTCCCTGAGAATTTTTCAATGATGCATAGCTAGAAGACTGAGGGTATGAGAACATGTTTTCTTTCTTTATCTGCTTGTGGGTATATTTTGTTGGTCCTAACTGTCATGAGCATTTATGATGGTCCTACTTGACACTATGGATTGACGAGGTATTATCCTTGACTGTTATGCGAGTGCATGCTTCTAGTTATCCTGACTTTCATGTGTCTTGATACAAGCATAATCTTGCCATATCAAACTTAGGTAATCTTACTGCATTAGTCATCTTGACCTATATGTCTTTGATGCCTAGGTGAGATTTCCACATTTCTATCTGATAAAGATCATATTCATATCCACATAGTTATGCTAGTGTGCATTATATGATCTTACGACGCTACCAATAACGCTCAATGATGATAATTAGATGTCTATAAGTGTTGTGACCTTGCAAGTCAACCACTTTCATAGTAGCTTGCATTTTAAGGGTCATGTTAGATTAGTTTTGCACTTTGCATATGGAGAGAGCTTTCCTTTTTATCATCTACGGACTAGTTGGTCAACTGTGCTCATTTTCTGATTCTTCTTGATCACATCTTTCATTTCTGGTCTTTCATATCACATCGTTTTCTATCCATTTTCAGACTCGAAATCGAAATCCAAGTCACATTTTCAAGTTTTCTCATTCTTCTGAGCAATTGACTAACCTTTTGAGGCATAATTCTTAGATCTTTGATGGAATTTCTTCCTTCCATGTCTTTCAAATTTTCTAGTCTTTCATTCGCTCTATTTCTAGTCTTCTATTTCTATTCTTCTATTTCCTCACTGGGGCATGTTTCACCGCCTAATGGTTACCCTATTGACCTATACCTTCGATTATGATCTCATTTTGATTTGATCAAATCCTTATCAATTCGTTGTTCTCCTCTCTACCTGATTTTGATTTCGATTCCGAGGGGGCAGTACCTATGGGATTCTCATCCCCAATTGCTTGATTCTCTTGATTCAGACATCTTTTGTGAGCCGTCGCTCAAATTTGAGATTCTTATCTCTTACTTTGAATGTGATCCCGAATCGACCTCATGTTCAAAGGCCTTTGTTTATGCTTTGTCCGGATATGATCCCGAATCGACCTCATATCTGAGTTGTTTTGTAATCCCAAATCGATCTCACATTTCAACTTCATTCTGTAACTACATGTGTTCCCAAATCGATCACACATTAGTCAAAGAGGGGCAAATGTATGCACCCAAAAATGGTCGCCTAGACTTTGGGCCCCATTTATTCAATTTATCAATCCTGAATCATTTTGATCAATAATCAATATTTTGAACATTATCAATCTCTTGATCAAATCTTAATTTCGATCATATATTGGATTTTTATCCTTGGGCTAACCATTTATCCTAAGTCTTTATTTAATTAAAAGGAATATTTCCTCCCCTTTCAATTAAATAAAAAGCCCCACTTTCCTCTTATCCTAAGTTGCACAAATAAAGCATTATTCATATTTTATAAAAAGGGAAAAAGCACTTTTTGTCTCACATGAGGCTCAAAAGTCAACACTTCACTCTCATTGGAGGATGTTTGTGCACATGGATTGCTCCTCTTTCAAGCTCCACCGCTGATTAAGACTTTTTTCCTCTTAATCTCCATGGTCCATTTCACCTCATTTCTTATAAAAGGAGAGCTCTCTCCTTCATTTGCAGATCCATATTTCATGCTATTGTTATGCTGCAGGTTTTGGAGCTCTCTTTGAAGACACTCAAGCTTTGAAGCCTTGACATTTTTAGTTGCATTTCATAATAGTTTTGCTTTCATAGTTACATTCATGGCATCATAGATTAGATTTCCTTTTATGCAATAGAATAAGCTCACATAGTTTAAATAGGAGGCATTGTAATCCATTGCTATTTCCCTTCATAGCTTAGTTTGTACTTCCATTTTCATAGCATAGCTTGCACATTTGCATCTTCATCTTAGTTGCATTGCATTGCATTTCATATTGGATTCTTGGAGATATTGGCATTGTTGCCCTTGTCTTCATTGTGAATCTCTCATTGTATGGTTGACTAGCAAGGTCACCTTCTTGTAGCTCTAGCTGAGAGCAAAACTCATAGTCCCTTGCAACTCCATGCATAGAGAGCTATGAGCCGCTTTGTGAGGCCTCATTCTTGAGCAACCTTGCATGTAATGGTTCATAGAAGTGCATATTTTAGTGTGTACAATTATCATGGTCTATTTCTATTTCATAATAGATTGGGACTCTTCCCCACTTCAATCACAAATAATTACAATTAATAATCTAAGGTTTATCATTTGACATGTAATGTATAATATTAAACATTAAAGCCTTAGCATTTCATATTTAATGGTTAAAGTCTAATATTTATTTTCTATTTAGTATAATATATAAACTTGACATTTACATCAAAGATACAATGTTACCCTATAGTTCTTAGTACCACAAAAAATAAGGTTACTATCATCGAGAATAGTATATATCAAAATAAAAAAATAGATAGCTATTACAATCATTCCCATACTATAAAAAGAGACACTATTCTAGTCACTAATTAAACTTCATTGGTTCTAAGATCCATCCAAGTTTCCCATCCTTTCCCACCTTCCATCCATTTTAAAATCTTGTTATTATGAATGTGTATGATAGATGGCTGAGCTAGATGTGGGATTCTAGGTCATTAGGGAACGACTGGTGGAGGAACAATAGAAATAGGAATGGATTTGATAGGAATGATATTGTCTCTCCTTGCTTTATCCATCATTTCATGTAATTACCTCTTTAGTTAGTTTAGTTCTTGATCAAATGCAGTGGCCCTAGATTGGTTCTTCTCAGTTGTGTATCCGTATGAAACCTCTTCCTTGAGCATTTGAGTAGCACCATCATTCTAGAAGTCAAAACATTTCTTTTCTTCAATCTTCAAGATCATAGTCACCTGCATAGCAACATCATGATGTATGAGCCTTTGAAGATACTCGATAATGTATCTTTCTCTACTTTGAAAGATATAGTTGTTACGTAATTTCCAAATGACACATAATATCTCAAGAAACAGTGAAGACCAAAAAGTATTGCAGTAATTCTTAAATCCCAAGAATGATCCAAATATGATATGCATGATACTGAAGTTATGGTGCAATCCTAAACAAATAATGCCCCAAACCTCTTTGAAATAAAACTAGACAAAAAAGATGTGATTAATAGAATCAATTCCTTTACAAAAAGAACAGATATTGATGTCACCATTAGGCTTCTTAACTTTTAATTTATGCATAAAGAAAAGCCACATGAAACATGCTTTTTTTGGCTACATAGGTTTATGCCATAAGGAAGAAAGGTGCTTTCTCCATTTAGTGGGTTCTATGTTTAGATTCCAGCAAGAGTTTCGATCATCATATTTTTCATGGATATAAGTGAGGAGCTTATAAATTATCTTGGCTTTGGTGTTGGGAAATTTGGTACCATCTGGTCATATAAGGTGGGGAATCCTATCATTATTTACCACATAGTCCCTTGGTAAATTAAGTTTGTTACAAGCCTCCCTCAACACAACATAGGTCCTTTAATGAGTTTGAGGAATATCATTTTTTTTTTCCAAAAGTCCAATAAACTGATAAGTCTTCCATCTTGTATGATATCATAGAATTTTCTAATTCCCTTGTAGGCCCATTTCCTAGCTAAACATCCCGAAGAAGAGAAAGAGATTTATCCCCATGTTTGAGGTTCCACAAAATTCATTTTTCTCCATGCATCTTATTTCTTTCATCAATGACATTATTATTAATCAAAATTCTAATACTTTCCCAACATTTCTAGATAACTTTAAACACATTAGAACCTAGAACTTTAATAGAAAAGTTAGTAGATAGAAGGTCATTAATGTGTAGTCCTTTCGAGGAGGATTTTGTTAGCTAGAATGGATTTGGAAATATTATTCTTGATTAGCACCTTCCAAGGCTAATTACCAATTGTGGATTTAGCAATCCATTTAACAACTAATGTAAGACCTTAACTTCTTAGGTCCTTTAGCCCTATTCCCCCAGGTTCCTTACTCATTGTACACCATTTCCAATTAACCCCATGTCTTTTTTTATTTCCTCTATCATTAGACCACATAAAGTCTCTCACATTTTTCTCAATTTAATTAAATTGTGCCTGATTGAGCATCTAGGCTAAAGAATAGTATGTGGTGTATGATGATAAGACGTTTTGGAAAACCTGAACTCTACCTACAAGAGAAAGGTAGTTTGAGTTTTACTTGCTCAATTTTTTTATCAATCTTATCTTTTATCCAAGTCCACATATCTCTCAAATTGGGGCTGACTGAGAAGGGGATTCCCAGATACTTCACTTGGTGATTTGGACCTCCCCAATTGAGATAAAATGTATTGCACCAACTAGGTGGGTGATCAATCCATCCTCACTTAATTGAATTAGGTAGTAATACCTTGCTTCTTGAAGTAGCACATAATAGGTCTAGCTTGTTCATGAGATTAAAAATATATTCTCTTCAATTTCAATTATAATTTTTTTATCATAAACAAACAGAATGTTGGATAGTTCTTCCCTATTAGGGAGATTGATAAATTTAACTTTGGGGGAAAGTGAGTCCTCTTTGAGGAGGTAATATGTTGCGATGAAAAATAATGTAGGGGCCAATTGGCATTCTTGTCTAATAGAATTGGATAACTCAAATGAGGAAGATCTCACACCATTCATTTCCACCGATGCTTTGGCTCCATTCAAGAGATTAAGGACCATTTGGAAAAAATAATTAGGAAAAATAAAACTCTTAAGAATCATCTTAATAAAATTCCACTCAATTTTATCATAGGCTTTCTCATATTCTAGAAGAAACATGCAGACTTGTTGGTTAGATTCTCTATCCCATTCCATAGTCTCTTAGAAAGTGACCAAGTTCTCAAAAATATACCTACCCTTTACAAACCTCATTTGAGTAGGGTTGATCACATAAGGTAGGATATTTCTATTATAAGGGCTGAAATTTTCATCAATATTTTGTATGAAATGACTTTCATTCAAAAGAGTAATAGGTCTCCAAGTTTTTATTAATATTATATCACTCTCTTTGGGGATTAATTTAATAAATACTAAATTGATATTAGGTCCAAGATATTTCCTGTAAATGGATTTATTATATATCTACTAAAGTTCACTCCCAATCTAGATAATGTTGTTTTTGTAGATTTCTACAATGATACCATCCTTCCCAAGGGCCTTTTTGTTAGTTAATGCTTGAATGGAACTATTGATTGCTCTTCAACAATAATAGGTTTATCTAAGAAATATACTTCATCAAATGAAACCTTTCTAGGAATAATGTTCTTAATTTTGGATAGGGCATTCTCCATATTGTTACCAACATCTTTAGTAGAGAATATATTACTGTAGTAAGCAACAAAATCCTGTAGTATATCCCCTTGAGAGTTAAGAAATTTCCTTTCCTTTGAAATTCTATCAATCTTATGTCTCACCTCTTTCGCTTTGAGGATTCAAAAAAAAATCTATATCCTTAATTATGATGACTTATCTAGTTAAGCCCAACCCTAGTTTTGTCCTCTTGAATTTAGATGTTCTATAACTTCTTGAGTGCATCTCTAGATTGAGTAACGGATTCTTTGGCCTCAACATTGGCTGGATTGTCTTGTAGAAATTCTTCGGCCAAGTGTCCTTTTCTTTTGTCTTCCCAACAACCTGAAAAAAGGTTTTCCAACTAGTAATATTTTGATACCATCTTTCAATGGCATTGTCATGTTTTAAAACCTTCAAATTGTACCATCTGATAATACTAATTGTTGTATCAACATCCTCATATTTATAAAGGTTAGTATCTAGGGAAAAACCTTATTTCCCTTATCAACATTGGAAATTTATCCAAATGAAAGATGTCACAGAGAATGGGATGGTTATTAGAGATGGTGTAAGATGTATTGTTGATACTAATCCCATCATTGTCTTTTTTAAAGCTGAATGTATCTCTATTAAAATAAAATTTATCTAGTCTGCAAAAACTTCTCTTGTTACCCTTTAAAAAATAGACCAGGCATGCCAAATGCATTTGTTACAGTTCTTGTTACCAGCCAAAGGATCAAAGAGTTTTTTCTTGTTAATCATTTTGCTCCAAAAATATTTCTCATTCCCATTCCACTCAAACTTGTTGCCACCATATTTGTCTTGAGGTGATTCTATCATATTGAAATCTCCACCAAAGATCCATGGGATTTCTTCCAAATAAAACATCCATTTCCATAAATTTATTCTATCTTAGTGGTCATTCATAACATATATATTGAACAAATACCAAATTCTTGACCATTAATCTTGAATATGATCCAAACTATTCTATGGAAAGGGGAGCATCCCTATCTAGAGATGTGTTTGCTCCAATATTTAGGACCAACCAGGGTGGAATCTCCTCCTTTTCATTTTTTTATGGGAAGTGCTAAAGCATTTGGAATCCTTCCAGATACATTTTAAACTGATTTTTAGAGAGAAACCCATAACTTTTACCTCTTGAAGAATTAGTATATCATTTTCCTTGTTCATAATAAGTTATCTCTTAATAATATATTTCCTATTGGGGAACTCAAGTCCTATAACGTTCCAAGATGCACATTTTTATTCCATGGGAAACATTAACTATCAGTATCCATGTGGGCCTTGAAGCTCCTATAGCAACTAGGAAGTTGTTGTTTGGGGTGCTTAGTACCTGTATTGATGCAAGAGGGACCTACTAGCCTCCCTTTTTTTTCTTATTTACTATTTTTGAGCCATCCACATTTAGAGCCAAGGTTTCAAAAGTCCTTTTTGATTTCTTGGTCCTAACTCCTTTTTTTTTCTAAGCATTGAACACAAAATATTTTGGTACCTCCTAAGAGTCATTCATGGGAAAAATAGCCAATTATCTAATGTCTCCTTCTTACAATTTCTCAATGCCAGGACTCTCATGAGAAACAACATTTAACTCTCCCTCATGAATTTTGATGGCACCATGGGTGGGAATGACATTCTTGGAGATATAAAATTAGCGAGGTTCGGGGAGGGGAGGTGGAGGGGGAGGAGCTAGGAAAACCATTAGGGAGAAGTCAAAGAGCTTCTCCTCATTACCATAAGTTTTTTGTAGGGATTCCAACCCAATACTAGATGCTAAAGCATCAAACAATCCAAATAGTTTCCCAACCATGTCCCTAGACCTCTCCAAGGTCTCAGATTCCTTTTCAAAACTACCATCCATACCAACATCCCTATCAAGGAGGGAGGGTCAAATAGACGATTCCTTAGGCAATTCTTGCATAAAAGGGATGAGATGGGGGATTAAGGGTTTATTAAACTCATAGGAGTTGTTGTATCTATACTTAGGATAAAAAAATATTCTAAATTTCTCAAGGGCAAGTTGTTGAGCAATTTGTGTCACATATTTAGGATAAGAAATTTGGGTTTCCAGACCAAAGTTAAGGTTGGAGACATTGGGAAGGTTTTGAACATAATGAAGACCCTTGTTTATGTCAAACACATGTAGTTTATCTATCAATGCAGAAAAGTATAGAGTGAGGAACCTTGTAGTTTTTAAGCAGCCTAAGAATCATCTAAGCTTCCCTCTCAAAATTATTTGAACAATTGTTGCATGATGTTTAGGGTAAAAAACTAGGGTTCCATTTTTCTTATTTTTAGATGTTACAAAAGGGTTTTTTTTTAATCTAACCCTAGAATAGCCAAAATGAAATTATCAAGAGGCGGTTTTGGAGAATCAACTCCTGTAATTTTAGAGCAATTTATTCGACACATAAAGTCATTCATGAGGAAATTTTAGCCCTTTCGTGCTCTCGCTGGATTAATATTGGTAAGCTCCTTCCGTATTTGTGGAATTTTATTCCCCATGCCCCAAAATCTATTAGTTATGTGATTATGATTGGCAAAAATGACAACCTCCTACGACATACCGATGTTAGGGTTCTTTTTTCCTTGAATCTTGGTCTTGATCTTCCAAAAATTATTCATTTTGATTTGGAAGACCATCTTGTTGCAGTTTTATATTACATCCTAGGTGGTATTAACACATGTTTTTGTGCAAAAAGGAAGGTCACATGAGAAATTCATGCCCTTTAATAAAAAATAAACTAACTTCTAACCCTATTAATCATGAGGTAAACAAAGAAAGTAACTCTAATCAAACCCAAGGTCACTTCTCACCCTTCTATCAATAAATCCATTTCAATGGATCCAAAAACCATCAACAATAAGCTAGACCAACTTAAGATAGCCTTCTCCAGTAAGAATGAACCATGTATGTTTGACAAATATAAGAGTCTTCCAAATATTTAAAACCTTCCCAATGTCTAATATTTATTTTAACCCGTGTTTTTATATAAATATTCATACATACATTTAATAATATTTATATGGCCATAAATATAGTAAAATAACATTTTTTTATATTTTTTATTTTCTAGCTTTTGAAAGCCAATATTATTATTATCCATTTTAGAAAAGTAATTTCTTTATTTTTTCTTAGTTGAATTTAATAAATTAAAATAAAGAAAATCAATCTTTAATTTTTCTATCTTAATTAAATAATCACTATGAAAGTACAATAATTATTACTTTATCAAAACATAAACATAAGAACATAAGTTTTTATGAGAAAACATTTTATCTTTAAAAAAAAAAAAAAAGTAAATCAATTTCTTCTAAAATTTTAACTAACCATAATATAATGTATATCAAATCAAACTAATTTCTCCCATTTTCAATTAAACATAAAAACATGTACACTCATAAAACATGATTGGTCAACACTCATGCATTAGAATTAAACTATATACAAATCCAAAAATGAATGCATCTGGATGTGTGCAAGATTCTCATCATGAACATTGATGCTAATTGGCTAGGTCACATCTACTTCAACCATGTCCTTGTCTTCAACTTTTCACTTGCACTCATTCAAACTCGAATCTTTGATAATAAGTTAGTCAAATAATCAATAATCATAATACATAAATCATAATAACAATCCATTATCATCATATAATCTAACATGGATACATTATAAAAAATACATCTAACATATAGATACATCTAACTATCATCTATAAACAACACAACAACAATACTTGGATCAACACATGTTGATGGTCCAATGGTGTATTTAGTTTTTCATACAATATAGTGTCAAGTCTATGCAAGCAAAAATGTAGAAATATGATAGTCTTGTTGTAGCCACTTAATCTCTCAAAAATTATTATTAAGAAATTCATGAACACAACTCCTTCAATTATCATCAAAGTCAATAGGTAAAAACTTATGTTACTATTTTCTAAATTTTTTAATAAAATTACAACAATTCAATATTTAAATTCAAACACTTTATTCTATAAAATAATCAAATTTTAAAGTTAAATTACTTTATTTAATGAGCCAAAAATATTAAATAAATCATAATATTTAACTACTACCTATTTGTATTTCTAATTATTATCTTAAAACGTAGTTTAAGTTAAAATTTACTTTTATATCATTCATATTAAAAATACATATTCTATGTATAATTAATTCCACTTACGTTTATACTAAATGAATTAAAAAAATCCACACTTCTCAAGTTATCTCTATTTGAGTAATTCTATTTTATTGAAAATCAAGTATCATTAATTGCTATTTATTGTACTGTATTCATATATCTTTAGTTGTGGCTTTTTTTCATCGACAATTTGTGGATTTCCCTCAACTTCCATGCAGAGGTTTTGATGCCAACTCTCGAGGTCCTCACCAACCAAATTATGATGATCCGGTCCAGGAAAGATCCAATTCATGTTAATGCACAAATGGATGAATGCGCATAGTTGTTGTTAGATGAATGAAAGCCAATCACTATATGGTATTGTTGTGACATTTATCACACCTCGCCCTTCTGTGATGGGGCCCCTATCCTTTCTTTGATCGCTTCCCCCCTATTTTTGTTCTTGTCTTGATAGCTCTAGTTTCAGTCTCCCAGGAAGTCCTCTGTTCCTTTTGAGGAACACTAAATTTTGTCAAGTTCTGGATCGGGTTTTCTTTTGTTTCAATTTTTGAGATGCCCCCTAAAAATCTTGGGATTAAGTAGAGTTTTGAATTTTGAGTTTTGAGTCTTTTGAGCAGAAACGAGTGTGAGAGGAACCAATTTTCAAAAAGGTAAAGTGACGATGTAGGAATCATGGTTGCATATAGAACACCGAAATTGACCCAACGTTGCTATCCAAGATGACATCGCAGAAAGTGAAGAAGGGGGACTGGGTGCTATTCTGAATCTGCGAATATGAGTGCTATTCGGCGAGTGAAGACTTCAAAGTGCCTCCAAGCCGCGTCACAATAGACAAGAAGATTTGGAGGCAATAAAGGTAGTCCTGTATCTCAGGGCGGTAATCTGCATGCAAAAGAAATTATGTAAGGCTCAAAAAAGTCTTGTGTAACCTCGCATACACCTCCAGCATACATTAGAAAGCCTTCTCCAAGTTGCAAAGAATCCACTCGGGTCGAGACATTGTTCCTTTTGGATTATGCGATGGCAATAAGAGGCGATCTCCTCATGCGGGTCCAAGTGATGTACTCAAGGTAGAAGAAGTGTACATGAAAAAACTTAGGACCCCAAACACAAACGGTTTGTGATTGGAGGATTCAGCGCCATAAATTTGCAAAGAGACATTCACGGTGGAGTCCAAGACTAGCGGAGCGCATTTCAACACGAGCAGGGGCAACACTAACAATAATCCTCGACCCAACATGATTTGCGCCCACGGCGCATTTCTAAGGTAGTCACGGAACATGGAAGAAGTAACCATCCTCGACTCCACACAATATATGCTCACGACACAAAATGGAAGCAGTGAGTGAACGTAAAAAAATGAAAAGTCCCCCACTCATGCTAAAATGCGCCCATAGCGCAACATAGGCTCAGTCACGGAGGATAAAAAAAGAACAAAATCTTTTACCCGGGCCAAGATGCGCTCAAGGCGCAAATCGGAGGCAGTCACGGAATGTGACAAAAGGAAAAATCCTCAACTCCATGCAATATGCGCCCAGGGCGCGTTCTTGGGGCAGTTATGGAATGTAAAAAAAATGAAAATCCTCGACTCGACACGACACGCGCCCAGAGAACATTCCCAAGGAAGTCACCGAGAATGGAAACAGAAGAAAAGTCCTCCACTCACGCTAATTTGTGCCCAGAGCGTAATGAGGAGGTAGTTAAGGAATGTTTGAAAGAACAAAATCCCCGACCCTTGCTTATATGCCCTTGGAGCGCAAAATGGAGGTGGTTAGGGAATATTGAAAAATAGTAAAATCCTTAACTCATGCCAAGATGCGCTCAAGGCGCACTTCGTGCTTAGTCACAGAGAATGAAAAATATTAAATTCAAAGAGGTGAAAATTCTAAAGTTTGGAAAGGCAAATTTTTTTTGAATCTTGGAGGTTTTGAAACGAAATTAAAATTTCAGAAAACGTTGAAAAGTTTGAAAAATTTATAGAAATTGAAAATTTCTAAAATTGACCGGAAAATTCCAAAATCTTAAAAATGGAAAAATTTGAAAATTCAAATCATCGGAATTTTGGAGAATTGAGGAAAAATCCAAAAATCTTAAAATTTTCGAAAGCGTGGAGAAAAAATAATTTTTTTGAAACTTGGAGAATAAAGCAAGAAATAAATCAATTTTGGATTCAAAATTAAAATTTTAATTGAATATTAAATATTAATTTTTTATTAATATTTAATTAAAACACAAAAAAATGATAAAATCAATAAAAATGAAAATTCATGAAAATGGAAATTGTTTTAAATATTTTTTATTTTATGTTTTAAAATTTGAAATTAATTAAATATTGATTTTATTGATATTTAATTAATCAACCAAGAAAAATAAAAAAATAAAAAATTGCTTTTGGATTTAAATTCTCAAATTAATTAAAAATTGAATTAATATTTAATTGATTAATATTTTAAAGAAATCAAAAAACCAAAAGGAAGGAAATTAGATAAAACTTCTCTATGAAGTCGAGCACTTAAATTAGAAATTGCCAAGAAGCTGAAAAAAAAACAATGACAAATGGCAAGGAATCTCTTTGAAAACTTAGAATCTACTAAATTTAGTGCTTTGTTTTAAAGCAACTTTTCAAGGTTCCCAAGTCTATAAAAGAGACTCTCTCCCAATTCATTTTTTCACACACAAATTTTGAAGAGCAAGCTAAGCAGAGAGATCGAGAAAGAGAGTGAATTTCTTATTGAGCTTAGTATATTTTCTTGGAGAGAGAAAAGGAGAAGCGTAGATTTTCTTGGGAAGCGTGAATTTTTTTTCTTCAAAAATTGTAGCTTTCTAGGAAAAGGGGATTTATTTTCAGTAAGTGGGAAGGATTGTGAAAATTCCAGGGGAAAATACAGAAACTTCCAAAATTCTGAAATCTTCTTTTCTGGAGAAATTATTTTAGTTTTTATTTTCCTGCATTCCCTTATGTCTGTTTCTTTTCTATTTTGCAGGAGAACAAGATGACAGAACCTAGAGGAACAAACATGACCAGGAGGAAGCTAATAAAGAATGAGCAAAGTAAATTCTATCCGGAGTCCAAGATCATGTCAAAGTTATCAGAAGTCAGTGATACCAACCTCGGAGGTGTGGACCTGAATGAATTCCATAGAAGGATATTTGGATATAAAGAGCATCATCCGACACACCTAGCCAGCCAGATTGTGAATAGTGGGATGGTGGCTGCAGCTGGATTCCCTCTTGCCTTCCAGCATCCTGAATTTATCATGGTGTGTGTAAGGCACTACTAGGTGAGAGACAAAATAATCAGAGATGCTGATGGAAACTTACTTGCAGACCTTTCTCCACCAACTATTTTAGAGGCCTTCGAAATTCCTTCCTCTCGAAGATTGGTGATGAAAACTAAGGACCAAGTAGAAAGAGTCTTCACTGTCGGAGTCCAGTATTATGAGGAGATCATCAACAACAAGTGGTTGAGAAAGAACAGATCTCATTTTTCCAAGCTCCCCAAGGAGGTAGTGTGGCTAGATTTCCACCAAGAATATAGGGACATGATAATGATGTTGAGCAATATATTTGGCCTACCTTAGTCTTACCTCTTCGAGAGTTGGATCTAGTACTTTATTAAGTAGGTAGTGGAAGAACATAATCATGTGGACTAGGTAGGGTTGATCAGTGACAACCTGAGAGAGCAATTAGAAAGCTTGCAGCAGACAAAAAAATTCTACATGAGTTTGTACGTCATCTACATGCTAGCATGAGCAACAAGATATGAAGGGCTGAGATGCAAAGGAGAAATCGAGAGTGGAACTCAGCGGTTGAAGTATATGATTGCTATCCCCAGTTGCGTCTGCATGCAATTGATGATTATGTCTAAGTCAATGATGCATTTGCAATACGTATTGCATGAACTTTGCAAAAGAAGCTACATGTGAGATGTTGACAGAATCCATAAAATTGGTGGAAGAATACAGGGCATGTTTTATCCAGTTTCCTACTTTTTATTACATCAAGCTTCAAGGATTCTCAGGGTAACCATACAAGCTTCCTAGGTATCTGACAGATAAAATGGTCCTGCTAGAGATTACCTGATAGCTGATTGTCTACGAAAAGATTCAGAAAGGAAAGAAGAAATCGAGACTTGATTTTCTAATTTCCATAGGCATAGATGAAGCTGAAATGAGCACATCCCTAAAGGTGGCTAAAAATTCCCATGAGGAATTATCATTCTTCCATCTTCCTCTATATACATAAAGGCTAAACTTTGATGCTTACAGTTCAAGATACAGTCAGTGGCAGGGATCAGATATCAACGTATAGCGCACCTTAAGGATTTTTGGGTAAATGCTACAGATGAGCACGAAGTGAAGAAAAAGATGCACTCCAAATTGCCACTGAACCTGATTAGAGCATGCAAGACTTTTCATATTCCTGACCAGATGGAGGAAGAATTAAATGTGGTCCAGAAAGGATATTACCCCGAAAAGAGAGAAATTAGTACCTATGATTGGTCAAGGAAAGAAGTTCTAGACCTTGACACGTTGTCTAAACTGGTCTTGGATTTCACTAGGTACTGGATTGGGAGGCAATTGAGCAAGGTAGCCATACCAAAGGAATAATGGACATACTAGTTGATGGGTCATCAAACACTGAGGGATGAAAGACCAAGGCATCCAGAGGGAAGAGCAATGGAAGAAGGAGAAATTCCATCAGGTAGTGTAGAGCGCAGGAAGGAGAAGGGTACAGCTCAAGAAAAGCATACAAAGAGGAGATAGGATCTTCACGTTGAAGAACCATAATGGAAGAGATTAAGGTCTGAGGATGCACTATCTTCACCTAGCCAAACTCTCAGTGTGCAGGAAATAGGAGCATTCACCCGGTACAAAGGAGAGGCAAGTGAAAGAAGAACGCAACAAGGAGAACAACGTATGACTAGGCTGATACAAGATAGATTAAGCATGAATGCCAATTAGAAGTTCATGCTAGGGAGAAGTCATGAACAGGATGTGACAACAGAGGAGATTCTCAGTGTCTTCTTCAAAAGGATAATTGAGGAAGAAATCCATGAGGTACAAGTAGAAGTTCGAGCAGCAGAGGAGGAGATTCCCACCACAGAAGCAATTGCTCTTGAAGCAATGGAAGAAAGTCCTAGAGCCAAGGAGATTGAAACTAGAGTAGTGCAAGGACATGAATAGTTAGCAATAAAGAGGCACCTGAATAAAAATGTTCCAAAGTGGCTTAGGTAGAGGATTTAGAGAAGCTAGGAAAAGGAGGTAGACCCTATGGTTGAGTTACAAGAGATTCTGGATCGAATTAACCGATCAGGAGAAAAGGGAAAATAAAAGAAGCTCACCAAGGTCCTGAGAGGAGAATCCAGATCTAGAATTCTGTAGATAGCAACTCCAATAGTCGATAAGACCAAAGATCAAATTGCCCTTGAGGAATATCACATAACAGATGTTGATCTTTGCAGGCCTCACGAGAATAGGTCATGGAGGAATTTGATCATTCGACATAAGCTGTCAAGGATAAGATGAGGAAGTTGGAAGAAAAATATTAGAGGAAGAAGGAAGAGAACGGGGCTTTATGTGCATACATTGATATCTTACCTTGCCCAGTTTGAGAAGAAGATTCGTCTTTCATTCTACCACCAGCTCTTCCAACCGAGTCAGTGAGGCCATCGATGAGATTAGAAGGATTGCGTAGGGTGAAAAGACTTGGATTAAGGGGATTGAGGATGAGGCCTACATCCACGCTGAGGAGTTACTTTGAACTCACGATAAGGCATTGGCCATCCTTTCCTGAATTTGTTGCATAGAGGAGACTTGGGAAGATGAGCATATTTATCAAGATTAGGCAATATCTGACTTGTAGGACCTGATGGAAACCACTAGGAAAATCTTGGTTGATAGCAAGGTCATCGAAGAAGGAGCATATGATTTCTATCGGTGGTATGGTGTAGTTCTCTTGGAAAAGGACATGTTTAAACATTTCAGTAAGGAGTCAGTTCGATTGAAGAAAATACTTGATAATATCCAGTGAGAGCTCTCCAATACCATTGCATCACTATGGTTAGAAAGGTTGGTTGAGGAGGAAATAACGATGGACAACATGAAGGGGAGACTGGAGGATTTCTTTAGACTTAACTCTTTAATGCATAGTGGACATATGTGCAATGTTCATTTATGACACCTCACTCTCTTCTTGAGCATGCATGTATAGTGGGCATTTATTACCCACTATGGTAGTGGATTCTTTTTGCATTGATGTAGATTCTTTTTATGTGACCTAACCCTAATTAGGGCTGAGATGAAAAAATATGGGCCATTGGTTACTATTTTGATATGGGCCTTTTGCTTTTTTGAGGACCTATATAAAGGCCTCTTCTTCTCATTTGTAAGAGAGTGAATTTTGAGATTGTTTCTTATGAGCTATTGAGACAATAAAACTTTCATTGAAGTGTTGTGATCATTTGATGTGTCTTAATGATTTCTTGGTTTCATAATTGTCTCAATTAGATTAAGTTTAGTAGATAAAGTGTTATGAATATTTTGGAGAATATGATGATGTTTTGATGAGTTCCTGTGGTTCATAATTTTTATGTTTTAGTGATTCTAAATCATCATGTAAAGTTAGCCTGAACCCCCTATCCATGTGCTTAAATTCAATCATTCATACAAACCTTTGAAGATTGCACCAGTCCACATGTAGTTGTAGCTTGACTTGGAAAAGAGGGAGTTGGTAATTGAGGAACTCATCCATCATCATACTTTACTTGGCTATCATTACCCTTAGGAGTAGATTATAATCTCTGAACCCTAAACCCTCTTTCATTTATGCATATCTGGTGAAAACCCAAAAAAAATAGTACTTAATTGCAAATCTTTGGATAGTACCCATATTCATCGTGACATAAAGAATTGAAGAAACGTAAGGCCCCTTGTGATCATCAAAAAATCACATCAACACCGAGCTTATCCACAAGTATAGGAACCCTGGAAGTTACCATATGATCTTCTTGCAATCTTAGCATATATGATACTTTTTTCAAGGGAGGATAAGATATCTTGATATTTTGTTCTACTGTTTGGTGAGTCATAAAACACGCATCAAAAAAAACTGACACTAGAAGGAGGTCCTATACTGCAAGACATAATTTTTCATGTCATGAATTGATATGGTGCTTTCGCATAGAGACATCATACCAGTTTTACAGCCTAATCTTAGATTTGGAGATGACCAAGAAGACACCATCATAGGATTGAACTCACTCACCTAGAAAGTTAAGAGAAGTGCAGCTGAGTATATGCAAGTGAGCTTTGTGTTAGAAGAAGAAGAAGAAGAAGAAGAAGAGAAAGCTCAAAGGATCAAGGCGGCTATTCAAAGAGCATTGGTCATTCAAAGGAATCAATAGCCTCTGGCACCTGTAGGAAGGGATTAAAGTAGATTTCACATACTGGAGCACATTAATTCATTCTCTCTCCTAAGGTACACCGAAGAATCTTGAGATCCATTCTAGGAGAAAAAGAACTAGAAGAACTTAATTTTGATCCAAAGCCTAGGCGAGGCAAGAAAGAAGCATCTACAATTCAGAACTCACCAAGTGTAGCTGATCTTATGAGACAATATCAAACTTCGCCACAACAACGTCAGACGCAAGGGACCACTCAAGGATTTCAACAAGGAAGTACACAAATTCAATAGTTAATAGTACAAATACCTATACAAGCCATTGTACCTGTAGCTATCCAACAACAAGTTCAAGCAATGGCACAACAATGGGGACCACATAATGCATCACCTCTTGCAAAATTTGCTAATTACAATCATATGCCAAAGAATCTAGAGCATTTCTGCCCTAAGTTCTTTGTGAACAACATCAATCGCATGACTGATGAACATGTAAAGATTTTCAAAGATGCTCTGTAGAACATGAATGTTCAAGATGAAGATGTGGCATGCCAATTGTTCCCATATTCACTAGGGGAAGAAGCATTTTATTGGTATATTAATTTACCCGCGAATTCAATCCAAACATGGCAAGAGCTGAAGGATGCATTCTTGGGGAAGTTCAGATTGCCTATCACCCCTGCTGAATTGTATAGGCAATTCATTGAGATAAGAAGACAAGAGACTGAACCAATTGGGGCTTTCAATAATAGATTTCAGAGGGCCTTCTCTTGGCTGCGTGATCTTTTCTGCATAAATGATGATGCCACAAGGCCTATTTACTATGAAGCCCTAGATTGTTTCACTTCCATGTTCATCCATAAAACCCATCCGGCCCCTGCCAATTTAATCCTAGAATATGATGAGGCCAAGAAGAAAAGTTTACAGTCACCAACAACTGGTGTTCGAGCACTGAATTATTTTGGGAATGCTAACACATTGAATCAAGGGATGTTGAGCTATGCTCCTACTTTTAATCCCATTCCTACTCCTTCTAATCAGCTAGTGCCACATATGAGAGCTCTGATATCTCATGCAACACCCACACAACCTGTCTACCTTCAAAATACAACCACTTCCACAAGGACTCGGGAAGAATGAGATGAAATGAAAGACTCAATAGAACAAGTCAAGAAGTTGTCTACTGAGGTTACTTACCTTATAAATCATAATAATCAATTGCAAAATTCACAAAGAAATTATCAGTCACATCAAGGAAATAACCAAGGGTATCAAGGAAATCCTCCGACTCGCCATGAGAATCACCAAAATAACAATCAAGAATACCAGAACAATAATTAAGGTTATCAAGAAAGTAATTCTGGGTATCCAAACAACAATCAAGGATGCCATAAAAGATCATGGAATACAAATCCAAACAATGGCGAGGTTCCCTCACCACTGGGCAATCCACCAGCTTCTAAAAGTCGACTTGCTGAAAGGTTTTCCGAGCAAAAGAAACACTATCTAGATGGTGTAGACTACATGAAACTAATCAACATTCTAAGTTACAATGCCAAGAGTTTCAAAGAGAAGCTGATATATTCAAAGGAGAAGTAAGAAACAGTGTTGCACCAAAAATTCCTAATCATAAATTCCCACTTGCATCAGCAAATGGTCTTGTGGAGACAACATGATATCAAGTTCCACCAGAGAAACAACTTCCACCTATTTCCCCAAATGTACCACTACAGAGGGACAAATTTATTTTCCCTCCACTTTACAATAGTGTCCTACTGGAAGGAGTAAGTGAAGTTCAAGCTTTTCAATAGACATCTAGAAATGTTCCATTGAGGACTTATCAAAGAAATTATAGAAATCATCAGCCACTAACAATGTCAACTCCTCCAAACAACTTTACAACTCCTCCACATCCCAATGCCAGTAATACTCCAATTCCTCTCAGAGATTCATCCGAGTATCGCAAACTTGGTAGTGCACAAGAAAAAATAGGTGAGTCTGTTGTGACCAATGCCCCACAAAATTAGAAAGGGCAACTTGTGTCGCATTCTACTATACAAAATGGAGGACAAAAGAAAAATCAAGAACAAGGGAAGCAAGAAAATTCTCCTAGGGAGGAATTCAAGAGGCTAAGCTCTTGCGTACTAGAAGAATTCAAGAAGATAAAATTAAGTGTACCATTGTATGAATTGATGAAAATTCCTGAGATAAGGGACACATTGTTGGGGAGTTTGAATGATGCACCTCCAAAGATCATCTCGCAAAATACTTCATACCCACCTAAAGGTCCCCCTAACAATCATCAATCTAGTTTTGCACAAAACACAAATGTTGTTGAAAATGTACAAACAAGTGCACCAATGTCTCACAAAGTTCAAGCTTCATCGGGATGGTGAAATTTTTTTTTGAGGAAGGAATCTAACAAAACAAACCTTCACTTTGAAGAGGAGAAATAATCAGAGATCCTACTGCTCTCGTAGAAAAAATGACAAGTGCTATTCAGAATGGGAGCAACACCTGACAAAATGTGAACAATGAGGAATTCAACCCTAGAGAAAAAAAAACCTTTGGTTTTCTACCAAGGAAAACAAAAATATGCCCCTTTCCTTGTGTCAATCTGAATTTTTGGAAAAATGTTGCATAACTGTCTAATTGACTCTAGAGCATCAAGTAATGTAATACCCCTTGATATATGTAGAAAATTGGGATTATTCCCATTACAAACTGTATCGTCTTAAAATGGAAGCACTTCCATGATAAGAGCATTTAGCCCTCCGAGTAGGTGGTCTAGGGTTGTGTTAAGCGCCTTGATCTGGTCTTTGCATGTATTTGGCTTTCTCTCTGCTTTCCACTTCTTTTCTGCTTCGTTATAGGTGAAATTAGGGTTAGGATCTCGAGGATTCTCCTTAATTTCCCTCTTCCATGGCTCTATTTTCTAGGTAGGACTTAGAAATAGGTCCTCCTAGCCTTCATCACAGTCATTATAAGATTTTATGCCTATCCATGACATTCTATCCCATTCTGGTATCATTTCTAGGTCTTCAGGCATCCCTGGGACCTCCTGTCCTGATTATGATTGGATCAAGGCCCACAGGGTCAAATTCGAGGTTGATCCTGACTAGGTCAGGATCGAGCTCGAACCTGACTATGTCAATCTCAACCTCTATTTTGCCCCCGGGTAAAAGCACAATCAGTTGTCACCTTTTAGGCTAACTTATCAGCACAGCTGAATTTTAGCATTTCTAACTAAAAAAAAATTTTTGTCAAACATATGGTCTAGTTAGATTCATTCTAGCTAAGTTAGTTAAGTTCTATAACTTTTCCAATTGGAAATATCTATTAAATGCATGTTTTATACCACTTTGGGTCCAATTACCATAAAAATAAAATTATTTTAGAAAAGTGGTGTTTTAATAACTTCTAATCTTTTAATGATATTTTTTAAAAAAAATTAAAAATACCCTTTTGTAGGATTAGAGTCAAGAATACCCTCATATAAATTTTATAGTGTTTTAATTAGACATAGTTTATTGTAATTAAAAAATATTACAAGTAGGTATTTTAACAGTCAATGAGTTGTTGATTCTGAGAAAGAAAAAAATTGTAAATCATATTAAATAAATTTGAAAAACATATATATGGTGCACTAGAGGAGAGAGTCTTCTTCAAGAATATATATTCCTTTTTTTGATTGGGATAGATTTTTTATGAAAAATATGTTGCGAGATGAAAACTATCGATTTCAGTAAGTTGGAATTTGAATTGTTATAAAAGAGAAAATATAGGTCACAAACCAATTTTTATTTCTTCATGCACTAGCTATATATGTCATCTATGATATATTTTTAAATTAGGGGAATTTAAATATTTATTTACATATAAATTTTTGGTGGGAACTAGACCCCTAATGTTTAGCAATTTTCAACAACTGAAAAATCATCTTTCAAATTTTAAAAAACATATGAATTCTTATTCAAAAATATTATTAAAAATATTAATCATAAAATTCATCGATTTTATCACATTTAATTAGTTTACATCATCTTCAAATTCTAAATATAAATATCATTTTTATACTATTGAAGTCTAACAGCTTTGATTTTGTTAGCCTTTTCCTTTGTAACAGGGTGACAGCTTATTATGCTTTTACCCCCCCCCCCCCCCCTCTTTCAAATTTCCAAATTCTTTGATTTTCGGGTGTCGGGTTTCGGGGATATTTGTTTTCCCGCCTCCGGGTTGGCTATTTTAGGTTTCGAAATGGTAAATCCTCTAATTGCATTTAATCTAAGTATATTTTCTAAAGGATAGGACCTAATTGGGATTTAATTCTCCAAGGTGGCCCCTCTAGAGGATTGTGCCCTAGTTCACTATAAAAGGAGGCCTTCCTCTCTCATTTTCTAAATCAAGTTTTGTGACATCTCATCTCAAGCAATTGCAATCTTTCAAGCTCTCAAGTGCAAGCAAGAATTCAAGCATCCAAGCAAGCCTTCAAGCATTCAAGTGTTCAAGCATTCATCCATCAAAGAGATCCCTTGTTAGCCATTAAAGGATTCAATCTCTTTGGAGCCCCCCTTGAAGATCCATCCTTCCACATTCATCCAAGCCTCCTCATATGAAAAGATCAATTCAAGATTGGTGTTGAAGATCAAATGTCATTGATTTGAGACATCCTACATCCATTGAAGCACTCCTATTTGTATATTTGAGGATTCGAATCCTCTTCAAGGACTTCAACATAAGTGAGGTAATTTGTTTCAATTACTTTGTTTATGCACACTACATTTCAATTCATTTTCAAGGTTAATTCTTAAATTGGAGTTTGACCAAGTCAAACCCCCCATACAAAGAAAACCCCCATTTTCTTATAGGTATAGGTGTGGGATTTCAGATCTGAGATTGGATTTGGATACCCTTTTTAGCGAACTTCCAAAATCTATGAACAAAGTCAGAATCAACCTTCAGATAAAGAATCTAGCCTTTGACCTTTTATGAGGGTCAAAGTCAACCTGAGCTCATCTTGGAAAAAGATTTCTGGGTTTTCTCTATCTCAACATTTCCAGTCTGAAACAGGTTGCAAAATTTCCCAAAAGTACACACAGACATCGAAATTGGCATTTTCCAGATCTGCCCTAATTTGAGGTTAGTACTTTCATTTCAATTGTTTCAAATTCTAAACACTTCAATTCTACCATAGGAAAATATAGGGTTTTTCTCTCTCTAGATTGATTCGATTGTGCATTAACCTCTTGGTTGATCAAATTGGATCTCTCCTTTGGGAATTTGGATTTAGTAGTGGATCTCATATTTCCCCCATACATTTACACACATACAACATTTGAATAAGTGTGATGCCATTTTACCCCTATTCATTTTGGTGAACCTGACATACTTACTCTCTTTTCTTTTGTGGAATTAGATGCCTTATTGTGTTTTCCTTTTATCTTGTTAGTATTAGATTTTTCCTTTGTGTTAGATCTTGCATGCTAATTAGATTTCAAAA
This sequence comes from Chamaecyparis obtusa, assembly GCA_027943335.1. Lineage (NCBI taxonomy): Eukaryota > Viridiplantae > Streptophyta > Pinopsida > Cupressales > Cupressaceae > Chamaecyparis > Chamaecyparis obtusa. The sequence continues at coordinate 211,566 of BSBK01011829.1, forward strand.
ATACAAAAATATTCATGCTTTATGTGTTCTTAATTTAGTTCATTTGCATTACATTGGTTTATGAGCTTTACTACCACTAGTCCAGCTTATAACATTCTAGTTAGAAGAAGTCGTAGACTCATGGGTGCCTTTGATCCTAAATCTTCCTCTCCTTTCCTTAGGACCCCGGATGATAACTTGATTCTTCATGATTCCAATCCTACTATGGAGAAAAACTCTTCTCACTCATCTCATGATGAGGATGACGCTTTAAGAGTTCCTCTTGAACAAGTCCAAAAAATTTCCACTGAACTTGATAAAATGGGTAATTGGCTTATTCAAGAGAACCATAATCAAGATTCCATTAAAGCTATAGAGGCTCTTAAGAAAGTTCTTTGTGATAGTGATCAAGGTGTTAACCTCTTGCGTGGTATTACTCACCTTGTGCATTCAAATGTTAAACCTTTAGTTCAAGAAGCTCAAGGTTTAGGGTTGATTCCTCCTATCACTAGTGTTGAACCTCCTTCTAATCCTTTACCTAGTATTCCTACCTATACTCCTTCTTTGGTGACTATTACGGTTCCCTCTATTCCTATGAGTGTTCCTCCTGTGTCCCTGCCTACATCACAACCTTCATATCATAATTTTCCTTTTACTTATTCCAATCTGCTTCCAACTGTAGTTCCTAGTGTTCCTCCAATTGTGTCTTCTATTCTTGCAGCTTCTTACACTTTACCTAGTGTGTCTAATGTTGCTACTCCTCCTATTTCCTCTAATGATTCAACAATCATCAGTTTGACTCAAACTGTGTCATCATTACAACAACAACTTGCTTCCTTAACTCAAAACAAGTTTAGTATTCCTACATGTGACATGGGAAGTCCCTTGTCCCAAGACATTATTCATACTCTTGTTCCTCAGTAAGGTGAGATGCCTCGTCTTGAGAATTATAATGGAAAAGGAGATCTTGTTCATCGTGTTAAAACATTCCAAATCCTTTGTAGTGATTATGCTAATGACCATAGGATTTTAGCCAAATTGTTTGCTAGAACATTCTGTGACAAGGCCTTACAATGGTATTGTTCCTTGCCTCCTTATTCCATTGATTTCTTTCCACAACTTGCTAATGCCTTTATTCAACAATTTCAAAACAACATTGGCCCGCAAGTGTCTTTGACTGACTTGATGCATTGTAAACAAAGTGCTAAAGAAAAATTAACTAAATTTATTGGTAGATTTAAGCATTTGCATGCTCAAATTTCCTATCTTGTTTCTGATATTGATATTCAACGTATGTTTATTTCAAATTTGCAAAAGGATATTAGAGATAAGATTCTGCTTACTGAATTTACCTCTTTTCAACAAATTTGTGTAGCACTTCATCATTATCAATTACAAGTGAGTCAATTTGAGAGCACAACTCCAATGGCTCATGTTCCAATTGATAAGAGTGATGCTACTCCTAATCCAAACAAATTTAAAAAATTCAACAACTATGTCAAGATAAAAAAACAAACGAATGCAGTTGCTGATCAAGTTGTTGTTGCATCTCACAATGCCACTTCTGCATCCACTAATTTTTGAATAAATCATATGTTTACTCCTCTTTCTAAATCTTTACATACTATTATGAATAGGTTGTTAGCTGCTAATATGATTACTTTACCTCCTATTTGTCCTCTTTTACCTGTTACGATTGCTTCTAAATCTTTTGATCAAAATGCTTTTTGTCAATATTATCATCAGAATGGTCATGATACTAAGAAATTTTATTCTCTAAAACATAAGGTTCAAGACTTAATTGATTCTAAGGCTTTATCTGTTGATAATCTTGATGGTAGTGGGAACAAATCTATCTTTCCTCCTAATCAGAACCTTCAAATCTATATGAACCCTTTACCTACGCATGATACTAATACCATTTCCATCTACTATGGAAATTGTGTATGATTCAAAGATGGATGATATCAATCATGTTGTTAATCAAGTGGAGCATGTTGGTCATTATGTATCTCCACCTCAACCTCAACCTCAACCTCAGATTCAATCTCAAGTTCAATCTCAACCTCAACCAAAACCTAAACCTAAATTGAAAACTCAACCTAATCCTAAACTAAAAACTCAACCTAAACCTCGACAACAATCTAAGAATAAAAGACCTCGAGAACTTTTGATTACCTTTGATGACTCTGAGACTATTAAGGCTCATGATTGTCCCCTTTACATTGCTGCTAGGATTTCTCAAATACCTACTCATGGTTGTCTTGTTGATCCTACATCCTTAGTTAATGTTATTACTGAAGAAAATATTTTTATGAAAAGCTTACAACATGATTCTTATGATACATCAGATGTCTGGATTCAGAATTGTAATGATTTTCTTTATCCATCATTTGGTTCTATTACTTTACCAGTTGAAAGTTGTGGAAAAATTGTGAACACTACCTTTGTTGTAGTTCCTACTTCTGATCAATTTCAAGTTAAGCTAGGTTTTCCTTGGTTGAATTCTATGCATGTTGTTTCTTCACCTATCCATAAGTATCTTAATTTCATTCATGATGATGAAATAAAGATGATTAATCATAGTTTATATCAACCTTCTAGGCCTAGAGATTGTGCTGCTCTTGATTTCTTTTGGCCTTCATTACCTAATTCATGTCCTCCTCGACCTGATAATCTTTTTCGATCATATCAAGCTTATAAACATCGTAAGATTCTTGAATTAAGCATTCCTCCCATGGATCTTAATCGTGGTCTTTTCCCTACACCTTCTATACCTCCTTTAACTATGACTTCTAGTTCTGTTAATCAAGTTCCTTCTATCGAACCTATCAAAGGTCATGTGATTGTTTCTCCTATTGTTAATAATCCTATTGATCTCCCTAAAGAACCTGTGAAGGATCCTGTGATTGTTCCTCCTAGTTCTCAACCTATTTCAAATAAATCAAAATGTAATTGATCTGCTAATGAATGTCATAAAAAGCATCATGCTCATGCTAAAGCTCATAATTCTATTCTTAAAGGATCTCTACCTTCCTCGGATAAACCTATGCATGATGTGTTAGAAGAGGCTGTTACTAATAATGATGTTCACATGCACGATTATGATGATTCTATTCATATCTTAGATCCTATTTTGATTAATTTGGATGAAGAAGATACTCTTGATGATACTGATGATGTTAATGATGAATATGAGACTATTGACATTAACATTGATTTACCTAATATGCTTTCATCATAATTAACTCTTACACCTAGCGTCAAACATTGTGATTCTCAAGAGGATCCTTGTTTGAAACTGGCTATTATTCCTACTATGTTGGATACAGTCCCTCTTGCGAGTTACCCACCTTCCCTAAATGATATACAATGAGATGGGGAGAGTAAGCGGCACGCTTGATCGGCTTGTCCTCTGTGCTAGCTTTTTTGTTTGTTTTCCTGCTGTATTGTGCTTCTCTCATAATGTGTTTGCTAAGTGTTGTTAGATTCTTTTATACGATCCTTGCTACTCAGTTGGTGCAAGGTGATGAAGGAATCAAAACTATTGTTCAAATTCCGCTATATGCATCTCTATTCTTCTATGTGTTGTTCAATGTTATGTTGTAATTGTGAGCTATTGTTCGTAAATGTTTCCTTGTGTCATCTGCTTGGATTCAAGATATGGTAGCACTAATTCTTTTTGGTCTCCATGTCATGGTCTGAAAAGATTCTCCTTCGTATGTCTTATGTGATCTTTCCTCCTTTGTGATCATAGTTCTACTTTCTTTGGGGAATGATGTCAATTCATTTGCAATAATATCATATATATATTATCTTATGATCATACTGACCCCATGGTAGGTAGATCCCTTATGTGTTCTCTGTATGTTTCTGTGATATTTCCCTTGATTTGTCTTTGTCTAGGGGCATCTCAATGTGGAAACGTAGTCAGTGGAGTTGTTTATGTTTCCGTTAAAGCCATTGCTCCTGTTAAAGTGTTAGCAATGACTTTAACATGGGGGCATATGCTCTGCTCACCTGTTGCACACACACACTTTTTGATACACATTTTTTCAAGATACTTCTCTCCCTTTTTGGATTAGTAACTAATCCTCAAAGCATGGATTTATATTTTAGGATCTCTTGATCCCTCCAGTTTCAAATATACTTAGATTTTGATCCCTTAAGGTCGGAGGTGTCCTTAAGACTGGATCTCTTTATTTTTTTTTTGGTTTTATTCTTATGGAATAAAATATTCCTAAGGATGAATCCTTGATGGGTTCACTAGTGCGTAGCCACATTCACTAGGCAGTTCAATTCCATCTTTCTAGTAGCGTTGTTTCCTTGTGTGGTTCACAATGGGACATAGGTTCTCATTGGGCGAGGCAATCACACCTTCTTTCTCTCTCTAGAGATGTCTCTCTTATTGTGATCTAGGAGTCGAAAAAGACTTGAGTCCTTGGGGGCTTAAGGTTTCCCTTTTTCCCTTGGATTATGATAAGATTATCTTTTTATTCTAATCTCCTTTACCAAGAGTTTGCATCGAGTCCATACTCTTGCTAAAGTGGGGGCTTAATGTATCATCTTAAAATGGAAGCACTTCCATGATAAGAGTGTTTAGCCCTCCGAGTAGGTGGTTTGGGGTCATGTTAAGCACCTTGATCAGGTCTTTTCATGTATTTGGCTTTCTCCCCACTTTCCACTTCTTTTATGCTTCGTTATAGGTGAAATTAGGGTTAAGATCTCGAGGATTCTCCTTAATTTCCCTCTTCCATGGTTCTATTTTCTAGGTAGGACTTAGAAATAGGTCCTCCTAGCCTTCATCATAGTCATTATAGAATTTTATGCCTATCCCTAGCATTTTGTCCCATTCTGGTATCATTTCTAGGTCTTTGTGCATCCCCGGGACCTCCTGTTCTGATTCTGACTGGATCTAGGCCCACAGGGTCAAATTTGAGGTTGATCCTGACTAGGTCAGGATTGAGCTCGAACCTAACTAGGTTATTCCCAACCTTGATTTTTCCCCCCTCTTTCAAATTTCCAAATTCCTTGATTTTTGAGTGTCAGGTTTCAGGGATATTTATTTTCCCGCCTTCGGGTTGGCTATTTCAGGTTTCAAAATGGTAAATCTTTTAATTACATTTAATCTAGGTATATTTTCTAAAGGAGAGGACCTAGTTGGAATTTAATTCTCCAAGGTGGCCCCTCTATAGGATTGTGCCCTAGTTCACTATAAAAGGAGGCCTTCCTCTCTCATTTTCTAAATCAAGTTTTGTGACATCTCATCTCAAGAAATTGCAATCTCTCAAGCTCTCAAGTGCAAGAAAGAATTCAAGCATCCAAGAAAGACTTCAAGCATTCAAGTGTTCAAGAATTCATCCATCAAGGAGATCCATTTTTATCCATTGAAAGATTCAATCTCTTTGGAGCCCCCCTTGAAGATCCATCCTTCCACATTCATCCAAGCCTCCTCATATGCAAAGATCAATTCAAGAATGGTGTTGAAGATCAAATGTCATTGATTTGAGACATCCTGCATCCATTGAAGCACTCCTATTTTTGGATTTGAGGATTCGAATCCTCTACAAGGACTTCAACATAAGCGAGGTGATTTGTTTCAATTACTTTGTTTATGCACACTACATTTCAATTCAATTTCAAGGTTAATTCCTAAATTGGAGTTTGACCAAGGCAAACCCCCCATACAAACAAAACCCCCATTTTCTTCCAGGTACAAGTGCAGGATTTCAGATCTGAGAGTGGATTTGGATACCCTTTTCGGCAAACTTCCAAATCTGCGAACAAAGTCAGAATCGACCTTCAGATAAAGAATCTAGCCTTTGACCTTTTATGAGGGTCAAAGTCGACCTGAGCTCATCTTGGAAAAAGATTTATGGGTTTTCTCTGTCTCGACATTTCCAGTCCGAAACAAGTTGTAGAATTGCCTGAAAGTACACATAGACATCATAAATTTGCATTTTCCAGATCTACCTTAATTTGAAGTTAGTACTTGCATTTCAATTGTTTCAAATTCTAAACACTTCAATTCTACCATAGGGAAATATAGAATTTCTCTCTATCTAGATTGATTCGATTGTGCATTAACCTCTTAGTTGATCAAATTGGATCTCTCCTTTGGGAATTTGGATTTAGGAGTGGATCTCATATTTCCCCCATACATTTACACACATACAACATTTGAATAGGTGTGATGCCATTTTACCCCTATTCACAAATAGATAAGAAGGTGACTCAGCTGGATAAAATAGAAGTTCCAATTGTAGGAGAACTCAATAATATTCATATGAAATTGGCTTCAGATCCATGAGTTTAGAGCTATATCAATATATCAGTTGTGGACATTCCAGAAGGGTATGGAATGCTTTTAAGTAGAGAATGGGCAAGGAAATTGAATGGATACATAGCGACTAATTTTTCACACATGTGGCTCCCATGGAGAGGAATCCCAAATCAGATAAGGATTGAGAGCACACCAAGACTCCTATTGTTGATAACCGAATATGGAGAAGATAATGAGATCCTATTGATGGTTATAAGTCTAGGCTCTTATGCACCTAAAATTGGGGAAATTTTTAATGTTACAAGCTTACAACCAAGGAGCATGCCTAGACATGATGCCTAGGTTGGTAGAGGCACAAAATGATGATAATTCAAAACCATCAATGACTGAAGGAATGTTTGAAAATTTTAGGAATTTTGTCTTGAAAAGTGTTAAGCAAGAAGTTGAGCTGGGGAAAGACGCTCACATTTAGAATCTATTACTACCTAATTAGTGTAGAACACATAATTATTTTCATTCTAAAATGTCATGCACATTGTGTAGAGCTCCAGTTGCACAAGTTTCAAAGATGGTACCACAAGTATCAGTGGCATGAAATTTTGAATTTGTCAATGTGGAATATCCAAGTCAATTAGCAACCTCAGAACCACAGTATAAAGAAGTTAAAAAAGATGAGAAGAATTTTTTTGAAGAAGAACATGAGAAACAAGTCAAACAATCAGAGGGTGACCCTTCCAGTACTCAAGCCGATGATCAAGTCTAGACTTTATCATTTGATGGATCAAAATCAAAGAAAGGAAGTGGAGCTGGTATCGAACTTGTTAGCCCAACAAGGGAAGCCTATCTTGCAACACACAAATTGCAGTTTCCTTGTACGAATAATGTGGTTGAGTATGAATCATTAATTATTCAATTTCTCCTTTCTTATATCCAAAAAGGTGCCAAGATCCTGCATGTGCGTGGAGATTCAGACATAGTAGTAGGACAAGTTCGAAAACAATATGAATGTCGTGATAAAAGATTGGGTTGTTATCAAAATAGAGTTTGGGATTTGATTGAAATCTTTGATGCTTTCAACATTAAAAGAATAAATCAAACGTGCAATCTGATAGAAAGTTCATTGGCTTAGTCTGCAAGTTCTTTGGAACCATTAGCCATGGATTGTGTGAAGAAGCTCACATTTGAATTGACTTCGATGCCATTTGTTCCAGACAACATAAAAAACTTCCAAGTATTTGAAGATGATAAGCATATCCTTGATTTCCTGAAAAGTTCAAGGGTCTTTGAAGCACAAGTCATAGATGAGGGAGAACCACAAGAAGCTTAGTTCAAAATAGATGAGATAATGAATTTAAGGAAAAATACTATTCCTAAGGGGATGATTGAACTAGAAATAATTTTGTATTCAGATAGATTGAGTGTTGTCAAGCATCAAACAATTGAAGGAGGGGAATGTGAAAAGGTAAACTTAGGGACTAAGGAGAATGTCAAAAATGTTTTTATTGGTAAAGTTTGTACTCCTCAAGACAAGGAAGATATTATGAAGCTTATGAGGGAATTCCTAGATGTGATTGCATGGGGATTTGAAGATTTGAAAACTTATGATACCTCCCTCATCACATACACAATTCCATTGAATCCAAATAGTAAACCATTCTGGCAAAAGCAAAGACCGATAAATCCCTTGTTAGAGCCACTAATCCAACAAGAAGTGAAGAAATTGCTTTCTGCCAGAATAATTTTTCCAGTCAGACACTCGACGTGGGTCACCAACTTGGTTCTTGTTAGAAAAAAGAGTGGAGAAATAAGATTGTATGTGGATTTATGCAATCTTAATAGAGCTTCAGAAAAGGGACAATTATCCAGTGCCATCGCTAGATGAAGTTATACAAGTTGTGAATGGATCCCAAATGATGTCATTTTTAGATGGTTATTCTAGATATAACCAGGTGGTGGTAGAAGAAGAAGACAAATTGAAAACTGCATTCACCACTAAGTGGGGCACATTTGCATATAGGAGAATGTCCTTTGGTTTGATTAATGCCAGAGCCACTTTTCAGAGAGCCATGGACTATGCTTTCAAGGCTTTGGTTGGGAAATGCATTATCATATACATGGATGATATCACTGTGTTTTCTCCGCATAGGGAGGGTCATATAACTGATTTAAAAAGAATCTTTTGGAGATGCAGGAGATATGGAATTTCATTGAACCCAAAGTGCATGTTCATAGTCACTGAGGGAAAATTGTTGGGACATATGATTTCAGAGCATGGAATCCCAATTGATCCTGAGCACATCAAAGCAATTTCAGAATTGGGGCCTCCAGCTAGTCAAAAAGAGTTAAAGTCATTTTTTAGAAAAATTTACTTTGTGAGGAAGTTCATATCAAGATTTGTAGAAATATTCAAGCCACTAAATGACATGTTGAAGAAGGGTGCAAATATAGATTGGAAACCTACAACAAAGAGGGCTTTCAAGGAGATAAAGCAAGCAATTATGGATGCTCCTGTTTTGATAAGTCCAAATTACACTAGGCCATTCTACATCTAATCATTTGCATCAGAGCATACCTGTGCAACTATCCTTACTAAGAGGATGGATGAGAAAGATGAGCATCCTATTGCCTTTATGAGCTCACCATTGAAGGATGCATAATTGAAATATCCAAACATAGAGAAGAAAGCCTGTGCTTTGGTGAAGGCAATCAAGAAATTTCAACATTATATTTTGAGAAGTAAGGTTTATGCAATTCTCCTAGATGTGGAAATGAAGACACTATTGATGGAGAATGAATTGGGAGAAAGAAGAGGAAAATGGATGTCTATCATTCAAGAATATGACATGGAGATACAACCTATGAAGCTAGTTTGAGGACAAGCTCTGACACAAACAATCGCAACAACTGGTCCTGGATTGGTCCAATAAGTATTTGTGAAGGAAGAAGTATCCCCAGATGAATGGTATGATGACATGGTCTACTACCTCCTGAATCACAAGTCTCCTATGCACCTAAATTTTTTCCTAAAGCGTGCCTTGAGAATGAAAAGTCAATAATTTATGCTTCAAGGAGAAGTTCTATACAATAAGAATCATCATGGAATCTATTTGAGATATGCGGGAAAAGAAGAAGTGAAACATATCCTTGAACATTTGCATAGCAAGTATGGGACCAATCATGAAAGTAGTCTCTCTATGGCCCACCAAATTTCAAGGGCAGGATATTACTAGCCCACATTGTTTAAAGATGCCTATGAACATGTGAAAACATGTCACACATGTCAAGTAGCCACAACGTGCGAGAAAAATCTTGCAATGCCTTTACAACCTGTTATTGAAGTAAGACCTTTTGCAAAGTGGGGGTTAGATTTTAATGGTCTGATTAATCCACCTTATTCTGGACAACACAGGTACATCATGGCTGCTACTGATTAGTGCGCTCGCTGGTCAAAAGCTCAAGCACTAAAGAATTGTATGAAAAAGGTTTTCATCAAGTTCCTTGAAGAAAATATTGTCACGAGATTCGGATGTCCACATGCTCTTGTATGCAACAATGGTACTTCATTTAAATCTCTAAAGTTTTCAAATTGGGCATTTGATTATGGAATTACCCTGAAGTTCTCATCAAATTATTGTCCTTAAGGAAATGGGTTAGCTGAGTCAACAAATAAGAATATGTTAAGTTCTATCAAGAAGTTGTTGGATAAAAATCCCACAGACCAGCATACACAACTGATATTTTCACTTTGGGTAGATAGAATAAGAATCAAGAGCTCTATAGGGACATCTCCCTATCATCTGGTTTATGGACAAGATCCAATTTTTCCCATTCAGTTGAGAATCCCAACATTGTAGTTTATGCAGGAATACATGGAAGGTGAAGACATATCACGTACACGGTTGACATGATTTCTTCTCCTAGAAGAGAAAAGAGATCAGGCATTGGAAAAGTTCACAAAACATCAAGCTATGGTAAAAAGATGGTTTGACAAAATGGCCAGAGTTAAGGATTTTCAAATTTTAGATTTGGTACTTTGCTGGGATAAGGTCTATGAAAAGAAAGGTGATCATGACAAGTTTGATAATCTACATGGATGAGACCTTTTCAAATTTTTGAGATATTCAGAGATAATGCATTCAAGCTAAGAACTCTAACAGGAAAGGAAGTCGCATTTCCTATCAATGGGAAATTCCTTAAGCATTATTTCTTCCCTTAGGTTTCCCTCTAGAAGCTTACCCTATATATAGTTAGTCTAGGTTTCCCTTTCATTCCTTCATTTTGGTTTCCATTTTTCTTCACTCTTTCATTGGTTTGCTTCTAGTTTAGAGGGGATTTTGGTTTTCTTCCCCTGTTTCCTTTCCTATCATTTCTTTCCCATTGGTGGGATTTTGGCTTTCTATAGTTTAGGTTTTTTTTGGTTTTCATGTAGTTTGGTTGTTAGTTTAGGGTTTTGTTTCCCCTGAGCTTGGTTTGTTTGGGTGGTTTTGGTTGGTTTTGGTTTTTGCCAAGTGGCCTAGAGATTTGGGGTGTTCCCATTTGCAAGGGGGGCATTGTTTGATTTTGAACTTCATTTGAAGATTCCTCTAACTCTTGTTTATCTCATTTATCTCATTTCCTGGATAACTATTTATGAAGATCCTTAGGAACCAAGGTTGTCTTTCTTATGTTCATCATTAGGTTGGAACACGAACTTGACTCGAGAGGTTAATTATGCACTGTGTCTTGACACTCGAACTCTGAGATTGCTATATATATTTCACGCCTAACTATTTCTCTGAGTCCATCTTAGTTTCTTTAGGAGAGGTCATGGCTTGTGAAAATTTTAAAATCTTGCTTCAGCGCCACTGTAATTCCTAAACCCATAGTGAGCTTCACTACTCACAAGGCAAAAGAAAAGAAACAAATGCAATATCAATTGAAAAGGATAAAAGAGAAAATAAAAGAAAAAATGAAATAATTGGCTTCTGGGGGTACATGAAAATCTCCATAGGTGTTCGAAAGAATAATTCACCAGAAGTGGAGCAATCTCTATTGGTTTTATAGTGACAACTCTGTCGGGGCTATGGACACATGACCAGTAGTGGGGAAATGTCGAGGATGCTTTCAGAGTTAAGAGTAATATATAGTTTTCCATGGTAAATCTTAGGGTTTCTAACTAGTCTTGTTGAGTGGGAATTAACACATTTTCACACACATAGGTAATTGAAGGGTGAAAGTGTCTTGATCCAATATATGATTCTCCTCCCCTTTCAAGTTACGTTTTCCCGTTTCGTGATAGCATAAGTTTTTTAACCAAGGAATCTAAGTTCAATGTAAGTTTTTATCCTTGAAATGTTTTCAACATTTCACCCATGGAGTCGCCAGATGTTGTGACATTTATCACACCTCACCCTTCTTTGATGGGGCCACTGTCCTTTCTTTGATCGCTTCCCCGTGTTTTTGTTCTTGTCTTGATAGCTCTAGTTTCAGGCTCCCAAGAAGTCCTCTGTTCCTTTTGAGGAACACTAAATTTTTTCGAGTTCTAAAGTGAGTTTTCTTTTGTTTCAATTTTTGAGATGCCCCTTAAAAATCTTGGGATTAAGCAGAGTTTTGAATTTTGAGTTTTGAGTAGAAACGAGTGAGAGAGGAACCAATTTCCAAAAAGGTAAAGTGACGATGTAGGAATCATGGTTGCATATAGAACACCAAAATTGACCCAACATTGCTATCCAAGCTTGACATCCCAGAAAGTGAAGAAGGTGGACTGGGTGTTGTTCTGAATCTTTGAATATGAGTGCTATTCGATGAGTGAAGACTTCAAAGTGCCTCCAAGCAATGCCACAATAGAGAAGAAGATTTGGAGGCAATAAAGCCAGTCCTGTATCTCATGGTGGTAATCTGCATGCAAAAGAAATTATGTAAGGCTCAAAAAAGTCTTGTGTAAGGGTATGTGCAGGATTATGCTATGCCAAACTAGGCCGTTAAGTGGCAATGAAAATTTAGAAAATCAGGTTTAGGCAAGTTGACATAAAAAATTGAACAAGTTATAAATGTTATATCAAAAATATGTAAGAAGAGAATCTGTAGAAAATTGAATTTAGTTTCTAAGATACTAGGCCTTTTTTGAAAAATAATTATTCTATATGTTGAAAATTTTTAATTTCAATATATTAGTACAAAAACTTGTGGAAAAAATAAGAAGTAGGTGTATGTCTGATCACCTTAAACACAATTAAATGATATTTTTTTTTAACAAGATTCTAGATATAAGTAGTAGACTCGTGTCCGAATGTGACACATATTTTTTTGTAATTTATTTACAAGTAAAAAATTAATTTTATTTTTTTCTACAACTTTTCTAGAATACAAAAACTCTTGTGTCTGACCACGTTAACTTAGTCTACCATTTATAAAATTGAAAACTTTTTTTTATTTTTCTTATAGTAGGAAAATCGTAGAATGTGACACATGTTTTGGATTTCAAAAATGTTATACAATTTGAAAGTTATAGCTATTTTTTAATAAGTCTATCAATCAGGACTAGAAAGATAACAAGTAGGTGTATGTCTGACCACATTAAACAAAATCAAATGATAATATTTTTTTATAAGATTCCAGATAAAATTAGTAGACTCTTTTCCAAATGTGATGTATATTTTTTTATATTTTTTTTCTAAGTAAATAATTAATTATGATTTTTCTACTACAAATTTTATGAAATTAAAAAACTCTCATGTCTGACGACCTTATCTTAGTCTAAACTTGATCAAATTGAAATAATTATTTATTATTATTGTACTAGGTAAATCATAGAATGTGATGTATATTTTAAATTTAAAAAATGTTATATTGTTTGAAAGTTATAGTTGTTTTTCAAAGATTCTATCAATTAGTACTTCTTTTTCACATTGCCACTTTTTGCAATACCATGATCCTGTGAATACCTGTAACCTCGCATACACCTCCAACATACATTAGATGGGCCATCTCCAAGTCACAAAGAATCCACTCGGGTCCAGACATTGTTCCTTTTGGATTATGCGATGGAAATAAGAGGCGATCTCCTCATAGGGATCCAAGTGATGTCCTCAAGGTAGAAGACGTGTACATAAAAAAAATTAAGACCCCAAACACAGATGATTTGTGATTGGAGGATTCAACACCAGAAATTTGCAAAGAGACATTCACGGTGGAGTCCAAGACTAGCAGAGCACATTTCAATGTGAGTAGGGGATAGTCAACACTAACAATAATCCTTGACCCAACATGATATGCGCCCAAGGCACATTTCTAAGGTAGTCACAGAACATGGAAGAAGTAACCATCCTCGACTCCACGCAATATATGCTCACGATGCAAAATGGAAGCAATGAAGGAATGTAAAAAAAGGAAAAGTCCCCCACTAATGCTAAAATGTGCCTAGAGCACAACATAGGCTTAGTCACGGAGGATAAAAAAAGAACAAAATCCTTTACCTGTTCCAAGATGCGATCAAGGCGCAAAGTGGAGGTAGTCACGGAATGTGACAAATGGAAAAATCCTCAACTCCATGCAATATGCGCCCAAAGCGCGTTTGGGGTGCAGTTATGGAATGTTTAAAAAAATGAAAATCCCAGACTCGATACGACAAGCGCCTATAGTGCATTCCCAAGGAAGTCATGGAGAATTGAAAGAGAAGAGAAGTCCTCCACTCGCACCAATATGCCCCCAGAGTGCAATGAGCAGGTAGTTAAGGAATGTTTGAAACAACAAAATCTCGGACCCTTGCTTATATGTGCTTGGAGCGCAAAACAGAGCCAGCTAGGGAATATTGAAAATAGTAAAATCCTTAACTCATGCCAAGATGCGCTAAAGGCGCACTTCGTGCTTAGCCACGGAGAATGAAAAATATTAAATCCAAAGAGGTGAAAATTCTAAAGCGTGGAAAGGTAAAAAAATTTTGAATCTTGGAGATTTTGAAAGGAAATTGAAAATTCAGAAAATGTTGAAAAGCTTGAAAAATTTAAAGAAATTGAAAATTTCTAAAATCAACTAGAAAATTCCAAAATCTTAAAAATTGAAAAATTTGAAAATTCAAATCGTCGGAATTTTGGAGAATTGGGGAAAAATCCAAAAATCTTAAAATTTTCCAAAGCGTGGAGAAAAAATATTTTTTTTGAAACTTGGAGAATAAAGCAAGAGATAAATCGATTTTAGATTTAAAATTAGATAAAACTTATCCATGAAGTCAAGTACTTAAATTAGAAATTTCCAAAAAGATGGAAAAAAAAATGACAAATGGCAATGAATCTCTTTGAAAACTTGGAATCTACTAAATTTAGTGCCTCGTTTTAAAGAAGCTTTCCAGGGTTCCCAGGTCTATAAAAGAGACCCTCTCCCAATTCATTTTTTCACACAAAAATTTCAAAGAGAAAGCTAAGCAGAGAGATCAAGAAAGAGAGTGAATTTCTTATTGAGTTGAGTATATTTTCTTGGAGAGAGAAAAGGAGAAGCGTAGATTTTCTTGGGAAGCATGGAATTTTTTTTCAGAAATTGTAGCTTTCCTAGAAAAGGGTATTTCTTTTCAATAAGTGGTAAGAATAGTGAAAATTCTTGGAGAAATAAATTTCCTAATATCCAGGAGAAAATATAGAAACTTCCAAAATTCTGAAATCTTCTTTTCTGGAGAAATTATTTTAGGTTTTGTTTTCTTGCATGCTCTTATGTCTGTTTCTTTTTTATTTTGTAGGAGAATGAGATGGAAGAACCTAGAGGAATAAACATGACCAGGAGGCGACTAATAAATAATGAGAAAAGTAGATTCTATCCAGAGTCCAAGATCATGTCAAAGCCATTAGAAGTCAGTGATACCAACCTTGGAGGCCTAGACCTGAATGAATTCCAAAGGAGGATGTTTGGATATGAAGAACATCATCAGACACACCTAGGCAACTGGATTTTGAATAGTTGGATGGTGGCTGCAACTAGATTCCCTCCTGCCTTCTAGCATCTTGAACTGATCATGGAGTGTGCAAGGCACTACCAGGCGAGAGACAAAATAATCAAAAATGCTGATGGAAACTTACTTGCAGACCTTTCTCCACCAGCTATTTCAGAGGTGTTCAGAATTCCTTCCTCTCATAGATTGGTGATGAAAACTAAGGACCAAGAAGAAAGATTCTTCACTATCGGAGTCCCGTATTGTGAGGATATCATCAACAACAAGTAGTTGAGAAAGAATAAATCTCATTTTTCCAAGCTCCCCAAGGAGCTAGTGTGGCTAGATTTCCACCGAGAATATAGCAACATGATAATGATGTTGAGAAGGGTATTTGGCCTACCTCAGTCTTACCTCTTCAAGAGTTGGATGTGGTACTTTATTAAGAAGGTAGTGGAAGAACATAACCATGTGGACTAGGCAGGGTTGATCAGTAACAACCTGAGTGAACAATTAAAAAGCTTGGAGCAGAAAAAGAAATTCTACATGAGTTTGTACATCATCTACATGCTAGCACAAGCAACAAGATATGAAGGACTGAGATGGAAAGGAGAAATAGGGAGTGGAACTCAGCAGTTGAAAGTATATGATTTCTATCCTCAGTTGTGTCTACATACAATTTATGATTATGTCCGAGTCAATGACACATTTGCAATGCATTTTGTGTGAGCTCTGCAAAAGAAGCTACATGTGAGACTGTCGGTAGAAGCCATAAAATTGGTGGAAGAATAAGGGGCATGGTTTATTCAGTTTCCTACTTTTTCTTACATTAGACTTCAAGGATTCTCAGGGAAACCATACAAGCTTCCTATGTATTCGACAGTTAAAATGGTCCTGCTAGAGATTACCTGATAGATGACTATCTACGACAAGATTCATAAAGGAAAGAAGAAATTGGGACTTGATTTTCTGATTTCCATAGGCAGAGATGAAGCTTAAATGTCCACATCCTTAAAGGCGGCTGAGAACTCCCATGAGGAATTATCATTCTTCCATCTTCCTCTATATATAGAAAGGCTAAACTTTGTTCCTTACAATAAGATATGGTTAGTGGTAGGGATCATACATCAGCATATGGGGCACCTTGAGGATTTTTAGGCAAATGTTGTAGATGAGCACGAAGTGAAGAAAAGGTTGCACTCCAAATTACCACTAAACTTGATCAGAGCATGCAAGACTTTTCATATTCCTAACCAGATGGAGGAAGAATTAAATGTGGTCCAAAAAGGGTATTACCCCGAAAAGAGAGAAATTAGTACCTATGATTGGTCAAGGAAAGAAGTTCTAGACCTTGACACATTGTCTAAACCGGTCTTGGATTTCACTAGGTACTAGATTGGGAGGAAATTAAGCAAGATAGCCATACCAAAGGAAAAATGGACATACCAGCTGATGGGTCATCAAGCACTGAGGGATGAAATACCAAGGCAGCCATAGGGAAGAGAAATGGAAGGAGAAATTCCATCAGGTAGTGCAGAGCATAAGAAGGAGAAGGGTAGAGCTCAAGAAATGCATATGAAGAGGAGATTGGATCTTCACATTGAAGAACCACAACATAAGAGATTAAGGTCTGAGGATGCACCATCTTCACCTAGCCGGACTCCCATTGTGCAAGAAATAGGAGCATTCACCCAACAGGAAGGAGAGGCAAGTGAAAGAAGAACACAACAAGGAGAACAACATATGACTAGGCCAATACAAGATAAATTAAGCATTAATGCCAATGAGAAGTTCATGCCAGGGAGAAGCTATGAACATGATCTGATAAAAGAGAAGAGTCTCGGTGTCTTCTTTAGAAAGATAGTTGAGGAAGAAATCCCTGAGGTAGAAGTAGAAGCCCCAGTGGCAGAGGAGGAGACTCCCACCACAGAAGCACTTGCTCCTGAAGCAAAGGCAGAAAGTCCTAGAGCCATTGATATTGATACCAAAGCAGTGCAAGGACAGTCCAACAATTAGCAGTACAGAGGGACCCAAATACAAATGTTCCAAAGTGGCTTAGGAAGAGCATTCAGAGAAGCCAGGAAAAGGAGGTAGACCCTACGATTGAGTTACAAGAGATTCTATATCGAATTAATCAATCAGGAGAAAAGGGAAAATCCAAGAAGCTCACCAAGGTCATGAGAGGAGAATCTGGATCCAAAATTCTACAGATAGAAACTCCAGTAGTCGATAAGACCAAAGATCAGATCACCCCTGAGGAATATCACATAACAGAGGTTGATCTTGGTTAGGCCTCATGAGCATAGGTCATGGATGAATTTGATGATTCAAGACAAGCTGTCAAGGATAAGATGAGAAAGTTGGAAGAAAAATATTAGAGGAAGAAGGAAGAGAACATGGCTTTATGTGCATACATTGATAGCTTACCTCCCCTAGTTTGAGAAGAAGATTCATCTTTTGTACCACCACCATCTGTTCCAACCGAGTCAGTTGAGGCCATCGACGAGATTAGGAGGATTGCACAAGGTGCAAAGACTTGGATTAAGAGGATCGACGATGAGGTCTACATCCATGCTAATGAGTTAGTTTGAATTCATGATAAGGCATTGTCCATCCTTTCCCAAATTTGTTGCATGGAGGAGACTTGGGAAGATGAGCATATTTATCAGGATGAGGCAATCTCTGACTTGCAGGAGCTAATGGAAACCCCTAGGAAAATCTTGGTTGATAGAAAGGTCATCGGAGAAGGAGCATATGATTTCTCTTAGTGGTATGGTGCAGTTCTCTTGGCAAAGGACATGTTTGAACATTTCAATAAGGAGTCAGCTTGATTGAAGGGGATAGTTGAGAATATTTGGCAGAAGCTCTCAAATACCATTGCATCACTGTGGTTACAAAGGTTGGCCAAGGAGGAAATAACGATGGACAACATGAAGGGGAAATTGGAGGAGTTCTTTAGACTTAACTCTTTCATAAAGGATGGTTTTGTGAACCTCTCTGCCTTCTCAAGAAAAATGCACACGACTCAGGATTTATTGCTAGAATGGTAAGACAACCTGAAGAGATCAAAGCGTGCAGTGGTGGTGTTGGAATTCAGATAGGAATCAGCACCGAGTGTCAGCATTGATGAGCTGGAGGCCATATTGGGTAGATTCCAAGAATTCAAACACAGAGGTCAAAGGTAGATGCATTTAATGCATAGTGGACATATGTGCAATGTTCATTTATGACACCTCACTCTCTTCTTGAGCATGCAGGCATAGTGGGCATTTATTACCCACTATGGTAGTGGTTTCTTTTTTGCATTGATGTAGATTCCTTTTCTGTGCCCTAACCCTAATTAAGGCTGAGGTGGAAAAATATGGGCCATCGATTACTATTATGATACTGGGCCTTTCACTATTTTCGAGGACCTATATAAAGGCCTCTTCTTCTCATTTGTAAGAGAGTAAATTTTGAGATTATTTCTTATGATCTATTGAGACAATAAAATTTTCATTGAAGTGTGGTGATTGTTTGATGTGTCTTAATTCTTGCTTGGTTTCATAATTCTTTGAATTAGATTAAGTTTAGTAGATCAAGTGTTATGAATGTTTTGGAGCATATGATGATGTTTTGATGAGTTCCCATGGTTCATAATTTTGATGTTTTAGTGATTCTAAATCGTCATGTAAAGTTAGCCTGAACCCCCTATCCATACATGCTTAAATTTAATCATTCATACAAACTTTTGAAGATTGCACCAGTCCACATGTAGTTGTAGCTTGACTTGGCAAAGCAGGACTTGGTAATTGAGGAACTCGTCAATCAACATACTTTCATTGGCTATCATTACCCTTAGGAGTAGATTAGAATCTCTGAACCCTAAACCCTTTTTTTATTTCTGCATATCCAGTGAAAACCCCAAAAACAATAGTACTTAATTGAAAATCTTTTGATAATACCCATATTCATCATGACATAAAGAATTGAAGAAATGTAAGGCCCCTTGTGATCATCAGCAAATCACATCAACACCGAGCTTATCCACAAGTCGAGGAACCTTGGAAGTTACCGTATGATCTTCTTGGAATCTTAGCATACATGGTACTTTGTTCAAGAGAGGATAAGATATCTCGATATTTTGTTCTACTGTTTGGTGAGTCATAAAACACGCATCAATGGGTATGATGATCAATGGGTGGAATCATTTTGGAATGTGCAAAAAATCACAAATCACATAAGAAGTTCATTAATTTAAAAATTTCACACCATTGATTTTGCTTCCTAAAACTTAAAAAAGTAAATCTTAAGTTGCATGAATATTGTAATCTCAATGTTAATGAAAGGAATAACTAAAATTCACTATGCACATAATCTCGATCGTCAATATTGGAATCTATAGATCAACAGATCAAATATGTCTCAATTGTTTACATTGTTATAATAGGTCATATGTTGAGTTCATTTATGCGACCACTGATAAAGAAAATATTAAAAAGTCTTACAAACATGTACTCTTTTAATGCACTTGTAAATTTTGGTGAGCCCTATTAATGAAAGATGTTAACTATTATAGTAAACTTGCACACATTTTCCCTTGATTGTTTAGCAAATGTTGACAGGTCATCCCCCCTTACCTTAAATATTTTAAGTGCCAGTCAAATCAGAACGACTAGATTTGAAAAGTTTGTGGAAATTTTTAAAAATATCAATTGTGGAAATGGGTTCACGCAGGGCCTCGAACAATTATCTCATGCTATTATAACATATTGACAATGTATCGATAATATTTTAAATTGGTGTTTACTTGTACAAAAATTGCATAGTACATATAAGTGTGCATGGATTTTGACAAATTTGAGAATGTTGTCATTTATTCAATATTAAATGGTACAATTTGTATAACTTTATATTTATTTTTTGGATGAATAATCTGATTATCATTGTTACTTTTGATTTGAGTTGTTTAAACATTCATTTGAGAGGAAAAATTATTCATTCTATCAACTGTTGAAGCCAATGCACATACTAACATTAAACTATGGAAATTTGAAATCCCAATTCCCACTCAATACATGTATAATATTCCCTAATAGCTTGGAATTACAAAAAAATTAAAATGAATAAAATCAAATTTTTGGATGAATAATCTGATTATCATTGTTACTTTCGATTTGAGTTGTTTTAAAAACATTCATTTCATAGGAAAAATTATTCAATTCTATCAACGTCTTTTAGGTGATGCATTGGGAAGGACAATTTTTTATTCAATTCATTGTATATAGGATAAACACACTTATCTTTCCACCCCATTTGCAAAACCTTTAGCACGTGTCTTGAATAATGCACCATTTGTTATAGCTTGTATTTCCCCTTGTATTGTAAGTCCTTTTGAAACTGTTGCCCTAATTATCCTTCCATCCAAATTTGGCCTTGGTTTTTATGTCAGCCTTTCATCTCCTCAGTCCTATGAGAAGCTCCAAAAAATTTCATGGCTTCATTAAAAACCCTCTGGCCTTTGCAATCCTTTAAACTCTCTGGTCTGCAAGTAAAAGTTCATAAAACTAGCCGTTACCCAAAAAACCCTAAGGCCCTGTTCTAATTTGTAGTTTACTTTATCAACCACTTAAGTCCCTTCATTTCGCATGTGTGTTTTAAAATCCTTCAATCACCAAATCTCTGATTCCCAGTGGTTAACCCCTTAACACTTAGCGATTTGGTGAGCGGTTACCATTTCGGTTGGTGGTTTCAGTTCAGCGGCCAACTCAAGATTCTAGATCTGATGGTTGTCACATGATATCATGGCCTCAGAAGATTCCATGAGATCTTGTGACGATCATCGATCTTCCTGCCTGCAAAGTTCATTTGTCAGTGGGTCCTACCACGTAGTCCGAGCTGTGCATTTTTTATTGGTCAGAGACTTGTGATTCAGTGCCATGTCAGTGTGGGCCCGGTGGTTGTCAATCGATGTTGATCTAATGACTGTCGCATGTCCACAAGGAGATTTTTCGACACATGTGGTCATGCGATGGCCGTTGATCTTGCTTTATCTTTGGGCTCTGTCAGGTGGGTCCTCGGTTTCTGACATGATCATCCTTCATTGGTCAGTCAGGCGACAGTTGGGCTCTATTGGTAGGACCGTGTCAAAGTATCTGCAGGGATGTTAGTAGACTAAAGATCTATGGTTGTCGCTTGATCGCAAGGGATCTTCCAAGTCCTTGTGATCTTGCGATAACCGTCTGATGTGATCTTAGTCGACCGTGGGTCCTGTTGTCAAAAGGGTCTGCAACGTGTCTCGTTTGGTAGCTCATGATTGGCTGGTTGGTATGCTACGTGGTGGTTGTTAGTGGGTCTGTGGGGTCAGGGATTTCTAAAGAGCTTAATGTCTGGTTTGATCTAGTGGTTGTCGTTATACCAAGGATCCAATATGCTTGAATTTTAGCATCACGGTATAGCGACAACCATCTGATGCTCTTTCTGGAGGTCGTGGGTCCAAGTTTGTCAGACGTCCTGATTTGCTCGTGTTTCATTAGTTGTTGACTTCCAGGTGGCAGTTGACCTAACAGAGGGGGAATTTTAGGCTATTTTTGAGTCCATCGTAGCCATTCATCTGCTGGGAAGGGTTTCTCATCGACGGTTATGTTTTAAAATTTTCCGCTAGCCATTATATTTCAAAATTCAAATGTCCCTGTGAGGGTTTTACATTCTTTTGGCCATGCATGATGTCAGGTAGCTCAGGAATTTAATTCTCAAGACATTTATGGGTGGGGAAGTTGATGGAGATGATTGTTGGCCGGTGTTGTAGGGTACTGTGCCACGTTTTCACACCAGGAGACACTAGAAAGAGTTGGCACCACCTTTTGAATGGTACTATTACCCAGGGAAATAGGATCAGATTCAGAGCCTTCATGGCTTAGTGGAGTTACAGGTGGGTAGATGAGTTGAGGTTGATGTGTCTGTAGGTGATCTCAATACCGAATGGATGCATGCAAAGAAAAGATATGATTTGATCACCAGTGTTCTCAGATTTTGATGATTAGCCATCAGTGTACCTAGGGTTTGATGTTGTATTGTTGTACCTATGTAGCCCTAGTTAGGTTAGTTTTTGACTCCTGCCTACGTGCAGTGAGATGTATATAGTTCTTTTTGGAGCCTTAGTGCTAGGAAGTTGGACAATTGTAAAAGAAATTCACCTTTCTTGAGAGTTATCTGTGGCATTTTCTCTGCCCTTTGGCTTCTATAGTTGTAAATCTTTCATTGATGATTCAAATATTGCAAAGGTATTTTGTGACATCTTTTCTATCCCTATGCTTCCTTGTCTAAATTATCTCTTATTGAATCAAAGTATATGATGTTTTTGGTGGTATCTTAGGGTTCCTGATCTCTCTCTCTTTCCGCAATTTTGTGTATTATTTTGGGTGATTTGATTTGAATGCTATTGTTTGTGAAATTATTTCTTTCCCTAGATAGCCTCTTTCTATTGCAAACCCTTCTATGAAATACTTATGCAAGCCTATTTAGTGAGTTGTGATCTCCTAGACCTGAGTTGTTCATTATTTTCATCCTCTATACTAAGATCCAAACTCTAATTTCGGTGTATCACCTAGTAGGTAGTTTGCTTTCAGTTATTTCTCTTTCCAAGCATTCCTTCTATCCCTTTTCCCTCAAAGTTTTACTTTTCTTGTCTAGAAGCAAATTAAGGTGATTATCCAAGAGGAGCCAGCCTAGAACCTCGAGGTCTCATCTTAGTTAGCATAGGTCCCACAACCTAGAGATGATTCCCATGTTATACTAGGTTATCAAGACTACGAGAGCTCAAAACAAGGGTGCAAACTTAGTGTATAACAATTCTGGCACGCCCAGTGGGACAAAAGATTAGATTGAAGTCCAAAGGTGCTCCTGTTGGTTCATCTACAAAATGATTAAAGAAGTTCAATACACAGGAACTGTCAATATAGACTCAAGCTCAAGGATACCCCACCTTGGTGCCAGTGTATAACAATTCTGGCACGCCCGGTGGGACCACACAAGAAGTTCATTATTTGAAGATTATGTTATCTCTGATATACAAATTGCATAGCACAAACTTTTAGAAGTCATTCTATCAAGTATATCTAGCGACTCCACTGATTTCAAAGATCCAGGCCAAGCTTGTTCAAGGTTTATGAGAAAGATTGAGACTAAAATCTCAAAGCCTACTCAATTTTTAGAGTTTCCCTCAAAAGGAAGTGATAAAGGTAGGTCAACTCAAAGAACATCCCCTGCAAGGAGAGTTCAATCAACAACACCGGATACCCCAAAAAGGAGACCTTTTCCCTTTCATTCTAGAAGAAGAGGCAGATCTCTAACTAGAGATCTAGAAGAAGATTCAAGTCTAGCATCAAATACGGCTCATATAGTTGTCAATCTTCAGATTCCAACTCCTGCAATGGCTAGACAGTTTGCCTTTGCACCTTTCAACCAAGGAAGTCCATTAGCCTTTGCTCAACATCATGATGTACCCTTGGTGGCACTAAACAGTATACCTAATTTCATAGGTGAAGGGTAGACAACTGCTTTTGAACACATAAGAGATGTGACCACCATCTGTAGCATACACAATATTACCCAAGAAGATGTGGCCACAAAATTATTAGCAGCCTCTGTAAAAGGTAAGGCTCTTGAATAGTTTAGAACTTTAACTATTGGTTCTATTACTTCATGGGATGAGTTAGGAGATGCATTGAGTAAGCATTTTGAGGATAAATCAGATAACTTGTCTCTGGTAGAGCAGTTAACAACCATTAAGAGAGACCCTCAAGAGAAAATGATAGATTACAATAGTAGATTCCTCAAAACATGGAATATAATTCCAATTTCTGTGAGACCATCAGCTGACCATGCTTTTCTTTACTACTTGCAAAGTTTGAATGGTCAAATTTCTATCATGATCCAATCCATGGGTGGTACTTCTCTCCCCCAAGCCTTTGACATAGCGGTCAGGGCTGAAAATTATTTAATCCAAGCAGACATGATTGCTAGAAGGCCACCAATGCCCATCTTTCCTAGCCTTCAACCCATTGCACCTGCACAAGTACCTCCATTCACCCCTATTCCCACCATATTAGCACCTCAAGCTAGTACTAGTGGTCAAGAGCTAACAACTAGTTTTTTTCAGGAGTTACAAGAGATAAAGAATAGCCAATAGAGCAGTCAGTAGGAGATGACAAACTTGTTGCAGACCTTGACTAAAGAGGTCACAAATTTGAAGAAACAAGGTCAAGGAATCAGATCACCTTTTCAGCCACAAGGCCAAGGTCCTAATCAACAATATCAAAATCAAGGACAACCTTATCAACAAAATAGGCCACCATACCAAGGAGGATATCAAGGACAAAGGAAAAGTTTTAATCAGAGACCATTCCAACCATATGACCCTGCACCTCTAAATTCTACAAATCTAGTGAGGGATATGGTTCCTAGTCAAAATAATATGGCTATGGATAATGAATGGTGTTTTCCTTGTAATCAGTCTCACAATTAGGCTACATGTTCAAATGGATGGATGAACCAAGCTCTAATGGTTCAAAATGCCTCACAATCTCAATCAGAGGTTTCATCCAGTGGGTCAGTTCCTCAACAAGAATCACAAGAGAATGAGACTGCTCTTTTCAATTGGGAACAACCAGACTTCAATGGAGTCAATGATGAAGTTGCTTTTTCTTTCTATACAAGAGCAAAGAGAAGAGCTCCAGACATGGAGAGAGCAGATTATAATGCCAAAGCCACCACATCTGTAGAGCCACTGCAGCAAGCTGCTCCCATCATACCTAAGGAGGTTCCTGTCATCACAAGCAAAGAAGGCCAACAGTCTAAAGAAGTAGAACCCATCATAGTGAAAGCACAACAAAGAGTACACACTGTGACACCTTTTAACATTGCAAACAACATAAAGAAGGTGAATGTCACTATGTCCATGTGGGACTCTCTAGCTATTCCGGGGCAATCTGAGATTTTGAAGAAAGCCATGACCAAAGTGACAACTCCTCAACCTACAAAAGAAGTTGCAAAGCCAATGTTAGTTAACACTAATCAAGAAAAGGAGGCTCCAAGTAGAAACTCCAAGGCCAATTCCATTCAAGGTAGGAATTCAAAGCCACATCCCTTTTATGTATCTTTAATCATTGGAAAATATTTAGTGCATAATTGTATGGTAGATAGTGGAGCTACTAGCATTGTAATGCCAAAGAAAGTAGCTGACCAATTAGGACTAAAATATGAACCCTTCCAAAAGAAGGTTACACAACTTGATGGATCCTTAGTTAATAATATAGGTGTGGCTAAGGTACCGATCTCATCCTTCATGCTAGTCCTAATTTTTCCATCCTCCTAGATATATACATCATAGATCTCCCTGCATTATTTTCTATATGTCTTTCAAGGGAGTTTACAGCTAAGATAGGAGGCTATCTATCTTCTGATTGGTCTCACATGCTATTTCATACAAGGTATGGGACCAAGGTCACCATTAAATCAAAACCATTGGTAGCACACCATATAGAGCCTTATGTGTCCAATACCATCAATGTAAACTACCCCATATTTGATGACAGTGATTTCCAAACTATTAGTGAAGCAAGCACAAAGATAGAAAGTATCCCTGATATTCTTCTAGATGAAAGAGCTTCAGAGGCCCAAGAAAATATTTTTTGGGATTTTGGTTTGGGAAGTTATTTGATACAAGAAAGTGGATCCATAGAGCCAACCCTTATCAAAGAAGACACTGATTCAGAGGATCAGAGCAATCAAGTTTGGGAATTGTTTTTTGATGGAGCTAGAAGTGAACATGGTTCTGGTGGTGGTGCTATGCTAGTGTCCCCAAAAGGAGAAAGGTATTATACTGCCTTTAGATTTAGTTTCTCCTGCACTAGCAATACTGTAGAATATGAAAGTCTAGTCAATGGGCTAGAGTGGGCTAGAAAAAGAGGTCTCAAGGCCTTAAAAGTTTATGGTGGCAGTGAACTAGTTGTCAGCCAAGTAAGAGGGATAAGTGCAACCAAGAATGACACTTTGAAAGCATACAAGCATAGAGTTTGGGATGCAATTGAAGATTTCCATGCTTTCAATATTATTGCCATCCCTAGAAAGCTAAATCAAAATGCAGATAGGTTAGCTGTTGTTGGATCTCAATATGATATCCCCAATAGCATTTCAAAAGAGGTAGACCAATAGCATATCAAAGTGATTTTCAGACCCTCTATTCTTGATAATGACATCAATTGGAAAGTGTTTGACAATGATGAACAAATTTTTCAATTCTTGTTTGAAGAAGATGTTTTCACAAAGCACAATCAAGATAGGCTATCACAAAACTATGGTGATCAGGTAATATAACTGAAGTCCAATAAGATTCCTAGAGGTCTTGTCACCTTAGAGACTGTCTTCAACAAGGATGATGAACTTAAGAAAAACAAAGCTGGCTTGGTAGTCCAACTAGAACATTGTGTTGAACTAG
Source organism: Chamaecyparis obtusa (assembly GCA_027943335.1). Lineage (NCBI taxonomy): Eukaryota > Viridiplantae > Streptophyta > Pinopsida > Cupressales > Cupressaceae > Chamaecyparis > Chamaecyparis obtusa. The sequence continues at coordinate 238,200 of BSBK01011829.1, forward strand.
AGTTGGAACCAGGTAAGAGCCTATAATTCAGAAAAGTGAACACTAGTTTGGAAAAGCAAGATTACACCCAATTATTCAAAGAATTTAGTGATGTGTTTGCATGGCAATATGAAGACCTTAAAGGTTTCAACCCTGCTCTTTCTCAGCACACTATTGAGTTAGAACCTAATGCCAAACCAGTGAGGCAAAAGCAAAGGCCTGTTAATCCCAAACTTGAGCCATTTATGCATAAAGAAGTACTCAAACTAATAGAAAGTGGTATTATCTACCCCATTAAGCATACTAGTTGGGTTTCCAACCTTGTTCCTGTCAGGAAGAAGAATGGGGAGTTGAGGTTATGTGTTGACTTCAAGGATCTTAATAGGGCCTCTCTAAAAGACCGCCATCCATTACCCTCTATGGAACAAATCTTACAATGTGTCTCTGGATCTGAGAGATTTTCATTGTAGGATGGCTATTCAGGATACAATCAGATCTTGGTTAATGAAGAGGATCAATATAAGACAACATTTACAACCAAGTGGGGAACCATGGCTTATCAAAAGATGCCCTTTGGTTTGTCAAATGCAGGTGCTATATTTCGAAAGGCAATGGATATGGCCTTTAAAATCCTCATGTACAAGTTTGTACTAGTCTACTTAGATGACATAACTATCTATTCCAAACATGTAGCAGACCATATCAAACATCTGAGGAAGATTTTTGAAAGGTGTAGAGAATTTGGGATATCTCTTAATCCCAAGAAATGTGTGTTTGCAGTCCATGAAGGGAAATTATTGGGATATATAGTATCCAAAGAAGGAATCATAGTAGACCCTGAAAGGATTGCAGCCATCTTAGAGCTACCCCTGCCACATCATAAGAAAGGTCTCCAATCTTTCATAGGAAAGATTAATTTTGTTAGGCATTTCTTTCCTAACATTGCAAATTTACTCAAGCCTTTGACAGCCATGCTAAAGAAGAGTTCAACTTTTAGCTGGACTAAAGAAGGAAAAGCTAATTTCTAGGCTATCAAAGAGGCCTTAACAGAAGCCCCTGCTCTCCTAAACCCAAATTTCAATAAGGATTTTATCCTTTATGCTTGTGGAGGTCATGATGCTATATCTACAATGCTGACTCAAGAAAATTTAGAATGATTGGAGTAGCCTATTGCTTTCTTCAGCAAAGGTTTAAAAGAGTATGAACATCGATACTCTTTTGTAGAAAAACATGTACTTGCTATGGTAAAAAGCCTTAAAAAGTTCAGATATCTATTGACTCATAGCAAGGTACATTTGAAAGTTACTCATCCAAGTGTCAAAGAATTTTTGCTTTCCAAGGACCTGAATGAGAAAAGAGCTGGTTGGATCACCAAGGTGATAGAATATGACATAGATATTCAAACTACCAAGCTGGTTAGAGGAAGAGACCTTTGTGAACATTTGGTAGGGGATGAAAGCTCAAAGAAATTAGAGAAAATAGATGCATCTCTGGTGGTGCATTCTAAAGAAGAACAAGCCAAGGCAACAAGTTGGTTGCCTAATATGATCAATTACTTGAAGACAGGACAATGTCCTGTAGGCCTAGATTCAACAAAAAGAAGGTATTATAGGTTACAATCTGGTCCTTTTGTGCTGATAAATGAAGTTCTTTTCAGAAAAGATCATAATGGTTTCCTTTTAAGATGCATAGATTCAGAAAAGATAGCTGATGTCCTATTTGAGTTTCATGATGGACCTTCTGGAGGTCATTTCTCTCCTAGGACTACTGCTTTCAAAATCATGAGGGCCGGGTACTATTGGCCATCTATCTTTAAGGATAGTCATGAGTATGTGATAAAATGCATCAAGTGTGCCATGTTTGCAAGAAAAGAAAGGCTTGTAGCCTTACCCTTACAGCTAGTCAAAACAGAGAAACCCTTCATGAACTGGGGTATAGACTTCATTGGCATGATCAATCCACCATCTAGTGCAGGCCATAAATGGATAATCAAAGCAATAGATTATTTCACTAGGTGGACAGAAGCAATTGCATTAAAAGAAGCCAATGAGAGTGTTGTCTTAAATTTTTATGATGACATAATTCATAGGTTTAGCACTCTAGACTCCATAATTTCAGATAATGCATTGGCATTCACAGGCCTCAAGGTCTCAGAGTGGGCAGTCAAGAATGGCATCTATCTAAATGCCAGTTCCAATTATTACCCTTAGGGAAATGGTTTAGTAGAATCAACTAATAAAAACCTGATTAGGATAATCAAGAAGACTCTACAAGACAATTTGAGGGATTGGCATACTAAACTGAAGTCTGCCTTGTGGTTAGATAGAATTACCCCAAAGAAGATTATTGGTAATTCTCCTTATATGCTAGTATATGGCAAAGAGGCCAAGTTGTCTATCTCAATTGAATTGCTAGCTCTGGACCTGGCTACTCAGTATGCCCTATTTGAAGAAGGGGACCCCTTGCAGATCAGATATGCTCAGTTGATGGAATTGGAAGAACTTAGAGACAAATCAATGCAGGATATGGAATTCCATCAGATCCAAATAAAGAAAAGCTTTGATAAGAGAGCCAGGATCAAAAATTTCAAGGTTGGGGATGTAGTCCTTAAGTGGGATGAGTTCAAATCCAAGCCTAGCAGACATACAAAGTTTGACTCTTTTTGGGGTGGACCATTTGTTATAACAGAGTGCAAGGGGTCTAATGCTTTTCAACTATCAACTCTTGAAGGATTTGCCTTGCCAATCTCGTTCAATGGATTCCACTTGAAGCCTTTCTTTGAGGTTAATCCATCTTTGTAAATTCTTGTAAATATGTGTTTTTCTGCTTTCTTTCCCTATTTTCTAGGTTGGTTTCCTGCTTTTCAAGAAGTGCACGTGCACAAGTTTGTCTCTCTGGTCCCAGTTTTGTCTCTGTTGAAGTTTTGTGTTCCTGTAGTGACCCCATGCCCAATGGATTGTTTATAGGCCACTGGTTTTCCATGTCTAGTAGGCTGACATCCAGTAGAAATTGCCAAAATGTTGCCCTAATTTTCCTTCCATTCAAATTTGTCCTTGGTTTTTATGTCAGCCTTTCATCTCCTCAGTCCTGTGAGAAGCTCCAAAAAATTTCATGGCTTCATTAAAAACCCTCTGGCCTCTGCAATCCTTTAAACTCTCTGGTCTGTAGGTAAAAATTCATAAAACTAGCCATTACCCAAAAAACCCTAAGGCCCTATTCTAATTTTCAATTTACTTTATCAGCCACTTAAGTCCCTTCATTTTGCATGTGCATTTTAAAATCCTTCATTCACAAAATCTTTGATTCCCGGCTATTAACCCCTTAACACTTAGCCATTCGGCGAGTAGTTACTGTTTCGGTTGGCGGTCTCAGTTCAGCGGCCAAGTCAAGATTCTAGATCTGATGGTTGTCACATGATCTCATGGCCTTAGAAGATTCCATGAGATCTTGCGATGATCGTCGATCTTCCTGCCTATAGATTTCATTTGTCAGTGGGTCCTGCCATGTAGTCTGAGCTATGCATTTTCTATTGGTTAGAGAGTTGTGATTCGGTGCCATGTCAGTGCGGGCCCAGTGGTTGTCAGTCGATGTTGATCTAATGGTTGTCACTTGTCCGTAAGAATCTTTTCTGACACATACGATCATGTGATGGCCGTTGATCTTGCTTTATCTCTGGGCTCTGTTAGGTGGGTCCTCGATTTCTGACATGCTCATCCTTCATTGGTCGGTCAGATGACAGTTAGGCTCTATTGGTAGGATTGTGTCAGAGTATCTGTAGGGATGTCAGTAGACTAAAGATCTATGATTGTCACTTGATCGCAAGGGATCTTCCAAGCCCTTGCAATCTTGCGACAACCATCTGATGTGATCTTAGTCTGTCATGGGTCCTGTTGTCAGAAGGGTCTACAACGTGTCTCATTTGGCAGCTCATGATTGGCTAGTTGGTATGCTACGTGGTGGTTGTCAGTGGGTCTGTGGGGTTAGGGATTTCTAAAGAGCTTAATGTTTAGTTTGATCTAGCAGTTGTCATTATACCAGGGATCCAAGATGCTCAACTTTTAGCATCACAGTATAGTGACAACTGTCTGATGCTCTTTCTACAGGTCGTGGGTCCAAGTTTGTCAGACGTGTTGATTTTCTCGCATTTCATTGGTTGATGACTTCCAGGTGGCAGTTGACCTATCAGAGGGGGAATTTTAGGCTATTTTTGAGTGCATCCTAGCCACTCATCTACCGAGAAGGGTTTCTCATCGATGGTTACATTTTAAAATTTTCCGCTAGCCATTATATTTCAAAATTCAAATGTCCCTGTGAGGGTTTTGCATTCTTTCGGCCATGCACAACATCGGGTAGCTTAGGAATTTAATTTTCAGGACATTTATGGGTGGGGAAGTTGATGGAGATGACTGTTGGCCAGCGTTGCAGGGTACTATGCCACGTTTTCATGCTAGGAGACGCTAGAAAGATTTGGCACCACCTTTTGAACGGTCTTGTTACCTAGGGAAATATGATCAGATTCAGAGCCTTCATGGCTTAGTGGATTTGTAGGTGGGTAGATGAGTTGAGGTTGATGTGTTTGCAGGTGATCTCAGTACCAGATGGATGCACGCAAAGAAAATATATGATTTGATCATCGATGTTCTTAGATTTTGATGATTAGCCATCAGTGTACCTAGGGTTTGATGTTGTATTGTTGTACCTATGTAGCCCTAGTTAGGTTAGTTTTTGACTCCTGCCTGCATGCAGTGGGATGTATATAGTTCTTTTTGGAGCCTTAGTGCTAGGGAGTTGGACAATTGTAAAAGAAATTCACCTTTCTTGAGAGTTATCTGTGGCATTTCTTTGCCCTCTGGCTTCTACAGTTGTAAATCTTTCATTTATGATTCAGATATTGCAGAGGTATTTTGTGACATCTTTTCTATCCCTATGCTTCCTTGTCTAAATTATCTCTTATTGAATCAAAGTATATGATGTTTTTGGTGGTATCTTAGGGTTCCTGACCCCTCTCTCTTTCTACAATTTTGTGTATTATTGTGGGTGATTTGATTTGAATGCTCTTGTGGGTATACCTCAACCCCCTAACAATCTGTCTCATTCCTATGCTGAGTTGCAGAGGTGAATGTCTATCTGCAGGTTGTAGATTGTGTCTAAATTCTTAGGAATGCTATTGTTTGTGAAATTATTTCTTTCCCTGAATAGCCTCTTTCTATTGTAGACCCTTCTATGAAATACTTATGCAAGCCTATTTAGTGAGTTGTGATCTCCTAGACCTGAGTTGTTCATTATTTTCATCCTCTACATTGAGATCCAAACCCTAATTTCGGTGTATCACCTAGTAGGTAGTTTGCTTTTAGTTATTTCCCTTTCCAAGCATTCCTTCTATCCCTTTTCCCTCAAAGTTTTACTTTTCCTGTCTAGAAGAAAATTAAGGTGATTATCCAAGAGGAGCTAGCCTAGAACCTAGAGGTCTCATCTCAGTTAGCATAGGTCCCACAACCTAGAGATGATTCCCATGTTATACTAGGTTATCAAGACTAGGAGAGCTTGAAACAAGGGTGCAAACTTAGTGTATAACAGAAACATTGAATTACATTCAATATTACAATATAAAAAATAAATTATTAGTCCCTACCTATATATAGGCAAGGAACTAATATTTTCATTTGCCTATATCTAATAGTTTCCATAATAAAATTATTAAAGTTCTTAAGTTTAGGGACATATTTGTACTGTTTTATTTTTAAAATAATTTCTAATCATTAATTTCTTTATTTTGATTGGTCACTCCTAATTTTTCTAGGGGTTTCATTATTTTTCAATCCAAAAATAAGAAAAATAATACTATCCAGAAGTTTCCACTAGACGTTTAACTCTTATTCGTAACACTGTGGACTTGGCATCCGCCATGCTAGTTCCAGATGAACTGCTACACACTGGTGGTATCATTAACCTGTTTCAAGGTCACATTCAGAGCATGCTCCACCGACATAGTAAGAATCTCAGACAAGCTTATATTTGCATTATTGAAAACATAGAATGCCTTGGACTGAACCATTTAACTCAGTCACTGCTTAGCCAAGAACAAGACACAAGAATGGGATTTTGATTTCTTCCAAGCACAAAAGTAGAGACATTAGGCAATGAGATCACATTCATAGTCAAAGAACCCAAAAATTACAAATCGAACAGGTTGTTCATCCAACCAAACCAAGCAAGGCTCACTTGCAGGCCCCGGTGGCAGCTTGTGCATCAAAATCTACATAGTAAACATGAATCGCACAATGTTTCTTTGAAAATAGTCCAAAAATTTGTCTTCCAATTCTATGTACTACAAGTTGTTGTCTAGCTTTCACAACTTTCCTCCATATAGACAGAAAATCGATAAATGAAGGTGAGCCCCTCACAAATGCCATCTTTCTTGTTTTAATACCAGGGGAGCTTACTCAACACTTCAAAGAGTAATCGACAGATGACTTGTGAGGGGAATCTGATATTTGGACCTAGGTCTTTTGTGTAGTCCTTTCCTATGCTTCCCTAACATGAAACTCATTTTTGCCACGTTAAAAGTTCCAAGAAATCTATTGTTGGATTCCCAACTTGGCGACAACTCTAGGAGTCTAGCACAACCTCACAACATACATGACAAAATCTGGGAAAGTAATTTCAGCTGCACTCCAAAGGGTTGTTAGGAAAGATCTAGGGCTTGGAAGAGTAGGGGTATTAAGGTCTAATCTTCTAATCTCAGATAAAATGGTCATGTATTCAATGCTTGTTTAGATAAAATGGTCGTGTATTCAATTCCAATAGTCAGGTCATTCATCGATGGCATTGGGAGCTTGGTTCCAGACATCGGCTCTGATTGCAATATCTTCTACTTAATCCATGCAATGTTAACCAGAGTGGAGACAAAGGAAATCCTAAGGTTTCATCGAATACCCTGATTACAGGATATATGCAGAATGTAGAATCATAGATAGGGCATGTGAACTATTTGACAAAAGGCCCCAAAGATATGAAGTTTCATTGAGTTCCATGATTGCATATTTTTTGCAAGATCAAATTTTTTTGCATATGTAGTTGGAAGTCTAAAGCCAGACTCTGCGGTCTTTTCCAGCATCCTCCTATCATGTGCCATAGGGAAAGATTTGGAAAAGAGTATGGGCATCCAACAAAGCATAAAGGATGGAATGGTTTTGTCAAATGTTGTAGTTGCAAAATGTAGAAGCTTTGACAAGGGCTACGAACTATTTAGATACTACATTTCACATTTTTATTCTATATTTGACTTGCTCAAATTTTTAGCATCCTTTATGTTTATCTATTTTATCTTTCTCAAAAAATATTGCACTTAAAAAAAAAATAACGGGTCAAAGATGTCTAAATTCAATTAATCTACCAATATCTAACTATTATATAGTAGATAGAGGTAGAGGCACAAGCGTTGCCATGGGTGTCTCCTGAAATTCTATTTTTTTGAGACAATTTATCATATTCTAGGATGGTTTGTGTTTAGCATTTGGTCCTTCGGTTTCTATCTGCAAGTTCTTCTCAATTACCGTCCCAAGATGTGAATTTGAGTATTTTAGCTACTTCTATTCTCAATATAATCACACTTGATAATCTTCTTGAATTCTTTTTCAATGAGGTCAGATTGAACTTGGACTTCTTACAGTTAAATTTGACCAAGCATTCCTTGTATCTGATATACAACATAGTGTTATTCTTGAGAAATGTAGTGCAATGTTAGTACCATAAAAAATATGGCTAAAACAAGGTCAGTCCCCACCTATTAACACCTCATTATTCCATCATCATAGCTCATGGAACAATTTTAGCCTCAAAGAAATATAATTAATTCTTTATCTTAAATCTTTAGGTTGATTTCCTTTTTCTCTTAAAAGAAATTGAACATAACATACTATGTTGAATGGTCCCATAGTCAGTGAGAACTCCTAGTTGCTTCCTATCAAAAACTTTCTCTTGCTTAATGTAGTTGCCATTAGCCAGCTCAAAGTGTCACTGCAATCTGAGCAGAGATTCAGAAATGATAACACTACACATGATAGAACAACATGCACCCACATCATAAAGGTTAAAAAAGACATGCTTGTCCATCAAATATTGTTGGCACAATAAGTGTGACCTATTCAATTTAGGTGATTGATCATCCTCATCCTCTAATGTAAATAATCCTTTCTCTTCTTCTTTATAGCCAATGGTTTTAGTAGAATCTGTATCCTCATATGTGATGTTTTTAATTGAATGACATACAAATGCCCTACACCAATATACGTGATGTATGTATGGAACAAAAAAAATTAAAAACTCTATGAAAAAACATACAATAAAATCCAAGAACAACATTCAAAATCATTGTATATTGTGAAAAACAAAGAAATTGCTAGTGAGTGAGAGGTCCACTACTCACATATACACAAGCATATTGTGATGAGATCAATTTTTTTTCCAAGTTTACCAAATGGAGGAAAACATAACGCTTGTATGTGTTATACACTAAGTTTGCACCTTTATCTCAAGCTCTCATAGTCTTCATAACCTAGTATAACATGGGAATCATCTCCAGGCGTGGGACCTGTGCTAACTGAGATGAGACCTCCAGGTTCTAGGCTGGTTCCTCTTGGATAATCACCTTAATTTTCTTTTAGATAGGAAAAGTAAAACTTTGGAGGGAAAGGGAGAGAAGGAATGCTTGAAAGGGAAATAACTGAAAGCAAACTACCTACTAGCTGATACACCAAAATTAAGGTTTGGATCTCAGTATAAAGGAGTGGAATCAATGAAAGGCTTAGGTCTAGTATGTCACAAATTACTAAATAGGCTTGCATAAGTATTTCATAGAAGGGTTTGAACATAAGACACAATCTATGACCTACAAGCAGACATTCACTTCTACAACTCGGTGTAGGATTGAGACAAGATTGTTAAGGGGCTGAAGTATACCCACAAAAGGATCTAAATCAAATCAAACACAATAACACACACAATTACAGAAAGCAAGAGGGATCAGGAACCCTAAGATATCATTGAAAACATCATATACTTTGATTCAATAAGAGATGATCCAAACAAGGAAGCATAGGGACATGAAGAACTGTCACAAAATACCTCTGCAATGTTTGTATTATCAATGGGAGATTTACAACTATATAAGCCAGAGGGTAGAAATGATACCACAGATGACCCTTAAGGAAAGATGAATTTCTTCTACAATTGTCCAACTCTAAGCCCAAAAGCTCCAAAAATACAATATATACATACTCAACCACACATAGGCAAGAGTCAAAAACTTAACTAGGGTTAGAGAATTTTGCATCAAAATAATGACAAACCATAGTTCAATCAAGTCTAATCATAATTAATTCTCTACAAAATCATAGCCGATCAGATATTTGAGTTTACGTGTCCATCCCTGTACCTTACAATCAGCCTGCAAACAAGCAACCCAGACTCATCTACCTCTTTGCACAAAGTCTCACCATGAATGCCCTAATTTGGTACTCTCAGAAAACAAGAAAGACCAAAGACAGCCACCCAAACCCTTGTCATCATCTTTCTCAACTGAAAATGTCCTTTAACATCATAAATTTCCTAAGCTACCTCACTGTTGTATCCCATTGAATAAAAAACTGGCAAAAAACCCTCTTAGACACATTTGAATTTGAAAACTTAATGGCTAGCTGGTCATTTTAAAATGTGACCGTCGATACCCTTTATCTCCCAGCAAATGAACGGCTCAGATTAACTTTGAAATAGTCACGAAACCCTTTGAAAATTTTGAGTCCATATCAACAATACGAGGACCAATGCAAAATTAGCACGTCGGCACACCTGGCAGCTTGGCCCCACTTTAATTTTTTGTCTTCTTAAGTTATTCGGTGATTGTGCGACTGAAGAATTCTAAGTCGTGAAATACATTTCTTAACTCCAGTCCGGTCAAGCGATTCAACGAACAAGGCATTTCATTGAATCACTGAGTCTTTTAACTTACCCTGGTTATACTCCGTGAATGCGAGAAAACTTCATTCGCATGTTCGCAAGATAACCCTTTAACCACTCATGAGAATCCTGACAGACATCTGGCGAACTAGCAACTGAAGACATTTGCTAAGTCACAGAACACTTTCTACCTTTGCCAATTTATTTAGAGATTCAACGAACAAAGCATTCACTAAATCGCTAAGTCATTTGGAGCACCGCTAAACTATTATGCGAATGAGCGAACACATGAAACCCTTATTGGAACCGCCAAACATAGAGGACACTAAATTCCCTCAGTTGCCAAATCACCAAATCACCCAGCTGAAATCCCTCTTATCGAATGGTGGGCACAAGATCTTATAGCTCTGACACAGCCCTTTAGATTATACACTAATCGTCGATCCTCTGAGATGTCAGAAGCTCTGACCACTGAAAGAACTTGGTCCCACTAACAAATAAGCTAACTCAGCACATGTGGACCAATCAGAATATGCCAACTATGCACACCTAGCACTGGACCCACTATAAACTCGGCATCTAATCAAACGATTGTCTTAACATCACATGGCTCTGATAGATTCTTTCAGATCATAAGACAACCGTCGATCTTCTTTTAAGATAGGCCCCACTTACGAACCTCCACATCATCAACCGCTAACAAATCAGAAGCTACCAAATCAAAAAATGTGGAAGTGGACCCACTCAACCTTTGAAACGCTACATGGGAGGGAAATCAACGGTCATCGCAAGATCGTATAGCTCTGATCGATTCTTTGTGAACTTACGAGAGCCATCGGATCTACTTGACTGGGACCCCATTCTGACAAATCTCCCTGATACCAAATCTACAGCTAGCCTCATTCCCTCATGACTCAAAAGATTCCATGAGATTATTAGACAACCGTTGGCTTAGAATCTTCACCGCTGCCTGCAGAAATAAACCCGCTTTGACCTGGCGATTCAACGAACAAAGGCATTCTCTATTCGCGAGATACTTTGATGAACTGTGGTTAAGTCAAATGAATACGTGAACAAAGGAATTTTTCTAATTCACTAAAACATGCATAAACTCAGGGTTACAATAAGTGAATGCTCGATTGAAGGAAGTTAACCGTTCGCTGAGCCACAGACCGTTTAGACTTGACCGCCAAATAGTTCATGATTAAGAGGATTGCTGCAGTCGCCAGTTCACCGAAAGGAAAGACAACCACCAGGAAAATAAGAGAACTAGCAACTGAGGAAAATATAAAGCGCACATGGATTTTTGAAAACTTAAGTGGCTGTGATAAAGTAACGACCAAATAGAACATGGTCTAGGGTCTCTTAGGGTTTGTTTGACATAATGGCTACTTTTATGAATTTTTTAGACTACAGACCAAGGAGTAAAACAAATTGCAGAGGCCAGGAAACAAGACCTAAAGTCATGAAATTTTTAGGGGTGCTTGGCAAGGTAAATACAGAGACCCCAGGATGGATTTTAGCCAAATTTGCATGGAAGGAAAATTAGGGTAACATTTTGGCAATTTTTGCTGGATGTCACCCTACTAGACATGGAAACCAATGGCCTTAAAACAATTCGTTGGGCATGGGTTCTATTCTTGAGCACAACCTCTTGGCAGAGAAACAAAAAGGAACCAGAGGGACAAATTGTGCATGAGCACTTCTTGGAAAACAAGAAAACTAACCTAGAAAGAAGGGGAACATTTACAATAAATTACAGAGAGGGAATAACCTCAAAATAGGGCTTCAGATGGAAACCATTTACTGAAATTGGCAAGGCAGCTCCTTCAAGAGTTGATAGTTGAAAAGCATTAGATCCCTTGCACTCTGTTATAACAAATGGTTCACCCCAAAATGAGTCAAATTTTGTATGTCTGTCAGGCTTGGATCAGAACTCATCCCATTTGAGAACTACGTCTCCAACTTTGAAATTCCTGACCCTGGCTCTTTTATCAAAGCTTCTCTTTATCTGAATCTGATGGAATTCCATGTCTTTCAAGGACTTATCCTTGATTTCCTCTAACTCCATCAACTGAGCATATCTGATCTGCAAAGGATCTCCTTCCTCAAATAGGGCATACTGAGTGGCCAAGTCCAGAGCTGGTAATTCAACTAAAATGGACAACTTGGCCTCTTTACCATATACTAGCATGTAAGGAGAATTACCAATGATTTTCTTTGGAGTAATTCTATCTAACCATAATGCAGACCCGAGCTTAGTATGCCAATCCCTCTGATTGTCTTGCAGAGTCTTCTTGATTATCCTAATCAAGTTCTTATTTGTTGATTCAGCCAAGCCATTGCCCTGAGGGTAATAATTTGAACTGGTATTTAGATAGATGCCATTCTTGACTGCCACTTTGAGGCCTGTGAATGCTAATGCATTATCTGATATTATGGAATCTAGAGTGCCAAACCTATGAACTATATCATCATAAAAACTTAAGACAACACTCTCATTGGCTTCTTTTAATGCAATTGCTTCTGTCCATCTAGTGAAGTAATCAGTTGCAGTGATTATCCATTTATGACCTACACTAGATGGAGGATTGATCATTCCAATGAAATCTATGCCACACTTCATGAAAGGTTGCTCCGTTTTGACTGGCTGTAAGGGCAAGGCCGCAAGCCTTTCTTTTCCTGCAAACATGGCACACTTAATGCATTTCCTCACATACTCATGGCTATCCTTGAAGATAGATGGCCAATAGTATCCAGCCCTCATGATTTTAAAAGCAGTAGTCCTAGGAGAAAAGTGACCTCCAAAAGGTCCATCATGAAATTCAAATAGGACATCAGCTATCTTTTCTGAATCTATGCATCTTAAAAGGACACCATTTTGAACCTTTCTAAAAATAACTTAATCAATCAGCACAAAAGGAATAGATTATAACCTATAATACCTTCTTTTTGCTGAATCCAAACCTACAGGACATTGTCCTATCTTCAAGTAATTGATCATATTAACCAACCAGCTTGTTGCCTTAGCTTGTTCTTCTGTAGAATGCACCACCAGAGATGCATCTATTTGTTCAAATTTCTTTGAACTTTCATCTGATGCCAAGTGTTCACAAAGGCATCTTCCTCTAACCAACTTGGTAGTTTGAATATCTATGTCATATTCCATCACCTTGGTGATCCAACCAGCTCTTTTCTCATTTAGGTCTTTGGAAAGCAAAAATTCTTTGACACTTGGATGAGTCACTTTCAAGTGTACCTTGCTATGAGTCAATAGATATCTAAACTTTTTAAGGCTCTTCACCATAACAAGTACATGTTTTTCTACAAAAGAGTATCTTTGTTCATACTCTTCTAAACCTTTGCTAAAGAAAGCAATAGGCTGCTCCAGTCCTTCTGAATTTTCTTGAGTCAACATTGTAGATATCGCATCATGAACTCCATAAGCATAAAGGATAAAATCCTTACTGAAGTTTGGGTTTAGGAGAGCAGGGGCTTCTGTTAAGGCCTCTTTGATAGCTTGGAAATGGACTTTCCCTTCTTTGGTCCAACTAAAAGCTGAATTCTTCTTTAACATGGTTGTCAAAGGTTTTAGTAAATTTGCAATGTTAGGCAAGAACCTCCTAACAAAATTAATCTTTCCTATGAAAGATTGGAGACTTTTCTTATGATGTGGTAAGGGTAGCTCTAGGATAGCTACAATTCTCTTAGGATCTACTGTGATCCCTTCTTTGGATACTACATATCCCAACAATTTTCCTTCATGAACTACAAACACACATTTCTTGGGATTAAGAGATATCCCAAATTCTCTACACCTTTCAAAAATCTCCCTCAAATGTTTGATGTGATCTGCTACATGCTTAGAATAGATAATTATGTCATCCAAGTAGACCAACACAAACTTGTACATAAGGCTTTTAAAGGCCATATCCATTGCCTTTTGAAAAGTAGCACCTGCATTTCAAAAACCAAAGGGCATTTTTTGATATGCCATGGTTCCCCACTTGGTTGTAAATATAGTCTTGTATTGATCTTCTTCATTTACTAAGATTTGATTGTATCCTGAATAGCCATCCAACAATGAAAATCTCTCAGATCTAGAGACACATTGTAGAATTTGTTCCATAGAGGGTAATGGATGGCGGTTCTTTAATGAGGCTTTGTTAAGATCTCTGAAGTCAACACATAAACTCAGCTCCCCATTCTTCTTCCTAATAGGAACAAGGTTGGAAACCCAACTAGTGTGCTTGATGGGGTAGATGATACCACTTTCTATTAGTTTGAGTACTTCTTTATGCATAAGTGGCTCAAGCTTAGTATTAACAGGCATTTGCTTTTGCCTTACTGTTTTGGCATTAGGTTCTAATTCAATAGTGTGCTAAGCAAGGGCAGGATCAAAACCTTTGAGGTCCTCATATTTCCATGCAAAAACATCACTTAATTCTTTAAATAATTGTGTATAAGCTTGATTTTCCAATTCAGTATTTACCTTTCCACATTGTAGGCTCTTACCTGGTTCCAACTCTAATTCAACACAATGTTCTTGTTGAACTACCAGGCCAGCTTTGTTTTTCTTAATTTCATCATCCTTGTTGAAGACAGTCTCTAAGGTGACAAAACCTCTAGGCATCTTATTAGACTTGAGTTATATCACTTGATCACCATAGTTTTGTGCTAGCCTATCTTGATTGTGTTCTGAAAAGACATCTTCAAACAAGAATTGCAAAATTTGTTCATCATTGTCAAACACTTGCCAATTGACATCGTTATCAGGAATAGAGGGTCTAAAAATCACTTTGATATGCTATTGATCCCTTTCTTTTGAGATGCTATTTGGAATGTCATACTGAGATCCAACAGAAGCTAATCTACCTGCATTTTGATTTAGTTTCCTAGGGATAGCAACAATATTGAAAGCACAAAAATCTTCAATTGCATCCCAAACTCTATGTTTGTATGCTTTCAAAGTGTCATTCTTGGTTTCACTTATCCCTCTTACTTGGCTGACAACTAATTCACTATCACCATAAACTTTTAAGGCCTTAAGCCCTCTTTTCCTAGCCCACTCTAGTCCATTGACCAGACTTTCATACTCTGTAGTATTGTTAGTGTAGGAGAAACTAAATCTAAAGGTAGTATAATACTTTTCTTCTTTTGGGGACACTATCATAGCACCACCAATAGAACCATGTCTACTTCTAGCCCCATCAAAAAATAGTTCCCAAACCTGATTATTCTGATCTTCTGAATCAGTATCCTCTTTGAGAAGGCTTGGCTCTATGACTCCACTCTCTTGTATCAAATAACTTGCCAAACCAAAATCCAAAATAGGATTTTCTTGGGTCCCTGAAGCTCTTTCATCTAGAAAAATATCAGGGATACTTTCTATCTTTGTGCTTGCTTCACTAATGGTTTGGAAGTCACTGTCATCAAATATAAGGCAGTTTGCATTGATGGTATTGGACACATATGGTTCTAAATGGTGTGCTGCTAATGGTTCTGACTTAATGGTAACCTTGGTCCCATGCCTTATATGAAAAAGCATGTGAGACCAATCAGAAGATAGGTAGCCTCCTAACTTGGTTGTAAACTCCCTTGACAAACATATGGCAAATAATGCAAGGAGATCTATAATATATATATATCAAGGAGGATTGAGAAATTAGGACTAGCATGAAGGATTAAATTGGTATCCTTGGCCACACCTATAGTATTGACTTAGGATCCATCAAGTTGTGTAACCTTCTTGTGGAAGGGTTCATATTTTAGTCCTAATTGGTCAGCTACTTTCTTGGGCATTACAATGCTAGTAGCTCCACTATCTACCATACAATTATGTACTAAAGATTTTCCAATAATTAAAGATACATAAAAGGGAGGTGGCTTTGAGTTCCTACCTTGTGTGGCATTGCCTTTGGAGTTGTTACTTGGAGCCTCCCTTTCTGATCAGTGTTAACCAACACTGGCTTTACAGCTTCTTTTGTAGGTTGAGGAGTTGCTACCTCTGTCATAGCCTTCTTCAAAATTTTAGGCTGTCCTGGAAGAGCCAAAGAGTCCCACATGGACATGGTGACATTCACCTTCTTCATGTTGTCTATGATATTATAAGGTGTCACAGTGTGTACTCTTTGTTGTGCCTTTACTATGATGGGTTCCATCTCTTTGGAATGTTGGCCTTCTTTTCTTGTAATGACAGGAGCCTCCTTAGGTATGATGGGAGTGGCTTGCTGTAGTGGCTCTGTAGATGTAGTGGCTTTGGCATTATAATCTACTCTCTCCATGTCTTGAGCTCTTCTTTTTGCTCTTGTATAGGCAACAAAAGCAACTTCATCATTGACTCCATTGAAGTTTGGTTGCTCCCAATTAAAGAGAGCAGTCTCATTCTCTTGTGATTCTTGTTGAGGAACTGACCCACTGGATGAAACCTCTGATTGAGCTTGTGAGGCATTTTGAACCATTAGAGCTTGGTTCATCCATCCATTTGAACATGTAGCCTAATTATGAGGTTGATTACAAGGAAAACACCATTCATTCTCCATAGCCATATTATTTTGACTAGGAACCATATCCCTCACTAGATTTGTAGAATTTAGAGGTGCAGGGTTATATGGTTGGAATGGTCTTTGATTAAAACTTTGTCTTTGTCCTTGATAGCCTCCTTGATATGGTGGCCTATTTTGTTGATAAGGCTATCCTTGATTTTGATATTGTTGATTAGGATCTTGGCCTTGTGTCTGAAATGGCGGTCTAATTCCTTGACCTTGTTTCTTCAAATTCGTAACCTCTTTAGTCAAGTTTTGCAACAAGTTTGTCATTTCTTGCTTACTACTTTCTTGACTATTCTTTATTTCTTGTAGCTCCTAAGAGAAACTAGTTGTTAGCTCTTGACCACTAGTACTAGCCTGAGGTGCTAATATGGTAGGGATAGGAGTAAATGGGGGTACTTGGGCAGGTGCAATGGGCTAAAGGCTAGGAAAAATGGGCATTGGTGGCCTTCTAGCAATCATGCCTTCTTGGATCAAACAATTTTCGGCCCTGACAGCTATGTCAAAGGCCTGGGGTAAGGAAGTACCACCCATAGATTGGATCATGATAGAAATTTGACAATTCAGACTTTGTAAGTAGTAAAGGAAAGCATGGTGAGTTAATGGTCTCACTCAGACTGAAATTCTATTCCAGGTCTTAAGGAATCTACTATTGTAATCTGTCATTTGTTCTTGAGGGTCTCTCTTAATAGTTGTTAACTGCTCAACTAGAGACAAGTTATCTGATTTGTCCTCAAAATGCTTACATAATGCATCCCCTAACTCATCCCATGAAGTAATAGAACCAATAGTTAGAGTTCTAAACCATTTAAGAGTTTTACCTTTTAAAGAGGCTGCTAATAACTTGGTGGCCACATCTTCTTGAGTAATATTGTGTATGCTACATATGGTGGTCACATCTCTTATGTGTTCAAAAGTAGTTGTCTGCCCCTCACCAGTGAAATCAAGTATACTTTTTAGTGCCACTAGGGGCACATCATGATGTTGAGAAAAGGCTAATGGGCTCCCTTGGTTGAATGGTGCAAAAGCAAACTGTCTAGTCATTGTAGGAGTTGGAATCTGAAGATTAACAACTATGTGAGTTGTATTTACTGCTGGGTTTGAATCTTCTTCTAGATCTCTGGTTAGAGATCTACCTCTTCTTCTGGAATGAAAGGGAAAAGTTCTCCTTTCTAAAGTATCAGGAGGTGTGGATTGAACTCTCCTTGAAGGGGATGTTCTTTGAGTTGACCTTCCTTTGTGATTTCCTTTTAAGGGCAACTCTAAATATTTTGTGGGCTTTGAGCTTCTAGTCTCAATCTTTCTCATAAACCTTGAACAAGGTTAGCCCTGATCCTTGAAATTAGTGGAGTCACCAGATATACTTGATAGAACAACCTCTAAAAGCCTATATCATGCAACCTGTATATCAGAGATAACATAATCTTGAACAATGAACTTCTTGTGTAGTCCCACTGGGTGTGCCAGAATTGTTATACACTGGCACCGAGGTGGGGAATCCTTGAGCTTAAGCCTGTACTAATAGTCCTTGTGTATTGAACTTCCTTGATCCTTTTGCAGATGAACCAACATGAACACCTTTGAACATTAATCTGATCTTTTACTAGTCCCACCGGGCGTGCCAGAATTGTTATACACTAAGTTTGCACCTTTGTCTCAAGCTCTAGTAGTCTTGATAACCTAGTATAACATGGGAATCATCTCTAGGCATGGAACCTATGCTAATTGAGATGAGACCTCCAGGTTCTAGGCTGGTTCCTCTTGGATAATCACCTTAATTTGCTTTTAGACAAGAAAAGTAAAACTTTGGAGGGAAAGGGATAGAAGGAATGCTTGAAAGGGAAATGACTGAAAGCAAACTACCTACTAGCTGATACACCAAAACTAGGGTTTGGATCTCAGTATAAAGTAATGGAATCAATGAACGGCTTAGGTCTAGTAGGTCACAACTTACTAAATAGGCTTGCATAAGTATTTCATAGAAGGGTCTGAACATAAGACACAATCTATGACCTGCAAGCAGAAATTCACTTCTGCAACTCGGTGTAGGATTGAGACAAGACTATTAAGGGGCTAAAGTATACCCACAAAAGCATCTAAATCATATCAAACATAATAACACACACAATTATAGAAAGCAAGAGGGATCAGGTCCCCTAAGATATCATTGAAAACATCATATACTTTGATTCAATAAGAGATGATCCAAACAAGGAAGCATAGGGACATGAAGAACTGCCACAAAATACCTATGCAATGTTTTTATTATCAATGAGAGATTTACAACTATATAAGCTAGAGGGTAGAAATGATACCATAGATGACCCTTAAAAAAAGATGAATTTCTTCTACAATTGTCCAACTCTAAGCCAAAAAGCTCCAAAAATACAATATATACATACTCAACTGCACGTAGGCAGGAGTCAAAAACTTAACTAGGGTTAGAGAATTTTGCATCAGAATAATGACAAACCCTAGTTCGATCAAGTCTAATCATAATTAATTCTCTACAAAATCATAGCCGATCAGATATTTGAGTTTACGAGTCCATCCCTGTACCTTACAATCAGCTTGCAGACAAGCAACCCAGACTCATCTACCTCTATGCACAAAGTCTCGCCATGAATGCCCTGATTTGATACTCTCAGAAAATAAGAAATGACCAAAGACATCTACCCAAACCCTTGTCATCATCTTTCTCAACTGCAAATGTCCCGCAACATCATAAATTTCCTGAGCTACCTCGCTGTTGTATCCCATTGAATCAAAAACTGGCAAAAAACCCTCTTAGACACATTTGAATTTGAAAATTTAACGGCTAGCCAATCATTTTAAAATGCAACCGTCAATATGCTTTATCTCTCAGAAAATGAACGGCTCAAATTAACTTTGAAACAGTCGTGAAACCCTTTGAAAAGTTCAAGTCCATATCAGCAATATGAGGACCAATGGAAAATTAGCACATCGGCACACTTGGCAGCTTGGCCCCACTTTAATTTTTTATCTTCTTAAGTTATTCGATGACTATGCAACTGAAGAATTCTAAGTCGTGAAATACATTTCTTAACTCCAGTCTGGTCAAGCAATTCAACGAACAAGGCATTTCGTTGAATCGTTGAGTCTTTTAACTTACCCTGGTTATACTCTGTGAATGCGAGAAAACTTCATTCACATGTTTGCAAGATAACCCTTTAACCACTCATGAGAATCCCGACAGACATCTGGTGAACCGGTGACCGAAGACATTCGCTAAGTTGCAGAACACTTTCTACCTTTGCCAATTTATTTAGAGATTCAATGAACAAAGCATTCACTGAATCGCTAAGTCATTTGGAGCACCGCTAAACTATTATGCAAATGAGAGAACACATGAAACCCTTATCGGAACCGCCAAACATAGAGGACACTAAATTCCCTCAATCACCAAATCACCAAATCACCCAGCTGACAACCCTCTGATCGGACGATGGGCACAAGATCTTATAGCTCTGACACAACCCTTCAGATTATACGCTAACCATCGATCCTCTGAGATGTCAAAAGCTCTGACCGCTGAAAGAACTTGGTCCCACTTACAAATAAGCTAACTCAACACATGTGGAACAATCAGAATACGCCAACTGTGCACACCTGGCACTGGACCCACTATAAACTCAGCATCTAATCAGATGGATGTCTTAAGATCGCATGGCTCTGACAAATTCTTTCAAATCATAAGATAGTCGTCGATCCTCTTTTAAGACAGGCCCCACTTACGAACCTCCACATCATCAACCACTAACCAATCAGAGGCTGCCAAATCGGAAAACATGGAAGTGGACCCACTCAACCTTTGAAACGCTACATGGGAAGGAAATCAATGGTAGTCATAAGATCTTATAGCTCTAATAGATTCTTTGCAAACTTACGAGAGTTGTCGGATCTACTTGACTGGGACCCCATTCTGACAAATCTCCCTGATACCAAATCTATGACTAGCCTCATCCCCTCATGACTCAGAAGATTCCATGAGATTATCAGACAATTGTCAGATTAGAATCTTCACCGCTACCTACAAAAATAACCCCGCTTTGACCTAGCGATTCAGCGAACAAAGGCATTCTCTATTCACGAGATACTTTGATGAACTATGGTTAAGTCAAATGAATACGCAAACAAAGGGATTTTGCTAATTCGCTGAAACATGCATAAACTTAGGGTTAGAATAAGCGAATGCCCGACTGAAGGAAGTTAACCGTTCCCTGAGTTGCAGACCATTTAGACTTGACCGCCAAATATTTCATGATTAAGAGGATTGCTGCAGTCGCCAATTCACCAAAAGGAAAGATAACCACCCAAAAAATAAGAGAAACTGGCGACTGAGGAAAATATAAAGCACACATGGATTTTTGAAAACTTAAGTGGCCGCGATAAAGTAATGACCAAATAGAACATGTTCTAGGGTCTCTTAGGGTTTGTTTGACATAACGGCTACTTTTATGAATTTTTTTATACTACAGACCATGGAGTAAAACAAATTGCAGAGGCCAAGAAACAAGACCTAATGTCATGAAAGTTTTAGGGGTGCTTGGCAAGGTAAATACAGAGACCCCGGGATGGATTTTAGCCAAATTTGCATGGAAGGAAAATTAGGGTAACAATATGTACATATACTCTTTTATTTATATGATTCTTTCAGGTGAGTGATGAGAAGGTAGCATTCCTTTTTGAAGGAGACCCTAATAATGATGAAGTTTTCATGTCACTTTGGCACCCTAGATTAACATTATTGCTGGTGACTTATGGACAAAAGGGCTGCAAATATTATACCAAGGTTTGTATTAAAAACTCTCAAATTGGCCCATGTTTCTTTTGTTGGAAATTAAGTCTAATTTGTAAATATTATTTATGGAATTAGATTAACTTCATTTTTCAAGCCTTTACATTGTTTGGTTATGTGCGTTGTTTGATTATTTTATAGTCTTTACTGTGGCTAGTATTCCAGTGAAGGAAATTGACATAACATGAGAAACATATGCATTTGTACGAGGGCTGTTGAGCCAAATTATAAGTGACATGTTTTTGTTTAAGGTTATCATATTGAGATCATGATGTGTTACTAGATTTAATTGGAAACAAATAGAGATAGTAATCATACTTCTAACTTTAGTTAGTCAACACTTCGCTATATTGATTATCCTTTGTATTGTTTGAAGAGAAGCATTGTCATTCCTAATTGCAAAGCTTTGGTAGTTCAACTTAAAGACCTTGGGAAGTTAAGACTGATCAAAAACATGTTAACAACAACTGCTAAATAGGTCAAACCATAGGTAAAAAAATTACACTTGGTAAAATTCAGTGAACCCAAATTTGCTGAGACCTTGTACGTGGGAAAAATTTCAAATATAGAAAATGTCAAATATTCAAATAATAATTGTTGAGAAATTCCTCATATACATTGTACAACCTTAATACATAGAGAAAAGGAAAAATAGGAGCTCATGGGCTTTATTAATTTGCACAATAGATACTTCTAGGAAGAGCTTGGTGTTTCTATGACCTTGAGCATTTTGTAGTTTCCTTTGGTTGTTTGTTTGTTTGTGGAATTTGGCTCTAACATCTGGTAATTGCATTTAATTAAAAACTTTGCAAGCCTTCTCACTAAATTCATTTAGTACATATCCTTAACACACATTAGCACACCCTCTGTGCAAACTCCCTTTTCATTGTTCAAACCCATTTCTTCATGCCTATAGGTTGCAAGGAAAACATGGCACAACATATGCCCTAACCCTAATGGTTGTAGAAAGTATTAAAATAAACTTTAATGTTTGATGTCACATTTTATGTTCTTCGCTACTTCGCAACCAACCCTTACTCTTTTCACCTTTCACACCCTGGCATGGTCCCTTCTTTCGGTTTCTAGAAGATTTTTTTCCCTAACAATTGGATTACATAAATGTCTCTACCTTTGATTTTTTATGTAGTAAATTATAGTATTAAAGTCACATGGAAATCTTAGACTTTAATCTAAACTAAACTAAATTATTATTTCCATTTTTTCCTACTTTCAGTTTATTCTTTTCATGTTTTTATTTAAAGCATTAAAATTTATATTTATGTATTATAATTTAATAATCACTAGAATTATCATTTAAATAAAAAATAGATAAATAAAATATTACACTCCATCATATAAAATTTAAACTAAATATTATATTTCATTTATTTAAATTTTATAAATTTAATTAAACATTTATTATTCAATCTCAATTATTAAGTCCTAAATTTCTAAACTATTCAATTAAGTCCCTACCTTAAACATATTGTTAGATACATATTGTTATGTCTAAACATTTGAAAAAATTCTCAAGAGGGGCCTATCTGTTCAACCACAACCTTTGGTTTGATAGCATTAACCATAAAATCAACATTTGATACTTACAGTTGTGTTAAGGCACATTACACTTTTTCCTGTTCAGTAACTATGATTTAACCATCGCCCAAATTTACCTTCATTTTTTACAAAAGGCTTTTTCCTGTTTAGTAACTATGATTTAACCATTGACCAAATTTACCTTTCATTTTTTACAAAAGGCGGGGACTCAAGCTCCATCAGAGCTCTTGTTTCAATAAGTTTTTGTAATAATTATAACCCTCGCTATATAAGATCAAATGTAGCATGATCTTATTGGTAATGGAACCTTATAGCATGATTTTATTGGTAATGGAACCTTACTATCTTCAAGATTAAAAGGCTTTGTTTCAACCATGTTTGGATTTATATAATTGAATACATAGTTGATTTCAAACTATCATTCTTCATTGAGACCTTTGCTGTAGAAACAAAATCATTTACTAAATGACCTATCAATTGACCTCACACACTACATGAATGCAGCAAAAAAATATACTAATTTTTTTCAATAACCTTCCATACCTCTTTCACATATCTATTGCATGCCAAGGTGCAATTGCTAGTTATAAACATTAAAAGGTGCCTCCACTGTGATTGAAATTTATAAAAGCTTGTGTAAAGGAAAAGTCATGGATTATTTATTTGGAGGGAAGCTTTTGATTTTTCATTTTATCAATTGTCTATCTCCAACCCCTAAGGTCATACTTCAAACCTTCAATGGTTTCCAAGAGTGACAAATGTGCATAGAACTTGAGCATATCTCATGTGAGAACAATAGATTGGGAGTAAGAACAACATGTGTGTGCATTGCAAAACCCATTCACAGACATACCTAGAACCATTATCTCATGCTATTATAACATATTGACAATGTATGGATAATATTTTTAATTGGTGTTTACTTGTACAAAAATCGCATATTTGTCATTTATTCAACGATTGAAGTATATATATAAAAGCGTGCATGGATTTTGACCAATTTAAGAATATTGTCATGTATTCAATAGTTTAAGTGGTTCATTTTGTTTTGTATAAATTTATATCTATTTTTTGGATGAATAATCTGATTATCATGTTGTTACTTTTGATTTGAGTTGTTTAAATTTTTATTTAAGAGGAAAAATTAGGGGTAATTTAGGATAGAATTGAAAATTATCAACTATTGAAGGCAATGCACATACTAACATTAAGCTATGGCAATTTGACTTCCCACTCAATAAGTGTATAATATTCTCTAATAGCTTGAAATAACATTATATTTAAAAAGAATAAAATCTAAAATACTAAACATAAATTTTGGTCTAAATTATAGAATGTAAAATTAAATTTTATTTGAAAATATAGAAATATAAAATATATATAATTAATTTCAAAATCTATAAAAAAAAATTATAATAAAAAAATTCTTAAAATTTTAATTGTAAAAATCATCATTACTAAAATTTTATTTTTGAGAAACTTAATAGCATTGAATACACTATGAATTAATATTGTATAGACTTTATTCTAATACAGATATATTTAAAGTTTAAATTAAACAATTAAATTTATCAATCATTAATAATGTGTGGGTAAAATTTATTGTATTTTTCTCTTCTTAATGTTTTAAATGTTCTCATGTTTATTGTAGTTTGGAAAAAAAACATTAAAACGTAATAATTTCTTTTTTATATGGTAAATTATATTTATATAGTTAGTTACTTTAAAATTAATTAATAATTTGTATTTTTTAGTGATAAAAATATTTTTCAATAAATAAATTTTAAAATTAACAAAAATCATAAGAATAAATTGACTCAAAATCTCAATTCATTTTTAACATTCTTGCACTCTCTCTTTCTTGATGATGGATCACGGAGTGTGATCTGAAATGTTCATGCTAAAAAATGCACACAATTGAATCCAGAAACGCACATGAATTGTTAAAATGGATTGTGGAAATCTGATATTATTAATATTAAACATTTTTTTAAATTGAATTGATTAAAAGGAAAATGTTTTCATTTTCTTACATTTAAATATGTAACAATTTAAAGAGTATAAATATATCAATAAAAATACAATTAAAAATAAATATACAATTTTAAAAAATATATAAAGAAGAAAATATTGTTTCACAATTTATGTTTCACTAGCAATAAACATAGGTGTATGGAAATATGACAAGAATTGGCCAAAAAATGTTCTCCTTATGCTCTCTTATGCTATATTTCATCAAAATGATAGATCACAGAGTGTGACTTGAAATATTGATGCAAAATATAATTCAACACAATCTAATCCAAAAATTGCATCTTATTAACTATGTAGTTTTTGAGTCAAATGTATTTAAGTGGTGGTTTGGGAAGGATAATTTTTGAGTCAAATTCATTGTATATAGGTTAAACACACTTAGCTTTCCACCCCACTTGCAAAACCTTTAGCATGTGCCATGCCTTATGGACCATTTGTTATAGCTTGTATTTCCCATTTTACTGTAATTCCTTTTGAAACATTGAATTACATTCACTGAGATCTTTGTTGCACAAACAAAATCATTTACTAAATGACCTACAAATTGACCTCACACACTACATGAATGTAGCAAAACAATATACTAATTTTTCTCAATAACCTTCCATACCTCTTATGTGTATCTATTGTGTAATGCCAAGGTGCAATTTCTAGTTATAAACATTAAAGGTGCCTCCATTGTGATTGAAATTTATAAAATCTTATGTGAAGGAAATGTCATGGATTTTTTATTTGGAGAGAAACTTTTGAGTTTTCATTTTATCATTTGTCAATCTCCAAGCCCTAAGGTCATACTTCAAACCTTCAGTGGTCATAAAGAGTGACAAATGTGCATAGAAAGAGAATATTTCATGTGAGAACTATAGATTGGGGGTAAGAAAAACATGTGTTTGCATTGCAGAACCCATCTCCAGACATGCATGAGCTTCTTCCAAGCCTTAATAAAATGATGCCATAGATATCTTGTTGGAAAGAACATCTCCCCAAGAGTCAAAATTTGGACACATAAGACAAATACATTTCCTTTAGGAGTGCCAAAAACAAAGAGCTTGGTTTAACAATTTTCAAATGAGTCAAAATTTTCATGCATTAGCCTTAAAAGTTTTCTACACCCACCTCTTCAGTAAAATATGTTTTGACTTCCTCAAAATGGGTTACTTATGTAGATGGCTCGAAAGATTTTTTCAAAGTGGGATATTTAATTTGGTCTCTTAAACACATTGTATCCTCTTTTAGAAAAATCTTCCTAGCTACAACATATTGCTCCTTCTATTATGCACTAATAATGTGTCATAGAGATAAAATTGGTTGTATTCCATGTTCATATAATAATAGGGACTTATAATGATTATTTAAATGATGTTCCATAGTCCTTCAGAATTATGCTGTAAAGAGAAAGATTTCATTTATCCACTTAAGGTGTCAGAATATCATAGGTTATGTTATTTCCTTCAAGTAGTTGAATGGAGCATGACTAAGTTTTTCTATTGGAAACTCAACTAAATTCAAGTTGTGATGATAAATTTTATTGTATTTTATTTTTTTCAAAACTAAGGATATTGAGGTTTGACTATTTTTCTTTTAAGAAAATTTTGTTAGGTTTTTAAGGTTGTGCATTGTATGCAACCAGATTTGGTATGTAGAAAGAGAGAACATCACTTCACAAAAATATCTTAAGCATTTGGAGTAAAAGTTATCTATTCAATTTTGACATATTTAATAGTCTACCAAAATGAAACAAATAACTCTTAACTCATTTATCATCATGCATTATATATACAATATATACTTAAATAGAAGTGCAAGATATTGAAATCATAAAAATATTTTTTTTTCTATTAAGATTAAAAGGTAATATATTATATGCGATATATAGACTTTGAATTTATGTTCTTGATGCTAAATGTAGAATACTGATTAGAGAAAGTGAAGACATAAAGAAACCATGAAAGTAGTGGAAGCATCATTAGGATGATTTTGTCATTGTCTTGGTTATGAGTTTAGATTTAGGGTTCAAATAATACTTTGTCATTGGATATCATAACATATTTTATGAATTTTGTTTCACATAGAATAAATTAAGTATTTTTCCTTACATAAAATTTTAGATATTCTAAATTCCACATCTATTCACTTAATTTACTTAGATTTAATAAAATTTGGATATACTAGTTAGAAAAATGAAAAGGTGCCTTTATTTTGGTGGAAATTTGTAAAAACTTGTGTAAAGGAAAAGTTGAGGATTTTTTATTTGGAGGGAAATTTTTGAGTTTTCATTTTATCAATTTTCTATCTCAAAGCCTTAAGTTCACGCGTTGAACCTTCAATGTCCACCAAGCATGACCCATGTGCATCAAATAGAGAGAACAATAGATTAGGGGTAAGAACAACATATTTCATGGAGCAATTTTGTACTTGATGGTCGTATTGGTCATTTTTCCACTTTTTAGCCATATATGACAGACTGAAAATTTATTGGACTATATAGATTGACAGACTAAATTTTTATAAAACCATCAATATGACACTTAAATTTATTAATAAACCATCAAAATTTGTTATAGGAAATATAGTATTTTATTTAATACTATAAATATATGTTATTTTATAATGTATATAATTTTTTATTTATATTAATTTAGAATCTTTTCAAAATAAAGCATATATATGTTTATATTTATATTAACTTAGAAACTTTCTTAATTAATTTATATTTTTGCATATATTACTAGTCTGTAATTGATTTTTTATTTAATAATCTTTTTATCACAAGTGAAAGTTTCTATATCATTTATTGTATATTATTATTGATTGAAAAAATTTTCTAAATAAATGATATGAATTTAGAAACCTGCAAATCTGAAACTTTTGCATATATTACTAATTTATACTTATTTTCTAATTTTAAAATAGTTATATCTATATAAGAAAATCATATTACCAAGAATTTTCATTTCTTATGAATAGACAATTGCATCTTGAATTAGTTCTTTTCAATTATTTATAATAATAAATTTTAAAATAGTAATTAGATTATTTGCTCTATATTATTAAGAATAAAATATTTGTTATATGTAATATATGTATTACTAAAATAAAATTTTTAAATTTTTAAAAATCTATTAAATTATTCGTAAATTAAATTTTTTTGACAATTAATAATTATCTTTAAATGTAAAATAAAAGGCATTAAAATGACCAAACCGTCATAAAAAAAAATAGATGATAAATAAGGGTGACCATCAAATTGCAGGCCTGGCTTCATGCATTCAACAATAGATACTCGAAGCAAAAATAGTGAGATCATTCATGGGAGGCCTCGAGATACATGGAGAAAGTAGTTTTAATGGAAAAAGATAGAAATCTTGTTGAAGAGTAGTAGTCTACAAGGCATCAACAACAAACACTTTAAAGAAAAGGAAGATTTAATGGTGAGAACTGTGAGTTTACAATCAAATGAGGTAAGGCTTATAACTTAACTCACATTTACTAGAGCATTGAGGTTTTCCTAAGTTTTTTTATGCATGATAGAAAGAAGTATCCCATTTAAGTTTTGATAAGATTCACTGTTAATTAAGGTCTTGTCTCTGTTTCATTAAAGTTTAACTATTTTGATGAGAGGATATCACTATTTTAGATGTTTTCCATGATTGTTTCTGAAGGAAAGATGCATGCGCCATTATTAAAACTTTCTCAACAACATTTATCCAATGGTTTCTATATCATAGATTGTCATTATTCTATGCTCGTAAAGACTCTGTGTATATTGGTGTAATATTATCAACCATATCCTTGTTGGAGCCATTGCATATATAGGTTTACATAAATAAGCAGATTAGTCATATAAAATTTATAGCATGTCCATTCTCTGGCTTTTCCTCTGCTTCCTTTAGCACCAAGGTGTCAATGAATTTATTCAGTTGGTTGACTGCTTCACAATCTATGTCACAATTACATGAACTTCTTTGTATCATTTAGAATCAATACAAGAAAGTACAAACATTGGCTAAAATAAAATTTAGCTTGACTGATTGAATTCACATCACTAAGTTGAATCAAAGAATGTACCTAATCTTAAAATATTGGGGCCCTATGGGTGTTTGATAACTAATGGATCCTTGAAGGCTTGTGCAAATTCTTCACTAGGTTCCTTCAACCAATCATTGACACCTATCATATGAACAAATGGGCACTGTATGGATGGAGAATATAAAATCTCACACATCTCTAGCTTTCTGTACTTGGTTCCAAAAACTTGGTTCAAAGAATCCTAATTGGAAGGAAATAATTCAAAATCCTTAGCCCAGTTACCCTAGCATTCAACTTGTAAGGTAACAATCCATAATTCTCAACCTAATTATCCTAGAATTCAATATGTAGGTAATAATTCCAAAAGTTAATGTTACACACTTGGGAAAATCCAAGCAACACATAAAAAGGGTCATTCGTCTCCATATAATCAGCAATTAAGACAAGCCCTTTGTCCAAGTTAGTGTATTCAGTAAAATCCTATATGGGGTGCTAGTGAATTATCTCATTATCAATACTAATAATGACATAGCTACAGAAAAGTTAATTATCTATTTCAAAATAACTCATTATATTGGAACCATTCATAATAGGGAGCGAGAAAGATTCCCTCAATAATCAAACTTTCCTCTTCTAGGAAATAATCCATCCGAGAAACTTTGCACCCAAATATCAGTAATTATGACAGTTATAGTTCCACAATTGAAGTGTCAAATAATATATACAAGGCAAGAGTAAACTATTCTAATTGCTCAAATATATTAATTTTGTAGTGTCTATGAATTGATGAGGATAACACTACCAAAGTAAAAGTGCAAAAACTAACACAATCAAATAGTGCAATCTAATTGTATATGCATAAACTAACATAGAATCAAATTAAGAAAGTATCTAGATCATTTCAATTGCAGCAACGAAAGGAAGAAATACTAACCATGTCAATCTTGTCCAAGATAGAAGAGTCCCATTTCCTGGCTTGCTTCTGTACAAATCTCCCACTTGTCCTAAATCCGTGGAAACATAACACTCTGAGTTTAATTGTCTCACTCACTTTTGACCCATCGAATATGGGAAACTATCAGACATTAGATTTTCATGGATTTTGCGGTAATTCTAACCTTAAATAATGTTTATATAATGTGATAGCAGATGCAACTAACATATATATATATATATATATATATATATATATATATATATATATATATATATATATATATATATATATATATATAATGAAACCATTACATATTCAAATGATATAAGTTTAAAATTGATATTGTTTAGATTCACGACTTCTTTGCTCCTTCTAGGCCTTAACCTTTTCTTGGCACATGGCTCTTCTTGGTGACTCTCCCAGAATGCCTTCTTAGTACACCTAGATATGGCATACTTTTAGGAGGGAAATTTTGTTTACCTTGTGGAAAGATCACAACACTATTTTTTTTCTCATAGTTTTCTAGATATTCATGTCTCTCTTTATGCTAAGGCATTTATTTGTAACAATGTCATGATGCAGATCCAAGTGCAAGCAGATAAAGTGGCTCTTGAGGTTGCTCATTTGCAAGAGTTACTCCAGCACTGGAGAAATGCCCCTTGTACTATGGCTCATGTGCATCCAAATTCTCTCTCAGCTGACCATACACCACCCAGGGGGCAATGTCCAAGCCGGAGTTCCTCTACCAGACACTCCAGGACTCCGTGTCAATGGCATCGTCACTCTGCCTCTCCCCCTCCTCGAAGGGATGCAAGTTTTAGCTGGCCTCCTATGCTTGCTTCTACTACTACTTCTTTTTATTACCCCCCAGCCTCTGTTCTTGCTAATCAAGACAAGTTCCCTCACCTGGCACTAGCTATCTCTCCCAAGCGGGAGGAAGGAGAATTCAAAAAAGATGATCCAGAAGACGGTTGGGTCGTTCCTTATCAGACTCCTGGGCCCAATGTTTGGGGCAATCTTGATGATAGAGATCCTCCTCCCTCTTCTTCTACTTCTCTTGCAGCTTGAGGGTTTCTCGTTTATATGGTTTTTTTATGAATAGTTGTATGTTTTCAGCCTAAGTGCCGAGTGACTTGCGGGGTGATTTCTTCCCCTGACCCTTTTTTTGTGAATATTGTACTTTTATATTTTTAATAGGAAAGGCCTCTATTCATAAATAAAAATTTGATATTGTAGTAAGGTACAACAAAAAACCTTAGTTATCAATAATATTCAACTCCAATTTTAACTTAGACCCCTACGAAATGTAAAAAAATTACCCTGCGAGAACCTGTACGTGAACTGAACTAGTACCCAGATCTGGTGCAAATAGAACCTGGACCCAGCCTGGCAATAGGTGACCCTGGTAGCATCTAGATTAAAGAGCTACATTTGATTCTTTTGGTCACGACATACTTGTTATTTCCCAATAAATGGAAAATACTAACATTTGTGCTTTCAACCCTTCTAGTCTATATTAGTCAAGGAGATGTAATCTATAAGTATGCAAAAAAAGTATTAAAAGGGAGCCAATAATTTAGAGGTTTTCATAGGGTTTAAGAATTAGCTCTTGTTGTATTTATATAAAAATCTTGACGTTTGTTTTTTATTTATAATATCTATTAGTGTCATTTGGGAATTCTTATTTTTTAGAATTTAGTAAGAGATCTTCTCAAACAAAGTAGGATGATATCTACTGGACAACTAAAAATTTACATATAATTTGAATCATGACAATATAAATAATTTTTAATTTTCTTTCTTAAGGAATCCTGAAAAAATGCCCTTTTCTAGTTAAACAACAATCTGTCTTCTACTTCTTTTTTTTGCTGTTGCAAGTCACAATTTTAATGTTATGTGCTTACTTTGTCTCTTCTAGTTTATTGTTCCATGATAATATTAGAAATTATCAAGGTTTAATATGAAAAAGTACCATGAAGTAATGCAAGAAACATGAAATACAAAAATATATTATCTACTTCTTGTCATTTATAAATAGAAGTAAGAAGAAATGCAACAATATGCAAACACACCAAAATAATTTGGTAAATTCTATGATGAAAATGAAAGCTACCCAAATCAGATCTAGGAAAGCAAAATTAGCAGTGGAAATGAAAGGACATTATGTTCACCAAAATGTAAGGTGAAAATAGGGTTCACTAGCTTGTCTAGGAAAACTAGGAAACTTAGGCCTATTTTCTAATCAATAAATTAGCAAGGAGAGAAACCCAATAGATTTAAGAGGAGTGTCAAGGATCTCCTTTTCTATGTGGAACATGGAATGGGGATAAAATCTATAAGTAAGTCATAGAGAAAGGAGGGTTTTCTAATGTGTAGAGGAAACAATAGACCAAACAACAAAATTATAGCTAGATCTAAGAAGCCAACACAATGAATGAAGTGTACATCAAATTTGAGCATACTTTTATTTCAAGGGAAACCTATATCGTAGGGGGGATTGCACTCGCCCCTTCTTGTAGTAGTCTCCCTTTCTTTTCCAAAATTTGATGAGGAAGCCTCGGATTTGAAGAAGACTATTATGCCTCCCTAAATTTGGATCTCCAACTCTGCCACTTATCACTTGCACACAAAAACTTCAAAGAATGTTGGGAAAAAGGGGTTTTCCTCAATTAAACCCCTGTTTAGATGATTGATATGTGACTTATACCTTGATGATACAAGTGCTTCTTGAAATGAGATCACAAGTGTTGATGAAATAGCATTAGTCTACAAAGACCTAAAATGACATCATAAAAGACATTCTTTCATAATGATTTCTAGGCTTGGTGTCATGAAGAGATAAAATTCTTGAATACTTGCAGATGCTTGATTTCTCCTTGAGTGCTTAATTTATTGAAGATGCATTACAAAAGATGGATTCAAATATTGATGGATGGATATCAAAATGAGGGAGGTAGCCTTGTATTTCAAGGTGAAATAGTTGATGGAGGTTGACAAGGATTTGAAATCCTACCCAAAATCAAAATAACAACTGCTAATTTAACTTTGGTCCCAAGTTAGCATGTAAGGGGTGTCTCCTGATGTAGGGTGGAAACAATATCACCTGGTATGTCTTAGTTAGCCCTTTATGAGGCAAAAATGCCTCAAATTTTAGTTGGGGGTAAATTTTGATATGAGAATTCTAAAAGTGTGCACCAAATCGAGGTGTGATAAATGAAACTATGTAAAATAGGCCATACATGGTAATAGAGCCTAAGTACACAAGATATAATGTTTGAATAAAATAATTAAAGAGGGTACACTTGTAATGAAGGGACCGCATAAATTAAATGGAAAGAAGAGAGTTAAATGAATAGAAAAATTCCTATAGTGCATATAAAAATGAATACACACTAAAATGGGAGCTACATAAGCATGGAATTGGACACAGTTAAGAAATGCATACAATTTATGATGCTACACAAAATGTTCATTAAGAGATTATAATATTATGTTGAATTAACTTGATTAGAGTTTTAAGTCTAAATCTAGAATGGACATGAGTTATTCCTCAAGAGTAAGTTTCACTCTTTAAATAAATATAATGGATTATGTACATCAGATATCACCTCAACAGATTCATATATTTAAATATGATTATAACATAGTGGACTTATATTGGTGATAAAATAGAATAATATTTGCATATGTTTTTATTTTTTTTCTTAGTCGAATTCATTAGAGTCTATTCTTGATTAATATAATTTTGAATTGTTCTTTTACTAATTTAAATTTTTTCTCCTAATGGTTTATTTCAGTACACCTTATATATATACAAGTAGTTTGCAAATGATTTCATGCTCTTTTCTATTCGCTACAAAATTATTTTTTCAACAACCATAACTCTTTTGATCATGCAATATTAAGATTTCATAGTATGATAGATTATTAGGTATCTACATTAATACTACTTTCCTCACTATTATTACTTCATGTGATATAAATGTATAAATAGAAAGAGAACCATGCAATACTAATATATCAGAGTATCCTAGATTTTTAGTCATCTACATTAAGACTACTTTCTAGACACTAATATGACTTTGTTTGATATAAATGTATAAATAGAAAGATAAAATATCATTAGATCTTAGTGTATAGGGAACATGACCATGCATGTTTCATAATAACAATAGTCATATGTATTTAAACCTCAAGGAATAAGGTCCTTCTTAGGATCCTATATTAACACTTAGTATACAAAAGAATATCAATTACGATAAAATTAGTAACCATAGAATCCTCACTAACTCAAGAAAATATTACTATAATTTCATTTTAGGGAGGGTTAGGTAAATGCCTAAGGTTTTATAGCATGCATTCAAATACCAATTTTTAGTAATGGAAGCACATTCTATTTATGATAGGAATACATAATAATACATAGAAAGATAAATAACCAAGGTTTGCAAAACATGAAATTTTGAAAGAAAAAAACTTTAAGAAATAACTAATTAAAGAGTCTTGATCCTCTATTTATCATGATTCCTAAAATATTTTAGACTATGTTCTTTTCACAACCTTTTTAAAATTTCAATGAATAGTTAACAAGATTAAAATAAAAATAATTAAATAGAAAAAATATTCAATAGATTGCAATTATAAAAAATAGTTATCTTTTTTTATAAAAAAATATAATTCATAATAAAATTCATCAAATTAAATTTACAATATGGTATATTTAATTAAACAAATCATTCATAAGCTCAAAAAAATAGAGAAAAATGATTGTGCCGAGATCATAGCACGATCAAGCCATTTATGAATTCTGTCAGAAGAGGCCCTGTAGTTAGACCAAGTGTGCCAGACCCCATCAGAACGACGGCGGCCAACATTGGGATCGAAAAGTCCCAATTTATTACGCATGTAGTACCAGGCTTCTCTTTCCCTAGCTGTCCATTTGAGAGGAAAAATGCCATCCTTGTCAAATGCCATCTCCACCATATTAAAATCACCACAAACAAGCCAGGTAGCAGGTAGTAGAGAATTCGCAAGCCAACGCCAAAGGTGAGATCTCTCAACAACATTATTGGGAGCATAAACATTAGCTATGCCAAAAGAATGATTTTCAATAATGAAAGTAGCTCAAACAATTCTCTGCATGGGGTCAGACGCATGACTAACCCCAAAGGAATGCCAACGTGGGGAAAGAAGAGTAGCTACTCCACCTCGATCAACCTCGTGTTGAGAATAGAGAGCAAGGCTTGTAGGCCAACATTGAGATTTGTCAACCCATGAACATTCCATGAGATGTACTTCATGGAATAACAGTGTCGTCCATTCCATCACCTTCCCCAAGGGAAGAAAAACTATTAGATAGATAACCTAGGGCAACTATAGACCCAAAAAACTCCATGGATATATTACGTCATTTTTCCTACATGCCATCAAACCCATTCTCAGCACGCCCAGGAGGGCTATGAGAATAGCGGAAGGAAGTAGAAGAAGCAATCTATGTCGTTGCCTGAGGTGTGTGGGCTGAAGGAACGATGCCATGGGAGTCAATAACTCCTTTCCCCTGTGAAGCAGGGTTTGAAACCTCAATAGTCGGGGTTTCTGAAGAAACCACGCTATCCGAAGGTGGCGTATGAGAAGCAGAAGGCTAAGCAAGTTTCTTGTGTGGCTTGTTACGGCGACCGACTGTGACCCATTCATCTTTCTTACCCTCATCTTTTTTTCCAGCCTTAGCCAGCTGAGAGCTAGAATCTTTGGGAGGAGCCTTGGTACGAGGCACTACAAGAGGGCAGTCCTTAATCTTGTGCTCCACAAATTAACAATGATAACAAGTGTTGGGAAGGTTGAGATAAAGCACCTTCTGGGTGAAGGTGGTCTCGCCAACCTGAATCTCAATAGACTCTTTGAGGTCCCTAGAAAGGCCGACCTCAACACAGAGCCTCTTTTGAGGCCACAGATTAAGAAAATGGTCATGCTCGCTACATATAACCCTACTTAGCTTTTGTGCTATGGCATGCATGAATGGCCAATAGGGTAAGGGAAGACCAAGAAACTCTACCCACACTGGGACTTTCAACTTCTTTTCATTAGAGACGGAGAAGTCGCGAGACCAGCATTGGAAAATTAAAAGCGAGGCCTAGAGTTTCCATGGACCTTTGGCAAGAATGGCGTCCACATGGGAGGGATTGGAGAAGTGAAACAAAAGAAACCTTTGGTGAGGCTCTGGATGCCATCCAGGTAGATTCCATGAGGGGTCCAAGATTTCACAACCCAATCCCTGATAACATGTTCAGGAGGGTTGCGACCCAGATAAAAGCCAATAAGGGTATGTGTTTCAAGCCAAGTGCAATAATCATTAAACTCATGAATGGGAAGAACAATATCAGGCTGAGACATAACTCATGAAACACTCTGAGCACAAATTTGCGGGGACGTTTGCTTGGGGGCACCATTGCTATCCGAAACCACACCAGGATTAGCATCAACTGCTTGGTGAGAAGTGGCTAGACCCATAAATACTAAACTATTTCCCGCAATAACTGTGGAATGAGAGAAGGACAAGGGATGTATAAATTTGATGCAAAGCAAAAACCCTAGCAGAGCGCAGAGCGAGCATGACCTTTTAAAGATTTGGAGGGAAATTTTTGAGTTTTCATTTTATCAATTTTCTATCTCAAAGCCCTAAGGTCATGCTTTGAACCTTCAATGTCCACCAAGAGTGACCCATGTGCATCAAATAGAGAGAACAATAGATTGGGGGTAAGAACAACATATTTCATGGAGCAATTTTGCACTTGATGGTCGTATTGGCCATTTTTCAACTTTTTGGCCATATATGACAAGTTGAAAATTTATTGGATTATATAGATTGACAGGCTAAATTTTTATAAAACCATCAATATGACACTTAAATTTATTAATAAATCATCAAAATTTGTTATAGGAAATATAATATTTTATTTAATAGTATAAATATATGTTATTTTATAATGTATATAAATTTATATTTATATTAATTTAGAATCTTTTCAAAATAAAGCATATATATGTTTATATTTATATTAACTTAGAAACTTTCTTAATTAATTTATATTTTTGCATATATTACTAGTCTATAATTGATTTTTTATTTTATAATCTTTTTATCACAACTGAAAGTTTCTATATGATTTATTGTATATTATTATTTATTGAAAATGTTTTCCAAATAAATGATATGAATTTAGAAACCCGCAAATCTAAAACTTTTGCATATATTACTAATTTATACTTATTTTCTAATTTTGAAATATTTATATCTATATAAGAAAATCATATTACCAAGAATTTTCATTTCTTATGAATAGACAATTGCATCTTGAATTAGTTATTTTCAATTATTTATACTAATACATTTTAAAATAGTAATTAGATTATTTGCTCTATATTATTAAGAATAAAATATTTGTTATATGTAATATATGTATTACTAAAATAAAATATTTAAATTTTTAAAAATCTATTAAATTATTCATAAATTAATTTTTTTTGACAATTAATAATTATCTTTAAATGTAAAATAAAAGGTATTAAAATGACCAAACCATCATAAAAAAAAACTTATTTAATAAATAAGGGTGACCATCAAATTCCAAGCCTGGCTTCATGCATTGAACAATAGATACTCAAAGCAAAAATAGTGAGATCATTCATGGGAGGCCTCGAGATACATGGAGAAAGTAGTTTTAATGGCAAAAGATAGCAATCTTGTTGAAGAGTAGTAGTCTACAAGGCATCAACAACAAACACTTTAAAGAAAAGGAAGATTTAATGGTGAGAACTGTGAGTTTACAATCAAATGAGGTAAGGCTTATAACTTAACTCACATTTACTAGAGCATTGAGGTTTACCTAAGTTTTTTTACGCATGATAGAAAGAAGTTTCCCATTTATGTTTTCATAAGATTCGCTGTTAATTAAGGTCTTGTCTCTGTTTCATTAAAGTTTAACTGTTTTGATGAGAGGATATCACTATGTTAGACGTTTTCCATGATTGTTTCTGAAGCAAAGATGCATGCACCATTATTAAAACTTTCTCAGCAACATTTATCCAATGGTTTCTATATCATAGATTATCATTGTCTATGCTCGTAAAGACTCTGTGTATATTGGCGTAATCTTATCAACCATATCCTTGTTGGAGCCATTGCATATAGGTTTACATAAATAAGCAGATTAGTCATATGAAATTTATAGCATGTCCATTCTCTGGCTTTTCCTCTGCTTCCTTTCGCACCAAGGTGTCAATGAATTTATTCAGCTGGTTGACTGCTTCACTATCTATGTCACAATTACATGAACTTCTTTATATCATTTAGAATCAATACAAGAAAGTACAAACATTGGCTAAAATAAAATTTAGCTTGACTGATTGAATTCACATCATTAAGTTGAATCAAAGAATGTACCTAATCTTGGAACAGTGGGGCCCTATGGGTGTTTGATAACCAATGGATCCTTGAAGGCTTGTGCAAATTCTTCACTAGGTTCCTTCAACCAATCATTGACACCTATCATATGAACAAATGGGCACTGTATGGATGGAGAATATAAAATCTCACACATCTCTGGCTTTCTGTACTTGGTTCCAAAAACTTGGTTCAAAGAATCCTACCATTAAAATTGCAAGGCAATAATTAAAAATCCTTAGCCTAATTACCCTAGCATTCAACTTGTAAGGTAACAATCCATATTCCTCAACCTAATTATCCTAGAATTCATATGTAGGTAATAATTCTAAAGGTTAATGTTACACACCTGGGAAAATCCAAGCAACACATAAAAGGGTCATTCTTCTCCATATAATCAGCAATTAAGACAAGCCCTTTGTCCAAGTTAGTGTATTCAGTAAAATCCTATATGGGGTGCTAGTGAATTATCTCATTATCAATACTAATAATGACATAGCTACAGAAAAGTTAATTATCTATTTCAAAATAACTCATTATATTGGAACCATTCATAATAGGGAGCGAGAAAGATTCCCTCAATAATCAAACTTTCCTCTTCTAGGAAATAATCCATCCGAGAAACTTTGCACCCAAATATCAGTAATTATGACAGTTATAGTTCCACAATTGAAGTGTCAAATAATATATACAAGGCAAGAGTAAACTATTCTAATTGCTCAAATATATTAATTTTGTAGTGTCTATGAATTGATGAGGATAACACTACCAAAGTAAAAGTGCAAGAACTAACACAATCAAATAGTGCAATCTAATTGTATATGCATAAACTAACATAGAATCAAATTAAGAAAGTATCTAGATCATTTCAATTGCAGCAACGAAAGGAAGAAATACTAACCATGTCAATCTTGTCCAAGATAGAAGAGTCCCATTTCCTGACTTGCTTCTGTAGAAATCTCCCACTTGTCCTAAATCCATGGAAACATAACACTTTGAGTTTTCTTGTCTCGCTCACTTTTGGCGCATCAAATATGGGAAACTATCAGACATCAAATTTTCATGGATTTTGCAGCAATTCTAACTTTAAATAATGTTTCTATAATGTGATAACAGATGCAACTAACAGATATAAAAAAAAAAAAATAATGAAACCATTACATATTCAAATGATATAAGTTTAAAATTAATATTGTAGTAAGGTACAACAAAAAAACCTCAGTTATCAATAATATTCAACTCCAATTTTAACTTAGACCCCTACGGAATGTAAAAAACATTACCCTGCAAGAACCTGTACGTGAACTGAACTAGTACCCAGATCTGGTGCAAACGGAACCTCGACCCAGCCTGGCAATAGGTGACCCTGGTAACATAGTTAATAACAAGTAATTAAATTTGAAAATAAAGCATCTGGATTAAAGAGCTACATTTGATTCTTTTGGTCACGACATACTTGTTATTTTCCAATAAATGGAAAATACTAACATTTGCGCTTTCAACCCTTCTAGTCTATATTAATCAAGGAGATGTAA
Source organism: Chamaecyparis obtusa (assembly GCA_027943335.1). Lineage (NCBI taxonomy): Eukaryota > Viridiplantae > Streptophyta > Pinopsida > Cupressales > Cupressaceae > Chamaecyparis > Chamaecyparis obtusa. The sequence continues at coordinate 278,035 of BSBK01011829.1, forward strand.
TCTATAAGTATGCAGAAAAAGTATTAAAAGGGAGCCAATAATTCAGAGGTTTTCATAGGGTTTAAGAATCAGCTCTTGTTGTATTTATATAAAAATCTTCTTGTTTGTTTTTTATTTATAATATCTATTAGTGTCATTTGGGAATTCTTATTTTTTAGAATTTAGTAAGAGTTCTTCTCAAACAAAGTAGGATGATATCTACTGGACAACTAAAAATTCACATATAATTTGAAGCATGATAATATAAATAATTTTTTATTTTCTTTCTTAAAGAATCCTCAAAAAATGCCCTTTTTTGGTTAAACAACAATCTGTCTTCTAGTTTTTTCTCTTGCTGCTGCTAGTCACAATTTTAATGTTATGTGCTTACTTCGTCTCTTCTAGTTTATTGTTCCATGATAATATTAGAAATTATCAAGGTCTAATATGAAAAAGTATCATGAAGTAATGCAAGAAACATGAAATAAAAAAATATATTATCTACTTCATGTGATTTATAAATAGAATTAAGAAGAAATGCAACAATATGCAAGATAACACACCAATATAATTTGGTAAATTCTATGATGAAAATGAAAGCTACCCAAATCAGATCTAGGAAAGCAAAATTAGCAGTGGAAATGAAAGGACATTGTGTTCACCAAAATGTAAGGTGAAAATAGGGTTCACTAGCTTGTCTAGGCAAACTAGGAAACTTAGGCCTATTTTCTAATCAATAAATTAGCAAGGAGAGAAACCCAACGGATTTAAGAGGAGTGCAAGCGATCTCCTTTTCTATGTGGAACATGGAATGGGGATAAAATGTATAAGTGGGTCATAGAGAAAGGAGGCTTTTAAAATGTGTAGAGGAAATAATACACCAAATAGCCAAATTATAAAGCTAGATCTAAGAAGCCAACACAACAAATGAATTGTACATCCAATTTGAGCGTAATTTTATTTCAAGGGAAACCTATATAGTAGGGGGGATTGGACTTGCCCCGTCTTGTAGTAGTCTCCCTTTCTTTTCCAAATTTTGATGAGGAAGGCTAGGATTTGAAGAAGACTATTATGCCTCCCTAAATTTGGATCTCAAACTCTACCACTTATCACCAGCACACAAAAACTTCGAAGAATGTTGGGAGAAAGGGGTTTTCCTCAATTAAACCCCTGTTTAGAGGCTTGATAGGTGACGTATACCTTGACGATACAAGTTCTTCTTGAAATGAGATCACAAGTGTTGATGAAATAATATTACTCTACAAAGACCTAAAATGACATCATAAAAGACATTCTTGCATTGTGATTTCTAGGCTTGGTGTCGTGAAGAGATAAAATTCTTGAATACTTGCAGATGCTTGATTTCTCCTTGAGTGCTTAATTTATTGAAGATGCATTACAAAAGATGGATTCAAATATTGATGGATGGATCTCAAAATGAGGGAGGTAGCCTTGTATTTATACCTCTACTAGGCATTTCAAGGCGAAATAGTTGATGGAGGTTGACAAGGATTTGAAATCCTACCCAAAATCAAAATAACAATCGCTAATTTAAAATTGGTCCCAAGTTAGCATGTAAGGGGTGTCTCCTGATGTAGGGGAAAAAATATCACCTCGTATGTCTTAGTTAGCCCTTTATGAGGCAAAAATGCCTCAAATTTTAGTTGGGGGTCAATTTTGATATGAGAATTCTGAAAGTGTGCACCGAATCGAGGTGTGATAAATGAAATTGTGTAAAATAGGCCATACATGATAATAGAGCCTAAGTACACAAGATATAATGTTTGAATAAAATAATTAAAGAGGGCACACCTGTAATGAAGGGACCACATTAATTAAATGGAAAGAAGAGAGTTAAATGAATAGAAAAATTCTTGTAGTGCATATAAAAATGAATACACACTAAAATGGGAACTACATAAGCATGGAATTGGACATAGTTAAACAATGCATACAATTTATGATGCTACACGAAATGTTCATTAAGAGATTATAATATTAAATTTGTTGAATTAACTTGATTAGAGTTTTAAGTCTAAATCTAGAAAGGACATGAGTTATTCCTCAAGAGTAAGTTTCACTGTTTAAATAAATATAATGGATTATGTACATCACATATCACCTCAACAAATTCATAAATTGAAATATGATTATAACATAGTGGACTTATATTGGTGATAAAATAGAGTAATATTTGCATATGATTTTTATTTTTTTCTTCGTCAAATTCATTAGAGTCTATTCTTTATTAATATAATTTTGAAATGTTCTTTTACTAATTTGAAATTTCTCTCATAATGGTTTATTTCAATTACACCTTATATATATGCAAGTAGTTTGCAAATGATTTCATGCTCTTTTCTATTTGCTACAAAATTATTTTTTCAACAACCATAACTCTATTGATCATGAAATATTAAGATTTCATAGTATGATAGATTATTAGTCATCTACATTAATACTACTTTCCCCACTATTATTACTTCATGTGATATAAATGTATAAATAGAAAGAGAACCATGCAATACTAATATATTAGAGTACTAGATTTTTAGTCATCTACATTAAGCCTACTTTCTCTACTATTATGACTTTGTTCGATATAAATGTATAAATAGAAAGATAAAATATCATTAGATCTTAGTGTCTAGGGAACATGACCACGCATGTTTCATCATAACAATAGTCATATGTATTTATACCTCAAGGAATAAGGTCCTTCTTAGACTCCTATATTAACACTTAGTATACAAAAGAATATCAACTATAAAATTAGTAACCATAGAATCCTCACTAACTCAAGAAAATATTATTATAATTTCATTTTAGGGAGGGTTAGGTAACTGCCTAAGGTTTCATAGCATGCATTCAAATACCATTTTTTAGTAATGGGAGAACATTCTATTTATGATAGCCATACATAATAATACATAGAAAGATAAATAACCAAGGTTTGCAAAACATGAAATTTTGAAAGAAAAAAACTTTGAGACATGGATTTTGCATTGTAGGTATTATATTTAAACTTTTATCTTGTATATTTGAACCTTATCCTTAAAATTGGCCCACAATAGACATTTGGTTATCAATTGTACTAAGAATGAAACACAAATATCTCTTCTAGGTTCCTGCATACTCAGGGGAGCTTGAAGAAATTAAGAAATAACTAATTAAAGAGTCTTGATCCTCTATTTATCACAATTCCTAAATTATTTTAGACTATTTTCTTTTCACAACCTTTTTAAAATTTCAATGAATAGTTAACAAGATTAAAATAAAAATAATTAAATAGAAAAAATATTCAATAGATTCTAATTATAAAAAATAGTTCTCTTTTTTCTTGAAAATATAATTCATAATAAAATTCATCAAATTAAATTTACAATATGGTGTATTTAAGTAAACAAATCATTCATAAGCTCAACAAAATCATATAGATTGTGCATAACATCAATTTGATGTGATTCTCAATCCTTGAATTTCAATTTCCATATTTAGAACTTAAGTTTCTCCTTCCTACTTTTATCAAGTTTGAGATTTTATACATAAACGTTTTAATTTGCAATTCACCCAATTCAAAATAATTCAAAATAATTCTAGAAGATCCGAAGAACTCTTTTATTGAGTTTGCACAGGCCCTAAGTCATCCACTCTACAAATTCTCTTTCCAAATTTTCCCTCTAGAAATGTACTATTTATTGAGTGTCAACCATAATTTCAAATATACCTAAAATATACTTTAAATCCAAATAAAAAACATATTTGTTTGAGAATAATGGTAAATTCAATTAGCCACTTAATCTCTTTGAACACATTATTAAGAAATTAATAAACAAATCTCCTTGAATTATAATCAAAACCAACAGATAAAAACTTATATCTCCTATTCTCCAAAAAAAATTTATGAATTTTCAATAATTCAATATTAAAGTTCACGCACAATAATTCAATATTAAAGTTCACGCACTTACCTTATCCAACTGTAAGAAATACTAATCATAAAGTTAAATTACTTTATTCAATCATCCAAAAATATTTAATAAATCAATTCCTAAACAATCTTTAAATATAAAAAGTAATATTTAATATGCAAACATACTTGTAGGTGGATGGTACAATCGTTGACAAGACTGTCAGCCAGGTGCCCCAAAATCTTGGCTCGTGGCTTGTGGCCTTCACTGTTCAGCTCACATCTACATTTAAAGGTATGTTCTATTCGCGGATCTTCCGTTCGATAAAAAAGTATTTATAAGTCTGGACAATGTTTCTCCACGTCATTAGCACGATCAAAAACATTTATCATAGCAGTTATATATCTGTATCTTTCTTATTACGGAAAAGATTGGGTGGTTGAGCGTGTTTTAATAATTGTTATAATTGAAATATTCATGATGACAACTATTCTTATTGAATGAAATATATTTATTAGATCTAAAAAGCAACCAATCATGTGATGTCACATCAATTGTCAATAAGAAATGAAGTAGTGAGTAAGAATGCGTAGAGTCTCACATAAGATTTTCATCAAACATAACTTTTGATTAATATTTGTCTCTTATAATCTAATCAAAATATCTAACATATCAATTTTGAAACTCTGTCTAATTAAATGAATTACAATATTTAGTTAATATTTGTATATAGTTTTAAGGAGTATAATGATTTATTTTTTATAAAAAAACTACTTTTATTTTAATATTAAAAAAATATGTATTCTTCAATTCATTACTTCCACTAATCTACAAAATATGTTTAAATCGATTGAATAAAGAAAATCAGCATTTTCTAAGCTATTTTTGTTTGACTAGTTTTATTTTATTGATAATGAAGTCTAATAAATCTTTATATGATATTATTCTAATTATCTTTGTTAATTGTTTATATATAATTATTATTTCATAATCAAGTTTAGATGTTTTTTATTAGATAAGAAGAATTTTAAAAGGGTCCAAATATTTCACAATGAAAAAGGAAAGAGTATGAAGCATCTGAACACCAACAAACAATGAAGATGAACAACTAATAGATAACAAAAGAGAAGGAATTGAAATAAAACTGCCAACATACCCTACCTAAAATTGATAAAGATTGGGCGTTTACATATTTTACAAACTAAACTGTTTTCCACTTTATATTGCATTATAAAAAAAAATTTCATTTAATATCTATCATCTAGATATCTAAATATATCATTCAATAATTACCAATAACATATTACTTTGATAGAGCCACATTTGTACTTTTTTGCCAATAAAAAATATATTAAGAGGTGTTTGGTAGAGTAAAAATAATTTAGACAATATTTTAGTGATGAATAGATGTTATCTAGCAATCTTTAATAATGATAGCATTTTGATTTTGTTGTCCCTACCTAGTCATTGGCAAGCAGAAGCTTAAACATCACACTCAAAGCTTTAATTTATTTAGATTGCACATATGAAATTACAGGAATCTTTTTAATAAGATCCGCATATTAGTATACACTCTTAGATAAAACAGGTAAACATATTAAATCTTAAAATATACTCTCTTAATAAAAATATAATTAAATATTATTAACAAATACAAATACTTACTTATTTTTAAAATGAGATAAATTCAAACATCACATTCTAAATTTCAATTTGTTTAAATAGTATATATCTAAATTAACACTTGTTGTCTCAGCTTTTGGAATAAGATTTACCTATTGATATAATTATAGATAAAATAGATAAACAAATTAAAATATTAAGTTTAAAAAATTAAATAATCCAATGTCATTAACAATACAAGTACATTCATCTGCTGCTTTCTAGGTTGAATTAATATGCTGTTAATTCTTCTTTAATTAGCTGTTTATTTTCTAGATTGAATTAATTGTTGTTAATTCTTCTTTAGTTAGCTGTTTATTTTACTTCTAACCAGCACCCTCTTGCTGCTACTTAATTAAAAACAATACAAGTACATTTAAAAATAAAGTGCATTGACTGATTTTGCATTCATTTTCTGACTGATAAATTGGGGACAATGTTTGTCCACGTCGTATGCACCCTAGGAACGGAAGATAATATATGTGGTGGAGCCAAACTTGTACTTTGTCAACCCCACATTTTCTCAGGCGTGGAAGAAAGAGAATATATGTGGTGGTGCCAATCTTGTTTTTTTGTAAACTCTGCCTCTATTCAGGTGTGCAAGAAAGAAACAAAACAATAATGACTAGAGCCCCTTGCTGTGAGAAAATTGGCCTGAAAAGGGGGCCCTGGACAACTGAAGAAGATAATATTCTTATTGAGTATATTCAGAAAAATGGCCATGGATCCTGGCGTGCTCTTCCCAAACAGGCTGGTCTGTATATTATACAATATTACTTTTCATTTCATTTCGAGTAAAAACCACATACAAATCATTTGCATCTGATAAATACTTGTTTGGCAATGAATTATATACACATTTTGTTTATTGGGTAAGGAACTTCACAACTTATGGCCTGTCTAGGAACTAGATGCATCTCATATATGATATGATTTGCATTGGAAGTATATTGAGATGAATTCTCATTTGGGTAAAGAAGTACACCGTAGATTTTTTATTATTATATTAGAAACTCAAGAGTTACAAAGCTACTTCTGAGTTCTGTAGATAAAGATTTTACAATCATTTGCCTGGGACCAATAGTGGCATAAATATGTTTTGGACCATAAAGTGTATATATTAGTTTTTTTATTTTCAAAGTTCAATAATAATCTATATTGGAACAGCCAGTTTCCGTCAATAGAACCCTGTTCAGAATGAATGCAGAATTCTCCAAATTTCATTAAAACCTCACATTTTCTTCTACATTGGGACTACTTGTTTCTCGAGCCGGCATTGAATAAAGATATGTGTTACTTTATTAATATTTTGTTTTAGTTTTGTAGATAAGTGAAAAATAATATAATGCATTTGAACTTATGGGTATATGTTATGAACATATGGAGTGACTGTATTTATTTATGTTACAAGCATATGGAGAAACCATATTTGTTTGTTGAGGTTACTGTAAAACTTGAGGATGCGCTGTATTCAGTTTTTACAATTGATTGTCAATTAGGAAGACTGAATTTGGAGCAGAAAGGTTATACTAAAATATATATATATATATATATATATTTAGTTTAGTTTATTTGGTTTATTTGGTTGTGTTTGGGTGTTTATGTAGTTAGAAAATGAGAATTTGATTGGTATAAATTTTGGATTGAATTTATGATTTGGATTTCTTTTTCTTAGTGAAATATTCTTTTATGTTGTTTAATAATTAAATAATTATATTTGTTGTCTGTATGTTTCTGGATTCGATTGTGTATGGATTTTTTTACCATCAAAGTTTCAGATCAAACTCCACGATCCATTGTCAGGTTGAGAAAATTCAAGGCTGAGAAAGACGATGGATCATGGAGATTGATCCAAAACGTTGATAGTAAAAAATCCATACATAATCAAATCCAAAAACATACAGGCAACATTTACATGTATTGTGGATATCTGCTATTATTGAATAATTATATTTAGAGGGCTTATATTTTGTTATCCATCCTCTATCTTTGACTTTCTTTTTTTTGATAAAAAGGCTAACCAAACATATTTACTATTCAAAACAGAACTACTTTGGTCTATTTTTTAAGATTGTATCTGCATCCACCTAATAACAAATCAGTAAAGTATGATTAAAAAAAAAGTAGACAAAATATAGACAATAAACTCTAAACCTATCTTTAGTAAATGAATATAGACTTTCAGAACATATATTGCAATTGTAACTTGTGTGTGCGTATGCTTTTACATATATGAGCACAGCCATTTTATTTAGAAGTGTAGTACACAGGCATGGCACGGGCTAAGCTCACTACAGAAGGCACCAAAGACAAAAATATTTCAAACTTGATTTTTTTTCAAATTCTGTTGCCCTCTCTAGTTTTTAAAATTTGATCAGTAGTACATTTTGTAGCTCTGGGATACATTTCGTTGATTTATTGTTAAAAGGTTCCCATGTGCCTAGGAATTGAGGTGTAAAGATACTGCAAAGAAAGTTTGACCCATAAAATAATGAATGATTTGACAGGTGTCAATAACTCGTCATATTAAATTCCCACAAGATTCGCTTGTCCTAGGCAGATGCGAACATGTTTCATGTGAAGTTAGGAACTTATGTTGTCAATTTATACACAGGGCTTCTTCGGTGTGGGAAGAGTTGCCGCCTGCGTTGGACTAATTACTTGAGACCCGATATTAGGAGAGGGCTCTTTCAACCAGAAGAAGAAAGAACTATCCTTCAGCTCCATGCAATTCTAGGCAACAGGTAGTAAAAACACACTGATAAACCATGCATGACAAACTAGAGATGCTGATGATTATCTTGGAGTTCCTTGGAATTTTGTTTTAAGGGTGATATTCCTAATTTTAATATAACGACTTTCTGCAGGTGGTCTAAAATAGCTTCCCAGTTGCCAGGGAGAACTGATAATGAGATCAAGAACTTCTGGAATACCCATTTGAAGAAAAAGCTGTTGGGAATGGGACTCGATCCTTCCACCCATGCACCCAAATCTGAGATACCCAACAAGCAGTCCACAGGACTCCTGAGGCACGCATCACAGTGGGAGATTGCTAGGCTCGAAGCCGAAGCAAGACTCTCCAGAAATGCAATCCTTTCTTCTAAGAATAAGTTGATGCAAAACACCATTGAAGAGGCCGATTCCAAGGCACCCAGTGATCTTTTCTTGAAGCTTTGGAACTCAGAAGCAGGCACGGCCTTCAGGAAGGAGTCTATTATTAGTAAGACAAAGAGTAACAATAATAATGGTGAATATACCCATGGAGTAGATCATGATCTAGAGAATGCCTTTCCTTGGACTTCTACAACTCCCCAATTAACCTTCAGCCCGGTTCCATCCTTTTCCTCTGCTTTCAGCTCAGATGAGCTTATTACTGATCTCCCAAATGGAATTGCTCACGAGGAAGACACTTCATCAATGAGGGGCCAAACAGGAAACAAGAAGGCCACCAGCCATGAGGACTCTTCTAGCTCTGAGGACTTGGCGGACCTGTTTCTTGATTACCCTAACACCAATACTGCTGATAAGACCAGTGGCAGTAACTCCAACATCGCAGAATTTAGCAGGAATTCTCAGCTGCAGTCACCTTGGGCATTTGAAGAAGTATGCGCAGATGAGGACAATGATTATTGGAACATCGTTCATGGAGTTCTATGGAGAGAAAAGCACGCTTGAGGCAGGTTATGTTATATAATATTTGCCATCTCCTCACCTTAGAATATCTAATCTTGCCATCTCAGGCTGGTGTTTTTACACACACATATATGCATTCCTACCTCAACAATGCAATTGAAATACATTAAAATGGATAGCTGCAGGCAAACAGGCAGGTTGGCTTGTTGAAAATGCCTAACTTTCCGTCATCTATAGTTTCTTGTTTATGTGATATAGGAGTTGCATTATCTAGGTTTTTATATCAACTATTTTAAGTCTGTCATTGAGTACTTCTTCCAATGTAATATCGGACTTTCACTTGTTCGCAAGATTAATAGCCTCATACATGAATTTGCGTTTCTACTTTGTACTCTTATCATTTCTGGAGAATATATGCCCAAATCTATTGCTGGAACAGCATGCTTGTCATTTTATGGATCCATCTTACGATATAAATAAATAGAATGAAAATAATAGGTTTAACCACTTGTCATTTTTCTGTAATCTAATATATAAACATAGTAATATGATAAGGAATTCAATATAATTATAAGTATTTACTTTGCAGAGATAGAAAAGATATTCTTATAGGTTGTTGTACTATTGAAAGGAGAAGATGTGTTTTAAAAAGTTTTCTTAATTTTCAAAAGGTGGTTTTTTAGTCCTATAATATGTGCATGATGTTAAATTTGAATTGTATGATTAGGCTCAACAATTGTTATTAATAATTTAAATTTTATTATTCTACATGTACCATATAATATTTAGCATTTAAGGTTCAACTTTCAGTATCTAATGTTTAAGGTATTTGGGAGCATGGGAACAATTTGGTCTTGGGAAAAGTTGAGATCTACTTATATGCTCATGAATTCCTCAATATCTAATTTGACTACTAAAGATAGGGATATTGTTCTGAACATGGGTATGTAGAAATGGGGCTTGCATGCTCTCTCCATCTACCTTCCAACCCTCTAGGTGAACTAAGTTTTCCCCTACCTGGTTGGTTTCCTTAAAGTAGTCTCCTAATACCATCATTTTATCTCACACTTCATATCATCTCATTTTGGTGGATTTGGAATTTTCAAAGCCACTTACTATTGAGACTTCAATAAGGGTGGGTGTGGTGCATTAGAGATAGATTCTGGAATATGAAATTGTAACGCCCCGCTAGGGAACCCAGGAGAAATAAACCTAAAGCATGTTACTAAGTTTATAGAATAATGTTTTCTTCAGAATTTACACAACAACCATGATAACAATGCAAAAGCAATACAACATAAGATATAAACATGCACATAAGAACAACTCAAATACCATTAACCAATCTCAAGGTTCCATGACGTAGAATTACTTTTAAATTAACTAATCTACTAAGAACAACTATAAGTACACAATCTCATATATGCTAAAGAATAACCAATACATACTCATTTAGATAGAATCTAAATGCAATTGATATAATATGAAGTACATAATGAACCATCATCCACTTCACAAGTCGCAGGGTTTGCAATAACAAATCATATATAATGTACATATACAACATCCTAAAAGATCTCTCATTTGATACACTAATACAATATAAAAATATAAACATCATAAGGTATATATGAACAAACCTCTAATGAAGAACAAGAAGAAGGTAATAGCAACAAGCATCATCCAAGAACAATGATGAACATCAAAATCCAAATGGTAATAGAATCACCCACCTGACCATGTGGAAGCAAGGACTCCACTCCCACCATGTTGAGGAGATAACATTAGGCCCACACAAAATAGAAGATAGGCTAGGTAAAATATACAAGGATACAAGCTTACCAAGTTGATAAATCAGTATGATCAAGACACACTATAGGTCATAGGTCAACACAAGGGTACACAAATCAAAGATAAAGAGCACATAACAAAATATCAAAATACCAACAAATACCAAACACCAAACACCAACCAAATACAAAATACCAAAACACTAAGCACAAAATACCAAATACCAAATACCAACCAATAGATATCAAACACCAACCAACAAAGGGAAATACATAAACTACGAAGGAGACTTAGGCTACATACTATGAGAGTGTCATCACATGGTCATCTTGAGTTACCTTGGACTGGCTTCTCTGGACCCTAGACCCTCAAGCATCACCTAGTTGTGTTACCCTGGACTGGTCTCTCTAGACCCCAGAACCTCAACTAAAACCATACGAAACTAGAATACCCTCTCGTCAAGACAAATAATCTAATCATACCTTCTCTCTAGGTATCATCTCATTCCCATCTTTAGCCTATACAAGCGCTCAAGGCATGTGCGAGACATTGTCACTAATTATGTTTTTAATGTGCTCTCCAAATTTTAATTACTGAGTTATCACTTATTAACAACTTACGATAGGTTACCATGGTATTGACCTCTTTGGGCCCCAGAACCCTATTGTCAGCCACTCCCCTAAAATGCACCTAATCGGTCTCCTATAGAGATTTGAAAATGAAATCATCATTAATAAAAAAAATGTAACTCATACGTGTTCCTCTTTATACTAGGGATACATGACATCACTGTGACCATACAATATAACCTTCTCAAGGTGTATCAATGAATCATGTGCAAATAATATTACTAACCACGCAAACAAAACCATAAAAAAAAGTCTCAGATAGAATGCAAACAAAACATAAATGTGATAACAATTACTCCCCAAGCCTCTAGTTTGACTTCTTCATAGGGTTTCAATACCCATAAACCACAAAACCCACATACCAAATTTTGACATAATAATAACATATGAAGGATATTAAAATGTCTAATTCAATCTAACAACACATGTTTATTTAAGAAGTCATTATTAAGGGAATAATACCTCCATATTTTATCCAGTTTAAGTGACGTCAACTATATACATTACCACATGACTAACGTTAAGCCAAAATACTAAATTACATTATAATAAATTAATCCTACTATAATCATACTAATAATTCACCCAAAGAGAGACATTCAATATAAGTTAAATATAAATCTAGATCAAATCTAATCATAAAACACAAATTTTAATCTATACAATAATTTTCATTATTAATATAGTTTCAATTCTATAAATATTTATTTAATAAAATTTAAATTAAACTTGACAATTAAAATATAAATAATGATTAAATAGTATTTAATTAAAAATATAGATCTAAGTAAATAATATTTAATTTAAAACTAAATATAAATATAACTAAATTAATTAATTAATAACTAAAAATATTTTTAAAAAATCAACAATTTAAATTAATTCTAAAACATTATTAGCTAATAGGCTTTACCTGCGAGGTCACTCGTGTATGGACAAGGGTAAAACCTGACGCATGCTTGAAACCTCTCTCACATCTGGTTTTGGCTATAGAAGTGGGAAATAGGAAAGTACTAATCAAACATGGTTTTGCTGGGAAGGGCAGTGTTGTGCGAGTCATAACTCCATGTGTGGCGCGACTAACAAGAAATGTGAGAATCTGATGACAAGATGGAAGGCGAAATTGCAGGTAAGTTGGCATTTTAATTGTTGTAAAACTCACATATACAAATCAAGACATTTTTAGTATGTTGTATTCCTATTCGGCCTCCTAAAATTTCACCCATATTCCTCTGGCATTGGTTTGGGCGGCTCACGATCTTCAACAAGGCATTCAAATACATAATTTGGGTTATTTTCTATGTTTTTTATTTCTAGACTACTTCACAATGGTGTAGGTCTACCTATGTTTGTTAGTTAATAGTCATGGGCCACAAAAAAGATTGTGATAAAAGAGCATAGTGAAGACCATAAACCATTTGGTGACATTTTCTAAGAGGATTCTCAAGGGGGTGAAGAGATTGATTGAAAAAAAATGGCTTTGTTTACTCTACAACAATGGTTGTGGATGAAGGTTTCAAACATTGTTCATGTGGCTTTGGTGGGTGGAAATCATACCGTTGCAAGATTTTTCTCATGATAATAAACATAGAAGGATTCTTTGTGTTTGAACAGATCCAAGATTTATTTTGTTTTCTTTATTCTTTGCAAAAAGATTCCATCTTTTGTGTGAATGGTGGAGGGATTGGGTCTAAGAAAGGGGTCTACCGAGGGGTACGATAAAATCTACAGGGAAATGGAGGCCAAGGAAAATCACAGTGGCTCGAGAAAGAGTCATAGGAAACTTAGTCTGTTGATTCGTATTCTATTGTTTGCAGTGGCGGTCATGTTTGCTGAGATTTATTTATCTGATGGTGGAAGAAGGGGCCTGTGATGAGAGGTAGAACTATTATTTTCTAGATTTGAATCTAGTAGGGTGTGGGAAAAAGCCCTTGAAAATGCATTCCTTTATCATTTCACAGGGACAAAGTTTCTTATACTTTACTTAAGAACAAAGTATCAGTTCATAGATTATCAGCATTCTGCAATGCATGTCTTCTCCAAGCAGCATAGGTACCGCAATCTATCCATTCTTTCTCTAACTCATAATTAACATTACTATTTTGCATAAAAATTTAAGGTAGTGTTAGCTCTTCATTTGTGATCATGGATTATTTTGTTCTCACAGATCTTTTGACATTTACCCAATAAAATGGTTACTTTAGGCAAGATATGCAGTTTGAATAGGTATTGTCATAATAGATTTTCTTGACATGTTGTGTCGATCGTCAAATTTTTAACAAATTGCCTAAGGCACAAAGCACGGGAGAGCCAAAGAACTGGTCACCATCAGCTCAAAAAATGCTTACACCAAACCTAGTCCACTTAGCTTCTGCCCACAACGACCAGGAAAAGCTTTCCTTGACACGGAAAAGAAAGACAAAAGCCTCCTCTTAGGTGCCCAAACATGGAAGGGCAACATCAAAATAGAGTGGAAGAGAAGAAAATGGAACCCTCGGACACCGGAAGAGAAGTGGGGAAGAAGAGGCCCACAAAGCCCCCACACGCCACCAATTCCCTGAAAGCCCCACCAAGGAGCACACACAAATCTTGAATCAGAATTCTAGGGTATGTTTAAATTTAACATAATCATTAGATATCTAGTCTAACATATAATTCAACATTATAATATTATAAGATACAACATAAAATTAAGAGTTTTGATATAAAAAATTCATTTATATTATATCTCCAATTATGTATACATCATGCTTATATATTAATTTTAAAGAATTTCTAAATATTAAAAATAATTAAAAGTATATAATATAATTTTTAGACAATTAAAAAATATTAAACATTTTTATAAAACAAACATATCATATATTTTCTTTGTGAATAATATTTCTTGATTTTTGCTTTGTGGATTATATTTCTTGATTTATTAGAATATTTTATTTGAGAAAAAAATGTTGTTTTTTTTTTAAATAATGGAAAGTAATTTTTTTAGATTAGAACATATAAATTAGTAACTTATTTTTCCTATCATTCTGTGGTTGATCATCACAATGAATATCCTATTTGAGAAAAAATCATTTGTTTCTTTGATAAAAAGAAAATATTTTTCAAATTTAACTATGTGACTATGTTTTCTTTATCAACGCTTTAGATCACATTCTATTATCCATCATGTGATTGAATTTTGTATTTGATAAAAAAATTATGACTTGTATGATATGTAGAAGGTATTTTATGGATTAGCCTACGTAAGCTTATTTTGTTCTATATTTCTAGAGTTGAGTTAATTAACTAACATTATTGAACAAGTAGTAAGATATATAAAAGCTACACTTTCTTATTTCATGTGTTTATATTAAATAAATAATATATTAAAGCATCTATAAAAAAGGATTTCAATTACCAAAAAAATTAATCTATAATTTGTATATTAAGTCATGTAAATATGGCGTATCTGTAATTAGTTCTAATTTTTCATTTTGACTTATTCGTAAGAATGGTTTGTAATTGTGAAATTTGCATACTCATTTTATTTCTCATTTAGTTTGGTATCTATTTTAAATAGGGTAAAATAATACAGTTGTGTTTCATTTTTTTGGCTTAAGTGCACTACTCACATTAAGATTTAAAAAAGTAAAATCCATTAAAATTTTAGTACAATATAATTAGTACGAGTGTAGGAGCTTCCCCCTATTTTGTGATTTGGTTATCCTTTCCCCACCCTAACGTATCAAACAAAAAACACACTAAATTTAGAAAGTGGACAATATTGTTTATTTATTTTGATAGGTTTACCTTTTAATTCTTGTGCACACATGAAACAATAACACTTAATACAAATTCAAAGAAAAATTTTCACTGTTTTTGATAGAAAAAAGCAGCAAGAGGGTGCTGGCCCCTGGAACAAAAAGACTAGGAGCACATTAATAGCACTGGTCTAACAACAGATAAACATCAACAACAAATAGTGTCCAGTTTACCTCTATAAAAAATAAACTTAAAGGTCCTAAGCAAAAAGAACAAACCAGAGTAGCTTAACCAGATATTATAGAACATATTAACAGTAATATGCCACGCAGGGCTAATCGAAAGTCTTAAGAGCTTAACCATAAAACAAAAAAGCATAATAAAAAACCTGAGGCCAACAGGCCCAAACCAGAACAAAATCACCATGGCAGAAACAACAGTTAAGATCTCCCGCCCAGATGCTTTGACATCAATGTAGTAGCCCACTCTTCCTATAGAAATAGAAGAGGTCTCTATTATCCTCATCAGCCTCCAATTTACCGCCAGCAATCTTCTCCTGCATATTACACAGCTGACGCGTGCATCACTTTAAGGGAAAATTTGTTCAAATTAGGGATTCGGGCTTTGATTTCCCTCATATCCTGCTTGAGGCCAAGAATCTCATTATCCAGCTCATTGAACTTTTGCTTGAGGGAGCCTTTGAACGTGTCATTCTCAGCCATCGCCATGGTATTGTGCTCAGTGCAAGGGGAGCTGACATGTTGAGTGTGGGGGGAAGGCGGTGATGGGGTGCTGCTGCTAGGGATTTCATTCACCACCGGTCAAGGTTTCAAAAGAGGAGCACAACCAGACTTGGGTGAGCTCAAGTGCTCGGCCAAGGAGCCCTTGATCGGCCGAGGTGACCTTTGCATTGTTATAAAAGCTATAAGTAGTGATCTATTGATGGTCCAAGTGTGTCATTTTTTATCACGAGAGATAAGAGTTCTCATGAATTATTATTTATAGAATATAGAAATTTTGTAATTGCAATTAGAAATTATTGTGGAATAAAGAATTGAAGAAAGGAAAGTTTGAAAAATGAAATGATTTTTTTTTAATAACAAATAGGTTGGTTAACAAAGTAATAATTAGTTGTAAGGAAGATAGGTGAAAAGAGTTAATTAATATTTATGATGATGATAATGCTAATAATGATATCAAAAGGTTAGAATTATTCCAAGTACAATATTATATAAGAATGACATTTTAATGAACTACTTGGTGCTTATTTGTCTCATCATACTTATAATCAACCCCTAGAATCTCATAGTTAGGAGAACATTTAAAACAAAATAATCCTTGGTTGGAAGCTCCATTGAACACATTTGACAAATATCATAGACCTAAGGAACACGGTTTGATTCATTTTAATGCAAAAAGGGTTCGAACAAATATTGAAATATGGCAAAGGGGCCCTAAAATTAGGCATCTAGAATTTATGTTAAAATTAGAGGTTGGATGATCTCATCCTCAAATTAAAAATATATATTGTAGTAATATAAGTGTCAAAGCAAAATATTCTTGAGGCTCTAACCATTTGGACCATAGGTACACTTTGAAGATCTCATCTTTGGTACCTTATTTGCTTATTTCGTAAAGGACTTGGTGCAATTGTAGAAAATTATGTTGACTAAGTTTTCCCATGTTAGTTTGTATAAGACCTAGTAAATTAAAAGTATTGACATGCAAGAGCATTTGTCATGGGAGAGGTCAATTGTATAGACAATTTAAATGTTTGATACAAATATAAATAGATAGTCTTTAATTTAATCTTATGTATCATAATTAACACTTGAAAGGTCACAACAATAAGTGTGTTAGTACTAAATTTAGGGAGAATGGCCTTTGAGGAATTTATCTTTTAACATTACCATGCTTTTATAACTTAAGTACTCTTCTAATTTAGTTTTGTTTAGCTTTTCTATGATGGTGCCCCCAAATTTTGGTCCCATATACAAGAATTTAGGTGGAGCAAGGGAAAGAAGTAATCTTAGTTTACATGTCATAAAACTAAATCATTTTAGAATATTTATTTATTTTTTAATGGAATGAGATGGGTATATGGAAAGAAAACTTTGTGTTTAGACACATTATAATTGACCAATTGATTTAGTTATTTGAATCGAGTTAATTAAGTTTTTGAGATATAATTAATAAGATGTACCAAAGCAACACTTTTAGTTCATGTATTTATATTAAGTAAATTATATATTAAATCCTTTTAAAATGTATTATTATAATTCAATTTTAAGAATCTAGCATGCATATTAATCAACAACACATCATTGACAACAATATGAAGATATCATTTATCTATTATTCATTGGGTCTCAAAGACAACAAACACCAACAACTGTATTGCACATGACTAGTGTATCAAATCAATAATTCACATGTCTTGTAAAATTTAAGTTCTCTTATGTTAGATTAAAATCATTCAAAATTTTCTTCTTTCCCTACAATATATTACTGGAGTATATCTTCCTATTGGCGTAACCATTGCACCTTGTTTTGGTACAATTTCTAGTATTATATTGAAAATAAATTTGTAAAAAAAGTAACTTGGGGATGGAGTTGAGCCCACCTCTCACTTTTCCTAGCATGAGAGTGGGAAGCAATTTTTTTTTAATAAAACAACACATGTCAAAGTGGGTGGGCTTTTCCAACAGTTTTCCTACTAATAAAGGGGAGGAAGTTAAATGTTGGCACCCCAAAAAGATTTTAAGAGTTTTTAAAATAAATTATTTTTAAAAACAACTGACACCTAAATAAAGGCTACCCATTAGGGACATGTGAAACAAGGGTGTGGACACAAGTAAGGTGAATCAAATCCCTTTTTTTAATTTTTACTCGCAATGAATTATTTATTAGTATTTTTTATATGACTTAAGCTTCTCCACAAAGCTTCTCCTAAATCTATAATTTGTTTTATTTTAAAAAAAAAGAAACATAATTAATTTGTATTTAATAAAAATTTTTAATAAATAAAATTAGATTTGATTTATTTATCTCATTGTTCCATACAATTAGAAAACTATAGGTGTAATTAAATATTCTTAATTACACTTTACTTAAGTTCACTTAGGATAATGCATTTTCATATTAGTTGTCATGTAGACACCTAAGAGTTTGTATATCATTTTAGCACATGGTGTAGGAGAATTCCACTTTAGGTGGTGATAGTTGTTATCTCATTTCACTTTATGTTTGAGATCCACTTTTAGTGTTCTTATCACATTATCATCCTCTCATTGTTGCACATACTTTTTTGTATGATGGAGGATGATCCACCTTTGGTGGACATATGATTACACCTTGTGTAGGTGATAGGTTATCATTGGCATATCTCCTAGCTACCATGCATTTCCTTTACAAGCACATCTACTTTATATTTATCAATTGTATCCTTTGGGCATTATCAATTATATCCATTATTATTTTGATAATTATTGAATCAATCAATTGATCATATCATTTTGCCTATCTCTCTTGTGCTATCAATTGAGATTCTAGAACTTGGCATTTTCATTATTTGCCTTAGGAAAATTCTTACATGGTATCAGAGTCATATGAGTGTCATTGTATAGCCTATTTGGAGAGAATTTTGTTGCAGGTCAAAATTGGAGCTTGCTAGTGCAAACCAAAGGTTAGTATCACATTGAGAAGATCCATCAACCCCTAAATCTACTTTTGTTTGATCCTTATCGGACATCTGAGGCAAAATCTAGAGCCATTTGGATTTTGGAAGTGGGGGTGACAACAATTTAGAAAAAACTAATTTCAGAGGCAATTTTCAAACAACGACATCTCAATCATTCGGACTCCCTTTTTCGACAATTTTTTTTTTTTTTTTTAGGTAGAATTTTACAATATACACAATGGTGTAGGTGGTTTCTGATATTTGTTCCTGATATTTTTTGAAAATCACAAATTCCAATTTTTATGACATTAGAGGCTTCGTTTAGACTCATATGGACACATTTCGAGGTATCATTTATTTTGAAACTGCATAATGTTTTGTCTACTTTCCAAATTTGGTATCAGTTTGGGAAAATTTTGAGTGGATATAGTATTTTAAGCATTTGGTCTATTGTGGCCTATATTTAACACTTGTAATTTGTTGGATCCTTGAGTTGTCTTGTGTCTTATTTGTTTGAGTCTACTATAGCCTTATTTTTGTAGTTTTAATCATTAAAATCAACAGTACACTTTGTGCTATTTTGACATGTGGTAATTGTACACGCACTAAATATAAAGTGCCAAAATCATCTATTTTGGGGGGTTATTTATTTGATTGCATTTTGTGGGGTGCATTAATTTTTTGAATTCATTATTTCATGTGAGAAGTGCATCATGGATGGTTTATTTATATTGACAAGAGGAAACTATAAGCAATGGAGTGAATTTTTTCTTGCTCATCTTACTGAGCATAATCTATTATCCTATTTGTATGAGCTCACAAACCTACTAGTCCTCATTATGATCTGAAATCTTTGACAAATTTTCTTAATCTTATCTATTGGAATATGCATATGGATGTTTTAGATTCCCTTGATGACTACGAAGATCATACAAAAACTATTCCTGATCTTTGGACCTTTCTTTGGGAAATGTATGGAGATGCACATGTTCCTCCACTCCCAAAAGATATTGAACCTCCAGTTGCAGCTCCTACTTATCCTATTGAGATCACTCCTACTATTTCTCATGATGATTCTTGTACTACTCTAGCCATGGTCTCTTATGATTCAGTGCAACAAGATATTCCTTGTGATTCAATACAATAGGAAATTCCTTGTCTTCCATTTATAGTTCCTTGAGATGACTTCTTGATAGACATTGTAAGCTTGTTTGTGGAGTCCTACATTGAGGATTTGGGAGATATAATTGATGACAATCATCTTCTCTTTGATGAGGGTGATCCTTCTATATTTGTTGCGAGGGAACACTCTAATCCTCTTCTTCATTTTCCACTTGATCAGTCTTTTGAGATTGACATGATTGTGGATCCTTTGATACAACATTTGGAGGATGTCTCTTTCACTTCAGAGAAGACATTTGAGTCTTTGGAGATTATTTTTCATTACTCTCAAACTTCACTTGAGATGTCGCATTGCATGGTTGATCATTCTCTTGTGTTGGAGATTCCTATTCAGTTTCTTGAGACATCATACATTTTGAGGATTCTTCCTACAAGTTGGGGAGGATTCATTGATACACCTATGACATTATTTTTTCCTAAGGTGAGGAACATTATTCAATTTTATTGGTGTATTTTCTACATTAACCTAGGAGCATCTATCATGGGTGTACATTCTATATTGAGGGGGGGATACTTTTCTTCTCTTCCTACTTTATATTTTGAGGAGGCATCATAGTCTTTGGAGTTTAATCCAAATTCTTACACAAATCGGTTACCATTGGTTACACTACTATATTTGACCTCATTTTTCTACCAAAATTTTTGACAATCAATTAAAAAGGTTTAGGTTGGTCGGATTATAGAAGGAAAACTTCCCTTTTTTTTAATCCATGCCCGTGTTAGTCAAAATTTTGACTAATACCATGCATGTTGAAATTTTGACCAACACGGGCATAACTTTAAAAAGAAAAAAGATTTTGTGTCTCATTACATTGTTTGGTTTTCACTTGGAGCGCGCGAAGGAGCTAGAGCCTGCAATTGTTTGAACTATTATTTGGTGAGAGTTTTAGGAGGACCACCTGCCTGTGAGGGTTGCCACTGTGATTTGGTTTAAAAGGAGGACCGCCTGCCTGCGAGGGTTGCCACTGTGATTTGGTGTAAAAGGAGGACCGCATGTAAGGATTTCCTTACTCTGCATTTGTCTAGCATTGTTTTATTGGTTACCTACTTAGGGCCCATGAGAAATGTGCTAGGGAATCATGTATTGGGTATTTTCTAGGTTGTCTATGTAGAGACTAAACACCCCTCCAAGTCCATTTGATGCATTCATGGTTCTTGATGTTCACTTGATTAGTTTTATCTCTATTTTACATAGTTAGTTGCGCAATGAACAAATAGTTAACTGTCATCACAAACATGGTCATGTAACTACATTGATTAGATTTCATTTTCCCTGAGTATGTTTTTGTTTATATATCATGCCTTGTCAATTTGCGAAGTGAGTGGATAGATTGAACATCTATGCAAGTTTAACCTTCGATGCATCCACAGTTTTGAAGTTCATTTGTTAGTTCTGCAAACATTTTATTGAAACTTTTTTGTTGTGCCTGCGAGATACTAAACTCTCTATCAGACTGGCCCGGAAACTCCTCAGTCGGCTTTGTCATGGAGAGTGTACCTTGACTTGCGATTTCTCCATTGGTCTCCAATGCCATTGGGTGAGAAGCAAGCCAAGGAAATGAATTTTAATAACCTAAGTGCTCAAATTTGGGGGAAGTAGCTACGCTGCTTCAAGATTGATGCCCTAGTTAGATATATGCTATGTGTTTAACTAGCAAAGTAAGAAAATGGTTGTAGTAGCGTCCTAGGAATAATCTGGATTCGAGGCTTAGTTAAAT
Source organism: Chamaecyparis obtusa (assembly GCA_027943335.1). Classification (NCBI taxonomy): domain Eukaryota; kingdom Viridiplantae; phylum Streptophyta; class Pinopsida; order Cupressales; family Cupressaceae; genus Chamaecyparis; species Chamaecyparis obtusa. Next base: position 299,963 of record BSBK01011829.1, read on the forward strand.
TTGAAAACCTCAGGAACATTGAAGAATTCTAAATGATAATAACCATTGTAAGGACCCACCATTAGACCATTCCAGATGACCCTAATTTAACTTGATCAACTAGATTAAAGTGTCTTTGTGACAGTCGATAGTGTTGGAGTAGAGTGGTTAAAGTTAGTTAGAAGATTTAGTGTGACACATTAGAAGACAATGAATTCTATGCAGAACGGCCTCGACCCAAATCCAATAATCGATTGAAGGGAGGAACATAGTTGTAGGCTTAAAACTAGAGAAAGATTGTGATCCTAAAGGGAATCAGGAATCGAGTTAAATATCAGCAACCAGTTGATGTCTGTGAAGAAAAGTGTCACTTGGAACTTTACAAATCCTATTCAAGGAAATTGGTAGTTAAAGAATCATCCTGTAGCTGAAGAAATTCAGAGACTAAGGAGTTTTGACAATGTTGGTTGGAACCATTGTCCATGGTTTGAATTGACATTATTATTCTATTGTGATAATTGGTTGGGCCTACAAGAGCTTCAGTTGTAACCACTGAAGCTTCAGGGTATTCTTAAATATCCTATCTCCGATCACTTCTAGGTCCAATATATGGGTAGTTGTTTCACCATTAGATGATCATTATAAGATGATCCAAATCATAATCTATGTTCCTCCTTCAGACCAAATGGCTACTATTGTAGCATACCAAGAAAATTCATTAAGTTTCCTCTATAAATTATGGTGATCACCCAAACAATCTTCCTTCTCATTACATTAATGGATTAGGGAACTATAGTACATCTTAATACTCAATCATTCCATGTATTATAGTGGTCAGAGGTCATGGAATGACCATATTCAATTGGAAACTCACAAAACTGTCAAAGGAATGGCTGAAACTACTCTGCCAGTTAGAATTAATTGAGTAAAAATATAAATATAGACCTCAAAAATGCATAGATGTGGTCTAGGATCAATATCTAACTATTCCAAATGCATTGAAATGTAAGACAATGACAAAATGAATCCAAAATCACTCTAAGAACTCAAGGAAATTGCATTTGAAAGAAGTTTATTTATCAAAAACTCAGTACAATCCGTACACTAGGCCTCTTCTGTCGTACAATGAAACTTTGGCATATTTGATGGACTCATAGAAACTACCCCAACCAATCCCAATCAGTTGGATGGATTATTTTGCACTAAAACATAACAAAATCCAATTCTGTCCATTTTCTAATAACCGTTGCATTTCAAATTTTTGAATTTGCAACATTACAAATTTGGAGTTTTTGAAACTTTTAAAGATAATGAAGCCTTAAGACTTTGAAATGTGACCCAAATGAACTTATTAAGAATTATTAAAATAAAATCTAAACTATTTTAAACTTGTAACACCAAATACCATCCTAGGCTCTTATTTTGGTCCTAAGGCCTATTAGGCCTTTTAAGACTTATTACACATTTTCCATTTGCATTGCATGGAATGACCTTATAGGCCATTATAGGTGCCAATACATTCCAATTGATGTCTGTAGATTTCATTAGGTCCATGGTTTTCATTATGGACTCCTGGTAGTCTTTGGATGTTCTAGGTGCCCCTGCGCCATGTTCACCACCTTTGAAAGGATTCTTGTCCCAAGAATCAGTCCTGGCATTGGATGTCTAAGTCTAAGCTTATACTTTAGGAATGTGGTGCCTTGACAGTTGGTTCTTTCTACCCATGATCCGTCCACATCTGAACATGGTTGTTTACTGCCTGCCCTTCAATAGGACACTTGATTGTACCTATTTGAACATAGTTCAAATCCCAAAAGTCTCCATTTCTAGAATTGTGCAGCATTGTCCTATTCAATCCTTTGTCCTTTTCTTCCCAAACTTGATTTGTCCTTCCTCCTCTTCCCCTCATTGAAGAACCTCCTCTATTGTTTCTATTCTATCTTTCACTTTTCCTCTTCAATTTCTCCTCTATTCTAAGGGCCAACTGGTAACATTCCTTCACACTTCTGGGGTTAGAAGCCACAAATTCATCTTGGATGTTAAATCTTAAACCACCTAAATATCTAGCAACCTTAACAAATTCATCTTCTTCCAATCCTAACCTTATGCTTAGTTTAAAATAATTCATCTGTATATGCTTTAACATATAAATCTCTTTGTTTTAAACTTTGCATTCTTTTATGCATTTGTACATCAAAGTCTTTAGGAAGAAAGTTACCTTTCAGTTTTGCTATCATCCTGTCCCAAGAGACAATCTTTGGTTTACCTCTTCTCCTTATGTCTGCCTCCTCATGATCCCACCATAGGAGTGCATGCCCTTTGAGTTTTTTTTTTGCCAATCTGACCCTTTGATCTTCTGGTACCTCTTCACCTTCAAAGTATGCATCCATTGATGCAATCCAGTCCAAAAGCTCTTCTTCTTTCAGACTTCCATCATACATAGGGATATCTCCCCTCACCTTATGTTGCTCATTCCTCACAGCCTTGAATATCCTAATTGTCCTTTTCTCTTTAGGATTTATTTGTTCCTCTTCTTCCTCTCCTTCCCCTTCCTTATGGGTTTCTTCCTATTCTTCACTATCAACACCTTCATCTGTTGCTCTTCTTTGAATGGATTCTAGTGCTTCAAGCCTGGCCAAAAGTGCATTGTAAGATTCCTGCAACCTTGTGTTCTACTCCTTCAAATCTTGGATCTCCCTAGCAGTACCTGCATTCCTTGGAGGCATTTTCAAAAAAAATAGTCAAACTTCTTTAGCAAAGTGTTCCTCTATCCCTCTAAGGCACCATTTGTTTTAGATAATTTAATTTTAAATTTGGTTGTGTTAACAGAACTATGTTGACTTTATTTTGTATTTGTTTAACATGAGAGTCTAAGGAAACATTTGTTTTAGATAATTTAATTTTAACTTTGGTTTTTTTAACAGAACTATGTTGACTTTATTTTGTAGTTGTTTAACATGAGAGTTTGTAGATTAATAGGAGTTCACAGATACTAGTGTGCCATAGTTGCCCATCTATAACTAGTGAGATGCACATAACTCATGTACCTCATGCTAGTGTGCTTGGATACCTTGTATACACTATTTTTCATTAGACTAGACATTATCCAAATAATGAGTATTTATATAAAGTGCTATAACACATAGGCAGTTGGATAATGTCTAGTCTAATCCAAGCACACTAGCATGAGGTACATGAGTTATGTTCATCTGAGTAGATATAGATGGGCATTAATGCTCAATTGAATGATACATTCCCATAAAAATGTGAAATCCTATTAATCTACAAACTCTCATGTTAAACAACTACAAAAAAAAGTCAACATAGTTCCTTTAACACAACCAAAGTTAAAATTAAATTATTTGAAAAAGGGTTTGTGTTTTGAGTTAATTGGTTTATGTAAATCTGTTTGAGCAACCGTTATCTTGAATCTACAATAGAACAATAGTGGTGAATGTATGATTATTATAATCATATGATTATATATTATAATATTTATATAATAAATGTAGTAACGATGGTGCGGTGCATTATTGATATAGGCTCAATGGCTCTTGTCAATGTGCCAAACTGTTAATGTGGTGGTGGGTAGTGTGTGTTGAAGACTTCATAGACACAGAGCAACCCTGGATGACAATTTTGGTGCTGCCCAAATAGAAAAAAAGTTGCTAATGTGTATATATTTAATGTTTCTAATGTAAATGCTATTCATTATATTATAAGAACTAATGTAGATTGGGCTTCACAGGGAAATAATGGTTGTAGATACTTTAGTTGGGTCAATGACAACTCATCTACATCTATCTGCCCATCTCCACTTATCCGCAATGAAGGATTTGAGTACAAAACGTGTCAGGCTAGGGCAAATGCCAAAATTATATTTTTACGATGCCTTCTCTATATTGTAATCACATATCTTTGTTGCGACCATATGTGGAGATGAGCTCAGGAATTAGTCAGTTTAGTATTTTCATATTGTAACTAATATTTTAATATGGATATGGCGTAACTTCTCTTTGCCTCAAGTGCACATATATATGGTTTACATCTTTTTTTACAATAATTCTTCATGTTTATGTTTTTTGCAAACCTTATGGAAAAGATTTGGCACTAACTTGTCATTTAGCTTGGCTTACCATCCACAAACAGATGGTCAAACTGAAGTTATCAACAAGGTATTAGGCAACTTGTTAAGGTGTTTAACAAAGGAATATGGACAAACTTGGGATCTAGTTGTTCCACAAGCTGAGTATGCCTATAATGATAGTGTTAATAGGACAACATGAAGAAGTACTTTTGAAATTGTGTATGGAAGACATCCTAGAGGGGTGTGTGAATTGAGAGATCTCAGTTCAATGGAGATGAAGAGTGGACATGCAAAGGATTTTACTCAAACTATGAAAGAATTACAAGAGCAAGTGACATGGATCCCCCACATGATAAAGGCCGCGGGGATACTCCTCCCACCCATTTGTTAGAAACGGTAAACCTTATTGAAATTGTACAAATTAGATAGTTGAAAAATGTTATATTATTATGTTATTTTATTTAGGGTTTTGGAGTTATTATGATAGTTTTACTGATATTCCTGTCACAAGTTGATGTTCAAGATAGGGGAAAAGCACCTGCAACAACAGAGGCAATAACTATAGATACATATGTGGATATCCCAGAAATCCCTAATCTAATAAATATGTTGAAGAAACAACTAAAAAGAGTCAATACAGAGATTATTAGAAAAAGAAAATTTTAGAAAAAGCTACCAAACATCTTAAGACTGTGAGGGACTCATATAGGAGTCTCATCCAGAACCCAAAGTACAAGTGTCCTCCCTTTATTCCAGTGAGGGATTGGAATGAGTTTATTTTGGATGCAAAGGAGAAAGGGGATACTCAAAGAGGAATTACACCAACAAATGAGAGAAGAAGGTATGCAATAGTATTAACTAGTAGTAGAATGTAATAATGCACTAATTAGTGATCTTTATATCTATATCATGTAACATATTTCAAACTTTTCATAGGTTGCAAGACACATCAAAGGTGACAAAGGCCAGATTGCAAAAGATTTCACAATAGCTGACAAACATAATTGTAGGCATCATGGTCACATTTTTTTGGAGACAACATAATTGAGTTGTATACCAAGACGAATGGAAAGCAACTTCTACTCCTCTGATTCTAAGTCAACACTGCGAGATCCAAAGACCATAGATAAGGATCCCGCAGTGTCAACTTGGAACCGGAGGAGCAGAAGTTTCTCTACATCGTCTGGGTATACCACTTAATTACATTGTCTCCAAAAAAATGTCACCATGGTGCCTACAATTATGTTTCTCATCTGTTGTGTCCTAGGAACCCTTATGACCCTTTACGACTATTTACAATCCCTAAGAATACATCTTAGAGGTCTTAAAATGTCGTAAAGGGTCATAAGAGGCTCCTAGGAGGGGCCAGATGAGCTTCCACCTTGACATGGTTGGCCCTGTTAAGTAGAGAATATTAATTAAACTATTCTCAAAACAAAGAGAAGCTCAATAATTTAATAACAGTGACAATCCTCATCATTCCCCTCCTCTCTCTCTCTCTCTCTCTCTCTCTCTCTCTAGTCCTTTGGCGTGTCTTAAACAGAATAGAATTTTCAGCATATTATTATCATTTTATTTCTTTGTTGTAAACATGCCAAAGACTATGTTAGGCTAATAAAATATGGGGATTCTCTTTACTGCTGCAAATATTTGAAGGTTTCTACACTTGGATGGATGTGTACCATTGTTAAGAGAATTGGACCAAGTTTGGCTTACCTCGAACAAGTGAGGCAAGAGTTTTGTTTCACAGCATAAAACCTTTTTTTGCCAATAAACCTCTTATTGTAGTTTGTAATAAGATTGATTTTCAACCACTAGAGACTACTATAAAAGCTTGAAGAAGAGGTATATCTTGGCAAATGAAGAGTGGAAAGAAGATGATATTCCTGAGATCATGGATGGACACAATGTTGCGGACTTTATTGATCCAGATATCTTGCAGAGGCTTGAAGAACTAGACAGGGAAGAAGGGATTAGGATGGAAGCTAAGGGTGATGAGGATGATGAGATGGGGGAAGTGGAGTTGAATCCTGATGAAAAGGAAGCTCTGGCTGCAATTAGTAAGAAGAAGAAGATGCTTATTGTCAAACATAGATTTAAGAAGAGTACTGTAGAGAGCTGAGAAACATAAATGTAGATTTCACAATAGCTGACAAACATAATTGTAGGCATCATGGTCACATTTTTTTGGAGACAACATAATTGAGTTGTATACTGATGACGATGGAGTGCAACTTCTGCACCTTCGATTCGAAGTTGACACTACGGGATGGAGAATAACTTGGAACCAAAGGTGTAGAAGTTTCTCTCCATCATCTGGGTATACCACTCAATTATGTTGTCTCCAAATAAATGTGACCATGATGTCTACAATTATGTTTCTCAGCTATTGTTTCCCAGGACCCCTTATGACCCTTTACGACCATTTATGATCCCTAAGAATACATCTTAGAGGTCTTAAAATGTCGTAAAGCATCATAAGAGGCTCCTAGGAGGGGCCAGATGAGCTTCCACTTTCACATGGTTGGCCCTGTTAAGTAGAGAATGTTAAACTATTCTTGAAACAAAGAGAATCTCAATAATTTAATAAAGGGATTACGAAGGGATTCCATTCCAGTGCGGGAGGTGTATTCAGACAGGGCATCCTGGTGGAAAGATGTCTCACACCATCATTATATGATGGAGAAGAAGTTGAAGCAACAAAAGAGTTTTTCTCAAGCTGTGCATGGTAAGACATCGAATCAGCAAATTGGAAATGCATGTAAAGTGACCAATGTTTAACATGAGAGTTTGTAGATTTGTGGTCATAGTCAGTGATTGGGAGAGCCCTGTTTTGGCACCAGTCATGTAGTAAAAGCACTAGAATTGAGTTTTTTGGCACGGGCTGGGAAATTTTTGTATATCAACATGTGATAGAGTTTGGGGATTTTTTAGTATTTAAATACATCTGTGGGATGTATTTCAGAGTTTGGATATATGGGAAGAATGGCTGTGAAAAATATATTTTTTTTTTTCATTCTGAGAAGATCTAGAGTGATTTTGAGTCACAAAGGAAATGCCCTAATCCTTCAAAAAGTGTTATTTCAATGAGTTCTGATCACTTGAGGGACAAAAAATTATCTATTGATCACTTGATTTTCTTTTCAACTCAACAGATAATTTTTTGTCCCTCAAGTGATTAGAACTCGTTGAAATAGCACTTTTTGAAGGATTAGGGCATTTCCTCTGTGACTCAAAATCACTCTAGCTCTTCTCAGAATGAAAAATAAAAATATCTTTTTCACAGCCATTCTTTCCATATATCTGAACTCTGAAATACATCCCACGGATGTATTTAAATACTAAAAAATCCCCAAACTCTATCGCATGTTGATATACAAAAATTTCCCAGCATGTGCCGAAAAACTCAATTCTAGTGCTTGTACTACATGACTGGTGCCAAAATAGGGCTCTCCCAATCACTAACTGTGACTCGCTGGCAACAAGCAACAAAATGAGTGTGGACACCTAAAGATAAATATCAAATAGGGGAAAATCACTTGCAACAACAGAGGCAATAGCTGTAGATACAGATGAGGATATCCCAGAAATCCCTAATATAATAAATACGGTGAAGAAAAAACTAAAAAGAGTAATGCATAAATTATTACTATTTTGGAAGATGAAAATCCAATCGAGGAGATGTTGAAGAGGACAGATGAATTGATGGCACGAGCACGTCATTTTGAAGTAAGCAGTAATGAATATTAAGTTATAACAAAAGCTCAATAAAGGTTTATATGTTATACTCTTTTATGTCGTGAACTAAAATATGTATGTGTTCTTGTTACAAGATTTTTTGCTTTCTCAATTACCTGGTCATGGACATCGTGGTGAGGCCAGTAGTAGCATCATGCAAAATAGTAATAATTTTTGCATTGACTCTTTTTAATTTTTTCTTCACTGTATTTATTATATTAGGGATTTTTGGGATATCCTCATTTGTATCTCTATCTATTGCCTCTATTGTTGCAGGTGCTTTTCCCCTATCTTGAACATCAAATTGTGACAAAAATATCAGTAAAACTATCATTATAAATCCATGAACGTTGTTTTTAGTATTTATCTATGAATGTTGTGTATTAATATTGAATTACATGTCATGTTAATGAATATTGTTATGTGTTAATGAATTCTTGATTAGAGTTGTGTATTAATGAATGTTATATCATATTAATGGATGTTATGTGATTGTATTGATTGAATGTTATAGTTCATAAATGGATGAATGAAGTGTGTAATTAGATGTTAATGGTGAATCTAGATTGATCTTAGGGGGAGGGGGGTGAGGTTAGATGATCTTCCACCTTCACGTGGTTGGCCTTGTTAAGTAGAGAATATTAAAGTATTCTCGAAACCAGGTGAAGCTCAAATTAACATACCTTCATTATTTAATCAATTTCATTCATTCTAGGTCTTTTCTCATAAGTTCATTTTGAATGTGTCATTGTCAGGCAACTATCAAATAAAAAACTAGAAAGGCCAATAGTCAACTTCTCATTGTCATTGTCTAGCATGATTCGTCTTCATTTTGTGTAAGTATTCTTGTATTGAATGCGTCAACCTCTCTTGGCCTAATGTGGATTATTTCATTGGTTTGTGTTTTTGAGTAGGTGAAGTGTTAAATCAGTTCCTATCTTCTATTCTTAATTCATTCAAACTGTAGGAGGGCCTGACAGATATACTCAACATAGAATTGATTGCTAGTCTGGGCAATTGAACACACTAAGTCTTTGGCTTGAGAGAAAGAGTTGGGTAATGTTGTTTTTGGAGACTTGTGTAATTGTCCTCAATGACCTCTTTTTTTTTAACAAGTTATTTTTATATATATGTAGTGTCCATGTTTTTTTTTAATACAGATTCTTTTTGTGTATATGCTAGTGCTATGGAACCTAAATAAACAATTATAAATGTAATAGATAATGTCTTCGGTGAAGGAATTGATGTACCACATGTAAACCAAAATCCATGCTTAATGCCATTTTGTGCAAAATGAGTTTGTCTATTAGCATATCAGATTTGGTTACACCCTTCATGACTGTAATGTTTAAGTTAAGAATTGATGCAATTTTCTAAAGTAGCAAGTTCTATTGTCATTTTTTTTTTCTAGTGGTTCTGAGGAGATCAAGAATTATCAAGGAAAGATATTGAAGTGGAAAGGAAAAGTTTCTGAGAGGTTACAAATATTGAGTCATCGATCAGGTATACTTTTTTTAAAGTAATCACTACAGAAATGGTTAAGTTTTCCTGAATTTTTAAAATAAGTCATAATTATTCAGTATCATATTCTTAGCTGCAAGTTGCAGGTCTTCATACCATAAATTTTAGAGTTCAACTCTTACATGGACAAAGTTGTAGGTTATATTGAACCATCTGTTATCTTTTTTGACTCTTTAGTTGTCAGAAAGATTAAATTCACATCCTAGTTGTCATTGTGTTTGGGACATAAATCTTTATTTAACTAAATTAATTCTTTTAATATTGAGATAAAAAATCTACAAATAAAGCCTAGACTGGGGACTACATAGAAAACTATCATATGAAGAACTACTGAAATGGCGGTATCAAAGTTCCTTACAAGCAATCCACATATCAAAATCTAGTTGTAGGATTGAAAAAAAAGACAAGATAAAAAAGTTCATAGACCCATACAAGACACCCACCAAAATATAGACCATCAATTTACAGAACCCTTGCAAGATATCCCAAGGAATGACATGTAGTGAAAACCAGATAGAATAGCATTGGCTATTTGTCAGCGGAAGGTCCCTTCTAGAATAGACACATTTGTCACTTCATTAAGATGACAATTGTGTACTAAGTTTCCTAACTGTATAAGTCATCATCATCTTTATTATATGTTGTAGCAAATACATCTGGAGAAACAACAGAAGCAGCAACAACAATAGAAGTAGCAGCAGCAAATACATCACTGACACTTTTCAGGCATATTTCATTGACTCCTCAAAATGAGCAGCCTTTATTTTAGCTACCTCATCACTATCATCCTCATCCATTGCCTCGGAGTTCTCACTTCTTGTTCTTTCACATTCAATATCTTGTAAAAGTGCAGAGGAAAGAGAACATGACAAATTGAAATAATAAGATACAAGTTGAGGAAAATTGAATCAAAAAATGTAAAATTCTAACAAACCAGTTAAAAAAAAACCATTAAGAAATTCATAACCAAATCTAGTTTGCAAAAGCCGCTTCAATTGAAACTTGCCTTCTCAATATTTTCTCTAATAGCATACTTGCAAGCCCGCTGAAAAATCTCTGTAATATTGACTCCATTGAATCCTTGGGTATAACAGGTCGATGCCATTAGGTATAATGAAAACTATTTTCTTGGTTGTCATACCATCCATCTCTGTCAACAACTGGTTAAGGACTCTGTCCACAGAACCACCAACATCCCCAACATTGCTTCCACGCTACAAACATGCAAACCAATTATGCATCACCAGTCAAAGCCTATCTCTCAAATAGTTCAAACAAAATGAAAAAACCCACAGTTTCATGCAGAGCAGAGCAGATGGATTGCTACAGCCCGTTGACAAATCTCTATAATATCTCATCAATAAATATAATGGACGGGGCATTCTTCCCAGCCTCCTCAAAAGCCTTTCGGAGATTGCTTTCACTTTCTCCAACCAATTTTGACATGATCTCAAGTCCATTGATATAGAAAAAGAAGGCATTGGTTTCATTTGCCACTACCCTAGCAATTAAAGTTTTCCAAGAACTAGGAGGCCCATAGAGAAGAATACCCTTTGGGGGCTTCACACCAATAGATTTGAAGAGTTGTGGGCATCTAAGAGGAAGCTCTACCAATTCACGGATCACTAGTCGGAATTAGTTGAACTAGACTTTCTTTGTTGTAGAATTGATTTAGTATAGAATATTTTCCAGTAGGATTTTTTTTTAAAAAAGCAAGGTTTTCGTAGCATTATCTACCACTTGAGAAAAATTTTCCATAGCTAAATTTCCTTGCCACAGTTAATATTTCTCTAAAGACTTACAAGCTAGTAAGTCCTCGGCTAAAGGGCTGATAAACTAAATAAAGTTTCAAACATATGAATAGATAAAACTCATACAAGCAAAAGCCAGAGCCAGATTGAATAGCATTGACTATTTGTCAGTGGAAGGTCCCTGCTAGAACATATACATTTTTCACTTCATTAAGATGACAATTGTGTACTAAGTTTTCAAACTGTATAAGTCATCGTCATCTTTATTATCTGCTATAGAAAATACATCTGAAGCACCAGTAGAAGCACCAAGAAATCAAAATTCACAACCAAAGCCTCGAGATTGTTGTAGTGTTTGTGCAAAGGCTTCATACTTCCGAATATCAACATTACTGACACTTCTTTGAGCATATTTCATTGACTCCTCAAAATGAGTAGCCTTTATTTCAGCTACCTCATCACTATCATCCTCATCCATTGCCTCAGGTTTCTCACTTCTTTTTCTTTCATGTTCAATATCCTGTAAAAATGCAGAGGAAAGAGAAAATGACAAATTGAAATAATAAGATACAAGTTGAGGAAAATTGAATAAAAAAATGTAAAATTCTAACAAACCAGTTAAAAAAAAACCATTAAGAAATTCATAACCAAATCTAGTTTGCAAAGCTGCCACAATTAAAACTCACCTTCTCAATATTTTCTCTAATAGCATACTTGCAAGCCCGCTGACAAATCTCTGTAATATCTCATCAATAAATATAATGGATGGGGCATTCTTCTCAGCCTCCTAGAAAGCCTTTTGGAGATTTATTTCACTTTCTCCAGCCAACTTTGACATGATCTCAGGTCCATTGGTACAGAAAAAGAAGGCACTAGTTTCATTTGCCACTACCCTAGCAATTAAAGTTTTCCCAGAACCAGGAGGCCCATAGAGCAAAATACCCTTTGGGGGCTTCACACTAATAGATTTGAGGAGTTGTGCACATCTAAGAGGAATCTCTACCAATTCATGGATCACCAGTCAGAGCCTATCTCTCAAATAGTTCAAACAAAATGAAAAAACCCACAGTTTCACGCAGAGCAGAGCAGATGGATTGCTAGAGCCCAAAGCAGTCTCGAAAATAGAATGAGCAGGGACCCGCTGGCAACAAGCAATAGAATGAATGTGGACACCTAAAGTTAAATATCTAGACTAATCACCAATCCAGTTTCCATTGGTGATTTTTCTGGATATTTATCTTCAATTTTTTTTTAAACACTCCGTCTTTCGTCAAAATTTTGACTCGTCGTCGTCAAAAGTCTAGCCTAGTTTGGTCTAAAAATCGACCATTCATTATCGAAATGTGGCATCGTGGGTTTGGCATCCTGGTCAGAGCTAGTAAATATTTTGACCAATTGGTGTAACGTGTGACACAATGTGGTCAAAATATGAACATCGTAAGTTTGGTATCTTGGTCAGAGCAACCAAAGGCTTTGACCAATATTAATCTATATTGGTTGAATAATCAACCAATATACCAACACTTGCTAATGTTATTTTTGGCCAAGATTGCCCTCATTTTTTACCAATATTGGAGTCAATCATTCGACGGTATCAGAAATGGGTCGATATTTTGACGCGAATAATAGGGACCAACCAGTTGGTCGACTATTCGACCGAGTTGGGTAGAAACTTCGACCAATAGTGCGTCGAAAAATGGTGCAAAATGTACTAGTGTTATTTTCTTGCCACCTTCTATTGGATATGATTGTGACATCTTTATCGATGAATTACATAAGGAAACATGATCATACTCTAGATACATCATACTTCATTGTGTTGATGTGTAGTTAGGTCAAATCCCTTATTGGGCTGACCTAGTACACATAATAGCTAATTGGCCTGTGAACCTTAGCCATGTTGCTGATGAAATTTATCATATCAATCCTTATTTGAGTCTAGCCCTATTTGGGAAATTCATGTATCATGAAATTATATAATTGGGAAAGACCTATTATATTGGGAAAGAACTATATGAATGTAACTTGTAGGTTTGATCCTATTCTTGGTGCTAAATCTAAAAAGTGGACTAGAGGTCTATTAGGAGGTGGTCATTCATATATATGCAAGGCCATTCATCCAATAATAGAAAATGAATTCTGTGATGTATAGAATATGTAGTGTTCTTGGGGGTGATGATAATAATTTATCATCTATGGTTGGGAAGGCAATATATCTAATAGCTTTCCCGTCATTAAAGAGAACTACCATAAAATTTACATGGTATCAAAGTGGGTTTAGTAAAGATCCTCAATCAGAATAAGGAAATTAGAATTTAAGAGATGCAAGAAATGAGGGATTCTTATAAGAATGTGTAGCTGAAGAGTCTTGGAGGATGTGTTGGGGTCCGAATTGTTCACTCTCTCCCTGCACTATAATTGTGTGATGGTGAAAGATCTTTGGTGGATTGTGAGAAAATCTAGGCAATAAGGAGATAAGTATTTTATGATTGAATATTGATCCCGAATTTTATGTAGTTAATATTAATTCATGTTATAACACTAGGAATAGTGCATGCTCTAAGAATTAATCTATATATTTATTGTAATGCCCCACCAGGGAAACTAGGAGAAATTAACCTAAACATGCTACTAAGTTTACAAAATAATATTTTTTAAGATTTTACAAATAATAATGAATAAAAAAGTGGAAGCAATAACATAAAGTCAATACATACTCATATACACAATCTCATTTATAGATTACAAATCTCAAGGGCTCCTTGATGTAGAATTACGTTAATATGAATTAACCTATTAAGTACAATAACCATTCAAATCTTCCAAATAATGAAACTAAAGTATCATCTCATAAAAGAATATCCAAATACAACGGAACCATAAGGTATACATGGTATCCCACATCAACTACACAATTTGTAGGATATGTAAATATAATATAAGTACAAAGTACAATACAATAAATGAAAGATAAGAGTAAGTCTTCAATGATAAACAAGAAGATACAACTACTACAAGGATCATCTAGCACTGGTATAAGGACATCAAAATATAAAATGGTAAAAGAATCACTACCACCCAACCATATAGAACCAAAGGTCCACTCCCACCATGCTAAGGAGATAAAAACAGACCCCACTTTGATATCAAAAACAAAGATCTAGCACAATATAAAACCTAGGAAAGGGAACCTAAAAAATTACTATCTCAAAAAGGTACGACACCAACTACAAAGATAATACATATTCAACCAGAGACAAATGACACATGTAGGAAACCTAAGATGCATATGGGGAAGTGTCATCACATAATTCAGCTCTAGAGTTATCCTGGCAGTATCTCTAGACCGCAGGCCCCTAGTGACTCTATACAGTATTAGTACAACCTCTTATATAGACAAGGCTACCAACTATGCCTCATCCAATGCACACAGGCATCCAAAACTTCACACAAACTATCCTAGCCCAGGTAATAGTGCTCAAGGCATGGGTGAGGAACACAAACATATTATTAATTCATTTTAAACTCTCAATGTATTTAAGTTATCACTTTATTAAGTAACTTGCAAAGGATACCTAGGAATCCACTTCTTGGCTTTGGCACCTCCAAAATAAGCCACTTCCCATCTATATACTCAGATAACCTACCCTAATGCTCCAATAAAAAAAGAATGAGCAAAAAAACCTGAAACCACCAAAAGCTTCTCATAAATCATAAATTGTGATAATCACCAAAGTAAAGTAATGGAGCATAACTAAGAACATCACTTCCTATGTAGGGATCAAACTATCCATCTCAATATAGACATTATCGTAGATCATCCATCCCACAAGGGACCAAAGATAATAACAATCCACAAAGTCTCATATCACAAGACCAATGATAATCGCAATATTAATAACACCCATCTCCACACATTGAGTAACATAATCCATAAAGATAATCATCTAGAATGTAGAACAATCATAGTAGAGAATATAAGGTGACCAAGTAAATTAGACACAATCCTTGAGAATATATGCATGGCACCTAATCATAGTAGAGAATATATACATGGCACCTAATCCTTGAGCATAGGGAGGGTAACTATCTTGAAGAGGATGATGTATGTTAGCTGGTAGGAGGTCATCATTCATAGAACAACTTTTAGCAGTTATGTTGAATACTTGCAGACAAAGGTGCCACTTGAGAAGTTCACTATGAGTAGAAACAAAATTCTGGCATCAATTTTCCCTTTTTATGTTCAATTTGAAATGTATTTTGCATTCTAGTGCAAGTCACTAGCTTAGCCATCTGAAGCTTGTTGCATCCTTTTCTTGAGGATTCCAAGATGGCTAGTGTATATATAGTTAGTTTTCTATGTTGTAAGTAGTGGTGAAATACTTATTGTAAGGAGAGTTTTTGCATCAGTGTTTTGATTTTAAGAATCTTAGTCTCTAAATTTGCTGATATAGAAGATTTATCAATGAAAATATATTGAATTTCCTTTTATATATTTTGTTGTCTTCATGTATGAATTTTAATTTCTTCATGTATTGAATCTGTTAGGCATTTTTGATACATCATCTACAAGGTAGATAGTGGGGTTAATCTTAAGTTTCTTTCAAGAAAAGGGTAAATCTTAAGGGAGGTCTTAGGGAATTCATAATTTGTGCAAGAATCTGATGACAGTGTATGTCAATGAGAGGGTAATTTGTAAGGCATCTTATCTGGGTTTTGGGGTTATTTGATTTGAGGGTTTTTTTGTAGATGTGTGTTTTTTGACTTTGATGCCCTAGGATTTGGCAATGGTCATTGCTTAAATTACATTTCTCGCCATCAATCAATATGAATAAAAATTTATCTTAAATATTGTTGAATGAAATAAATTTTCATACCTGTATCAAGTATGCAGATTATTATTGTGATTCTTTGAAGAATTGAATCTAATAGGTACACCCGCCTGAGCCTGAGGCTCAAAGTGGAGAGGGATCTAAATCCTTAACACCTTAGTGTTTATTATTGATAGGTGCATCTATTGGGACCACAAGAGTTAAGTATTAGATTTTTCTAATTGGTATTGATCATCTGCAACTTTAAGCACTAACAAAATTGGTGACTATGCTGGGGATTTTTAATATTTTTACAATAGGCTTGTTACAGTTTCCTGTTAACCATTTGTTGTTTTACTTAAAAGAATAGTTTACAAAATTTATCCCCACAAGTCCTGTGGGTGGCCCTCTAAAATCTATGTTTACCAGTTGTTGGTTTAGCATAAAGAAATTTGTGAAAGTGTCTTGTCAAAATTACCATGAGTCGACAAAGATACACTAGGTCGTATTATAAGGATCACCCAGGAAGAAATATAGGTGATGAGCTTCCCACACCTAGTAGAAAGAAATGGTATAAAAGAGGTTTGTTTAGCCATAGTTCTCCAAGACCATCTAAAGAGCATGCTTCGACACCTGGGTATGTGCAGGATCATGGTATGCCAAACTAGGCCCTTAAGTGGCAATGAAAATTTAGAAAATCAGGTTTGGGCAAGTTGACATAAAAATTTGAACAAGTTATAAATATTACATCAAAAATATGTAAGAAGAGAATATGTAGAAAATTGAATTTAGTTTCTAAGATACTAGGTCTTTTTTGAAAAAAAATTATTCTATATGTTAAAAATTTTGAATTTCAATGTAGTAGTACAAAAATTTCAGGAAAAAAATAAGTAGGTGTATGTCTGACAACCTTAAACACAAACAATTGATAAAAAAAAATTTATAAGATTCTAGATATAACTAGTAGACTCATGTCCGGATGTGACACATATTTTTTTGTAATTTTTTCCCAAGTAAATAATTAATTATGATTTGTCTCCTACAACTTTTGCAAAATATAAAAACTCTCATGTCTGACGACGTCAACTTAGTCTAGACTTTGTCAAATTGAATTTTTATTTTATTTTTCTTGTAGTAGGAAAATTATAGAATGTGACACATGTTTTGGATTTCCAAAATGTTATACAACTTGAAATTTATAGCCATTTTTCAATAACTTTATCAAATAGGACTAGAAAGATAACAAGTAGGTGTATGTCTAACCACATTAAACAAAATCAAATTATAATATTTTTTTATAATATTATAGATAAAAGTAGTAGACTCATGTCCGAATGTGATGTATATTGTTTTGTAGTTTTTTCCATGTAAATAATTAATTATGATTTTTCTGCTACAAAGTTTCCTGAATATAAAAACTCTCGTGTCTGACCACCTTAACTTAGTCTAAACTTCATCAATTTGAAAGAATTATTTATTAGTATTGTATTAGGTGAAGCATAGAATGTGATGTATATTTCAGATTTCAAAAATGTTATATTGTTTGAAAGTTATAGTTTTTTTTCAAAGAGTTTAGCAATCGGGGCTTCTTTTTCACATCGCCACTTTTTGGGATACCATGATCCTACACATACCCACCTATTTCAAAATAAGTACCCTCTTTTTTTGAAAATCGCAAGTTTCTTAGAAGAATGAACCCTGATTCAGTTAGTCCTCCTCAGGAAGATGAATTCATAGATATAGGGTTTTCCTTGCGCATGAAAGTTTAGACCGAACAAGAGAAACCTCTACTTATGAGACTGCTTCTCATGATTATGACAAATTGCGGGAAGAAGTTATAGCTTTGAGGAAAAAAGAGCGGGAAAAATTATTAGAAATTGCTAAGAAAAGAAAAGAGCGAGACTAGAAAATTTATGAGTTACTCATGGAGAGACAAGAACTCATGAGAAGGAAAAATAATAATGAGCTCAAAGGAAAAAATCTAAATCAGAAATTTAAGGGTTTAGACAGTGATTTATTTGCTGATATGGGAGTTTTGAGGTAACAAGTTAGTAACAATGAGACAACTCCTAAGAAGGAAGAGTTTAAAGGTGAAGGCCCTGTTCTAAGGCAGTTGCATCCATTAGAGATTAAAAGAAATGAAGATCTCAGAAATAACACTAGGGATGCATCTGACAAAGGAAAATAAAAGGTGGTAGGAATAAACATAAATGAATCCAAAAGGAATGATGTTATTCCTAATGCTATTTCTCAGGCCAACTTAGAATTGGAAAAGGCTAGAAAGGCCAAAGAGGATTTGGCTATCCAATTAGAAAAGTTAGAATTGGAGGCTTCTGCAGATGAGATGAAAAGGAAAATTACTTTCCTACCTGCTAACATGAATACAACTGCTAGCAGCTCAGTCCCTGTTATTGTTGGGACAGTACCACCAAACCAACCATGTGGTTCAATGCCAAGTTTCCAAGCTTTAGGCCCCAAAAAAATGGTCCAAGGACCAGTTCAAAATATAAATCCAACACTCCCATTGGTTGTTTGTCCCATTGGAAATGTGTTGCATCAAAATACTGGATGTGGTGTAGCCCAATCTCCACAAAATTTTCAAAGGAGGCCAATTCATCTAGATAGATACCAACCATTATTCTTTGATGATATTCCTGGTCAACTAAATGCTATCCCAAATGGGGTGGGAGACAAAATCCCTAAGTTCATAGGTAACAATGTTATCACATCTGAAGAGCATATTAAGTCTTTTACAGATAAATTAAATGACTATGAAATTGAGAATGAAGATGTTGTATTGAAAATTTTTGTTTAGTCATTAATAGAAGATGTTAGAGATTGGTATAGGGGTTTGCCTGAAAATAGCATTACTTCATGGGATGAATTTGTGAGAAGCTTTAAATAACAATATGTTGAACATGTCAATTCTATTTATATTCTCAATGAATTCAATAACATCAAAAAGCATCCAAATGAGAGCATGTTTGAATTCAATGGTAGGTTTCAAAAAACCATGTACAAATTATTTCAAGTCCTGAGATTGGATGATGAGGTTTGCTTAACCACATTTTTTAATGCTTTGGATGGTAAAATGTCTTATCTCTTGAGAGACAAAAGCCCATGTACTTTGAGAGATGCTTTAAAGTTAGAAATAAACATTGAGAGTAATAGGAAAGCATCTGGTCAAATGTACAAGAGAGATGAAGGAAGATTGTGGAAAGAAACCAAACCACATACTGCAAGACCAACCAAGGAAGATGACAAGGTTGAAAAGTTGGCCAATGTTGTCAAAGATATTTCTACCAGTTTATAAAAGGGTGGGAGAGGTTTTTAGGACAATAGACCACCATATCAGAGGTAGGAAAGATTCCCTAAGATACATGATCAGCCCTACAAGAGAAATTGGAAGGATGGGAAGCCTGTTTTTGATACACATGAAGCTCAAAAGGGAAGGGATACCCCTGACTGTTTAGAGAAAAATGCAGCACATAATGTAGAAAATTTTCACTAGTGTGTGGCTTGTAATATGCCTCACTCACCTTATTAGTGTGTTGTGGCCCAATATTTGGAAGAAGAAGAAGAAGGCCCACATGTAGGAGATCACGGAGGATTTGAAAAGCCTGCAATTAACATATTTACCACTGAAAAGGTAGAAGAATTTTCATCTTCAGAAGATGAGGAAATAATTAATGATGTTGATCAAAAGAGAAGAAATTTCCCAAGACATGAACAAAAAGTTTTTACCCAGTCTGATCAAGATGAATTTGATAATGATGTTTGCAAGCCAAATGTGATTAGACCAGAATTAAGTGGTGCTAACTGGAGAAAGCCCAGTAAGGAAGAAATCATAACATTGACTGTGGCTACCATTTCTTAAGCTAGATCCTCATATAACTTGAGGAATAGAAGAGTAGAAGCTGATCAAGGAGTACCAAGGTCCATTTTTGTTAAATATGATTCTCAGAATAAGGTTTCTCCTAAACCAAATGAGCTATTAAAGGCAAAAGTGGTAACAACAATAAACAAGAGCCCATTCTTGTTCAAAATGCAAAAAAGAATGAGGAAGTTACCACATAAAAGAGAAACAAAAAGGTTGGTACGGGAAAAGACTTGTCTGATCTTTCTGCTCAACCCCCAACTTTTGACATGAGACATTCCTTTTCTCAAATAAAGGTCTCAATCCCCTTGTTGGAAATGTTAAAGATAAAAGAGCATAAGGCAGCTTCCTTGGATTTGATAAATGAACAAGGAGATATCCCTATTGTATTAGAAAAGGGAAAGTCAGTGGATAGCCCTGAGGTAGCTAAGGAGATTTCTAACTTTTGTGTTGGAAATATTGTGACTCAAGAACCATCATCAATAGATCCTTTCTATTTCACTTTGATTGTAAATAATTTGTTGCTAAAAAATTGCAAGATAGACTCTAGTGCTACAGCTAGTGTGATGTCCTATCACGTTATGAAGGAGCTAGGACTTCAAGTTGATACATCCAATGGCAGATTTTATGCCATGGATAATAGAGCAGTCCCTATGGTATGAACTTTGGCGGGAATAGAAGTGAAAATTACTGCATTCCCTGAGGATACTTATAAGATGGATGTATTTGTAGTTGATACCAAGCCTCATTATGGTATTCCACTATCAAGACAATGGGCAGCAACAGTAGGAGGAAAATTGCAACTGGATATGTCATATGCTACAATAATTGTAAATGGTACTGAGGTAAAGTTGTACAGAGAGCCTCACTCTTCTATCATGATTGAAATGGTAGCACTTGAAGATCTAAATTTCTATGTTGACATTGACATGTAAAATTTCATGGTTGAGGAAATTATGCCACAACTTAAAAATACTAATCCAATTTTTGATGAGTTTCTATTATAGCAAAATGGACTATGGAAACTATTCTTTGATGGAGGATGCTCTAAAGAAGGCTTAGGAGCTAGTGTATTTCTTATATCCTCATCAGGTACTACTTTTAAATACTCCTTTTTGTTGAGCTTCCAGTGCACTAATAATATTGCTAAGTATGAGGCTTTGATATTAGGATTAGATATTGCCATGAAACATGGTATAAAATATTTTAAAGTTCATGGAGATTCCCAATTAATCATTGCTCAGATTAGATCTAAGTATGCTGCCAAGGATGACAGACTTAAATTGTATAGATATACTATCTGGGATAGAATAAAATTATTTGATGCTTTCAATATTCTCTAGGTGCAAAGGTCAAAAAATATCATGGTAGATTTCCTTGAAAATGTTGCATTAAAGAATAATGATGTCACTCTTGTTGGTGTATCAATGTTAGAAGTCAAAAGTAGACCTGTTGTGCCTGGTAATGTTTATAATTGGAAATTCTTTGAGGATGATAATGATATCCTTAGGTTTATTCAAGGTTTGGATTAGTATGATGGACAATAGATTGATTTTAATGCCCATCAGGAGGTTGTTGATGGAAAGGAATGTATCCTGGGAAATGAAATTGTTCAACTAGCTTCCGACCATATTCCTAAGGGGTTAGTTGAATTAGAAGGCATGTTAAAAATAAATGACAATTACATGTCACAAAATTCCAATGCTAAGGTTGATGATTTAGAAGAGATAAACCTACGATCAGAAACATCCCCTCAGTTAGTGTGTATTGGAAAGAATCTGAGTAGGGAGGTGAGAGCCAATTTGATAAGATTGTTGAAAATATTAAAGCATGTATTTGTCTGGTCTTATGATGAGCTCAAAGCATATAGGGGAGACTTGTTTTAGCATGAAATTCCTTTAAAAGAAAATACCAAACCTTTTAGGCAGAAACAAAGGCCGATCAACCCCTTGTTGGCCACTAAAATGCAACAGAACTGACCAAGTTAGGGGATGCTAGCATTATTGAGCCCATAAGGAATTCATCTTGGGTTTCTAACTTGGTACCAATCAGGAAGAAGAATGGTGACATAAGGCTATGTGTAGATTTTAGGAACCTAATTGTTGCTTCATTAAAGGACAATTATGGATTGCCTAATATGGAGGCTATGCTTCATAGAGTGACTGGTTGTGAGTTATTATCCATGATGGATGGTTTCTTAGGATATAACCAGGTGTTGGTTAAAGAATCAAGATAGTTCAAAACAACATTTACTAATCCTTGGGGAGCTTATGTATATATCCATATTCCTTTTGGTTTAAAAAATGCTAGAGAAGCTTTTCAAAGGGCAATGGATGTATCTTTCAAAGATCTTATCAATGTTCTCATGGTGGTATATCAAGATAATCTGAATGCTTATTCTAAGAGAGCTGATGACCCTTGTAGTCACTTAGAGAAGGTCCTAGTCAAAGCATTGGAGTTTGGCATATCATTAAATCCTAAGAAATGTCATTTTTCTGTTACTGAAGGGAATCTATTAGGGCATATAATATCCAAAGAAGGAGTAAGAATTGATCCTAAAAGAGTTGAAGCAATTAAAAGGGTCCCTGCTCCTAAAAACCTTAAAGGTGTATAGTCACTCTTTGGACAGATCAATTTTGTTAGGAGATTCATTGCTAACTTTGCAGAGTTGGTCAAGCCTATAGTCGAGCTTTTAAAAAAGGATGTAAAGTTTGACTGGAGTCAGGAAGCACAAGAAGGTTTTGAAAAGATTAAGGAAACAATCCAAGAAGCCCTAGTTTTAATATCTCCTGATTATTCTAAACCTTTTTCCTTGTTTTCTTTTGCATCTTTTTACACTATTGCAACAATTTTGTTACAAAAGGATGGGGAAGGATTTGAGCATCCCATTTCCTTCTTTAGCAAGTCATTATAGTCAACTGTGTTAAACTATGAGATAATGGAAAAAAAGGCTTATGCATTGGTAAAGTCAGTTAAGGCTTTCAGACCTTATCAGGTGTGTGCTAAGGTAAATGCATACTTTCCTTATCTTGCAATAAAATATATTCTTGTTCAAAGTGAGGTCACAGATAAAAAATGCAAGTGGATTAACAGAATCCAAGAGTTTGACTTGGAGCTTCATATAACCAAGTTGGTTAGAGGTTTGGGACTTGCAAAATTAATGACATAAGAGAATATGGACCCGGTTCAAGTGAATAATGTTTCCATAAGTGGAGGAACAGTTACTAGCATTGAGATACAACCATGGTATACCAATATTGTGAATTTTCACAAAAATCCTAGTTGCCCAAAGGGTTCGAATGACAATCAAAAGAGGAACCTTAAATTACAGGCTCAAAAGTATGTATTATTTCAAGGTGAATTATACTAGAAGGATAATGATGGAATATTTCTCGTGTTTGGATAAAGGGAAATCTTAGAAAACTCTAAATGAAATGCACTCAAGATTATGTGGAGGGCATCATTTAGCCAGAGCAACAGCTCACAAAATTCTAAGGGATGGTTATTATCGACCTGTCTTGTTTAAGGACACTCATTCATTTTTCAGGAGGTGTGAACCATGCCAAAGGTTCTCAAATAAGCAGAAGTTCTCAGGAGCATTGTAGTTAAACCCTGTGGTTACAAAGGCTCCTTTTTCCATGTGGGGTATTGATTTTATTGGAGAATTTGTAGAAAAATCTAGTGGAGGACATAGTTGGATATTGGTTTCTACTGATTATTTTACTAAGTAGATTGAACCAACCCCAACTAAGAAGGCTACAAGCATAGTGGTGATTGAATTATTAATGAATAATGTAGTGAATAGATTTGGTGTTCCTATCAAACTAGTAATGGACAATGCCATGTGTTTTAGATCACAAGAATTCACTAATTTCTGCTCAAAGATGGGCATAATTTTGTCATATTCAACCCCATACCACCCACGTGTCAATGTGCAGGCAGAATCAAGCAACAAGAGCATTTTGCAAATTTTGAAGAAAACTTTAGAAAAGAATAAAAGAACCTAGCATGCAAAATTAAAGCTGACACTATGGGTAGACATAATTACTGAGAAACGAGCCATAGGTGAATCTCCCTTTGAATTAGTATGTGGTGTAAAGCCCAGACTACCTGTTAATAATTTATTGCCTATCTATCAATTTATACAAGATGAGGGTCTTGAAATAGATCAACATTTGCAAGACAAAATGGTCCAATTGATTGAATTGGATGAAACAAGAAGAGAGAGTCAAAAGAAAAATATAAGACTACAACAAAAAATGAAATATATTTTTGACAAAAGAGCTACTATCAAAAAGTTCTAGCTTGGTGGTTTGGTCCTTCAATGGAATGCCAGGGTTGAAGATAAGGTAAAGCAGAAGAAATTTGAATCTTTATGGTTGGGTCCTTATATAATTCATCAGATCCACGGAAAAGATTCCTATTTTCTAAAAAAATTGGATCATGGAGAATAGGAATTGCCAGTGCATGGACAATTTCTGAATTTTTTCTTCAATTGAATTCTAATCCTTTCCATTCACAGTAGTTGTGTAGTATATGTATAGGTGTGTTTTCTTTCGTTGTGTGTTTTCTTTTCGCAGTAGGTTAGTATTTTTTTGGTCTCCTACCCAGAGATTCCTGGTTAGTTTCTATGAACTTGCATTCAAGCATCCTCAGATAAAGTCACTATTGCAGTAAATTTAAGGTTTTCTAAGAAGCATCTTTTCTTGTCTTTTTGACATCTGAATCATGCCTATGTCTCATTTATTTCACGTGTCTACAAGCATTTGTCCAAATGAGGGTTTGAATTTTGAGGTCATCATGTGAAAAAAATTGTCTGCATATCCTTGCCCTAGGTTTTGTTTGGTTTTGGTAGGGTTTTATCTTTCAACATGTTCCTAATTGTGTCCTAGTCCTTATGTTCTCATCTTACTTTTCCGGGCACTTAAGCTTTCATATATGTACGTGGTTATTATTTACTCCTTTCAGTCACATAATCTCGTAATAAAAGTGTTAAGTCTTGTTGAATTAAGAGAATGAGAGACATGGTGAAGCATTTAACTTATTTTATGTTGTCACACAATGTCCGAATAATTAGCGGTTAGTGAACCCATCTAGTGATCCAGCGACAGTTCATTCTCCAATTCTTGTAATTCCTTGCAGTTTCCATCAAACATTCAATGATCCATCGCAGCAGTATTCTCCCATTCTCGTAATGAAACAGTTAGACCTTAAGATATCCAGTGATTCAATGCATGCCATTGATGCAAATCTTGATCAACGGTTGTCATTATATCTCATAATTAACTATGAAGTTAGTAATGGATCTGGAGATTTAGCAAAGCAGTTATCTCATGATCTCTTGATTCTCACGATTAGTAAGTAAACATTCAGCAAACCAGTGAAAAGGGCTTTCTCATGATCTCCAAATTCTAACGGTTAAGTATAAAACATTTGACGATTCAGCGACAAGGTTATAAGAAGATGTTTGTTTGTTCAGTCACGTGATCTCTAAATGGTTAGTAGTTAAGCATAATTATTCGGTGATCTAGCGAATAAGGTATTCACTTAATCTCACAAGGTTGACGGTTAGTGACTTTGCATTCTGAGATTCAATGAGAAAGTAAAAGATAACGGTTCTCTCGCATTCTCTTAATAAAATGGTTAAGTCTTCAAACATTTGGAGATTCAGCAAGAACCATAGATTATGTTAAAAATCAATAGATGGCGTTTAATCTCAATATTGAACTGAGGTTAGGGAATTTATCTAGCGATTCAGAGATTAAGGTGTTCGTTGAATCTTGTAACATAACTGGGGTTAGTAAAAATATCCAAAGAAGATGAGAACATAGTCGTCGTTGAATCTCGAGATTAAGTTTGAGTTAAGTAAATCACTTAGAGATTGGGAGCTGCAGTGTTCATTGAATCTCACATTAAAACTGAGGTTAAAGAAAAGATTTGGAGATTACGAGAATACCTTTAGTCGCCAAATATCAGAATGGGACTGAGGTTAAGTTAAATATTTGGATATTTGGAGACTTACTTCAGTCATTGGATCTTGCAATCAAATGAAAGTTAAGTAAACAGTTATGAGATTGTGTGAAATCCTCAGTCACTCATTCTCGAAAGATCACCACAGTTAAGGTAAGTTTATTGAGATTCAGAGAATGCTTTTGGTCACTTGATCTCTTGATTACACCACAGTTTAGCAAAGTATAATGAGATCATGTGAAGTTTTCAGTCGTTGAATCTCCAGATTGAGCCGGATTAAGTTCTCATAAATGATAAAGAAAAAGAGTTATTCTGACGTGGAAAAGTACTCTGCCGAGATGGAAAAAGTACAAAAGCTAGCCAATCAGATTTTAAGTGAGGATTTTTATCAGTTTTTGAAGGCTTTAAAGCAATTACACATTAATCATTTGTTTTTCTTACTTTACAAATTTTAAATGAAATATGTCAACATTTCACCTTACGACTAGCTCTGATTTGCATTTGGTGTTATGTAAGAGTGAATGCTGAAGTAACTTGGATAGATTTTCTAAAATCTTGGCAATATTTACGCATTCATTGATCAATAATATATAGACAACACATTCACACCTTTACAATTATCAATTTTTCAGAGAACAATTGAGAAGTTGGAGCTATTGCAGTGTGTGTTCGAGCAGAGAAAATTTGTAGAGTTAAGTGTCATTCAAAATTGTAGAGATGAGTCAACCCGAGTCAAGCCAAGCCTCATCCAATGAGGAATCAAAGGAACAAGGAGGTGAAGAAAAATGAAAACCCAATTATTCAGATGAATTTGTCACGTTTCTCCTAGGTTCTAATCAGAACAAAAAGGATAGTGATGAAGTCTTCATAGATTATATGTCAGAATGTAGGGATCCAATTACCCCTTCCTATTCTAGTTATATGTTGTTTAGTTACTTCTATAATAATCATTTCAGACCCATCCCCATTTGCAATGCATGGACACTAGGTATGGCCAAACTTACAGTTCCTTATGTCTTCTTAGATGTTGACCTCATACATGAATTAGCTAAGGTCTATGATCCTATGTCTAAAAATATCAGAAAAAGTGACCAATCAGCTCTAGTAACTCTTGATAAGGGATCCTTAATGAAAGCTTTTAGCATATATTCCTCATATTCCATAGAGATTTACCTAACGAAAGAAAAAGAAAAGTATGCAAGAGAAGATGAGCTTGTGAAAACCCAGGTTGCCTAGTATATGCTTAGAACTGGAAAATATGTTGCCCCTCTCCCTACTCACATGAAAGCTCCTTATGAGTATAAAGCCCTCCCTTTTTATATGAAGTATCTAGCATATGGGCTATGCTGATTTTTAGGGATAGATGGAGATGCAAAAAGGATGCCAACAGATAAACTGATGATGATCCTAGACATTCAGAACTCACATGCCAACACAAACTACAATTACATTCAATATGTAATTGAAAGAATACAAGAGTGTTTGGTAATGATCAAAGATGATAAGAGGCCAGAAAAATTCATGCACTATTCTCTCTTTATGCATATGATTTTGTATTACAATATTGATAGTTTGGATGTACATATGCTGAGAACAAGGATAATGAAGGACGGAGAGAAAAATCCAGTACAACTCTAGTTGAGGGTGTGGAACTACACCTCAAATGAAAATGATTTCTATGCATTTAAAAATTGGATTGTCTTGCCAATTTTGAACATTTTCATACCTGTTTTGGGACTCTCCACCTCAATGTGACCGGATTACTCCGCCTTTCCCTCCACAAACCCCCTATCCTATGTTCTTCAACATGTTACTCATCAGGTTAATCTCCTACCCTAAGTAATGCATGCATCATCATATGTATAAATTTATCTAAAATAATGAAATTCATAATAATACTATGCATAATTTGAAACGATAACTTATCTTTGTTTATTGTTGCAACATTTTTTAATGATGTTACTCATCATAGATCTCCTTATACAATATATTAGTGACTTCTCTTTTATAGATGCAATGCTAGGTGGTAGGGTTGTGACAAGTTGTTCGCGGCTCCATAGCTTATATCTTTTGTATTAATCTTTCATAGCAAAAAAAAAATTATACATTCTTCTATTCTACCCTACAAGATGGCAAGATCATGCTCTGATACCACTTGTAATGTCCTGACTTCTAGGGTTGTGTATTTCTTTTCCCTTTTGATGGATGATTTCAGAAATTGGCATTTTTGTCTTAATTCCAATCTAGGGGTTACATATCCACCAAGAATACCTTGATCAAATTCAATACTCACAAATAATGTTTCTAATTTGATTCTTCCTTGATTTGCTGAGAGTGAATCAGTTATGTGAAAATATATTAACTGGAAATAAGCCTAATCTTTCACTTGTTGTATATAATTGAATTGCCTTAAGGAGGCCACTTCTCACTTAGTACGACCCAAATATGAATAAACTTAGAAAGAAATATTTGATACTTGATGTCCTTATCTACTCGGCATCCAACGTAGATATATGTTATAAACTATATATTAATATGGACTAATAAAAAGAGATGAATATGACTGTGAAACCTCCTTGAAAATAATTTTGGAGTGGCACTAATGTCTCCTTAATATGCCATAAGAAAAAATGGTGTCTTCTCTTAAATGATGAAAGGACATATCCCTTCCGAACAACATTAACAAATCATATTTGGTTGATCACACCTTTCCCATATTGATGTTGTAATTATCTCTAACTATCGATCAGTCATCTTCACTAATTGTGGTACTTATGATAATTAATTATTGTCATAGTTTGTTTATACATCGTCTCTAATCAAAGACTATGTCAAGTCTTATGATATTTAGATGCCCTAGCAAGTCATCTTTGTATCAAATGTGTTGCCTTTGTTGTTGTCACTCAATAGACAATTCAGATTTTTAGTTAACTGATTACGTGTCTTCCCTTGACAAGATAGGATCCCAAGGCACACCACTTTCATATTTTTCGTTCCTAAGCCGTTGGCCATGAGATGGTTGTGGTAGTCTTAATCGATGCCAGATGCTTGGTACTCCAGATTCATCTTGGTAATCATGCTTTTTGATATGGATTGGTTGAGCTATTACAGTCCATTATGAGCTCTCATTTTATCAAATCCATTGGAAGAAGGAAAGACTCGTATGCGGAAGATCTGTGCTTAAGCCATTCAAGAATCTCTTATGTTTAGACGTTGCTATATATTTTCTATTATCGTTGTCCTGTAGTAAATTCCATTCATTCTAGTCACCTAGTATAATCCAAAAAGTCGGCACTGTTGAATATGCACCTTAGCTTTCTCAGTTCCTTAAATTGATTTATATTTGCTTATTAAGGTTATTATTATTTTATTTTGAAATGATATCCTATTAATTATCAGTCATTATATCTTTATTCATATAATATTATATTAGGATATAATATTAAATATTATTAATATCAATATTATGTTACTATCATATTACTATGCTTATTCATTAATATATATTATCATATTATACTATATATTATATTTTTTCATATCTATATTAATAATATAGTTAATTTAATAATAAATTATTCTATTCATTAATTTTTATTTTTTTTTCCATTAAATCCAGTTTTAAGATGGGAACATCACATCCTCCAAGGATGGTGAGTGTTTGAAAGCAAAACATAGTCCAATGCCTACAAACAACATTTCTCCCCTTAGGAAGAAGATAGACTAAGTATAGATGCAAGAAGGCTTCCCATTGTGGATAGAAAGTAGGAAGGAGAATCCAAATAAAGTATGATGTCTCTGAAGTATGATCATGTGTCGCCATGTTCTTGGTTGATGAAGATGTCACGAACAAATCAGGAACAAGCCCAATAGAAGGTGACAAACAAGGAACCGATGGTAACTGGTCCATGTAAAAATTTGGATCAAACTCCAAAGACAAAGATGCCTCCTCAAATGAAGAAGTAGGAAGAGATGCAAAGAAGCCCCCCCTCGATATAGAATGTACACCCATGATAGATGCACCTAGATCAATGTAGAAACTGCACCAAGAAAATTGAATGATGTTCCTCCCCTTAGGAAGAAACAAATCAATAGGTGGATCAACGAATCCTCCCCAATATCTAGGAAGAATCCTCAAAATGTATGATGTATCAGGAAACTGAATAGGAATCTCCAACACATGAGTATGATCAACCTGAACCATGCAATGTGACATCTCAAGTGAAGTTTGAGACTCGTGAAAACCAATCTCCAAAGACTCAAATGTCTTCTCTGAAGGTGAATAGATCTCCTCCAAATGTTGTATCAAAAGATCCACAATCATGTCAATCTCAAAAGAATGATCAAGTGGAGAGTGAAGATGAGGGTCAGAGTGTCCCCTCGCAACAACTAAAGAAGGATCATCCTCAACAAAGAGAAGATGAATGTCATCAATGGTGTCTCCCAAATCCTCAATGTAGGACTCCACAAACAAACCTGTAATGTCTATCAAGTAGTCATCCCATGGAACTGTAACTGGAAGATAAGGATAATCTTGTTGCACTGAATCACAAGAGCCAATGGCGATAGGAAAGAAAACATCATCAGGAGCAACGGTAGATGTGATCTCAATAGGAGTAGGAGCTGCAACTTGAGGTTATAGAACTTTTGGGAGTGGAAGAACATGAGGATCTCCATCTATTTCCAAAAAAATAGTCCAAATAGAAGGAATAGTCTTTGTCTGATCTTCGTAGTCTTCAAGGGAATCCATAACATCCAATCCATATTACAAAAAATAACTTTAAGAACTTTTGAGTGTGAGTTCCTATCGAAAGAAGGACTTTTAGGTGTATACTCATACAAATAGTGCAACAGGTTATGCTCACTAAGATGAGAAAGAACCAATTCAATCCATTGTTTATAGTTTCCTCTTGTCAACCTAATTAAACCATCCATGATGCACTTCTCACATGAAACAATGAGATCGAAAAATTAATGCACCCCCCAAAATGCAATGAATCAAATAACTGAAAATGCAAATGTTGAGGGTTGCAAATTTTTCAAATCTGATGACATCAACAAAATGCTACGTTAAATTTGATGGTCAAACGACCATCACAGCAGTGCAAAAACACCTAGGAATGATGGTCAAACGAACGTCAATTTTAATGTCATGAAATACTGATGAAATCATGAGCTTAAATTTGATGGCTTGGTGGTCAACAATGCAAAATTTAAAAAGCCCCGATGACGTCCAGACGGGCATCAATTTTAACACAGGAAAAGTGTTGCGAAATGCAAAAAAAATTGAAAAAATACTAGCCAATGTGCAACTACCACGTCTCTCACTTGCATTGGTTGATTGTCTGCCATGTGTTGATTGGCGATTGGAGGGGCTATCAAACTAGCAAGGCGTGTGTCGAGCTCGTTGTGGGATCTAGCTCAACGAACCGAGTTGGAGATCTGGCTCGGCGAGCCGAGTTGCAGATCTGGCGTGGCAAGCCAACTTCGTGCTCAAGTCAACGAACTGGCTTTTGGCTCAACGAGCTAGCTTTGTGCTCGAGTCAACAAGCTGGCTTTGGGCTCGGATCGTCGAGCTGGCTTCGAGCTTAGGTCGATGAGCTCGGCTCGGGTCTTGGGCTCGACTCGGATCACGAGCTCAACTCAGATCGGCTAGCTCGTCTCGGGTCCCAAGATCGACTCGGATCACAGGCTCGACTCAGATCGATTGGCTCGACTCGGGTCTACAGCTCAAATCTTGAGCTCGGCTCAGCGATTTGAGCAAGTTGGACGAGCTACAAAAAAAAATTTGCCTCAATTTTGACTTTTGCTAAAGGTAGGTAAATTTATAGTCAAAATTTATGGAAATGTCCACCCGGACGCAATGACAAGGTCAAATCTTGCTCTAGACGCTACCACAAGTTGTTGCTCCTCTGAATTTGAATCGTAGCCCTTCAAAGGTTGAAGCAAAGAGTCCTCCAATGGACATGCAATGAAATCTTCTATGGCTCTGATACTAGGTAAGAATTTGCCTAAGAAAAATAATAAAATGCCAAGATCTAGAAGCTCAAGAGATAGCACAAGAGAGACAAGATGATCAAATGAATATCTCAATAATGATCAAATGATAATGGATAATGACTACAAAGTAAGAGTTTCTGAATATATAAGCAATGTGATAAGACTACATGATAAGGAGATGATAAGCTATCAACCACACTAGGTGGAATCACATTTCTACCAAAGGTGGATCATCCTTCATTGTACATCAAAGTATGTGCAAAAATGAGGGAATAATAATGTGATAACAACACTAAAGATGGATCTCACACACAATGAGATATGAGATGACAACTATCACCATCTAAAGTGAAATTTCTCCCAACCATGTGCTAAAATGAAATGCAAACACCTAGGTGTCTCAATGACAACTAATATGCAAATGCATTATCCTAAATAAACTTAAGTGTAATTAGTAAATACTTAATTACACCAACAATTTAGAATACATATAATATATGTTGATTAATAATAATATATTATATATGTTATATTATTATTAATCATATATAATTCAATCTATTATATTATTCTAAATTAATAATTGATTGATGAAACATTATAAGATTGATTAAATTATAATTAATGCCTCTCCAAAGACATATATATAACATAATCTTATTCAATCTGAGAACACATAGAATTCTAATAATGCAAGTATTAGATTGAATCAGACTTGATCATATATTAAAATATAAAACAATACCTCAAACTTACAAAACAACATGGTATCAGAGCAAAGCCTGGGAGTTTTATATTTTGTAGAGTTGTTAACTTGCTTTATGAAATAAAATCTGCCAGTACATACCAAGTTGTGGTACAACGAATGAACAATTACCTCCATGTTTGTATGGTAACTCTGGATGGGCATTTTAGTTCCTGAAGTCATGAGTATCAAGTGGTATTGAATTATTGATGCTGAAATATACATCCAGAACCATGGAAATCAGTAGACATTTCTTCTCAAACAAGCATTGTTGTGAATCGATAATTGGTTATCTTTGATTCCAACTGAAAATCAACATTGGATATATTTCACAATCAATAATACTACATTGTAGGGAAGAATATCCAATATGATGGCTAGGAAATATGAGGTATTGGCATACAAATTGTATTAGAGGGGCGATTAAATGACATCAACAGACAACCAGATATATACGCTCTTAATATAGAGGTATTAAAGGTCTCACCAATGGTCACTATTCCATAATCTTGAGAGACAACCAAAGAAATAAAGGGAAGGAAGCCAAGGCATAGTTAAGGCCGGATCAAATTTGTGTATATTGATTTATCTACAGGTGACAATAAATAAATAACGAAAAGTGCACAAGAATTAAGGATCGGAGATGTAGCCCCAACATCTATACATACGCCTAAGAGATGGTTTCTCTCAGGATGGTATTGCTTGAATAATTGTTGAAGGTTAAACATCCCCGAGGATCTAAACAAGCATTAGACTGTGTTTCGAGAGGCATGATGACAATACCATCATTTCAGATTAATATCACAAACAGAGAGACCAAATTCAACAGTTGCTAGTTTGGGAGACTAGACACATTGAAAAAGTGTCGGCTTACTTAATGTTGTTGTTATGATTGATAACAAATAGCTAAGTGAAATAATAATTGAAGGACCACAATCTCATATGTCATGGACTATGGGCTCACATTATGGAAAGAAATATTTGAAATCTATAAAAGATAAGTATCTCATGTTTTATTAATTCACATGAATTTTTGAGTTTATAATTCATGCTATAATTTTAGTTAGTAAAATCTTGTATGCTTCTATCATTGGTATTTCTGGTCAAGATAGTTTAGTTTGATGAGCTATTTGTAATCTCTCTCTAACATACCTTCAAGACGGAAGCACAAAAAAATTGCATTCAAAAAAAGAAAAAATCTTGATGTTTTCAAAGGGAGTCTGACATTTCAAAAAAAAAAGACGAGGTTGATACAAGAGCTTGAGCTTCAGCAGGAGCAAATAGAGGATATGGTTAAATCAACTTTTGATAATCTCGGTCATATTGATTCAGAGCAAGTAGACCATATGAAGATGGAGTCTCCAATGATCAAACAGTCAAATGACTATGAATCATGAATGCCTAAATGGGCCCTATGTAAATCATGAAGAAGTGATGACTTCCAAATGATTATCACTTGTATTTGTAAAAGTTATTGAAAGGTGACGATCTTACAATAACTTGACTTTCTATTGTGATAGACATCTTATGATGGCTAAAACAAATCATGATAAATTTTATCTTGCATGG
Organism: Chamaecyparis obtusa; assembly: GCA_027943335.1. Taxonomy (NCBI): domain Eukaryota; kingdom Viridiplantae; phylum Streptophyta; class Pinopsida; order Cupressales; family Cupressaceae; genus Chamaecyparis; species Chamaecyparis obtusa. The sequence continues at coordinate 334,011 of BSBK01011829.1, forward strand.
TGGATTGAGTTCCTTAAACAGACCATGGCCTTCTATTGTGATAGACATTTTATGATGTCTAAAACAGATCATGATAGATGATATCTTGCATGGTGGATTAAGTTCCTTAAATAGACCATGAAATGTTCCTGTAGTAAGTATCATTGAGGATACATGTGCACATTACCTATGGACATTTTTTAGTACTTGGTGAATATCATGCGACTGGACATTTTTGAGTACTTGGTGAATATCATGTGACTTGATATTCTGAGGCCATTACTCTAAGTACGTGGTGAATATCATGAGACTTGATATTCTATGGCCATTACTCCTGATATCATGAGATGATATCCAAATTGTGAGTATCTTATGGCAAAATATATTCTTAATTATGTCATCTTGACATTACATTGAGGTAATATCAAATCATGTGTTTATCTTTCCTAGCTAAGAGGGAGTGTTGATGTTTTGTGTAGCTATGGTGAGGGTCATAAATGTTAACACGGGAGACCACTACACATTTTGTCTGGTCATCCTCCCTAGCTATAAGGGAGTGTTGATGTTTTGTGTAGCTATGGTGAGGGTCATAAATGTTAACACGGGAGACCACTACACATTTTGTCTGGTCATCCTCCCTAGCTAAGAGGGAGTGTTAATGTTTGTAGCTTCAGTTGTATGATCATTTAGAATACATATAATATATGTTGATTAATAATAATATATTATATATGTTATATTATTATATTATTATTAATCATATAAAATTTAGTCTATTATATTATTCTAAATTAATAATTGATTGATGAAACATTATAAGATTGATTAAATTATAATTAATGGGAAGAGGCGTGTCTTTTCAAGGACATGTCTCTTCAAAGGCATATATATATATATATATATATATATATATATATATATATATATATATATATATATATATATATATATATATATATAACATAATATTATTCAATTTGAGAACACATAGAATTCCAATAATGCAAGTATTATATTGAATTAGACTTGATCATATATTAAAATATAAAACAATACCTCAAACCTGCAAAACAACATATGGTTGAACGTTGCTAAAGCCTTTCTAAAAAACATCTGTACCATGCATGCCATTTTGATAAATCTCCACACTTTGATTGAAACCCTCATCCACACTCTCTTTACAAGCAGTTATAACACATTCTTGAAATGAGTTCCAATCATGAAAGTTGGAAGTGCTCGAATTTTGAGCATTCTTAACAAGTTTTAAATGCTCATTTTTTGAGCATTCATAACCTTTTGGTTTTGAGTGCTCTTTTTTTTTAAGCATTCAACACCATTTTGGTTTTTTGTGCTCATTTTTTTTTAGCATTTTCAACCGTTTTGGTTATGTTTGCTCATTTTTTGAGCATTCAGAATTTTATGATTTTCGAGAATACAAATGAGAGGATAACAAGAGATAATTTGAAGGACTTCTAATCATTTTTCCTGCAAAATATCATGTTTAATGAGAAATAAATGAGGAAGCTGCGTGACAAATATTAAAATTATTTTTAAAAACGATTTTAATTATTTCTATTTAAAAACAAATAACCTCTATCATTGAGAGCTTAAAGAAAATCGGAAATGCATCAAAACACCCATGACAGAGTCCGCAAATGGGCTTTGGGCCATGAACATGTGTACACATCATCAAAATGAGGATTTTGAATTTGGCATAAAAAATTTAAATTTGGAGTCAACAAAGTCTAGGCAACACAATGCATGTGTGTTAGAGTTCTTGTTTAAATCATCTATACATGGAAATGTATGCTTATTTGAGAATAGCACTAAAATGTTCAAATGGTGAAATACAAGATACCTTTTGCATCGATCATCTTAAACTTGTGAATTGATCAAAATGAAGAACCAACTTCCATTATCCCAACCACTAAACAGTGGAGACATTCTGGAAATGTTGCACCATAACTGAGTATTTTAAGTTGACAATCTGTCATTGTAATTGTAGTTGCATTTGCAACATCTATTCCCATGCCTTGGATTGTGGGCTGTGCAACTTGTCCCCACTTAAGCAAGACTTACCAGCATAACAGACTAAGGAAGAATACAGAAATATATAACCTCAGCATGTACAATAAGTTGTAGATGTAGAGGCAAAAGTAACATCCACCAAACCCTATCACCCACTGAAATGTGTGTAAACAATTGGTGAGGAAGATGGAAGTGTGCACACCGCCTCTTGGCATCTCAAGCATCATTTGTGATGTTTGTTGGCAACAACCATGTCTTTCATAATCTACAAACTTGCTCACATCTCAACATCTGCAATGCCCATCGACAACCAAATATACAATTTCATCATCAATGGGTGTAGTAATACCCTGTTAGAGACCCCATTGTTATACAACCTTGTTAACAATGTTAATTGTGAGCATAATATGAGAACCATCTTGTCAGCATCTTAAAATTATCAAGGACAGCAGAAGTGTCGCTTAACATTGAAGTCAAAATATATTATAATTAGTTCTAATGTGCAAGGAAATTGAAAACATGAACCACAATTCAATGAAGTATTATACACATTCTTCAGTGCCCATGTTTTGCAACTTTACATCTTGCATCATATGCTGGTGGAACAATGTCTTCAATTTTTACTTTGTTATCAATAGATGTATTTTTTTAGTTCTTTAGTTCTAAAAATGAAAATCTGACAACCTTATATCAATTACCCACACTTGGAATGCAAAACAGTAAATGGGAATAAGGAACAGCTGCAAGAGAGAATAGTAAAAACAAAAGTGCTACCCTTCTGGCTACCCAGACATCTTTGAACCATAACAGTAAATGACCTCAATATTTCACCAAAAGCATACCATGCTTCACAAATGTTAGCACGGCATCACCCATTGCTAGCATTATGGCTTTTTGGATTGCATCTGTCCTCTCATGTAGCATAACAGCAAGAAGAAATACAGAACCACAACTTCTAAATATCAATGTTTAACAGAAATCACAAGTTGCAATCTCTTATTCAGTACATCCCTCAAAGAAAATTATTATATTTGGGCAAAAATAAAGAGAAGAAATGAATCATCTACATATACATTCTAAACAGTAACAGATATTGCATAGAAAATGTTCATGCCTTTAACCCTGTAGCACCCACAACTTATTCCACACTACGGATTCTAGTTCATAAATGACAAATAAAAATTGAAAATAGTACCATCAAATTTACTCTCTATAAAATGTTGCCCAATATTCAATGTTATTTTTACAGAGTATAGAGAATATTACTTTGTAACATCTCTGCAGAAGATGAAAGGATACAAGGGATTGAATGGTATTCAATGAAACTGGTATCTCTGATGCTTTCGCATAAGCAATAAGAAAGCAGCAACTAAATTGACAGCACAGCATCAAGAAAGTTTCATATATTGTGTCATTACACAGTACACCAAGACCATAATTTTATGGATTTTAAAAAATTGCAGCATTTACATTCTAAGACAGAGAAGAATTTAAAGAATTTGTCCCATTATTAATGCTCTCTAATGAGAATAAAGCACCAGATTTTGTGTCTTGCTTTTCTTCAGTGCGTAAAAACATAACAAATATAACCCAAACGTGCAAAGCGAAAAGGTAAATTAAGGCAATGCATTTTGCCATCCCATTCCTACGTAGATAGTAAGCACCAGCAGAAAAGATCATATCAAATTGGCGGAGAAGAAAGAAAATAGGGCTTCTTTCAAAGTCTTCATTCTCGTAAATTCCTCTTCTCAGATCATATGGTCTTGCCAATCCAAACTCCAAATCTTCATCCATAGAAACTGAATCTAGATAATTTGACTTGTTTCCTTTTGATGTTTGTGATTGTGCCAGGTACCTTTCTTCATATAATGTGTTGGAAAGTGACTGTTGTTACATGACAAAAAAATAACCTCGAAGTTAAGTAAACCTAATGCTTAAAGAGTTAACAAATACCATATATCGAATATAAAATTTCCAAACTGGCAATGGTGGATGAATAGAGGATTCAATTATTCATGCAAGAAAACATACCTCTAGCCTGAAAAGCAATGTTGCTTTCTCTGCAGAGAGGGTTTCAACCTGCCAAGTGATCATGGGGAGAAAATCAGAATACATGCTACACTATGCAAAAGGATGTTATGTGGTGCATAATATCTTCTTCTATTAGCCTATTAGGTAAAATGAACAGTTGCATAAGGAATAGATCATTTCATGACACCACAAATAAATTATCTCTTGGCATATTTTATACCCCATGCCTACATAAGTTCCAGAAAAACAAAACACGCAAATTCCTTGCAAAATCATGGCAGCAATTAAATTGTACTGCTAGGCTGAACATAAAGTGGAATATGTTAATGCCAGAAAGCAAGTTGAAAGAGATGTCCCAAGTTTCAGAAAATGAATTATCTATTGTAGTATCCTACCACAACCGAAACATTGAAGGACAAAACAGTATAAAAAAATTTTTAAAAAAATTGACCTATGACAAGCTGTCACATGCAAAGTCAATAGAATTCTCAATCAAGAAATCACATGGTCACTTAACAAAAGCTATATAAGTGCAACAATTATTATTCTGCTATGACTGTTCATGCTTTTAAATTATTTGCTCTTATAGCATAAGAAATGGCAATCTGCACAGGCAAGGATAAAATGAGATACCGAATGGGCTACACCACATTTCTCACTAAGGAGACTAATATCGTGAACCCTCAGCACACTGTAATATTGCATAACAGAGCTGCAATGCAAAGCTTTCCATGGTTTTCTCTGGCTTTGATTGTCACAGTTTATCTACACACTTCTGGTAAGCTTAAAAGAAATGACAAATGCTTGGTGTGTAAGCAGGATAATTGACTACTAGCAAAATATTAGGTTCCAAACAAAAATAATGATAGCACTCTTTCCAGTGAACAATCAATTTCCTATCTAAATCTGAACCAAAAGGAAAGCAGCAAAGGTAGATTGTAGATCTCCTGCAACTTGTTCACAGGCGAAATCTTCCTCAACAATGCCTAAGAGTACACTTGTAAATCTTAGTGATACAACATAAAGACCAAGACAGGTAATGCCAAGCCCATTGAGGAGATTAACACTACAAAAGCATTTTCTAGAAAAAGTAAAATCACTGATTATAAATGTTTTTCGGAAAACTAAATATACAAGTTAACAAGAACATAAACATGTTAGATCATTCTATGCATGAGCATCATAAGTTAGCTGCTTGTACGAGCATCGCATCCATCCTTCCAATAACAAATTTAACTTTGCATGCTCAAACCTGTGCTTGTTTTTGGATGAGATGATCAGTAAGTTGTGAAAGCCTGCTCTCCAATTCCACTTCTACTTCAGTTGGACCCTCCCATGCTTCAGTAGTTCTCTCTATATTTTCTTCCAGCTGTTTCACCTGCAAAATGTGAAACTGTGGATAAGATCTTCCCACTAATATATATAGAAATGAAAATTCCAATGTTAGGAATGTATATCAGATAGCCACTTTAGCATGCATTTTCTAACTCGTCTCATTCTTTTTAGCCAAGATATTGATATGAATTAATCTGGTAATCCAGAGGACAATACACTAGTTGAGGACATTTATGTATTATAAATAGCAATTGCAAAAATCTCAAGCAAAAGATTGAGAGTAATTGAACACCTAAACAAAATAAATTCTTTCATTTCAATTGAGAGCATATACAAAATGGAAAATTTCTATACGAGAGGTGTATGCCTTTTACTCCAATGACATGCTTTGAATCCAGCCATCATATATCTTTTCATACAAGAGATTCAAAACTTACTGAAAGTCTAAAAGTAATAAACTAAGGTTCTTGATGAGAATTGATGAGTCATCACACTTGGTAGTGACCTATATAGTAATATACTCCTCGGAATTTGAAATGAATAGATAGATAGGAACAAGCTTATTAAAAAACTGAAAAAGTTTGTTAAAGCTATTTAATTTGGTAACCCTCCTCCATCAAGCCATATATTCTAGAAATTACTCGAAAACTTGGGAGTCCACGTGTTGGAAAGCTTAGGTCATGAAATAATAAATTGACATCACCAAATTCCACTAGAAAGGAACTTAAAAATGCAAAATAAAAGAAACATAGAAAATGTACTAAAAAATTATTTTCTAAAATCTTCATATATCTGTCCAAGACTGCCACTTGGATGACCTTGGATGTTTTCTGGAACAGAAAATCTGTTTGCTTGCTAAAATTATACAAAACAGAAAGATTGGAACTGGACTTGTTCCCAACTGCAATTTGAAGTTCAGCATCCTGCCTGCCTTAAGTAAGCTTAAATTGCATTTAGCTGTGAGTCGCATGATTTATTTTCAAAATGGCTATGTTTTTTTTCTGAGCCAATGGAGGATGCCAACATCTACATTCACAATTAGTTCTTTTTAAGCAAAAATGGAAATAATTTTTCAGCGTGCGGCAGAAGATGAGAGGTGCTTTTATGAAGAAAACAAGTTTATAGTCCATATAGCAGAATTTTGCACCCAAAATACATGAAATCTTCTTATAACACTAACATCAATCAAAACAAAAATTTGGAAGCAAAGTATAAAACCATAAACATTGTGATGCAGTCAAGGATGGTGGATCCAATTAAGGACAGTCCAAACCTTGCCGCCAACAGAACAACACAGCGGAATACTCAACAATACAACAACAAATAATTGTTTAACTTCTGATTTTCATTAACATGCCCGGCTGTAAGGCCTTCCGGGTTAGGGCCAATTACAATCAGAAACAATTCTGCAAGATCCAAACAGATCCAATACAATCTCAGCTAGTTCAGCTCTGAAGACAATTAGAAGTTGATGGAAACCCTAAGGCAGATCTAAACTTGAGCTCGCAAGCCTCCAAGCAATCTCCTTGTCTCCAAGTGTGCAAACCACTAGCTCTGCAATTACAAACTATTAGATAACAATCTGATCTGCAAGATCATGCAAGATCTTTTCCACAACTTCGCCAACTCCAGCTTTTAGAACCTCAGATCTGATTGCTAAGTCTTCCCAGTCATGAACTTCTATGATCACCTAATGATCCCTAAACATCTACCCAAACATCGTATAAATACTAGTCATCAGCCACAAGTCGGCTGGATGAAACCATTAACTCCCCCCAACAAATATTAAATTCAATACAAGTCGGCATCAAAATAGCCTTACAAACATTTAATCCAACATGTCGGCCTGTAACATCTACCAACAATAAATGCACCAAGTCGGCACAACAATTCACACAAAACTCCAGTTGGTAAACCAGAACTACCGAGCAACAGTGAAATAACCGAGCAGGCCAAGCATCGCCGAGTAACACTTTCACTGAGCGCTAGAGATTACCGAGTTCCTTCAGCGACCAAGCTTCCTTCAATGACCAAGGTCATCGGTCAAGGCTACAACCGAGTAACACCGGCCAAACATACACCTCCCATGCAGATTCACCAAGTACCCTAGAATGCCCCTACATCACATTGATAAGAAATACAGAACCCAAGCATCCTGCTATTGTTTTCTTGTCAAAGACACTTCTATCTAAATTTGTATTATTGTATATTATTATTAAGTACATATTCTGCAACATAGTTCAAGAGGAACCAACCCTAGATAATACTTTCAAGTCTAAAACTTTAGATTAACTTAATAATTCCAATCATATCCATCACCTCTAACAAAGCAATTCAAGGCTTTTACTTATGTTTTCATTAAAAATCACAATCGCTTAGCACAAAGTTCACATAAAACCTAAGTTCGGACTAGATATTTTCACAGCCTTCTCTAGCTTCTTTCTCAAACGTAAGACGGTCTCCTCCAACTAAATTGAGGTTGAACCCTAAGCATCCACTTGCTAATGCAATTTAAAGAAGACAATTTGTCAAACAAATGAAATTAGAGACAATTAAAAGAAAATAAGTTACAAGTTTAGAAAGTAAAATATGAAAAGTAATAAAATATCTATGTTACCCAGAAATGCATTTCCACCCCTAAACCCCAAGTTTCGAAAACGGGGACGGTTTCGGGGATGGGGGGGCAGCCAGGGACATTTCCAAGTTGTCCCCAACCAGGTTAGAAAATCAGAAACCCGTCCCGAAAACTTCGGAAACAGTCAACGCATTTCCTATGGTCGTTGACCGTCCCGAGGACGGTTGGGGACAGCCCCCGCCCATCCCGGGGATGGATTGAGGTTTCCGACAGCGAAAAAAACATTAGACAAAACATTTATTAATAAATTACAATTTCTTTTTGTCTATTCGCGGGCCCCACACACAAGGATAATAAAATAATAAAATAAATTATAACATATGATATGTTACAACTTACATATCATATGTTATAATCCCGGGGATGGATTGAGGTTTCCGACAGCGAAAAAAACATTAGACAAAACATTTATTAATAAATTGCAATTTCTTTTTGTCTATTCGCGGGCCCCACGCACAAGGGTAATAAAATAATAAAATAAATTATAACATATTATAATTTACAACATATGATATGTTACAACTTACACATCATATGTTATAATGTTTGCATTTTAATTTTTTTCATTCATTTCTTCCTACCGAGGGACGCACGCAACTGAGAGCTTGAGACAGGGTTTGGATGCACGGTTTGGAGAGACGGTTTAGGGCATTTGCAGAGGTGTTTGAGGGCATTTGCTCAAGCCAAATTTAATAGCCTCACTTGTTCAAGCTTACCTAAAAATGCAAATTTAATATATATACTAGTGTAGACAAAATTAAAAGTCGTCACTTGTTCAAGCTTGTGTTCATGGATGCTGAACTTTCTGCTTCTCCTTCACCAAGCATACTTCAGATCTTTGGCCAAAAATATTACTCTACGTTACCGGATTCGGACCTTGGACCCTCGAACTGGGTCCGGGTCCGATCCGGGTCCAGATTTGCGGAACCGTCCATGCTGGATTCGAACAGGATCAACATTCGGACCTGTGGGTTCATTCGAATCCACAGTGCTACATATTAATATTAAAAAATTTAGCTGCAACTCAATAAATAGTGTGCAAGGTCTTTGTTGGCAAGTTTTCTATCTTAGACACTTGTCTCAGATAGATCATTCACATCATTGGCTGATGTTTTGATCTGCTAATATCACCATATTTTATCGCCATAAATTGCTTGACTTTTGGCTTGGAGGACATTGATGCTTTGATTGTCCAGTCTGTGCGTTTTGACTGGCTTTACTCCCTTTCTATGGTGCACGTACATGGAGTGTTTGACCAGGAGTAGCCGACAATTTTTTTTCAAGTTGGGGGATAGTGTTTGATCAAATGGAGCTATCATTTATCTTTCAATGGCATTTTCTATTGAGTGTGCGGGTTTCTCGGGCTCATGCGACTTACCATTCTCTTTGATCAAGTATTTAAATTTTTAATGTTTATCTTTGACATTTGGCTTTGATCAATGATCAAGCATCATAGATTCGTACTATGATAATGATTTAGTTTTACAATTATTTATATTTCTCTTATTTTTTTGTATATATAGATAGATAGATAGATACACACACAAACCCATACGAATCATAATGGAAAAAAAATATTTCACGAATCCACGAACCGGATTCTCGTACCCGAACCCATCCCCAAACCCGGACTGGTAACTTAGATATTACTTTTGAGTTTTCTGAACAAATTCCAAGCTCTCCTATAGCTTTTCTAAAAATATTTGCAGTACTGTGTAGACTGTGACATTAGGAGTGGTAACCCCTCCATTGGTCACCATGCTTGTATTTAATAGTCCAAGATCTCCTTTACACATCCTTTGAGTTTTAGCCTATGTTACCCCAAAATTCTGCTATTATATTATGTTACCGGGTTTATGTTACCACAAGTTTATTTTATTATTTTATTACCCTTGAGTTTTTGCCTATGTTACCATGCTTATATATATATATATATATATATATATATATATATAATCGTCCCCTGCTCCGACAAAAAAAAAACATCCTGGAAACTTGGGGTAACATAGTAAAATATCCACCTTGACTCGGGCACATTTAGAAGCTTAGGTGACATTCCCCAAAACCAAAGAAACAAAAGATTTGGATTTATGGGCATCTTAGCTGAAATTTTTTTAAGGAAATCCTCTTCTGATTGAGAAGCTTGTTTGTTGATGTAGTTATGCATTTTTTACACCACGAGTTAAGCTCACTTCAGTAGTTTATTTACTTAAGTTGATGTATGCTTTTCCTTTTTAGAGTACAAGATGTTGCCTTCTTCCAAAAGCATTACACTTCCGTTATTTGGAGAGGAGCATTGCCTCATTCCTTGCAAGATACAATTTTCAAGATTGAGTTGTCATCCTCTAGTATTTTATGTTTCTGGTTCAGGTTCGGTTTTGATGTTCCAGTTTGTGGTTTAGGTCAAAAAACATTTGGGGGTTGGGTCCATCTTGGGTTTATCCATCCAAAAGTTTATAAAAATCAGAAATACATACCTATTTGCAGCAGTGATTAAGTTCAAAACACACATCATATTAACTAAGTTGCTGTTTCGGGTGCGGATGGATGCGGATGCGGGTGCGAGAATCAGATGCGCGGACGAGCAAAGATTTTTTTGGGGAATTTTGGATGCGTTTATATATATCTATCTATCTATCTATCTATCTACATATATATATATATATATATATATATATATATATATATATATATATATATATTATTATAAAATAACAATATCCTTACGCATTAATTGATACATGATTATATTAATCGATACTCTTCTCTTCCTTAATCGATATTTATTTAAATATTTTAAGGTCAAGTCGGCCTGTAGTGAGGAGTGAGCTTCCTCAAGTTCGCACGCCTATATAAAGAGGCATAAGAAACTCAGTTCACTGCCCCTCCAAATCAAGCTTGTCTCTGCATTTTATTTCGCAGCGATCTGCCTCTAATAAGCAGCGAAGGCACTTAGAGTTAGTAGCAAACCTATCATTTGGCAGTGATCCTAATCTTGGTGAAGGCAACAATGTTCTTTAGCAGCGATCTGCCATTAATTGTCAGAAAATAATTCTTTATAAGGCAGCGACTGTGATCATTCCTACCTTTCGCCATGGCCTAAACGTCTTGCAATTACGGCCTTTCTCCTTGAGAGGATTTGCAGAAGAATTACCCTGAAGGCACCAAGCATGGATGATAATAAGGAGAGTGAAAATTGCCCAGGGCATCCGGGGGCCCACATTGTGCTTCCTAAGCGCATCCACAGGGCACCTGGATCCAAATCAGCGTCCACACACCTCCAACTCTGCCTCCAGGCCTGGGAGCTACAAATCAGTAACTGAGCTATGAGCATATTAACAGCCAAATATTAGTCAAACTCAAATTTCATGATATATGTTAAATTTAAAAATAATAATTTCAAGTGTGAACAATCAGCCATTGTTGATCAAGTATCATATGGGTCATCAAAAATATCATCATCATCCATATCAGATGATGTACGTAGAAGTAAACTAGAACCACAAATAGTGCAACTGACATTTGCACTAGCACTAGCACTAGCTAGCGTTGGCATTGGCACCCTCATGCTCACTAGTTGGCTCATCGTCATCGTCATCATCAACTGCAAAAAAGTGGGCAGAGGAAGCATCCAAGTCAAAATGCTCTAGCTCAATATCCACTTCCTTGTATCCCCTTCTTTGTAGTCACTTTGAGTGTAAGTAGCTGCAAGTTTGAATGCACAAACCCCAACACTTTTGCCTTTTTTGGTTTTAGTTTACTACGCATTGTTGGGTGGATGGAGTATGTGCTCCAATTCCTCTCGGATGCAGATGAACTAGCAACCTATTAAGACAAAATTATAGAGTTAAAGAGTTATAAATTTTAAAACTATAAATTAAAATAAATAAAACTTCAAAGATAAAAGATTTTTTTTATTATTAAACTAACTTGTGACAAAGTTTTGATCGCAAGAGGTTGTAGGTGCGTGTATGTTTCACCATGGAAGTGCCACCAACTATCAGCATCAACTGTATACTCATCCCGGGGAGCATCAAGATCACACTAGTTAGAGCTTGCAAAACCCACGAACTCAGCCCCCTCTGCATCTGCTTGTCACAACCTGCGAAGAGTCTAGATAGTGGTTACCTTGTACCCTTGTGCGACTTTAGGATCTCTATATGGACCAACTCTTGATGTCACAAAAAGAAGCTTAGAACTATATAAATTAGGACTCCATGCAAAAAGAAGATGCAACGGAATGGTTATTTTGTTCCATCTCTCTACAATGATTTTGTGTAGTTCTTTGAAGAAGCTTTCTTCAGGATCTTTCTCATCAATTGATTTCGCCATTTTTTGCCAATATGAGGAGCAAACAAAATCAAATGCCAACCCATTTGTATAGACAAATCTCATGTCTTGATTGGCAATCTCTCTAGACTCATGCAATATCATTTCGGACAATCCCTTTGATATCTTATGTGTAGAGACCACAAGTTTTTCTTCAGGTATAGACATAAATAGATGGCTTTATATAGGTTAAAAATGAGAAGGCAGTGGAGGGTACTCCATCCCTTAATTTCCTTTCTTTACCAAAAGATAATTTGATTTATGTTTGATGTTTGGTCTTCTTTTTCTTGCTCTTGAATATATGCCAAGACTTGTACATTTGAAAGCCCATTATCATCTTCACCTAGAAAAAACCTGACAACTTGTCCAAAGATCTTTGCACAAATGACCCTTCACTCTATTGTATAAGCTCAAATATCTAACTTCACAATGACCACAAATCCAAGCATAACCTCCACCACTTGGCAGTTGTACCATTTCAACATATTTCCAAAGTGGAGAGTTTGGGTTTGTTTTGAAGTGGGATTGGTTCACAAAGCTAGAGAAAGTTGTCATTGTAATACCTAAGACAAGTTCAATAATCAACACATTTCAAAGAATTGAAACAAACTTAGTTTGAAAAAGAAGAGAGTTCATGTGCAAAAAGAATGTAGGAAATAAAAAACCAAAAAATTTAAAAAAAAAACCTACCTCCTTTGAAGAAATCTTCCTCAACAATCTCCTTGACAACAAAGGAACACATGCAAATGTGTAGAAATAGTACATCAATCTTTGAGCATTCAAAAATCAAACTTCAACTCTATTTGTGTGATGGCAAGCAAGAAAATAAGTTCAAGAATGGAAGAATATGATTTTGTTTTTCATTCACAATATTAAAAATGAGCTATTTTTTGCCTTTGGATGTTTTGTATGTCATATTTTACGGTTAGAGGGAGGCGAATGACATTTTTTGGGGAAAAAAGAGTCAAAATTAAAACATGCCCAACTTCTACGGATTGGCGTAATTCGATGTGAAATTCAGCCTAAGTTCATTTGAGTTCGTCTAGGCTGAACACACAAGATGTGGGCTGGCCCCTATTAGAACCCATCGATAACAAGTTCGGAATGCTAAACCAAGTTCGAACTGGACCTAGACCTAGGGCTTTCCCTAGATGAACCAATAACATAGTATTTTATATAAATGCAACTTCATTGCATTCATTTTTTGCACTGTTTATGAATTGAATAGAAATTTTCTTGATTGCATACTTGATTTTGACAATTTTTCTTTGAGAAAATATGTTAATAAACAATTTAAAAGCATTTGTTCTTGAGTAGATTTTTCCATGAGCAAATCATACATGGTATCAAAGCATGTTTGCACTTAGGCTAATTTATTTTCAATATAGATGTCTTTTGAAGGAGTTGTGAATGACCTTTTGTAGGTTTCTTCATGAATGTTAGAGAAGATATAAGCTCTATATTGTGTTCAAAGGGTCTGAGAAAGTCTATGTTACTCCATGTTTCGTGATAGGGACAACATGAGATGGGAGCCATTTTTTGAGGATGGCAGGGGGACGACTTTTTAAAAAATAGGGAAATTTTTAAAAATATTGAAAATTTCAAATATTCATGTAAGGAATGTGCAAACACAAAGGGGGCAGTGTATGATATGTCATTGGTAATAAAAGGGTTGTCAACAGCTTAGACTTCTCAAACTTTTCTTTTTCTTGAAATGTAAAAGCCCTCTCAAATAAAGGCAGACCAAATAATAAGTGAGAAATGTCTATCATTAATGCTGATATGCATTGAGGTATCATCAGCAACCCCTGCACAAACAATGCCCCTTGGATCTTCCATGTTAACATTGCCTAAGTATAGTTACAAAAATGATTTTTGCCTGACATGAAAGGGAAAATTTCAATGAAGCATTACTTCTGATTCAAAACTTGGGTTTTAGCATTATTTCTTATTGCAAAATATTCTTTGCCCATTTTTCTAAAGGTATAAAATTGCTAGAGCTAGAAATGTTTGACTAGGACCTATTGTAAATGCGTTGATATAATGTCACAAAGTAGTCTATTTTTGTAGGGAGGTCACTTCGCATTTAGTGATTTTGGGGGTGCTCTTCTTTTGTGCTGTGCTTTTATGTTCTTGTCTCCACCAGTAATGGATTGACTATAGGTCCCTATACTCATGTTATAATTATTTTACGAAGGTCAAAATAACTATAATATTGTGCACTGAGGGATTGTATACAATAACTCAGGAAATAGAACTAGAACAAAAATCAAATGCAGACAAAGCTGTGTGGTTTAACAAATGCAATGAAACACATGGGTTTCTAAGTCTAGTTACATCACCTGATCTATCTACGGCTTCATCTCATAATTCCAATCACTAAGGCTGCAACTAAAGAACTGTAATGTTAAAACTTAAGAAAAGGAATCCATAAATAATTCTCAAGTACTAATAAAATTCAGTCCAAATTATCATTTCTTCATTTCTATATTTCATGCCATCAAGAATGCTTTGGGTAATGAATTTACTGTTCCTTAAAAGCTTTTACTGCAAGTCTCCCTAGAGAGTAGGAAATATTAATTCAGAAAGGCAAAATTAAGACTTCTGAATCACATGCATTACTTGCAAACCAATCTATAAAAGGTCAGAAGGCCTCTGATAATTCAAATAAGAAGCAAAAGTAAAAAAAAACAGATGACCTGTTCCATGAAAACATAACCACAATCATCTTCTACTTCCAAAGCAGAATCACAAACTTCCTCCACTTTCACAACAGAACTAAATGTGTTTACCACAAGAATGAAAGACATTATGAATCCAAATGTATGTAGAAAAAGATTGGTTGACGAGTATTTTCAAAAAGAATAACTTCAGGCTTCCTGATTCTATTTCTCAAGGTTCTTCCTCTTCTTCCAAATCTGATAAAAGATATATTAAGGCACTGGTAGCAATTGTCTCTTCCTCTTCTAAGTCATGGATTCTTGACTCTAGTGTCACATTACATGGCCTCCTCTAGAGATGTGTTCACATTAGGGTCAAATTCTATGCCTTAGATTTTTATGGGTGATGATTCTTAGGCAGAGGTTTGTGGCACTGGATCTGTTGATATGGGTGACAGAGCATTCAATAGTGTTTCTTATGTACCCTCTTTATCAACAAGTCTTCTTCTCAAATCACAAACACAGGTAAAGGAAAAAGAGTTGAACTCATTGTGTATTCAGTTATATTTCAGAAATTAGAATAATTGCTCCAATTGCAATTGTAAAGGCTGACCATCAATCCAAATTGTGTGTCTTTTATACTTTTGTCTTAAGAGTCACCTTCCACTATACTCATAAACTTTGGCATGAGCAGTTTGCCCATCTCAACTACTACTATCTATAGCAGTTGAGTAAGCCAAATATGGTCGCAAGACTTCCTAAAATCCACTTTTGATAGGGTGTACCTGGGATATATCACATAAAAACATCCAAAAGAAAAGTTTTTCAACCATCTCAGGAACAGTTGGCCATCCTTGATTTTCCAGCAAGTTTTTCAAAAAAAGAATGAACACTCAAAATTTATAAAGTTAATTTTCTGTTTGCCCTTTGTGGACCCCACACCCTCTAGCCCTAAAATACAAACTTAAAACTCTGTATCTTAGGCATTTGACTTCATTTTTACATGCAAAAAAAAATTTGCAGCCCAATAGCAAGTTACAAAGAAAATGCAAACTTAAAACTCTCTATCTTAAGATTTTGCTGTATGCAGTATTACTATTTTTCAATTTTATATCATATGCAGATTTACATGAATTATGGAAGCAATTAAGTACTAATATTAATTTGTTCGACTCTCATGTGAACACTATTGTTGTGCTTTACTTTTGATTCTATAATGCATATGTCAATATGATTACATTTGCAATTTTATCAATGTTATCATATCATCTGAAATTTACCTATATTTTTAATATATATATATAGTCCCGTTCGTTGTCCCCAAAAATGACTTAAAAAATTCTCATCCCCAAAACAAGTCCCTGAGCCCCCCATCTCCCTGTCTTGGAAACTTGGTGGAACATAGCTTTCTTGACTTCAAGGCTCTTGTAGAGAAGCAATTTGGGCAGGTCATCAAATCTTTTTGACAGAAAATGGTTGGAAATGTGTGAATTATCATTTTGAGAAGTTAGTTACTAAAGAGGTTCTTGATCTTTAGCACATTGTTCCATACAGTTCGCAGCTCACAACAAAATGGATTTGCAAGGAGCAAGAACAAAATCTTGAAAGAAACACCTTGTTGCATGATCCATTAACCAAGAGTGCTTCTAGGTACTAAGTCATAGTTAATATCCATCGATCAAGAGTGCTTCTAGATGCAAGACTCAAATAATTAAAATCCAAAACAACTCTTGATCACTAATACGGACTCTAGAAATATAATCTATTTATGGATGATACATTCTTGATCACTTGCTCTACAATCCTGAGCCAATACCATAAATGGTGCTAATTATATCAAAAACAATATTCTCCACAAGGCCTTGAAAGGTATCACTATTTGTGAAGCTTGGAGTAATAGGAAACACAATGAAGCACTTTTTTCTCTATTGAATAGGCGGCTAGACCCTTATTCCCACAAACAAACACAAGGCTTTGGAACCACAAAGCAAGACTTATTTGCGATGCTTCACGGAGTTTCCTAATGGAGTGATGTGGGAGCACAAATACGGGTTCCAGGGATGGGGACTAAGCACCTAAATTTGGGGACAATGAGGGGACAATAGGGGGATGACTATAGAGCGGCAATGGGGGTGGCACTGATATATAAATTGAGGTGAATTGAAATCTTCAAGGCAAAATCTACAATATAACATCTTTGTGAGTGCCCCATGAAAGGAAAACTCGATTTCAAAAAGTTAAAGGTTGCAATTAGTATGTAATGACATGTGTCATATAGGAAGGGACCCAATGGCATCCCCAGGGAAGGTGGCAGAGGTGGTGGCATTGAGGGGGATGTTACCCCCAAGTCTCAAGAATGTCCCATATAGAGAATGCGGTTTTTTTTTTTTGGGGGGGGGAGAGGGGGGAGGGGGGGTGGGGATTATTGGGTATCTAGGAGGTATCGAAGGATATTGGCTACTACATCTTGATGCTCATGAGTTGGTCCTTGAGAGGAGTGTATGATTCAAGGAAACTTCTTCAAGCTTGTTATCACTTCTTCCTTAACTGTGGATTCCATATTTATTGGCAATGCTTCAAAGGACTCACCTCCTGACTCATAGGTCTAATAAAAAGGACTCTCTTCTTCCAACTCATAGCTCTTAGATAGAAAACTCTACACCTCTTATGCTTCTACTTTACCACTTTGAGCTTAACAAGCTCTACAAGTTGCATGTTCTCTAGTTAGGAATCCTTCAAGCACTTGAAGGACACAAGTCACAATATTAAGATAATCCTCATGTCTACATTGCCACCTCTTTAAATCCACAATATTTCTACAAAACATCTCATATTGCCAAACAAGAGTTCGCAATGGAAGAATACAATTGACTATTAAGGGAAGAAAATCGGTTTGATGCAAGTGAATCTATCAAACAAAATGTGTTAAAAGTGGCAGCATTAATAAGCACAAAGTATACTTCTGCCAAAAGGTTTCAAGCATTGAGTGCGTTAAAACCTTCGCCCCTATTACCAAAATGAACTCCATCTAACTGAGTCTTTCCATTGTTGCTACTCATCACTAGGTTGTATATTAGATGGACATGAAAAGAATCTTTTTACATGGAACAACTATAGGGATTAGTTTGAGATTCCTCCTTGATATTACATGGAGCAACTATAGGGATTAGTTCAAGATTCCTCCTTGGTATGCAAACTTTGGAAATCTCTCTATGACCTTAAACAAGCCTCCTTTTAGTAGGATTCCCTCAATGTCACTCAATTCGAATATCTATATTTTGTGGTTGGATGATCTATTTCTAGTCTCAGATCTATATGATTATCTTTGCATCACCAAAAGTTTCATCCATTATTTGTATGGTGAAGTCATAGGATAGATTTGGCTTGGTTCACTTGGATCTGTCGCACTACGTTCTCAAATTGAAGCCACTCAATCTAATTCTAAAACTAATCTAGCACAACCCAAATAGACTAATGATATTCCCACACAGTTTCACATGGTTGATTTCAAGCTTGTACCGACTCTTTTTCTTTCAAGATTCAAGCTGGAGGTTTTGTTCCATTCCATTGATTGGTGCTTCTTTGTATTGCCAACGTGTTGGGAGCCTCATCTACTTGACTCGCACACATTCTAACATTTCCTATGTTCTTAGTATGGTTTCTCCATTTATGAAAACCACATGCAATTCATTAGAAAGTTGTCAAGAAAATATTCCACTATGTCAAGGGCACAAACAAATATCAGATCCACTATACAGCGAGTGAATATACAAATTTGATTGGATAAATAGTTTCAAACTAGGTAGTCAATTCTGACAATTGTAAGCCCACAGCAAGTTACGACTTTCATCTTGGCTTTGGCTACATAAATTTGTTGACCAAGACACAACATGCTACTATATCTTCCACAAAGGCAAAGTATTAGGGTGTTGCTAATGCCACCACATATGTCATTTAGCTTCAACAGATTCTTATTGAGTTTTGCATTTCATCAACCTTTAGTCATTTATTGTGATAATCAACACACCATCCAAATCTCTTGTAACCTAATCAACGATCAAAGGACCAAACATATCAAAGTGCATCAAAGAGCTCATTTAGAAGCCGACCATCAATTTACAATTGTCTTACTTCAAAGCAAATTACAAACATTTTCACCAAACCCTTTAGAGAGAGGGGGAAGGACCACCTCGTTCTTCCTCTCTTTTTTCTCATTTCTTTTGAGAGAGCTTTTTCTCTCTTCTTTGAGGGCATGTCTCTGTCTTTCTATGGGGGAGATTTTTTTTTGCACTGGTACCTCATATCATAGTTAAAAAACTTGGACCCAAAAATAACTCGGCAGGCCACAAAATCTTAAAAACTAGAGACCTGGCAAAAACTTGGGAAAAACTCAACAATAACTCAGCAATTTTATCAAACATTTTATATACATAAATGCTCAAAAATATTCTTCAAAAAGGTGTATATTACTAAACTTGTTGAGCATATTACTTATTTCCATCATATATAAATCAAAATTAGAATTCAATACATACTATAGACCAATAAACAAGTTCAACTCTAAATGAGTTATAATGCCACTTCCACTAGCCATGTCATATCTATATGTATAAGTTGCCTCATATAGAGATTTTTTGCAAGTTGTGCAATAATAAAGTCGAAGTAGGCACATTCAAGAGTTATACCCCAATTTCCTATCACCCTCTCATTGTAACCAAGTTTTTTATTTGACAAATTCCAATAACCAATGGGGAATTTAGGAATGGACACACGGATTAGGAAAGGTAGTGCCCCTCATGGGGGTCTAGGGAAACGCCCCCAGCGGGATCAAGGTGCAGCACCCCTTCTGGGGGGTTTGGGGGCAATGTCCCCAACAAGGTCAAGGGGCAGCACCCCTTGTGGGTTTTCAAGGGAAGCACTCGCAACGAGGTCGAGAAGCAGCCAAGCCCAAATTAAGGCCTTTCAAACCTTTACCACCAATGAAAATCGCATTTTTTTAACTCCAAGCAAGAAAAATAAATTATATAAATTTGGATGAGTTTTTAATACAAAACTTTTGCAATTTTTAGCATTTACTTAGGAGTTTTAAAGGAAAAAATTGCCATGAGTTTTCCATAAACTCGTTGGAGAGTTTTTAAAAGAGTAGCTCGCCTAGCATTATGACTTGGGAGTACTCGCAAATCAAAAGAGTTTTTCAATAGAGCCTCATATAGCATTGTTTTGTTGAGGCCCATTTTTATCCACCTAACTTGTGCTTAATGGGGGGTGTTGGTAAGTAATCGATTTATTATGCTGATGCATTTAATTCACCGCAAGTTTAGCTTACCTAGGAAGTTTGTTTTCTTAGATTGAGGTTATGGTTGTCCTTATTGGAGTGTGAGGTGTCAACCTCTTCCATAAGAGTTACACTCACCTTATTGGAGAGCAAAAAGTTGATTCACTCCTTGGGTGTTATACTTCTTAAAGGGCGATTGTCATCCCCTTCTCATATTCTCTATAAAGCAGCTTCATTCAATTTATTGTTTCCACTTTTTATGAATGGAATAGAAAGATTTTGTTCATTGCATATTTTAGCTTATGCCATTTTTCCTTTGACCAAGGTATCGCAGACATTTTTAAGGCAGTTGTTTCTAGATAGATTTTGCCATGAACAAACTGTATATTGTCAGACAGACTCGTCTACAAACTAATTCTACTGGAAATGGCAAATAGGGTCAAAAAGCGAGATCATATTTAATATCATATCAAAGACAAGAAACCCTATGGAAACCACACATTCTCATTAAGAAAAATAAGTTAAATATTACAAGAAGAAAAGCAATCCAAAACTAAAATTGGAGCTACCATGTCACATAAAGAAAGCAGTTAAAAAACAAAATCAACAAGATAAAAATCCAAAACAAAGACTCAAAGATAAGGGACTGCATTCAAAACAACCTGAACATCAAGCATGCAGAAAAAGCAAGATATGAGTGTGTGTGTGTACAAATACATACATACATACATATATATATATATATATATATATATATATAGAGAGAGAGAGAGAGAGAGAGAGATAAAAAAAACTTGCAAATGTTTATGCTCGGCCAGTATTTACACCATTAACTACTGAATTTTTGTGAAAAGCTCACCAAGTTTTCTGAAAAACTCAACCATGGCATAATAAAAGGCCCAAGACGCAAAAACGTGAGTTCTAATTCATTTTTATGTGCTTTCTTTGAGGCCTGGGATGCAATTGGAGCTTGTTTGAGGCCATCCACACGAAAAAGAGGAACAAGTAACTCAAAATTGCCTCAAATTTTAATGACCTTATCTTTGTGCAACATAATCTTCGATTGCACACAAGAAAGGTAGACAAGATAAGATAAATTTATTAATGTTCAACAAGTGACGTAGATCTTTATAGTGATTGTACATCACAGGAGCAACATCCATTGTTTACAGAGGATGAGATCTATGATTTGGAGAGGTCAGCTATGGAGGAGGAGGTGGATTTGGATTCACACTACATGATGTTGAGGAGGGTGAGGAGGTTGAGGATGATGAGGAGTCATTGCCAGCGTCAGTAGTATCCACATCCAAGACGGAGATCGAGCCACGACCAATCATGCCAAGAGAAGAGGCATAGCCATAGCAAACTCCCAAGACTAGACCCCCTACCTCTCCCTTAGTTTTTACTAGAGTTGGGAACAGGAAGATGTAAATTGTTTTGATGTTGTATTTACTTATAGTTTTACAAGAACAATTTGCCATTTTAATATTGCTTCGGACTATCAGGCTACTAGCCATCAGCATTCCACATGAGGATGCCATTTTGTACCCAGTTTGCATTTAAATCAATCAAATATATCTAGACTCAGCTTGTTTCTTTTGTGTACTCAATTATTCATTCATTGGATGCATCTAGATTCTCATTGAATTTTACAAAAAAAAATGCTTAGTTTTTGTTAGGCCTTGACGATTTTTTCAACTACGTGTATATATGTGTGTGTGTGTGTGTGTGTGTGTGTGTGTGTGTGTATGTTTGTATGTATAAAATATATATATATATGTACATACGTGTGTATCTTTATGTATGTATGTATACATATAAAGATATATATATATATATATATATATACACATACATACATATATACCAAAGGACTCAGATAAAGAAGTCGCATCTTAAACACCCAGAGAGCACCAAGCAAGAGAAAAAATTATGCAGCACAAGCAATGTGTATGAGCATGTTCTTTCTAAGGGTCATCCATACATATGTAAACACACACACATGCATACATAGATACGGTTGTGTGTGTCCCAAATACAAGATAAATGGAAATATGTCTTGCTCTGTTTAAATGACCAGGAAAATTAACGAATCACAAAAACAAATAAGATAGATTAGATTATCGTACCGGAATAGACAACATGTCACGACTCACCATAATCGTAAGACTTACACAAATTGAAATAAGATGTGTGTGTGTGTGTGTGTGTGCATATGTAGAGAGAGAGAGAGAGAGAGAGAGAGAGAGAGATATTTGAATCTTAAATGATTTAAACGAAAGATAAGTGACAAGATTTCTTGCCCAATTTTGATGAACATGAAAAATAATGAACCAGGAGAATAAATAAGATAGATTATTTTATAGAACCTGAATAGAGAATGGTGACCATAGCATAAACACTCCAACAGTATCAGGTAGACCTCCTTAGTTGTACTTCTGCAAGCTATATCCACAACATGGGAAGGAAACAAGGACCCAAGTATCACTTTGACTGGGAAATGCTAAACATGATTGTGTTGGTTGGAAATAATTGGTTTTATTCATTACAAACTAATGGCTGCGTACATTGTTGCACCTTGAGACAAGACAACATAATATTTTGTATGATGTTATTGCAAAGTGTCTTTTCTTATTTCCTGTAACTCTGTAAGCGGCATTTCTAGATCTTGTTTCCTTTTCAGAAACAATTCCATTTTTCTGTTTCAGACATATGTTCATAACGACAGACATCATAATACGATAGGAAAGTTAATGTTTTTGAAGTGTAAGGATGACATCTCCCTGGTCAACAGAGAGATTATCATCACTTTGAGCTTATTCCACAAGGGAACCCAAAAAACATGAATTTTTGTCAGTTTTGGTAAAAAGTTTCTGCAAGCCTCTGTTTTTCACACATTAATTATCCTATAGAGATTTAGAAATCAAAAGGTTTATCAAAGTCACATTTTTGGTTTTTAACTTCTAAACTATAGTACCAAGAAGCCATAAAGCTTATTCCCTGATTTGTTTACAGAATAACACCCTGATGAGTGTGTTTCAATTACTGTCAGAGATTACAATGGCTATAGATTACGAATTTCAATGAGTTACCCTCTTCACAATGTTTATAGGCCCTTATATGAGGAATATAGCATTCCCACAACTCCTTTTATGAGAAGTCCACAGTATTGTCATTCCACCACTGATACTTGAAAAAGGATGGTGGTACCACTTGGCCTCCTTTAGGCCAAAGGTCCCCATCAAAAGCTAGTTGCTATCTTTTTAACCTTAAGTTTATTTGATCTCTTGTCATCCACCTTTCTCAAGATCCATAGTCTAAAGCCTCTTTTACCCCAATACAATGACAAATAATCTTACATTCCTAATTATACACTTACATTACTCAATCTACAAGCTCTCTTGAAATACCAGTCTCCCCAACAGGGTACAGTCAGGAAGTTACCAAAAATGTGCATCATATTGGCCATCCATGCCTCCCAACACAATGTCACATTGCTGCAGAATTCCTGAAAATTGGTGAATAATCTCTAGGCTTTCCAGCAAAGTGAGGACCACCATATTAGTAGGGTGACAGTTTGTGTTCATTGTCATTATATTTAAATTACAAATATATTGTCTAGGCATATAAATTTTAAGTGAACTTTTATTTTCTGCATTGCCTTCATATAGTTTATGTGGGACTAAGAAGCTTTAAATATTAAGCTTTCTTGAGAATGCCAAAGAAAAACTAATTAAACTTGGATGATTAGGTTGCTTTACTACAGTGTACCCCAGGGATGTGTCCCCCCCCCCCTAAATCTCGAGCGTTCCCGAAACGAGGAAGCACCTAGGACGTGGGGACGGCGTTCCAGCGCCCCCAATGACACCACCAAATTTTTCTCACACCACCAGGAACGCAAGGACATCCCGGCATTCCCGGGACACTGAGGGGGACGCCTGAGCATCCTCGAGCGTCCCGGGGATGCCTAGACATCCCCCATGGTGACAACTTATCACCGGCAGGTCAAATCTTTCTAAGTATAAACCCGTTGTTTGGGGGGCCAGAAATTTTTATATAAAATATAACATTTAAGCTAAGCTCCCCAGTTCGCCTGTTTTAGGGCCGGACCAAGGTTGGGTTCGAACTGGTACTTGGTTCTGGTCCAGTTCGCCTGTGGGTTCACCCAAGGTTCAAACCCAAGCAGCCGCAAGCAAAACAAGTGCGAACCAGCTACATTTCCACTGAGAAACATTCTATATTTAGTGCGGAAAACAATTATTACAGAATTTGAATAAGATCTTTAACATTACAAAACAAAATTTGCTGAAGTTCAGACATTTATTACATCAAATTAAACTAGCCCTCAAGATTTGTTCCAGTGAAATTTTTATATCCAATTGTTGATAATGACCTCTGTCCGGTTAATTGGAAGCTCTCTATAGTGATAAATCATATTTTAAACATTAAAAATCTTCAATACGTGAAGGGAGTTGCAAGCTACTTTTTTAACATTTTTCAAGTAGGATGTTAATTACAAACAAACAAGCTCTCTGTACAGTGAAAAAGTAATAAGCATTTGAGGAACCTGGAAAGCGGGAATGTTATTGATGCAGTTGATCCCATTGGCATTGGCACTGTTTCTGAATCAACTAATGCCTTTGATGATGATGAAGAAGAACAAGAAGATTTAGATAATCCATTAGATGATTCAAACTTAGTATAAAGCTCCAATTGTTGAAAGTCAAAACAATGATACTTGAACTCAATATTATTATTTTAATATTTTGATGTTCATATGATGCTATGATTACAAGTTTATGGTGTTTCTGTTGTTTTTATGATACTACGTGACATTCTAATCTTAATTCATGCTTCTAGGCTGCATACATACATATATATGTGTGTGTGTGTGTGTGTAACATGTTTTTGTACTAACAAACCCAAACCCCATTTCAAAATTTTGTTGTACCGGCAAACCAGTTGTTCGAACCCAAACCTGAACCAGCAACTTAGCATTTAAGTATAAGTGACATTATTTTCCTTTCTTATACTTCAAGTTATATTATATATAAATACTGTCAGGATGTTTGAGAATGGTTTCAAATTCATAGGAGTTATAATGGAGATTTTAAATTTTGAGAGATTCTAAAAAACTCCAGACCCGGCCAAATTTCAAGAATCAGCACACCTCCATCAATGTTATCTTCCACAACTTTTCTTGACTTTCCAAGATAAATTTGATGTTGGAACAAGGATTTTCCAAGGATTCTAATTCATTTCATCATAAATCTCGACTCCAACTCCACATCCTTGACTAGTTTGGCCCAGTTCTCACTCATATCCCTGATTGACTTGACTACCTAGCGAGCATAAGTTGCTCAAACTCATCTCTAAGACTCGGAAACTTGAAAATAACCACTGAACTAAGAAATTTGCTACTCTTAGGGGTATTGAGTATTCTAATTTCTAATTAGTAATTCGATATTGAAAACTTCAATGTTCATTGTTCCATGTTCAAGTATTTACTATTTAGTATTTGGCATTTGCAATTTTGCTATTTTACTTCTTAATAGTCTTATACATCTTTTCATAACTAGCATTTTAAGTATCATATATATAGTATATAGTATATACACCCCATCCCCTCCCCCACCCCCCTCCCCCCCGCCGTACCCAAATTGAGGCCTCTTTGTCCCCCTGTCCCGGAAATCTGTCCCCCCATCCCCGACGATGGTGTAACTATGCTTTACTATTACTTAGGGCTTTAAGTAGAGTATGACATTTTATCATTGGTTGGACCCACAACCTTCCCAATCCTAATCGACCATTCCTGATAATAGCGATCCACCTCTGTTACAACAGTAGCTACTCATTATTTGTGTTGCAGAAACCTATCTAGTTTCTGCCAACTACAAAAATGTTACTCAATGCTACATGGTCTCTAAATAATTAAGAAGACTTCTCCTAATAGACAGGATGTTGTGAGTATGCTTCTGCCTTTCCTATCTGCATTCAACACAACTATTTATAGAGCTTATAACCTGAAAAGAGCTTAAGAAATTTTAATTACTGAAAATAGGATGCATTATGATGAATTGCAGTTCGCTCAATATCATAGATTATTTAGGTATGTGTCTACTAAACAATAGTCACATATTAAATATTTAATTCTTGATAATTACCAGTCAGTATCTCCATATTGAATTACAACTCAGCCATTTCCAGAGGAGACAGCCCTAGAGAATCATTTTGGCCATTTATCAACTGTGGCAACTTCATTGCATGTATTTGAGCTTGATATAAATTCATTTGAATCAACATGTAGCAATGCACAAGACAACTTATATATTTCAGATTGGAATTATCTGAGATTACCTTGACTTGTACTTGCTCAATTTTCTCACATAAACTTAACAAATTTTCATCAAATCCTTCTTGCTCCAGCTGAATTTCTTTTGAAATATCAACCTGTAGACCAAACCAGCCAAGCAGTCAGCACTGAATGGCTAATTTAGTGCAATTCCTTTCCCATCAAATGGAACCAATTTATACAATAATGTTATTATACACAAACAAACTTTTAGTCATAGAAGCACATTTCAATAATACGGCACAAAAATAAAAAATATATGCATATACAGGAAATGTTGCTAGTAAATAGGATTGATAAGTTAACCTGATCAGAACCTGCTAGCTTATGGCGTAGAAGTGCCGCCTTTCTCACAAGCTCTGAGACAACAAAAAGAGACATTTACTATTCTTCTAAGATAGACAGAGATATAATATAGTTCACCACATTTTTACCAGTTGTCATAAAATTCAAATCTAATGTCAAATACTTAACATAGCCTCATTGTAACCAAATCATACTTCAGGAGCAAGTATATAGTGCCCAGTATGTTAGACCTCAAAAGCAGTAAAATTTCCCCCTCACTGAAAAAGGTATATTTCAAATCTTCACGTTTATCAGGTAAAAGTAGTATCAACTATGTGCCTCACATATACGAATAGAATGTGTACTCATTCAGCACCAGATAGTAAATGTTCGAAAACTGTTATTAGCTCATCCACTTCATGTTGATTAGCCAAAGCTTAGCTGGCTCTAAGTGCCATCATTAATTTTGTGCTTGAATGTTTCTTGTTCACAAAAATAAGAATTTCCACACGTTACTATAATTTGTCAATTCACGCTAAGTTCTCATCACCTAGCAAGAATGAATTGAGGATGATAAGCATACAATGCTACATTGTCCCATCTACAAGCATGGAAGTAGCACTCAATAAGACATTGAATGTTTGAAGAATCTATAGTTATACAACTTGTTTGTTAGAAAATCCAGGGTAATTCGTTAAGCCATAAAAAAATCATTAATTATATGGATTTGAACATTGCAAAAATAATAAAATAAACTAGAAGTGAATGATAAAATTGCACAGAACATGGAGATTAATAAGAAAAACCTTCCAATCAAAAACCCCACAAAAGTCTGATTCTCATTGAGAAAACTCACATTATCTGATTAACGGAGTCCAAAAAATAGCTTTGAATCTATCCTCTCTTCCTTCCAAACACAGACCTCAACTTCCCCTTGCCGATATTTGCCAAATACAAAAGCATATATCCAATGATATACTTTTCCAACACGGGAAATCTTGGGGATGGGAGATGGCTTGTTGACATTTCCCGGCCATCCCCAAAGTTTTGCCAGAACTTCATGAGCATTGTAGTGTATCATAAAGGGGCAATGACGCGTCCCCAAGTTTTATTGCTTGTGTCCTGCACAGGGGAAGTCTTGGGGATGGGAGACGGCTTGTTGACATTTCCCAGCCATCCCCAAAGTTTTGCCAGAACTTCATGAGCATTGTAGTGTATCATAAAGGGGCAAAGACGCATCCCCAAGTTTTATTGCTTGTGTCCTGCACAGGGGAAGTCTTGGGGATGGGAGACGGCTTGTTGACATTTCCCAGCCATCCCCAAAGTTTTGCCAGAACTTCATGAGCAATTCCAAAACAGGGGGGCGGCTCCAGTACAGAATGGGGGCGGTTGGCTTTCCCCAGGACGCATTGGGGACATTTGAGATGTCCCCGATCATTTTGGGAATGGCCAGCTGTCCCCTTTTTCCAGCACTCAAAAAAAAAAAAAAAATGCTCAGCTTTTTAAAATAAACATTTTAAATGATGTTTGTGGCCCCTGTGCCCTTCTAACCCTAACATGACTAAATTTAACACTCCATGAGTAGCATTTGACTTCATTTTACAGTAAAAAAAATTGCAGCCAAGTTATAAAGACAAAGCAGCACGTTTTGAAGGTACTGTTGGAAAAGCCAACATCAATTAGAGGCAGCCATCTTACTTTCCATACTAAAAACAAGACAATAATTTCTGCAAACTAGGGCACAAATCTGTTAACAAAAACTTTTACAACTAGGGCATAAATCTGGGAATTTATTTGCATTACAGTAGTTTCAATCCAACCCAGAATTTCTGATCAGAATTCAGTTCAAAATAAAAACTGGAAGGTAGAAAATTCTGATTATTAATATACTCAAAAAATGACAATTTAAACCCTTATAATTGCCCAGAAATTTCCAAAACTAACATACAGACATATCCACCAAATAAATGTGCAGATATCATACCAAAATAGTCCAGATATGGGTCAGAATATTTTTTCTAACCCTAGCCGACCATCCAAAAGTGGTGTTGGGCTCCCAAATTGACCAGCACTAAGTCTGAAACTGATGCTCTTCAACAGCCATCCACAACAAACTCAGAAATGAATGATTTGCGGTAGTAAATGCTTTCATATTTGAGATATTATCCTCAATTTGGCCTCCAAACCTGATGAATAAACAATGCGTTAGAGTTTCACAAACCGAAGTTCTTCCACCAAAACACACTCTTCTGACTAGGGAGAGCCCATATTTCTCACCAAAATCAGGGATACTTTGTAATCCTCAAGCCAAGTTGCAGCAGCAGACAATAGCAAATCTCATCACATAATAAGCTAAAAATGAACCTTAAGGGTGTTATATAACAACTCCTAACAGTATGATTTAAACTCTACCCTCCAAACTTAACCTCTTTATCCAAGGGCTCACAATAAAACTCTAAAATCTGCTTTTATCAGCTCCCAGAAGCTGGTCGCCCCCTTAGGCAAATTGTCACATGTTTTAAGATGTCACTTAAGTACATGAAATGGGGACAAGTTAAGTCCAATGGCTAGGCATCAGTTTAAGTTGCCTAAAAAGACTTGCCCGACTTAAAATAACTTAGGTTCCCTTAAATTGCATAAAAAGACGTGCGCTCAACTTAAAATTAGAATTTAGAAAAAGCCAAGGACTTCTTTTCTTACCCACAATATATTGATGAAATTTCTCAAGTGCATGCATGATTGCCAACATCTCCTTATCATATGTAGAGAACCTTCTTTCAACTTCATTCAACTTACGGCTCTCACAAGCAATCGGATGCATTTTTTGCATCAAAACAGCCCCAATACCAATGCCAGATGCATCACACTCAAGTACAAAATGTTTAGAGAAAACCAGTAAAGCCAAAATAGGACAAGTGCTCATTACCTTCTTAAGGTGATCCATGATCCCTTGAGACTCATCCATTCAAACTAAAGCATCCTTCTTCACCAAGACGACATAAGAAGAAGGACTAGAACTAGGTTCTATATATCCTACATCCAACAACTCCCGAAAAATCTTTTCAATCTCATCCTTGAACTGCTTGGGATGATAGTAAGGATCCATGACAACTGGCTTACTATCCACAAGCTCAATGACATGCTCAAAACCACTATTAGGAGGTAAACCATGTAGTAAATCTAAAAACACCAAGCTATGCTTGTCCAACAAGCCTTGTATCTCAACATTATATTCTCACTGTTCTATATCTATGGACTTGTCTACAATAAGACGCTGCACTACCCACTCAAAGATCTGAATGCCAAAAAATTCTCTCCATCCTCTTCGTTGAGACCATAGTTGGAAAACTCAGACTCGGCAAAAACTTGCCAAGGCCTGAAAAAAAATTTTGGAAAAAACTCAGCAAAAAACTCGAAAACTTAAAAAACAGCTTAATTATAATTAGAAATGCATTTCTTTTGCAAAATTCAATGAGAAGATGCATCCAATGAGTTAATTAATGAGAACACAAAAGAAACAAGCTGAGTTTAGATATATATAAATGCAAAGTGGGTACAAAATCGCATTGTCATGCGGAATGCTGATGGCTGGAAGCAAAATAGTAAATAGTTTCTATAAAACTAGAAGTAAATACATCATTACAATTACATCTTCCTCTTCCCAGATCTACTAGCAAATAAGGGAGAGGAACTAGAGGGTCTAGTCTTAGAAGTAGAAGCCTGCACTGGGCATGACTGTGGCTCCTCGCTCAGTATCTCTGCTGATGTGTGTGGCTCGCTCTCCATCCTGGAATCTGCCTCGAATCTGCCTCCAACAGCAAAGCAATCACCTAGGAAGGGCTTGGAAGCCCACTTTCCTCTTCCACTCTTCACTCAAGTCGCTGCAAACAAGAAATGAAAGAAGACTGTGCTGTTTTTCTTCCTTTTTAACATACATATTCTGGCACGTGCGAGTTTTCACCAAAAACTCTACGAGTTTTTCTCGCACCGTGTAAAAAAGCTCAGCGATTAATTGGCGAGTATGCCATCTATGGTTGAGACAACTCTAGGTGCATTTGACGATAAGCCCCTTAATACCACTTTTTTACCATTTGTTGTAAAATACAATTGCATAGTCTTGAAGTCTGTTAGATATGGACTTATAGTATGCAACCACTAAACACCCAACACAACATTAGTATCCTCAATGTCAATCACATAAGAGTCTTCAACAAGGGTGTAATTACCTAATGTCAAACTCAACTATGGAACAAGATTTGCACAACGCAATGTGCCATTCATTGTCCTCACACAAAAACCTTCATGCTCCTCCACTTCAAACCCCTCTTCTTCACATAGGACGCATCAATGAAGTTGTGGGTAACCCGAGTATCAATTAATACAACAAACCGTTGTCCCTGAACAACACCCTTAATTCTAAAAGCACTATAATGAGTTGTAGAGAGTTGCAATCGTACCCTCCATTTGTGCCAAATCATCATGATGCTCATCTTCGCCTAACTCTGCATCCATCTACTCATGTTGCTCATCATGAACCCGTCTCTCCTCCAACACATCATCAGTAGGCTCCTCAAAGACCTCAATCTAGTAGGCTTTGCCCCCACTCTTACATGTGTCCAAGTGTTCAAGGCTCACAACAATCAAATCAAAGTTTTATGCAGCTTTGCCACTTTCTTCCCATTTTGTATGCACCAAAGTCATTTCATAAGTTGTGTTATGAGCTAACTGACTCAAATACAGGTTGTTATCATTTAGCATTCTTATCATGTCTAAAAACATTTGGTTTGCTTCTTCCCTTGATGATGGTGGTTGATCTAAACCCACCATTACTACTTTCTATTTTTCCAAGCTATGACCGCCTTTTCCACGCATGCAATCAACCCAAATAGGCTGCCAAGTCTTGCAGCTCTAATACCACTACAGTATCCCCAAATAGGATACTAAAAACAAGACAACAATCTCTGCAAACTAGAACACAAATCTAATAACAAAAACTTTTACAACTAGGGTATAAATCTAAGAATTTATTTGCATTTCAGTAGTTTCAATCCAACCCAGAATTTCTAATCAGAATTAAGTTCAGAATTTAACCTGCAAGATAGAAAATTCTAATTCTTATTATACTCAGAAAAATGACAATTTAAACTCTTATAACTGCCCAGAAATTCCCAAAACTAAAATTCAGACATATCTGTCAAATAAATGTGTAGATATCCTACCAAAATAATCCAAATTTGTGTCTGAATATTTCTTCCAAAAATGTTGGGCCCCCAAACTGACCAGCATTAAGTTTGAAACTGATGCATTTCAATAACCCTCCACAAAAAACTAAAAAATGAATAATTTGCAGCAGTGAATGTTCCCAGATCTGAGTATCCAGCACTAATATTGTCCTCAATTTGGCCTCCAAACCTGATAAATGCTTGCAGCAAAGAATAAACAATGTGCTAGGGTTTCACAAACTAAAGTTTTTCCACTGAAACACTCTTTTGACTAGAGAGAACCCATATGTCTCACCAAAATCTAGTACACTCAAGGATTTTAATTCTCAAGACAAGTTGCAGCAACAGACAACTAAAAATAATATGCTCAAAATGAGCCTTTAGGGTTGTTATATAACAACTCCTAACAATATGATTTCATCTCTACCCTCCAAACTCAACCTCTTAATGCAAAGGCTCACAATAAAACCCTAAAATCTGCTTTTATCAGCTCCCAAAAGCCGGTCACCTCCTTAGGCAAATTGTCACATGCTTTAAGATGTCACTGAAGTACATGAAAAGGGGACACCTTAAGTCCCATGGCTAGGCATCACTTTAACTTGCATAAAAAGAAGTGCCCAGCTTAAAATAACTTAAGTTCCTGTTGTGACCTTTTCACACCATCACCCCATTGCAAATGGGCCCCCCCTCTTTTCGCTTGCCAGTTGAGTTAGTTTTACGGTTTTGGGCAGTAAGACTGTCAGTCTGAGCTCCAAGGCTTTAGTTTTACAATGACAAGGGGTTAAGCATTCAAGTCATCAAAGCTGCATATGCGAACAAGTCAAAGTTTTGTGGTCACTGCGGTCAAGTTATGAAGTTGATCAAGTTCTGAGGGAAATTCGTAAGTGTCGAGGTATTTTGGCTAGTCAAAATAGTATGCAAATGTTATAATGCCATAGTTTACTTGTAATTTGGACTAAAATGATGAAATCATACAAGAGAAGTGCATAGCCCTTAAGGGAGTCATTATTCCACCACGTTTGGACCAAAAGTCCCTATGGAAATTGATTTTCCACTAAGTCCTGGTGCAAAGTTCCTATAAGGGTCGATTTTCCACTCTTGGGTGACAAAAACAAGTAGAATTCACTAAGTCTTGGCCAAAAGTCCCTATAAGGGTCGAATTTCCACTACAGGGAAGCAAAAACATGTGAAAATCATGTTGGAAATCACATTTGTCCCTATGGAGATTTTATTTAAACCCCTAGGCATGAGGAACAAAGTCAAAAAGCAATAGTCCCATAGGGGTCATTTTACCATTAGCCAGACACTTAAAAAAAATTGGGATAAAATTGAAGCGAAAAATCCCTATGAACAAGGAATTTCCACTTTGTCCCCTATGAGTGTCATTTCTCCATTATGTTTGACACAGAAAATTTTTAGAGAGGAAGTGGAAAATCCTTATGGACATGGAATTCCCACCAGTCCCTATGACCATAGAATCTCCACTTTGTCCCTATAAAGCCAAATTTTCCACTTGAAAAGTAGGGGGGCCCAAGATGTCCATATGGACAAAGAATTTCCACTAGTCCGTGTACCCATAGAATTGCCACTAGCCCCTTGTACCCATAGAATTTCCACTAGTCCCTATAGGGGTAAATCTTCCCCTTGAGGACTGAGATGAGTGAATGAGGAGATGACGTGTTGGGACTAGTTTGTCCCTATAGAGGTTGAATCTGAGCTGAGGGACAAGTGAAATGATAACAAAGATTAGTCCCCATGAATATCAAATTTCCACCATGAAGAGTCATGCAAGGTTGAGGATAGATGTTAAAAAAGACTAAGATTGTCCCTATAAGCATCAATTTTCCCCTTGAAGACTTGGTAAACTTTTAAAAATCAAATTAAATGAAAATCAAAGGGAAATTAAATAAAAGTCAATTTGCATGAGCTCCAATGTTTAAAGAGGCAAAAACTTTAGGAGGCAAAAACTTTAAAGAGACAAAAATATTTTATCCCACAATTGTTGTGGAGATGCATACCCAGGCCCAAAACACTTTAAAAGACCATCAAATAGTACCTTTTAGACACAATGCAAGAAGGCAATACAAGGAGGAAGCCATCAGATCCAAGCAATTGACAATTCAAGGAAGCATCAAAAAGAATGAAAGACAAACTTGTGAAGGAGGATCAAATATTTGAAATTTGATATGAAAGAAGTGCCTAGTCTAATTGGAATCACACCACAGGGGAAGCAATCATATGATCAAGGCTAAGGAGATTTGCATCAAGAAGGCCAAAAGGATCAAGGCAAAGAATATTCAAGTCAAGAATGTGGGAAGATCGCCATGAGGACGAAGATAACTAGGAATCCCAAACAACAAAGGAGGATTAGCTCAAGGATATTAAGTTTGAAGGAAGCCTAGCCACTTCAGGAGGATCAAGGTCAAGATATCAGGATAAGAACAATTTCAAGAATATTGCAAGAAGATTTCCAAAGAGGAGAGGATGAGAAATGGAATTGAAGCAAGGATTGCCAAAAAATGAGGTCGCGTCCATTCATCCTCATCGAATCGAATTATTTTGAGTGTACATGTGGAAAGCACCTTCTAGGAGATTATCAGATTGGATGACTTGGCATCTTTGAATTTTCTCATTGGCTAAATGGAGAATATTCCATTTTGTTGCATTGTATTTAATGATGTCATTTAATGTTTGTAGCAACCCTAATTAGGGTTTTCTGCAAGTTAATCTGGGCCACTAGTTTCAAATTGATCTTGGTCATTTATTGTATTTGGGGATCCTATATAAACCTCACTCCCTTCATTTGTAAAGACAGTTTTTGGGGAATTATCACTAAGCTACTACCATAATTGGATTAAATCATTGAAGTGTGGTGATTTAATGAAAATTGTGAAGTGTTGTGTGGTTCTTTAATCTCTCAAATTAATTTAGAATTTGCTTCAAGTATTTAGTTTAGAATTTCCCTTAGAGTAAATTATTTGAATGGAAGGAATTGTGGATGAATATTTGTGAAACTTGTTTAATCCATACTACTTGTGGCTTGTTAATTGTAAGTCACTTTGTGTGGTCAATCGGAATTAAAATACAAGCTTAACTTCAATTATTGCTTATACATTGATATGCATCAATGGATGGAGTTAGTGTTATAGTAATGATTTGAACATCTATTGTTCACCTTAGAAGATTGCACTAGCTTGGTGGAAGTTGATGACAAAACTAAGCCTGGTAGAGTTCGCAAACACGTTCATGGTCTCTAGCATTCTAGAATTAGAATAGACTCCCTAAACCCTTACCTCTTTGCAAATTTATTTCAAAAGTCCTTGTTCGTTTAGGAACAAGCACTCCATTGCCACATCATTTGTAAGGAAAGTTGATAAGTCTAGAGTGAAGTGTAAGACCCCTTACATAACCAACATACATCAAAGCCAAATGAGCTCATCCACACTAAAGTCGCAAGTTCGCAGTTGGAACCTTGGAGTTGCCTCTATGATCTTCTCTGCTATCTTAGCATATGTGGTGCCTTTGTTCAAGAGAGGATAGACTCTCCTTTGGCACTTTATTCTATATTGGTATAGTCATAAAACACCCATCAAACAATTCCCTTAAGTTGCATAAAAAGACATGCACTCAACTTAAAATTAGAATTTAGAAGCGAAGTACTACTTTTCTTCTAATGATGCATTATGTCCTCTTCCTCTTGGGTAATCCAAAGAAAGGACAGCCAAGCTGCTGCTAATCGTCTTGATTGAGTTGGGGACGTTACAATATGTCAATATGACATATGCTTTATCAATGTTATCATATGAATATTTGAAAATTCCCTATATTTTAAAAAATTGTGTGTATATATATATATATGCGCGCGCGCGCACGTGCACACATCATCATTCCTCTTGCCATACCCTAACGTCCCCATAAATGGCAAAAAAAAATCTCATCCCTAAAATGCGTCCACCCATCCCTGAGTCCCCATGTCTCCAAAACTTGGTGGAACACTATACATTTCCTATTATTTTATGTTACAAGTCAGTTTAATGTTGTAGCATTAAGAGGTGTTGGAATGTTACACTCCAAAAATTTAACAAAACTATATGTATCATTACCATGGAAATAAAGAACTATCTATGTGTCATCATAATTCAAATAGGAATCAAATCAAAACCATAGATTTGTTCCAGTTAGCTATCAAACATATTCAGCTTGTTATCAATCTCTTTAGCAAAATTATAGCTGGAGTGTTAAAGATATTGCATCTATATATTTGTATCCTCCAATGTATAAAAGATAGCAAAGCAACCATACAACAACAGCAATGACCATCCCCTTTATGGCTTGAGTTCATGGTTAGAGCATCTTCACTTATTACCTTCTATTTCACAACTTGCCATAGCCATGATCAACAACGTCAAATACAAGTATGCATAGTTCAGCTGGTTGGAGTGTTGATTATGCTCTAACAAACCAATTGATGACCTTGATGCTCTCAATGAAGAGCAACATGATAATTTTTAGTGAATTTCCAAAAGTACAATTGCATGTTTGGCCACTAAATATCACTATATCGAACATATATAGACCTTTTTGATTCATCTCTAACATTTTACATAGAATATTCAGTTGTATTCTATATTTAATTTTGTATATTTTGAGTAAATTATGGATAATTTATTGATTTTATAGTACTTTATATACTTTTTCTATAGCCACACCTACTCAAACCAAACCCAAGTAAAACAAAATGGCAAACCATCATACCCAGCCACTAAGTTCCCAGTTCGGG
Source organism: Chamaecyparis obtusa (assembly GCA_027943335.1). Lineage (NCBI taxonomy): Eukaryota > Viridiplantae > Streptophyta > Pinopsida > Cupressales > Cupressaceae > Chamaecyparis > Chamaecyparis obtusa. The sequence continues at coordinate 370,922 of BSBK01011829.1, forward strand.
TTCAGGTTCAAATTCGAGTTTGAGAAATCAATTCACCGGTATAGCAAAATTTTGAAATGGGTTTTGGACTCATTTCATGGATAGAATAGCATTTACATTTCAAATAAAAAGAGGAATATAGCCAAGTTTGGCTCAACACCAACTCTCACGAGGGGTAGCATGTTTTATACCCCATCCTTTAATGATGGTTGAGTAATGAATTGGCACAGGACGACGGATGGCATTATTGTAGGTTAAGTGAGATATCCAAGGCATGATTGGCTGAATGGAGAGAGCTTTTTGAGGGCTTAGATGTCTCTAGAAAGTGACGTAGTCAAGGATGGTGGATCCAATGAAGGACAGTCCAACCTTGCAGCCAATTACCAACACAATTACCAACACAGCGGAATAACACAACAAGATATGCTCAATATCAGATTTTCCATTAACATGCCCGGCTGTAAAGCCTTCCGAGTTAGGGCCAATTACAAACAATAGTAATTATGCAAGATCAACTAGATCCAGTATAACTCCAACTAGTCCAGTTATGAAATAGATCAGCAACTGATGGAAACCCTAAGGCAAATCTGAACTTGTGCTCGCAAGCCACCAAGCAATCTCCTTGTCTCCAAGCATGCAAACCACTAGCTCTGCTATGACAACTATCAGAATTCAATCTGATCTGCTAGATCTCGCAGGATCCAAGCCTACACTATCTTTTCCACAACTTCACTTTTCATCTGCCCTCAGGCCCCGCTCTCTAAAACAACTACCCAAACACTCCTTAAATACTAATCTTCAGCCACAAGTCGGCTGGATGACATAATTAACTCCTACAAACAAATATTAAATGCAATACAAGTTGGCTCACAAATAGCCTTACAATTATTTAATTCTCCATGTCGGCCTCTAGATCTACATAGGAGAATACAACAAAAGATACCAACAATAAATGCACCAAGTCGGCCAACCAAATCACCAAGAACTCCAGTCGGTAAACCAGAACTACCGAGCGCCAGAAAAATAACCGAGCACTAGTGAAACAACCGACCAATCCAAGCAACACCGAGCAACACAGGCATCACCGAGCACCAGTTCCACCGAGCATCAAAAGTCTCACCGAGTTCCTTCAGCGACCGAGCTTCCTTCAATAATCGAGACCATCGGTTAAAGCTGCAACTGAGTACCACAGAACCAAAACAATACACCTCCATGCAGATTCACTGAGTACCCTAGAATGCCCCTGCATCAGAAAGTCGCGGATTATTAATTAATTGGTTCAAGTTTTGGTGTGTGGTTGCCTCAATTAATTGCAAAGAGAAGAGGTGAGAAGGGACAGGGACCGGCGCTACCATGGAAGCCAATTTCACTCTCAAAACAGTGCATCAAGAGCGCCCGTTCAATGGAAAGGTGTCAAGGAGGCAGCTCAAAGGGATTTTTAGGTTCAAGGAACCTAAACTCTTCTAGATTTTAGATGTTCTTTTGGGGCAGTTCATGGAAAGAGATTACAAATATAGGGTCAATGTCGATGTGTCCTTGGCAGTTTTTGCCTGGGCTTTGCAACTAGGTACAAGGGAAGAAGCTCTATGGATCATGCGAGCTATTGTTAAGCCGGAGTAGATGGGGGGTATGGTGCAAATGTTGGCATTTGCAGAACCTGGGTATTGCTTCCGAGTGCTAAAGGATGGTTGGCAGTTGGTAGATGGGTCGAGGGACTCCTATCAGCTCTTCCTTGTTTGGAGTGCTACACTCAGAAAAGAAATTAGAATTGGTGAGGCAAGAGATGGGTGGAAGCTTCTGAAGGAGTATGTGAGGGAAAAGGAAATTGAAGAACAAAGCACAGCTCGTGGGCGAGGCAAGAAGAGGACTCATCAAAAATATTGTGGGAAGTTCGGAAGCAATTTGTTTATCCCCAAAGCCTCCTCGATGACTACTGAAATTCATAAGTCAAAGAAGGCTAAAAGTCGAGTGGAGAGTGAGGGTGGTTTTAAATGAATCTTTTCAATTATTTGATAAATCCAATATGTAATGCTTCTAACATAGGGGATGAAAGTTTGATAGTGATGTAGGCATGGTATAGGTGTAGCTGGTTGATGTCCAAGTATGTGTCCATGGACAATTTTGTTTATCTTAAAAGTTGTTAATAGTTGTAGGTTGCAGATAGAAAGAGTAGTATATAGATGGATGCAGAGCCCAATTTTGCATCAAAGCAATTAGCTTCAAGCTAGACTGTTATGTATGCTTTTGATTATCTAATAAACATATATTATTACAGAGCAAAAAAAACAAAAACACCATAAACTTGTAATCATATATCTACATTAAGTCCCCCAATAGATTTGATTTTAAATTATATAGTCAAATGTATTATTTATTAAAATTAAATAGTAGAATATTTAATTTAAAATTAATATATATTTTTAAAGATATAATACTTCCCAATTTTATTATAATTATTAATAATGCAAAAAAGAATATTTAATTATAAAATATATATATATATGTATATATATATAAATAGATAGATATATACTACACTTGTTAAATTAAATTATTAAAAATAAAACCATCTTAAAAACTTTACAGATATAATATTTCCCAGCTTTATTATAAGTATTAATACTGCAAAATGGGTCTGATGGATGGTGATGATCAACCAACTCCTCGTACTCCTCCTTGGATGGCAATGATTTCCGAAATTTTTGCTACTACCATCAATTCCGCCTAATTCACATCCAAATGGGTGTACAAGGGCTTTAGTCTACCAAACTCCATTGCCTAGTGCAAAGCCCACGCGAGAGGAGGCAAAGAAATGGGGAGAAACTGAGGAGCCTGCACATACGCGAACCTTGAACCTAACCAAAATAGTACCTAAATCCAGCCATAAATTAGCCCAACCATATCAAACCCACATAAAGAATAGTGGAGCAACCAACATAACTAATTGAAACCCAAACTAGTAATTTCTAAACCTATTTTCCTCGGAAGCGAAGGCCATGAAAAAGAACCATTTTCCACAGTGGTTCAAAGAGAAGGATGACAAGGGATAGTGAAACACATTTCAAGGATGGTAGTCCAAGGGAAAAAAATTAAGGGATGGCGAGAGCGATAGAGTCAACTTTTTACTGGTTACACATGACATCAAAATTCAAGTGCAGACATTCATAAAATATAGAAAATCTGTATTCGATGTTCAATATTCATTGATTCAAGTATAGCACCATTAAAAAATTAGAAATTTCATTATTTTCATTGCAACCAAAGACACCAAGGCCAAATAATCACAAATGACAAAATGCCCAACAATATTAAGAGTAGTAAAATTATGGATATTAAAAAATTTAGTACTAAGCACAGCTATGCCCTTAAACTATCAATATCAAAATTTGTTGACTTGGCCAATCAAAAGTATAAATCAAATTTTATTACTTAGAATTTAATTGGAAAAAACTCTAGAACAAACTGTTGATTTTCCATTTGGTGAGACCCAAAACAATTTTGGGGGTGGTAGCCCTCAATAGGCTTGGAGGGTTGCACCGCTTATGAAGTCCAAGGGAAACACCTTTGGGGCCACATGACCCTCATGGCACATCATTTTTCATTTTTTTATTGCTTTTGACCAAGCTCAAAATCCTAAAAGAAAATCTTAAAACTTCAATTAGAGTTTCATAAGGGGTGTGGAAGGGTTTGTGGAGTCAAGCATGTTATCTGCACCACCTATATCCCAGTTCTCTTTACTAATGATTTTTTTAAAGCTCCTTTCTAATTTAACAACTTGAGGATAGCTAACCATCCTAGGCTGGTAGGACATGATCCTTAAGATGCCAAGGCCCAAAAGCTAGTGTTTCCAAGTAATGTCTGTAATTTCCCCATGGACAAAGAATTGCACGGGGGGAACCGCTACCATCCCATTATTTTAGGATGTCAATGGTGTTAAATTTAGAACCAATATAGTATAAAAAACAAAGATCAGATAAATCAAAAAACACAAGAACGCCAAAGATACCCTAGAAAAACCCTCCTACTCGAGGAAAAAACCTAGCCACACCAAAAAGATCTTTTTTATTGAATAATAATAACAGAGCCCAAGTACACAACTCACAAACTCTTGAGCTTTCACACAACTAAAGAATTCACAGAACTCCCTTTTGAAAATAATGAACTTGCAACTATACACAGAATGAATGTTGCAAACAGAAATAATAATGAACAATCTTCACGCTATCTCCTGTGGACAAATACTTAATACTAAAACATGAACAAATTGATCAACAACACTGCGACTCAATACATCCCTATAGCAGCAACCTAATAAAAACAAAAGACTCAGAATGATCACTTCAACAGTAAGCACGATCATAGACTGCAGACTATAATTTCCAAAACTCAATGAATGATCACAATCACATCAATGAATGCTACAGCTATATCTCCTAAAACTATATACGAGCTCCACTAAACATATCGCATGTATAATGAAAAATATGCTAGCGGAAGTCATATATGATACCAAAAACGGTGACTATAAAATCATCTGATTGTTACAACAGCCACGAACACGTGGTACAAAGTTGGATGACAGCTACACATAAAATGACTCTTTGAATTCCCAAGATGACGTAACAATCAAACTCTCCAATACTGAGCGCCGATATGAAGGAGAGGAAAACGCTAGGAAGCATTACTGTCATGGTATACATACTAACGGCAGTTACAAATCCTGAAACCTTTCGAATGCTGATAGACGTGGTGATACAAGGACGGCAGAGACTTAAAATATTGCCGATGAAGATGAAGATGGTGACTCTTCATAAGGATAATCAATTAATAAAGAAGACTCTTCACAGCCTCAAGTTGCCTGAACATAATCAAAGATTATAGCAAAGATATCACATATGCATAGCAAAGATCACAATATGTATACTGTTGCAATCATCACAAGTAAGCTAATATCTCCTACAGCTACCAAACTTCAACACTCCCTCTTAGCAAAGGAGATATCAAAAACTCAAGTCATGGAATCTCTCAACATGACACTCACAATGGCTTCACCCATTTGCGAGAAAAACAATTTATCACAGAATCTCTCAACGTGATAGCATTATGGAATCACTCAACATGATGTTCACAATGGCTACTCCCATGTGTGAAAGAAACACAAGCTCACATCACGAAGTCACTCAACATGTTGTCATGGTGTCTCTCAACATGACATCCGCTATGGCTACTCCCATGAATGGAAAGACCAATGCCTCCGTCTCAAAGACAAACAAGGGCTTTCACCTCAAATTTCTCCATCTCAGAGAAAAATGCATTACAAGGGCTTTCACCTCAAATTTCTCCATCTCAGAGAAAAATGCATTACAAGGGCTTTCACCTCAAATTTTTCCGTCTCAAAGAAAAATGCATTATTGCACATAATAAGAGTAACTGATGTTGGGACTCCCTCTCAACAAGGGAAGCATTCTCACAGCTTAGATTATCACAATAAGTTACAGTTGACTCTAATGTTTGACCAACAAGCAGCTTTCGAAGCCACACTGCTTCACGAGCTTGCGGATCCCCTACAAAGGACTTGGCACACTCCATCTACCGCTCAAGATCCCTCTGAATCTCTAACCAATATGAAGGCTCACTGCAGAGTATTTGCACACTCGAACATGGCAATATACTAGACATGCTTTGCCCAATGCAAAGAAAGAACCCACAGATTGCAGTCGCATCCAAATACAAGCCCACTGTTTGTAAATTCTTGCCCAGAACTTACACAAGATGATTATACAGTGCCTTTGTTGATGAGACCTAGCTTCCATCTTCAGTAGCTAATACATTAGAAAACACAATGCAAATGCCCAATGTGGTGACTCTCTTGATTCTACCAAGATTTTCTTAATAATGTCAATTATATAAGTCTTGAATTATACCACTGTAATGTCTCTTGACAGCCAACAACAAACAACAAGTCTGTTCAATGTTTTGAAACACCAATTCTTGCATTCTTTACCTTATGCTTCAATCTGAGAATATTAAGGCGACTCGCCCCCATAAATAGCAACAATAAGTAGACACATTAAATTCCTAACTACGAGGATCTCACTCTTGCATTCAACCATTTGAGAGCCAAAAATGAGGCAAGAGATGAGAAGCCAAGAATGAACGATGTACTTCTTCCACTTGATCAAAGTCCATGCACATATGCAATCCAATAATCACTTTCAGCAACAAAGACTAAAGTCACCACAAAATATTATTATCACTCCAACATAGTCCCTATACAATTGTGCTAAAATTAAGGGCTTAACCCATAAAGCAACTCATGAAGTATTAACAAAGCCATTCACCTCCGAATTACAAAGGACTAGTGATAAGCAAGATGCAAAAACTCGCAACCAAACTTCAAGGACGAGCTTAATCACAATGCTTGGTATAACCGATCAACTCTATGTGGTTTCCAGATAGTATGAAGTCACCTTGAATTAGGGATTTGAACTATCAATAATGTTTAGTGGTGCTATTACAAATATACATTAACATCTCGATAGTGATTGAGGAATGCTTCCAGCAATAGCAATGCAAATAGCAATACAAAGATCAAATTGTATGTAACGGTGATCATAGGAGACTCAAGCCAACTTGACCTGGAAATCATACAGTTATCATATACGATAAAACAAAACACCAATTTCATTTACAATATCAACAAAATAATATAAAATACAACTACTCTAATGTCTGAACAAAACCATAGAAGAAAGACTACATTAAACATTCATATGATACTGTTTATATATCAAAATCATTTTTTATGCAATAACTTGAATATTGTGCTAATAAAATACTTATCTTAATGATTGTTTAATCTTCCTCACAGCTGATTGATAGTACACCGCAGAGTAAAAGATCTTTTTGAACAGTCTCAAAGACTCTTGAAGCTCTCACAATCCCTTGAATGACAAACCACTATCTTCAATGTCGTCAACAATGTTGAAGGAACACGAAGCAGTGATTAACACACAAGCCAGTAGGTATTATGTGGTTCTGACACTTGGACGGCCCATAACACGATAACAATCCTTTGGTCATTGAAATCATGTTTCACACAGAATTAGAGACCGTGATCTCATTACCAATAGAATCCAGAAGATTGACGCACATTGGCTTTGAAGGAAAGATTTGAAATATTTAGTCATACGAAATTCACGCTAACAAATCTTTGATGAACGCATACACAGTCAAGTATTCTCTGTCGAACACAATGAAGGCATTCACGACAACCACAAATAATTGATTCCTTGTAAAAAACACAAACTATATAAAATAGCTAGCTAAATGTAATTTGAGCATACTAACATTTGAAAATAATATCGCGTCAAATATTAAAACATTTCCAAAATCCTCCCGTGAATACCATCAAAAGATAGAGGCTTTCGAATTAACACTCATGGCTTCAATTAATATTTAATTGAAATATTTCCCTTCGGCAAGATTAATCTCTCGTGTATTTAATGAGCTCGCCACAAATGAATACGAACCTCACATAATACTCAAAAAAATATACTTCAAACAGGAAACTATATAAGGATGAAGACCCAATAAAATATGTTTACCACTGAAATAGAATCCTTTGTCCAGCAACGTTGACAAAGATTCTCTCGGTATCCTATAATATGACGTGAAGCACCACTATCAATTAACCAAGAATTACTATCAATTGGAACATTGCTTGAAAGGGCTAAAATAAAAATCTCTCTGAATTGTCACAAGATTATTTGCAAGGTGAAGCATCATCAACATTTGCAGCAGCAACTTGATGTTTTGGTCTTGTTAAATAGTCTCTGGCAAAGTGACCATACTTGTCACATCTAAAACGTTGAATTTTAGAGAGATCCTTCTTCTTCGGTTTAGGAGCTGAATCTGAATTCCTATCTCTACTCATCTTGAAATTTCCTTCTCTCTTCTCTTTCTTTCCATTTAGATGTATGAGCAGCACGAACATGATCTTCATGGTGATATTTTCGTCCATTTCCTCTTGCTTCTAATCTAAATTCCTCTTGAATACAATCAGCTCTTAGACAATCAAACTTGTGTAATTCATCTCCTCCACTAATGCCTTGAATAAAAGACTGCCAAGAATGACGGAGACCATTCATGGTCAACATAATCAGGTCTTTATTTTCGATTGAATCTCCAATAGCATTAATCTGATCTTTCAATTCTGTAATCTTCATGAAGGAGATAACTGATTTTCCTCTAGCCATTTTTATATGGAGCTGACGTCTCAAGGCCAGAGCTCTACTAGTATTATTTCACTCATACAAGCTTTGAAGGCTCCCAAACATTTCTTTAGCTGAGTTCAATTTGGATATAATAGGCACAAGATGATCCTTTACAGAATCAATCAATATCTTCCTTGCCATAATGTTATTCTTCTTCCATTGAGCTTTCTCAGCATCATCAGTTGGCTCAAGCACATCTTCACATAGTTTAGAGGATTATTTTCTTCTAGTGCAATCAAAACTCTGAATTTCCATGATGTGAAATTCAATGCACCATCCAACCTACCTTCAACCTTAATTCCATTCACCATTTTTGAAACCTGAAAGAGTCAACCTAGAAGTGAAGAAAAGAATACTTCGATGCTTGAATAAATCTGGTTCTGGATCTTTCCTTAAACCCTCTCTAATACCATGTTAAATTTAGAACCAAAATAGTATAAAATACAAAGATCAAATAAATCAAAAAACACAAGAACACCAAAGATACCCTAGAAAAAACCTCCTACTCGAGGGAAAAACCCAGCCACACCAAAAAGATCTTCTTTATTGAATAATAATAACAGAGCCCAAGTACACAGCTCACAAACTCTTGAGCTTTCACACAACTAAAGAATTCACAGAACTCCCTTTTGAAAATAATGAACTTGCAACTATAAACAGAATGAATGTTGCAAACAAAAATAATAATGAACAATCTTCACGCTATCTCCTGTGGACAAATACTTAATACTAAAACATGAACAAACTGATCAACAACACTGCGACTCAATACATCCCTATAGCAGCAACCTGAGAAAAACAAAAGACTCAGAATGATCGCTTCAACAGTAAGCACGATCATAGACTGCAAACGATAATTTCCAATACCCAATGAATGATCACAATCACGTCAATGAATGCTACAACTATATCTCCTGAAACCATATACAAGCTCCACTAAACATATCGCAGGGATGATGAAAAATATGGTAGCGGAAGTCACATATGATACAAAAAACAGTGACACTAAAATCATCTGACTGTTACAACAGCCACTAACACATGTGGCACAAAGTTGGATGACAGTTACGCATAAAATGACTCTTTGAATTCCCAAGATGACGCAACAATCGAACTCTCCAATACTGAATGCCGATATGAAGGAGAGGAAAATGCTAGGAAGCATGATTGTCATGGCACACATACTGACAGCAATTACAAATCCTGAAACCTTTCGCATGCTGATAGACGTGTTGATACAAGGACGGCAGAGACTCTACAAATATTGCCAATGAAGATGAAGATGGTGACTCTTCATAAGGATAACCAATTAATAAAGGAGACTCTTTGCAGTCTCAAGTTGCCTAAACATAATCAAAGATTATAGAAAAGATATCACATATGCATAGCAAAGATCACAATATGTATAGAGTTGCAATCATCACATGTAAACCGATATCTCCTGCAGATACCAAACTTCAACAAATGGGAGTAATGATTTGGGGTGGAGGGGTGAGGAATTGTCCCCATATAGAAATATTTTACCATAATTAGAAGATTCAAGCAAAACACCCTTGAATTATTAGTATTACCATAATTAAAAAAAAGAGACTAATTTCAAATAGTGAAGGCTAAAATAGTGCCATTCATGAGATGGATAAACTTATATCACCCAAACACTAATTTCAAATTATTTTCAAATGAAATGGAGTCTAAGAAAAAAAAAAGTACTTTTTACCAACTCTCACATTGAAGAAAAATAATCACAAATCCCCTAAAATTCTTACCATATCAAAGGAAAAACTAATTTTATTCATAGATATCATACAAAGGGTAAAGTTGAAGACTAGTTAGTAGTTAAATAATTAATTGTGGCGACTAAACAAAAGTAGAACAATTGATTATCAAACATGTCTTTCAAATTTTTTCAAACATCTCAATATAAAATATGCACCTCAAGTTAGATACCTCTCAGCATTAAAAAATATATATTTAAACATCTAAAATAGTATATACAGAATTGGAAGTATTGAATTGAATAGTTGTCTTTCAAACACTCTTCTGAAAATTCACATAAAGGCTTAGCCCCAGGTTGTACATTGAAAATCACCAGACTATCAAAAACTACAAATGAAACCAAAAAATAATCTGACGCATTAGGTTGGCATAGTTTTGACTTTTGAAAATGCAATGACAACTTTTTAAGATGTAATGGAATGTATACCTGCCTGAGCTACCTCTTTTGACTCTATCTCTTGTCGTAGATCTGCTACATGATCTGACTGCAATTTACATAAAAATACATCTCAAAAAAGGCACCTGAACTAATTGCATAAAATTAGGTTCATTTTTTCCCTAACCATCCAAATTTAAAACCATTAGCATTGATATAAGAAAAACACATTAAATAAATTATAGCAAACATTTCACTTCCAGTTATTTAAACTGTTTCTTACTAAAAGATAAACATCCCATTATAACAACTACATATTAGTTATTTTCTCTCACATAGCACTGCTTATATAACAGTCATTCTACAGACAGAGAATAGTTCAAGATGAAGATAATATTATTTACAATAAATTGCCTAGGTCATGCATGTCTAAAGTGAATCAGACAATAACCACTTAAAATGATATGTGCTCTAAGATTTGAATTTTTCACAATATAATGACACTCCTCAAAACAATTTAGATATTTTTTTCTGATAGCAATATCACTACACAGTTGAATCCTGATAGCAATATCACAATTTGACTTGCTGTGGAAAATATCCCCAATTTATCACTAATCTGTTTTCCAAAACAAATCACTTTATCCACTGTAGATATAAGATTCTCACTATTGACTTGGATACAGCCCGGATATGATTGTTCCTATCTGGATAAGGTCCACATATAACATCACATATGTGAGCCATATCTATATAAAGAAAATTGTATTCGCCAATAGGTATACAGCAGTAGCCCAAAGTATCCCATAACTTAGCTTTCTATATCCTTTTTTAATAAGTCAAGCTATTAATAACAAGTTTTCTATTAATAAAAATTAAGACTGACAAAAATGTGAGGCACTCAGATATCCTACATAATATTTAGTGCCCACAGTTAACAAAGTTCATAATTGTAATTAGCATACGGAAAACAGTAAGAAATAATATGTTCATGCTGATGTTGATTGGACTTTTCAATGGAGTGAATACCATTTCCATTGCTTTAGTCCGTTTTTAATAAAGGAAAACGGAGGATTTTGAAAGGGCCTCCACCCTTTAACAAGCTAAAGAGACAGAAACAGAGCAATAACAGCCAAAGTACAGCAAGTGAATAGCAAACAGAACAGCAAAGAGACAGGCTCAAAAACAAGGAGGCCAAAAAAAACCATCAACAAAACAACCAACATACATAATCAGCACAAGATCCCACAAAGATTAGAGTTGATTAAGAGCCACTGCCACTTCCCATTCCTCATAGTGGAATTCAAGGTGTTTTTCCATAAAATCTTCATTCTCCTACTCCACAACTTCAATGTCTCTACCTTCTGGATTCTGGTTCTGGAGCTAGGGCTATCATTCCCCTGAATAAAGAGGGATCTTATTTTCATTGTAACATTTTGATACTATTGGCACTTGTTTTTATGGTGGTTCTGTTGACATCAACTACCCTCCTTAAGTTGACCTTAACTTCCTGGATGTCCTTTTCCAAAACAAATATATTTTCATCCTGCATGGTGCACCGTATTAACAACTTTTAGTGTGTTGATTTCCTCCAACACATTCCTGTTAGCTTGTAGTGACTGATCAGGAAAGTACTATACACTTTTCCTTCCTGTTAGCTTGTGGTGACTGATCGGCGAATTTTTTTGAGGCCGACATATTTTTGGTAATTTTTGGGCCGACATGTAACTCATTCTAACCCTAAAGCGGCAAAAATATTGTATAATATGGCTTAGGGTTAGGGATTTCATGATGTATGATTTTAGTACTTGCGGCAAAACTGAGCTGTAAGGGATTACAAATTGTAATCAGGTTGTAATCATTGGATAATAAAATATTGGACTCGCTATTGATGGACGTAGCCTAGGGATTGGGTGAACCACGTTAAATCTTTGTGTCTTGTGTTCTCTTCTGTGTGGTTTATTGTTTTCTGATATTGGTTATATTTGCATATAATTGTTATTTCTGCCTTGTTAATCCTAACAAGTGGTATCAAAGCGAGGTTATTTCGTTCGTTCTTTCATCTATTCTCTGAAGCAGGTCTCACGAGTCAATGGGAGAGTCTCTCGGTTAAGTGGGAGAAATGGTAGACGAGGGTAGGCTGAAGGTTGAAAAGTTTAATGGGCAGAACTTCCAATTATGGAAGATGCAAATGGAGGACTATCTCTATCAGAAGGATTTATGGCGGCCATTAGAGGGAATAGCCAAGAAAGAGGCAACAATGTCTCAGGAAGATTGGGATATTTTGGACAGGAAGGCACTGGGGAGTATTCGTTTATGCCTGGCACAATCGGTGGCATTCAATATTGTTGGAGCAACAAAAGCTAAAGATCTGATGGATACCCTAGCGAAGTTGTATGAAAAGCCTTCAGCTTCAAACAAGGTATTTCTTATGAAGCATTTATTTAATATGAAAATGGTAGAAGGTGGATCAGTCGCTAATCATTTGAATGAGTTTAATACAGTTACAAGTCAGTTAGCCTTAGTTAAAATTACTTTTGATGAAGAGGTTAGGGCTCTCTTGATTTTGTGTTCTTTGCCAGAAAGTTGGAATGGCTTGGTAATGGCTGTTAGTAATTCTGTTTCTGGTTCTAATACCCTAAAGTTTGATGATGTTATTGGTGTTATATTGAGTGAGGAAATTCGTAGGAAAAGCTTAGGGGCATCCACATCGGGTAGTGTATTGAACGCAGAAAGCAGAGGCAAAACAAGAGATAGAGGAATTAACTCTGGAAATCATGGGAAATCAAGAGGAAAATCAAAGGGAAAGAGGTCTAAATCCAAAGGGCCAAATGATTGCTGGTACTGTGGAAAACCAGGTCATAAGAAGAAAGATTGGTGGTCTCGAAAGAAAGATCAAGGAGACAAAAATGATGGAAACAAGGAGGCAAATGTGGTAAGTAACAAATCTGAATGTTGTAACTCATTCTAACCCTAACGCGGCAAAAATATTGTATAATATAGCTTAGGGTTAGAGATTTCATGATGTATGATTTTAGTACTTGTGGCAGAATTGAGCTGTAAGGGATTACGGATTGTAATCAGGTTGTAATCACTGGATAATAAAATATTGTACTCGCTGTTGGTGGACGTAGCCCAAGGATTGGGTGAACCACGTTAAATCTTTGTGTCTTCTGTTCTCTTCTGTGTGGTTTATTGTTTTCTGATATTGGTTATATTTGCATATAATTGTTATTTCTGCCTTCTTAATCCTAACAATTCCAATAGGGAGCACTTCACCCTCAACTTCCTTGGCCAATAGGGAGCTCCTAATATTCACTATACATGGATTTTAGAGTGAAGTTGTTTCAGCATTTTGCAATGGTGACACAAATTCTTTATACATATCAACAAACTTCTCAACTAGCATTGTCACAACAAGACCTACATCCTCTATGGAGGAGCAAGGGCAAGAGATGTCCTTAGAAGCAAAGAAGAGGTCAAGGCTTATCCCCTCAAACTCTAGAAAACATCACCGCTAGTGTTGTCCATTCACAACTTTACCCTTTTCCTTGTGATTATGTTTAAGAATGACTTCCTCTTCATCCTAAAAGTCATTTTCAAATTCCACCCCATCCTCAACAACCACTTTCTCCTCCTTTCTAGCTGTGGATTTGGGATTTTCCAAACCCACTCCAACATCAAAATTCTCCAGTCAACCATTTACTTTTAAGGCTCTCCTTGAGCAAATGGGTTCCACTTGAGCCAAGGATTCCTTAACACAAGCCCTTTATGAAACTAGAGCTTCCTAATGAACTCCTAATACAAATGACTATAGGAATATGCCTTGATCAAAATAGTAATTATGTACATGTATTAAATTAGATACTAGTGATAAATATATATTGTTTTTGAAGTTATCATGGATTCTTGGTAACTAATATTTTGTGGGTTTAGATGTTATCCTAAATTTTTAATACTTTACGATTTTCAGTATCAATCCCTATTGTTCATAGGACCTAAACCAGGAATATCTTATATAGCGCATTACAATTGGTAAAATCATTACAAAAGTTATATTTGTAAATGAATTGCATTCTTCAACTTAAATTGGAATTGTTGTTTTAGGGGAAAAAATCAAAATATACCTAGAAGGGACATAACAGAGAATAGCAATGTTCTCTCATATTTGATCTCTCTTGTACTTTTGGAGCTCCTAGATATTGGATAGCTACATTGTCAGCCAAATCTTGTGGTAGAGAGAATTCTATACCAACTCTTATGCGGTAATAGCACTTGTCAAATTGCTTTATTGAGAGATCTAGATAGATCTTAAAAGTCGAGTATGCTCTTCTCCTGCATCGTATGATAACCTAGACAATCAAAAAATCTTGATAGAAATACCAGATTTTGGGTGGATTCCTCTTTGTGGATTTGTGATGTAGTTCATTCTAGAGCATGCTGGTCCAAATCTGAGCTCACCATTGAGTTCAAGGTGTCCAAGAAAATCAGTTTAGCCTTTTAATTTGTCCAAATTGAACATGTGAAGCCAAATCTACAAGGGTTTAAAGATAGGAGGTGATTGCCAAATTCAAAAGGTAGCCACAATTTAAGAGCATTTTGGTTCAAATCTAACCCGGCCTCATCAAAATCCACTTTTCCCCAAGCCATCTGAGCAAGATTTCCCCTCTTTGAACCTATGGATCATACTGTAAGAATCTTCGCAAAATATTCCATTGGCATCATCCTTTGCACTTGTGCAAGATTTGTATTACAAAATAAATAAATAAATCTTATATTTTATTAAATGTTTCAAAATTCAAGATATAATTAAAAAATTGCAGTTTACATATCCATAAGTTGTAGGGCTAAGTACCCTATACCCACACAATAAGCCATGGGCCTTACAAGAGGTACCACATTGCCTTCCCCCCCATGTCAACCACAAACACAGACATAAGCTAGCACCAAGCGAAGCTTGCTGCCAAATAGCATTTGCTCTATGCAAAAACACTCTGAGTGCTGAAAAACAATTTTGTGCGGGTTTACAGAAGTTTTCTCTCAAAAACAGCAGTATTCAACAATCAACAATAGTTTCATGCAACATTGTTAATTCCTCTCGCAACAAACTAGCAAAGACATGCTAAGTTTTGAAGTCCAATGAGATGGAGCGAAGGAGAAGGCTAGGGTTTGCGGTGAACAATGGTGACAGCGATCCCAGGGACTGTTTTGCAGGCAGCAACAGAAGAAAGAAGGGAATGCGGCTCCCTTGGTGGCCACCTGGGCGGGCTTGGGAGCTTCCAAAAAGGAACGAAGGATTTCTCCCAAGCAATGTGCAAAGGGGAAGTCTTTTTAATGCGAACAAAGGCAGAAATCATTGGGGCTACTCCAGAATCGTGAGGGGGCTGAAGAATGGTTTCAAACCATTGGAGAATAAGGAGTGGCGTCTCAAAGACCCATTTCTCCCCACCCAAAAGACAACGCAAAAGCAAGCGACTGTCGATAACATGGTTATCTCAGTGAGGATAGAATCGACTGAATGGAAGGACTTGGTCCAGGATTTAAAAGAAAAGGGCTTTTTTATGAAGTGGAGCGGAGGTTGACCTGCTTACCTCGCATTCGTAAGTGGATAGATGACAACTGGGGTACGCATTTGAAATCTCTTCCAAATGGCTTTTTCTTGGTCATCACTAGCAATGCCAGGGAGAAACAGTGGGTTATGTATAACGGCCCTTTCATGATAAGCAGGATTGGATTTTTCATCAAAGATTGGGTTCCAAACTTTAACCCCAAACAAGTCTCCATTGAAGAGGTTCCCATCTGGATCAGTTTGTAAAACCTTCTGCACGAATACTGGAATGAAGAGATATTAAAAGCCCTAGGGAATAAGTTGGGGACATTCATCAAAGCTGATGAGGCAAAAGAAAAATACAATTTTAGCATGTATGCTAGAATCTGCATATATTGGAGGCCTCATTCGCCCCTTCCACATGTGATTGAGATAAGGACAAGCGAAGGTTATTGGTGGCAGGAGGTTGAGGTGGGAGAAATAATGGAGAAATGCAGTAAATGTAAGGAGTTGGGGCATCAAGCAACAGAATGTCTTATTGACAAAAAAGGGTGAACTGGAAAGTGACAGAGCGGAAACGAGATTGGCCAAGTTGACAAAGGAGCAGGGTAAGGAGACAGAGAATAGCGCCCACAAAGGCAGAGAATACCCAGGTTAGGGGTGAGCAGGAAAAAGAAGAGTGTCGAGCTCTCATAATCGATCAGAGCCATGGTTGCAGTGGTGAGATGCCAGGTGTTGCCGAAATAGGAAATGGGTTATTGACGGAAGAACAAGGTGGAATGGTTGGGAAAAGATTGTGATCCGGGCAGCAAGGAACTGTCTAACTGGAGGCACAACAACTCGTCTTGGAATCTCCAGATAATATTCAGCAAGAAGTTGTGAACAGGAGGCAAGACATCACTAATGATCATATCTTTTCCGAAAGAGATCAGGAAAGGGTAGAAACTATGAAGGATCACTCTCTCAACTACATTTCTAAAGACCAGATGGAGGAGAATTTGCTACATAAGATAGATGAGTTTGACCAGGGACATTCGAAGGCATTGCAGATAGGAGTCCTTGAGATTGCATTCAATGGGCAGTAATCAGTGGGGATGGAGGAGAGTTTAGAGGTTCAAGAGATTTTCAAAGATAACCACATGTCACCATTGCGTGAAGAGCCAAGAAAGAAGGATGAGGAGCTGGCGGAGAAGGATGGAGATTTGTTCCAGCATAACACAGAGGATGAGCTGGGAATGACCGATGGGGAAGGAATAATGGAAAATGGAACAATATCCACATCCAAATCCAAAATCAAGAATACAAATACAGGAAGCCAGAGATCAAGAGGCAGGAAAACCGAGCAGCAATTATTGGAGGATGTTGGCAACAAAAAGGGCCAGAGTAAACTTAGATCCAGGAGAGATGGTCGGGTTGTTTCGTGAGCTCAAATGGTGCCTCCAGGGGATTGTGTATCCTTTGGAATCCAAGAAATGTGAAAGTGGAAGGTATCTCTCAAACCAAAATTTGGCAATTAGTCAAGGTGAATTTATTCCCCTTGTAGTTTTCAGTTTTTTTGTTTAATGTCTAAGGTCTGACCAAAGCTGAGAATAAGAAGGTAATTTGGAATAGTATTTCTGAGGCTTTGAGTAGGTTAGATTTGGGGTCAGCTATTATTTGTGGAGATTTTAATGCAACACTAGAAATGGTTGCGAAAAGAGGCAGGAAGGGGAAGATTAGCAGAATTCAAACTGACTTTCAGAATTTTGTTACAAGCAATGGGTTGTGGGAGGTGAAGACTAAAAATGGGGTGTTTACATGGACAAATAGGTGCCTGGGCTTCTACAATATCGCGGAGAAGCTCGATAGATTCTTTCTTGCAGGAGATTGGGGCACTCAACCTGTAACATTTGAAGCTGATATTGTTCCTGCCACTGGTTCAAACCACTTCCCAGTTGCCTTGGTCTTGTAGAAAGATTCCATCCCGATCAGGTGCCCTTTTTAAATGGAAAAAATGTGGTTCAGCGAATGTGGTTTTCAAGAAATGGTTGCTGAATGGTGACGGAGAGCTCCGAGGATAGAAGGAACCAAAAGTTTTCAATTTTTCAAAAGGCTGCTGTTCATTAAACAGAATTTAAAGAGGTGGAACCGGGAGCATTTCAAAGACATTTTTGCAGTAAAAAGAATTTTGGAAAAACTCTTAGAAACTTTGAACAGTAAAGTTATCAAAGATGGAATGGATGTAGTCGACTTCTTGACAGAGAGGGATTTAAAACAATAGTATGGAGATATTTTATTAAGAGAAGAGGTGTACTGGAAGCAAAAATCAAGGAAGAATTGGCTGAAGGAGAGCGATCGTAATACTAAATTCTTCCACAGCTCAGTAAAGGCCCGATGGTCTATCAATAGAATCTCAATTCCGAAGAAGGAGATGGCAGAATCATTTGAAGACTTCAAGCCCATTTCTTTGTGTAATAACATGTACAAAATCATCTCCAAAGTGGCAGCTAATAGACTGAAGAAGATTTGTAGGATGGAAACGAATCTTTGCAGCAGGCAAACACTCCACAAAACTTGATTCTAACCACGGAGCAGAGATGGCACAGGAAAGTTAGTGACTTCATAAATATGGCAAATAGTAGGTTTCGAGATGAATGCAGGCAACATCTATACAGGGATCAGGATGCACCATTATTCAAAATTTTGAATTAATTAAAAAATTAAAATAATTAATTTTTTATTTTTAACACTTGTTTATGGAAGGTTAAAATTGTTGATTAATTTTAAAAAATTTGAAAAAATAAAAATATTATTATTTTTTATTTTTAAATAATTAAATATTTTATTCAATAGTGCATCCTGATCCCTGCATAGCCATTTCCATGAATGCACTTGGAAAGACCCGACACAACTGGGCTTGCAAGAAGATGAGCTGAATCTACTCAAGGATATTTTGAAGCAAAGGAAGATTGCTTTAACAAATAATCCGGATGAAATTGTCTAGTGGGCATCTAAGAGCGGAGAGTACTCTGTAAAAGTGGGCTGTATGCTTTTGGAAAATGAGGCGGGGAGGGAGGAATGGGCACAGAGAGTTTATTGGAACAAACATTGTCTACCAAAAGCTGGTGCCTTTACCTGGTTAGTGGAACGTGGAAGGATCTTGACGGGGGATAGATTGAAAAGAATCAGATTCGCTGGACCTTTCAAATGCTTCTTGTGCAATAAGGCCAAGGAGACATTAGACCATCTGCTCCTCAATTGAGAATTCTCATAGGCATGTTGGAGCTTTGTTTTGAAACAGTTGGGATGGTATGGCCCACTTCCTTGCACGATCCAGAATGGATCACATCTTGGTACATTCTAAAGGAGAAATCCACATTTTCAGCCATTTGGCAGGTTACACCGTCTGCTACCTTGTGAGAAATTTGGTAGGAGCGGAATAGAAGTGTTTTCCGGGGGAAGGTGGAAGACATTCCAAGGTTCCTTAAGAGGTTAGAAAGGGCTATATCTGAATTGGTAAGTAATGTTGCAGCTCAAATCAATGTGAATAAGGTCCCATTTAACCAAAATGATACTAGAATTCAGTCTGCTTGGCCTTTAATCGAATTTCAGCCTGTTAAGGGGCCTTTGAGTGTTAATCCTATGCAGCCTAAGGTGAAATTGGATACATAGAAACCTCCAGACAAAGGATGGACGAAAGTAAATTTCGATGGCGCCTCTCAAGGCAATCCAAGTCTGTCAGGAGCTGGCTATGTGGCTAGGGATGAGAGTGGTAACATATTGATGATTGGCGCAAAGCAGCTCCCGGTTGGCACAAACAACAAAGTGGAAGTCTAGCGGCAATCCATGTAGTCCAAATGGCGAAGAACATGGGGGTAAGGAAACTGCATTTAGAAGGAGATTCACAGATTATAATCAATGGAATCATCAAAGGAGAGTCAGGAACGTGGCACTTGAATGAAAACATTCGCAGGATAAAAAATTTATCGTGGGATTTTGAGGAATTCAAATTATCACATGTGCTAAGGAAAGCAAATGAGGTTGTTGACAAACTATCCAAGTTTGGGGTGTCTTTATCGGATCAGAATGAGGAAGAGTTCATAGAGGATTATAGAGGCCTCATTTTTTAGTAACTAATGATAGATGAATTGGAATGTTGTGAGGTGCAAAGTATTAATCAAGATGAAGGTGGTCTTTTTATATACTAAGAAAATTATTTCCTCCCGATGACTGGCCAAAGTGAGATTGGGTACCTTAGAGCATTCTAAACTTGCTCATGTGGGATGTCCACATCATCATGACATTCTCATGCCGACGTCAGGGGCTCCAAAACATGGTGGCGTTCTAGCCTTTTCCGGAACCATCTCGATGTTTTTTGGTTTTAAAAGATAGAGTTTTGGGACTGTTCCAATGAAAGCGACAATTGGTAAGGTGTGAAAATGACAGAGCAAACATGGAAACCAATTTTTCCCTTAATTCCCTCAACCAATTGCCAGCTTTCAAAGGTGAGATTACGATTCGGAGACTAAGGGGTGTTTTCAATTTCAATGATGAGAAGTTCTGGGGATGCATCACAAAGTTGCTTCGAGAGGAATTCTTAAAGACTGATTTGAGGCCAAGAACCAATCTAGACATCTTGTCCCTGTTCTTGGCATGGGCATTACAACTTGGCAGTCATGAGGAAGCTTTGAAGGCTATGAGGATGTGCGTGAGGCCAGAGTGGGTCGGAGGCATGGTTCCTATAATCGGAAGGGCAGATCCAGAGGTGGGGTTAGAGTCAAGGGAAGATCCATGGAGAATGGTGGATGGAGCAAAACAAGAGTTCCCGTCGTTCATTGTTTGGAGCTCTTCAAAGCCGAAAGAAATGCATTTGGAGGAAGCAAGGGAGGGTTGGCACAGTTTGCTGTTGTACTTGCAAGGAAGCAGAGGAAGAGCTCAACCGCATGGAAACAGAGAAGAGGCGCAAGCTGAAATCAACCTCGAGGAATTCAATTGTCAAGCTGAAGCCAGAGGGAGATGCAGGACCAGTGCGGCAGCTGAAGAAAGGAAAGAAGCACAAACCTGACGCCCACGATGGTATGTTTATTCCTAACGAAACCAGGGAGGATATGTTGAAGAAATGGATAGGCTGAGACACCCCTGTAGATGAATTTTTTGGTTTGTCAGATAAAAAATGATGTATAAGCCCAATTTTGTTTATGAAATGGGCTGTATTGCTGATCTAGACATAGTAGCTACTAATTTACACCTAGTCTGAATAGGGTGCAGTAGTGTCATTTTGGCTTTTAATGATTAGATCGATAGTAGTAAGTGTAATGCAGAAGAAGATGTATGTATATGGAGTTCAGAGAGTATTAGGAAGTAGTCT
Organism: Chamaecyparis obtusa; assembly: GCA_027943335.1. NCBI lineage: Eukaryota > Viridiplantae > Streptophyta > Pinopsida > Cupressales > Cupressaceae > Chamaecyparis > Chamaecyparis obtusa. The sequence goes on from BSBK01011829.1 coordinate 392,224, forward strand.
GAATTGGGCACAATCTGCCAAGACAAGTGGCAACATATGTAATTATCTTTACTATTAATAAAAATAAAACATATTATTCACTGATCAATAAAAACAATAGTTTCATGCACCCAAAAATGGTTTTGGATTTTGAAGAGAATACTGTCACCTAGGGAAAATTATATTTGCTACGTAGGTTGATGTCAACATGACATCATCAACCCCTTCCTCCCAACCTGCAAAGTACCTATACACCATGGGCCTTACAAGAGGCAACACATTGCCTTCCACCCACGTCGGCCACAAACACCGACATAAGCTACCACCAAGAGAAGCTTGATGCCAAATAGCCACTTCCTCTATGCAAAACCATTGAGTACTAAAAAGTAATTGTGTGCGGGTTCTCGGTAGTTTTCTCCCAAAAACAACAATATTCAACAATCAACAATAGTTTCATACACCAAACAACGGTTTCGGATTTTGAAGAGAATACTTTGTCACCTAGGGAAAATTCTATTTGCTGTGTTGATGTTAACATGACATCATCAACCCCTTCCTCCAACCTGTCCCCCTCTCTATTTGAGTTTTTTTTTACCTAGATTATTCTCAATCATATAGGTTCCTTTTTGCAAGCTTTGTTTTTATTTGAAGCATTATTTCACAAGCTTTGTAGTAGTGGAGGGTTTTTGATGTTGGTATATATTTTTTCTAGAGATTGTAGATTTTCATAGGTGTTGCTAAGCAGTTCTCATTTTAGGAATTTCTAGGCCTCCATTTGGACTCCCACAGTAACATTTTTCGTACAATTCTTTTAGAAGTGCTTAACTTTTCATGTAATTTGCAGCTGTGTGATTGGATTGGTCTCATTCTATAGAAAAATTGTACTTTCAATTTTGTGCCCAAGCATTGGCATGTACTAAGATCAAGACCACTTTGTTGTTTTCACAAGTGGCCCCTATAATCACACTGAGCATAAAATGCTGAGATCATATATTGCTGGGGGGATCCTTGATTGAGTGAAATTGGGAACGTAACCTTGTGATGGTTGATTGCTTTCATTTCTTTGTTGTGTATTCTTGCAACGGGGAAGAATCAAATTGAATATCTGACTCCATATAGTTATGCTTCATAGACAATCAATATGGAACTCTCAAATGGGAAAAGGTTATCTAGGATATCTAAAAGAAATAATTTTCAAACCTACTAATGCTAGTGCAAAGACAATATAGAGATCAATAATGAAAAAAATACTTGGATGCATTTGTTCATTAATCTCTCTTGATTTACAATTTCATCTTAAATCATGCAAAACTCCTAAGGAGGCTTGAAAGACTTTTGAAAGATTATATGCTAAAACTAACAAGATTATGGGATATCAAATTGACAATGATTTCAAAATTTTGATCCTAAAGGTATTGACCACTTCCAAGACTACACCTCCAAAATTAAGCAACTACGAACAGAGCCAAAGAATTGTAAAATTAAAAAGAAGGGTTTACAATTGATTCTAAATGTGTTATCCAAGCTTGGTTATTAGTATTCAGCATTTGTTTTTGTCTTTCACACCCATTAGCTTTCTATGGAAGCTAGATTTATTGAACCTAGTTTCAATGCCTTTTCAAATCGTCTAATCCAAGAATAGGCAATGTTAATTCAAATGGACCTCATCAAGTCTTCTAAATCACAAGCATTAGTAGATGGTGAGTCTAAGGTACAAAAAGAATTGTGGAATCCTCAAAAGAAACAAAAGAAGAAAAAGAACAAGCTACACAAAGTTTTTGAATTCTCTCCCTTTCAACGGGAATCATCTAAGAACAAGAAGCCCAAATGTGCATATTGCAAGAAATCAAGGCATGATGAACATCAATGTTATTCAAAACAAATTGATGAGTTAAAGCAACTTCCCAAGAAGAATCAAATCAATTTGCATTCAACTATATCAAAGGGTTCATCGTCTTCTTCTTTTAAAGTCAGAGAAACAAAAGGGCAAGCACTTCTTCCAATTATAAATTCTAAGTCAGAGAGGTGGATACTTGGTTTTGGTGTTTCTCATAATATGGCTTCATCACAAAATATGTTCTCTTCATTTGAGTCTCGTTCATCATCACACATATTGATGGCTAATAACGCATATATGCATGTTTGTGGGAAAAGAACTAAGATCATTTAATTATGTCTAGGAAACATCGTTTAATGATGTTTTTTGTGTTCCACAATTGTCAACCAATATTCTTTTTTTCTATTAGATCACAAATGGTGGACCAGGAACAATTTTGAGTTCACATCAAATTCTATCATTTTTATCAGGATTTCCATAGCAAAGATATCGTTGTAGTTGGGGAGGTTGATCATCAAGATTGAGTGTACACCTTCTCAGATAATGAATTGAATGTATGCATAAAGAATCATTATGGATATGGGAAGCCTATGGTAGAAGATCTTGTGGCCCTCATGATCAAGCAAGCAAGGAAAAATAAGCATGATTGTTCATTCTTGTGATCTCCCAATTTTTGGTGGTAACCTAGCTTGGATAGGATCATGGAATTAAAAAATCTATTTCTTTTAAGTTCTTCAAATAATTCATAATTTTGGTTTACTCTTATTTCTTTATGATTACATGATGACTTCTCTTTTTGTATTTGGTTCTATGAAATGCTATGATTTGTGTAACAAGTAAAATGATATAAACATTTTTTTAGAAATTTAGTAATTCTATGGCAACATGGTCATAAAAGAAAGTGACTATATTTAATCCTTCTTTGATTAATTTAATACAACATTGGAGAAGTCTCTTTCAAAATAGCCCACTTTCACTAGTTGAGATAGATGGAGTGTGGCAAAAAAAAGTCATAAAAGCTTCAATAAAGTACACAAACTCTTCTTTATTTTTAAATTTAAAAATGGTCAGTCAAAGATTTTACAAAACATCTACAAATTCTTAATTCTCACGATTTCAAACTTATATGTAGATAATGTTATTTTCTTTTCTATAATTGAAAAGTTGTAGGATAATACTTATGATGTTTATATATATTGATCGGAACTTCATGAAAGAAGATAGGTAGACTTTATTTCAATGTAAAATCTTAAATGATGTACCATTTAAACTCATTTTTCTCTATATTTCAACAAGGCTCATTCTTCTAGACAACTTAAATTTACAACATGGACATGCGTGGGCTTGCTACAATGCAATGTGCTGGCAAATGGTTTCTTTAACACATAACATAGTAGGTGGCTATATATTATACTATTAAAAAGATTACGTGGTCTTATTTTCTTTTTCCTTATACTTGCAGCTTCTCTTCTTCATTATTTTAAGGTGTTCCCTTCGCTCTATGGCTCCTACCTTATTTTCCACCTTATTCGCTGAATTTGGGGGGCTGTGAAACTACAGGATGATGTTGGGTCGAGCAAATAGATATGCTTTGCAGATGGATTATAAATATTGAGAGAGACATAGGGAGGTGGACTATAAATGAGCAAGTCTTATGGGAAGAGACATTGGGCCAAATGCCAGAGCAGGGCATCCATTAATGCTGATACCCATTTGAGCTTCCTTTCCTCTTTCCAGCTCCTCCAAGGTGTTGAATAGCAAGTCTTCTGCTATGTTTTAGTGGGGAGCTTCATAGAAAAAAGCATTGTAAATGGTTTTAGAGACATGTTTTCCGTGGTAGAATGAGACTATATTAGTTGGCCTGATAGGAGGATTTCTCCAAGAAGAGATGCAATTAGTTTGTCTTTGGATTTCAAATCCTCCTCTGCATAAAAGATATTAATCAACTTAAACAGAAATATACGTATAGAAAGGTGAGAAAATAGATGTGGATGATTTATTACCGGTAACTGGAATATGGTCTTGATAAAGCAACAGGTTAGTGTTGGTCTCATGGAATGGAATTTCTTACTTTGGACTTCTTACGCCATGTAATGTGATGTAGTGTTTTGTTATTAATAAATGTTGGCTGTATTTTCTACTCCAAGTCAAATGCTATTGTTGATACTTGTATGGTGTGAACAATCTCTTATAATGAGAGAAGATCTGAATATGCAATGAGTTTTTTAATGGTGCAAGCATGTGTCATACATGTTGGAAAAATTAAATCTGCAAGTTCTGAACATACTAATATCAAACTAGTTGCTGTCGATTATGGAGAAGGTTCATGCCATAGTCCACTTTTCTAGGACTGTGTAACATAAGTGTTTAACCACCTGCGAAAGATATAGTTGTCATTGCCCCTCTGTTTGCCATAGTGGTCTGCGATTTCCAGAGGCTCCACAAGTCTTCTGTATGTTGTGCCAGCATTGATCCATTTATTTTGGAATTGATGTCAATGGGCAATTCGTGCTTCTCCAACATCTCAGTAATGGAATTCCAGAATGTTTCCATAGATATTCCAAGCATTTCAGAGATATTCTGAGAAACAATATAGGCATATGTCTTCACTACATAAAAAATCGAGAGGTGGACCCATACCTATTTGGGAGCTGGGACTCATTTCGATGGGAAATGACATGAGGTATGGCTGTGCGTGCATGAACAGCAATGTAGACATTTTGAAATGTCCAACGCTTCAAAACATTTCAATCATCTTGCACCTCTTTTATCAAAGGTGGACCATTGATTTGGAATCTTAGGTCCTTCATTTCAAATAATAAATGCCTTCGTCGTAAAAATAAAATTAAACATAACCATATCTTAAATTTAGTTAATTTTAATGAATGGTCAAAAGGCGTGAGATGAAAAGTTGTGACTCCCTCAAACATGAGATATAAAAGGGAGAAGAGAACTTCATTTGAAAGGGAGAGAAGGATGGAGGAAGCAAGAAAGAATGGAAGATGTGAATCTTTAATGGAAGAGAAAAGAGGAATGAGAAGAAAATAAGAAATTGGTTCCTTCAATAAGCAGAAACAATGAAGGGTTGTGACTCTTCCAAAGGGTGGTAATTATGGAAGGTTGTGATTCTTTCAAAGAGCAGAAATGCTGAAGAGTTGTGACTCTTTCAAAGAGTGGTAATTATATAAGGTTGTGACTCTCAAAGGGCATAAATGATGGAAGCCTATGACTCTTTCAGAGGGTGGTAATTGTGAAAGGTTGTGACCTTTGCAAAGGGGTAGACATGGTGAAGGGGTGTGACTCTCCCTCATATTGGAAGATATAAAGGGGAGAAGGTTTCATTTGAGTAGATCATCCAAGGAGGATTAAGAAATAAATGAAACTATTAAAATAAGCAATCAGATCACTGAGTAATCAGTTAAGGATATGATTTAAGAAAGTACATATATATTAATCTGCAGTCCCTATTCTTTTTGGTGGCAGGTGTATATTATAATGAACTGCATGATAATTATGTTAATGTTCGTAGCTATAGGAGACATTTTTCTTCCTGAGATGAATGCATCAGCATTCTGTTCAAGTAACTGTGATGACTATTCTCTGCTGCTGCGAACTCTTTTCCTTCCATGTGATCGAGTGAATTAAGACTGCAAAGAGTCTTCCTCTGTGATCAGTTCATCTATTTGTAGAAGTGTCATCTATTTGATTTCAAACGCTGGAGAACTTGAAGAGACTTCACGTTGGCATACGGATGGTTTTTATTTGTAACTGTTGAGAGGTTGTGTGCCGTGCCAGTCAAGCATCTTATCGTCTTCTATTCATTATGTCAACAATAAAAATGGAAGATGATTATTCTTGCGCAGTGGTTGAGATTTAAAGGGTCTTTTGTAACCGCTGTGTATGTGGCTATTGTGGCAGTAAAAGCACAGTTATATCACCTCTTTGGATATGAAGAAATTTTAGCGAGTGTTGGGCCTGTTGTTTTTCTGGGCGGCATGTATTACATTGGTTACGTTTTTGAAGAGCACTGATTGAAATCATTATTTCTCTTGCAGGGAGTTGGGAATGCTTTTGTAAATTCTATTAGCATTGTGTTGTCTTTGTTCAGAGCAAGTGTCATTTGATGATCATCATGGGTGTATGGTTCAGATAGTAGCAAGTTTTTTGTAGACAGTCTTTGTGTGTTTTACTGTGAGTCATATGTAGATGAATATAGTTTGGTGTAGCTTTAATTTTGTATTTATCATTCTGTGAATGAAGTATTTCGGTGTCAGAATTATTGTAAAGAGAAAATCAGTATAGTGTTCATTAAAGGCATGCAGCCTGAGCATCTTGTGAATTCAGACGAATTCTTTTAATAAAGTGATTTTTCTTAATGTGGCTGGGTTTTTCCCTCGGGAAGGAGGCTTTTCCCAGGGTATCTCTCGTGTTCTTTTGTTTTTAGATATCTACTCTTTGTTTATGATTTTCTGGTTCTAAATTTAACATGGTATCAGAGCAGGTTTAAGGAAAGATCCAGAACCAGATTTATTCTAGCATTGAAGTATTCTTTTCTTCTCTTCTAATTTGATTCTTTCAGAATTCAAAATGGTGAACGGACTCAAGGTTGAATGAGCTGGATGGTGCATTGAATTTCACATCATGGAAATTCAGAATTCTGATTGCACTAGAAGAAAATGATCTTTTAAACTATGTGAAGGAGGATGTCCTTAAGCCAACTGATAATGCTGAGAAAGCTCAATGGACGAAGAAGAATAACATTATGGCAAGGAAGATATTGATTGATTTTGTGAAGGATCATCTTGTGCCTATTATATCCGAATTGAATTCAGCTAAAGAAATGTTTGGGAGTCTTCAAAGCTTGTCTGAATACAATAATACCAGCAGAGCTCTGGCCTTGAGACATCAGCTCCTCCATATAAATAAAAAAGGAAAAAAAGAATGAAACATACTTTTTCCAAAAAGAGTTTATGCATGTAAACATAGATCTATATGTATGGATAGAGGAGAATCAATTATCTCCTTCTTCATGAAGATTACAGAATTGAAAGATCATCTTAATGCCATTGGAGATCCAATTGATGATATAGAGCTGGTTATGTTGGCCATGAATGGTCTCCCTCATTCTTGGGAGTCTTTTATTCAAGGCATTAGTGGAAGAGATTAATTACCCAAGTTTGATCATATGAGAGCTGATTGTATTCAAGAGGAATTCAGGTTAGAAGCAAGAGGAAATGGATGGAAATCTCATCATGTTCTTGCTGCTCATACATCTAAATGGAAAGGAAGAGAAGAGAGAAAAGAAAAATTCAAGAGGAGTAGAGATTGGAATTTGGATTCAGCTCCTGAACGGAAGAAGAAGGATCTCTCTAGAATTCAATGTTTCAAATGTGACAAGTATGGTCACTTTGCCAGAGATTGTTTGACAAGGCTAAAACATCAAGCTGTTGTTGCAAATGTTGAAGGTGTTTCACCCCATAAAGAATCTTGTGACAATTCAGAGGGATTTTTATTTTAGGTGCAAAAATCAGGAAAGAAGAATTAATGATTTGTAAGGAAGAATAAACAATCATTGAGATAAATATTTTATTAGCGCGATATTCAAGTTATTGCATATTAAAAGATTTACTCTTTAATGCTGAATAGTTAAAGATTTTGTTACAGACATTAGAGTAGTTGTATTTTATATTATTTTTTTGATATTGTAAATGAAATTGGTATTTTGTTTTATCGTTTATGATAACTGTATGATTTCCAAGTCAAGCTGGCTGAAGTCTCCTATGATCATCGTTTCATGTAGTTTGAACTTTTTATTGCTATGAAAATGTAGTTGCAAACCAAAAACTGAGACAGGAAAATCATAAGTTGGAAAATCTGTGAGTTCTTTCTTTGCATTGAGCAAAATATGTCCAGTATATTGCCTAGTTCGAGTGTGCAAATTCTCTGCAGCGGCTCTCTTTCATATCGGGTTAGAGATTCAGAAGGAGCTTGAGTGGTAGATGGGGAGTGCCAAGCCCTTTGCAGAGGATTAGAAAGCTTGTGAAGCAGTGTAGCTTTGAAAGCTCCTTGTTTGGTCAAACATTGGAGTCAAGTATAATTTATTGTGATAATCTAAGCTGTGAGAATGTTGCTTTGGCAGAGAGGGGGTCACTACTGAGAGGGAGTCTCAGCATCAGTTGCTCTTGTTATGAGTTGTAATGCATTTTTTTCTAAGACGGAGAAATTTGAGGTGAAAGCCCTTGTAATGCATTTTTCTTTGAGACGGAGAAATTTGAGGTGAAATCCCTCGTAATGCATTTTTCTCTGAGGCGTAATTTGAGATCAAAGCCCTTATTTGTCTCTGAGATGGAGGCATTGCTCTTTCCACTCATGGAAGTAGCCATGGTGGATGTCATGTTGAGAGACTCCATGACACATCACTAGGAGTAACTCCGTGATGTGAGCTTGTGTTTATTTGACACATGGGAGTAGCCATGGTGAACATCATGTTGAGTGACTCCATGATGCTATCACGTTGAGAGATTCCGTGATTAAGTTTTGATTTCCTTCACAATGGGTGTAGCCATTATGACTATGATGTTGAGAGACTCCATGACATGAGAATCTGAAAAAGATGTCTCCTTTGCTAAGAGGGAGTGTTAATGTTTGTACCTGCAGGAGATATTTTTCTTCTTGAGATGAATGCATGAGCATTCTGTTCGAGTAACTGTGATGACTATTCTCTGATGTTGAGAACTCTTTTACTTCCCTGTGATCAAGTGAATTAAGACTGCAAAGAGTCTTCCTCTGTGATCAGTTCATCTATTTGTAGAAATGTTGTCTATTTGATTTCAAACGCTGGCGAACTTGAAGAGACTTCACGTTGGCATATGGATGGTTTTTATTTGTGACTGTTGAGAGGTTGTGTGCTGTGCCAGTCAAGCTTCTTATCGTCTTCTATTCATTATGTCAACAATAAAAATGGAAGATGATTATTCTTGCGTAGTGGTTGAGATTTAAAGGGTCTTTCATAACCACTGTGTACGTGGCTATTGTGGCAGTAAAAGCACAGTTATATCACCTCTTTGGATATGAAGAAATTTTAGTGAGCATCGGGCCTGTTGTTTTTCTGGCCAGCATGTATTACATTGGTTACGTTTTTGAAGAGCACTGATTGAAATCATCATTGCTGTTGCAGGGAGTTGGGAATGCGTTTGTAAATTCTATTAGCGTTGTGATGTCTTTGTTCATAGCAGGTGTCATTTGATGATCATCATGGGTGTATGGTTCAGGCAGTAGCAAGTTTTTTGTAGACAATCTTTGTGTGTTTTACCGTGAGTCATATGTAGATGAATATAGTTTGGTGTAGCTTTAGTTTTGTATTTATCATTCTGTGAATGAAGTATTTCGGTGTCAGAATTATTGTAAAGAGAAAATCAGTATAGTGTTCATTAAAGGCATGCAGCCTGAGCATCTTGTGAGAACTGTATTCAGACGCATTCTTTTAATAAAGTGATTTTTCTTGCTGTGGCTGGGTTTTTCCCCCAAGGTATCTCTGGTGTTCATTTGTTTTTAGATATCTGCTCTTTGTTTATGATTTTCTGGTTCTAAATTTAACAAACTATTGGTCTTGCATCTGATGTAGGATATTCCACCTTGCTGTTGATATACGTATTATACGTTTTAACTTACTTTATATCTGACTGTATATAATGTGACACATATGATGATTCCCTTAATTATTCTTATCGATTGGGTTATTTCATTTAGGAGGGGAGACATGGTACATACAAACGTCAGTAGAGACACCCCGAGTGGGGCTAGGAGGCTGGATGAAGGTTGTCATTTCGTGCCCCTGGGCCGGGTGGAACGGCTTGAGGCGCTTGGTATCATCTTCCAATTGGTGCTCCATAATGACAATAGGTTGGATGGATAGAACGACAAGGAAATCCAAATGTTGAATATTATAGTAGTGAATAGGAATTTCTATTTGTTGGCTTCTATGCTTATTTATCTTGTGATACTAACCTGATCACAGGACCTATACCAGGATACTAAAGTGACAACTCCCACTCCCAAGCATTATTAATCCATGAAAGAAAATTTTTGGGCAGATTGAGTTAAGTCCCAGTAGGGGACATTACACACGCAGGCATCTAGTGTGGATAAATGTGAGGGAGTACGGTGTGGTCATTTGAAACTTGGTGTCCATCCATCTACTAAGGTTCTAGAGAGATGTGGTGACATTCCATCTCCTCCATCTAATGTTTCTTTCAATGAGACTAGCATTGCTACATTCATGGCTTTTAATGATTCAATGCAGTAAAATGTTCATCATCTTCCAGATATAGCTACTTGGGATGAGTACTTGACAAACATGGCAGGCCTATTTTGTGAGTCCTATATTGTAGACTAGGAGGAAATTATTGACGACATTCATATCCTCTTTGATGTTAGCTCCTATGAAATTGCATCATATTCTTCAATTGTTGTGAGGTTATCATTACAATGCTCTTGTTCCTTCTTTACATCATCATTTGTCACAGTATGGCATTGATGTGAAGAAACTTGAGCAGCATTTGCAGGAGTCATATTCATCTTTGGATTATGTTCTACATCCATTTCCACGAGGTTCTAGATTGTCACCTTCATTAGTATAGCCTAGAACACTTGAGTTGATTGTGGCATCCTTTGGCATTGACATGGGGTCATTTAAGCAGAGTTTAAAGATGTCACATATCTTGATCTTTCATCCCTCATATTTCATTAAGAATGGGAAGACAACTTGTATGCATTCTTGGTTTTGTTTCTTCCTAAGTGGAGGAATGTTCTTCAACATGATTGGATCATCTTCAACATTCATTGTCAAGCATTACGATCATTGCAAGATATTTTACTTTTAGGGGTGGTTGCATGGTCTATCTTCGTCTCATATGGGGGAACTTTTTACTCTCATGGAATTTTGCCCTTTTCATTCTTCTTGAGAGCATTTGTAACTTCTCTCTTTTGGGGAGGGATTTTGTCCCATTTATTCTCTTGTTATCCATTTCTAAGAGATTCATTTGTAATTGAGTATTTAATTGGCCTCATAGCTAGGACCCATATTTGCATCATTGCATCTTGTACATTCTCCATAAGTTGCACTTAAGGAGGGGAGTTGGCATGAACAAGGTATTTTACCTAACCGATTCATCACCTAAGTTCTATTCACACTGGTTAAGTTTGCTTCAGGTACACATATGATACTTATCACTTTATCTCTCAAGTCATAGAATTACGACACATCATAATCTTGTCTATTCCTTTGTCTCATTTTGTTCTATATAACCAACAAGTTTTCTTTGTATTCTCAGTCATTCCAATCATCCTAATCTGTTATTATTTGCATCCTATGATAGAATCTTTGTATTCTCTTGTGCTTTCATTAAACCTCCCAAATCTTAGGTGGCTTCATCTTCAACCAGATTTTGTATGGTATAGAGCCTTCTATACCAACTTTTACACCTCTTTTAACTCCAAAATTGAATATTCAAGAGAAGACAACAAGAAAAAAGAAAAGCTAAAAAGACAATGGCAAAAATGGTTCAAGAGCATCAAATAGAAAGTGCAAAAATTTTCAAAATGCTCCTCAAGGGTGAGATACCTCATAATTTGAAGTGCCACCTCATCCCAAGGGTGGACCAATGAAGTTCTAGAATATCTAGTGTAAAGCCTCTTCATTTGTTTGCCATCTCTCAAGAAAAAAGGAATGCACTTCCTCCTTGTTACACCTATCCTTAGAGATTTTCATTCCATTCGATAGGCCTGTAATCTAAGCAATAAGCTCCACTAAAACTTCAAACTCAACCCCCCTCATCTTCACCACCCAGCTCTAATTCTTCACAAATTTCACAAAAACGATAAGGTCATACCCATTAACCCTTTTCATAAACCTATTGAGCCCAACCCTTCATTAAATTCATCACAACTTGGCATTTCTTTTGACCAGTTTTTAGAAGATGGGCTCCACTCTATTACAATCTCTACCCATTAATTCAAAGCCCTAATATGACCTTGAAATGTGGATTGCCTATTTATGGTCAACAACAAAGGGGTTGTAGCTTAAAGACCAATCAATAATAGGCTTATCTCTAGAAGGCTCCCACCAAAACAAGGTTCAAAGCTTCTCAAAAGGCCATGAATATTTCCAATTAAATGTGGATTTCCTACTAAATTGTCTTTATTGGACATCAAGCTTTTCTCGTGTTAGAAAGGAGAAATTCTTATGGCAACAATAATGTCATGTCCAAAACCAGAAATTAGTCAAGTTTAACCCATTATAGGTAGACATAATTAGAAGAAATGTGCTTTTTCCTTTAAAACACCAGAACAGTGATTGGATGCATCTTAGATTTGGTTGTGGCTATCCACTTAGAGCTAAGAAATGACACCATCATATCTTAGCCATACCTATGCAGCATGACAATTTTTGTGTACACAACATACATCAGTGAAGTATCCACATCCAATACATGTGAAATAGGCTGACATGAAGTCAATAGCAGTACCCTACAGTATCTGGTAACTAGCTTTTCAGTATGTTTTTAATCAAAAAGGCTGAAAAGTAAATATTTTAATAGTTTGATTACTCATGTGGACCAGTCCTGATTCACAGAGACTTGCTTCAACTCACGGCCAAATAATATACTCACATGCCCAACTTAGTTTTCACTATTTTTCATTTGCAGGATTTCAAAAAATTGATCCCATTATTATTCAACTTGAATGCAATTGATTTGATAGAAGTCACCAAAGCAGATACTTTTGAAGTATCTAAACAATTTTAGACCACATCACAAACATTATTCCTGCATCAGGTTATTGACTATTTACAATTTCCATTACCACCTTAATAAAAATGCTTAGACCATGCCCTGACTGATTGCTCTGTATCGATCAATGGAGGTGATTACGGAACCATTCTGCAATGTTCACACTTTTCAACACCAGTTTCAATATCATCCCAAAGGACCAAACACGTGGTCAAGCTATGAAGCCCAAACTAAGTATATCTGATTACACAAACTCTGACTATGACACATAAAATCTTTGAATTATATGACAAATCGATGATCAGATTAGAATTACGTGTTCTCTAAATGCATTAATTTAAGTTTTTTAAAGTAATAATGTGTTTGCTATTATTACCAAGATTTGTGAGTCCATAGTCTGAATCAAAATTTTGAGCTGCCAAGTCCATGCCAGTCCAAGCTTTCCGACGATGATGATAACAATATAACAAGAAAGATAAAATGCAGATAACATTAAAAGTCCTGCATATCATCTCATGAATGCAGTGCACAAAAACAACTGTACTGTAGTCTGCAGGTTGATCCACAAAGTAAGAAATCTCAAATCAAGCCTTACACTAAAATTTCTAGAACCTTGACATGTAAAGGTTCTTATAAAGTCTATATATAAAGCATGTAATATCATGCTGACAATTGACGTGCCCTCTGTAAGATTCAGCATGGAAGGTTCAAGGCTAATAATAGAAGAGGATGAACGACCAAACCTGAAAAACACTGGCTGAAACCTAAATGATGCAGACTACAAAAATTCATTGCCTTGTGATTTATGAATGACAGAACATGATCAGGGATCAATCATGTAGATGAGGCAATCTATCTTGGGTACAAGCTCAATAAGGCTCCATCTAGTTCACTTCCCACATTCAGCATGGGCAGCTGATTGTAACAAACACACTCCATTTAACTGTGAACTTGTTTCATAAAAGACAAATTTACAAGAACTGTTAGAAAAGTGGCTATCAAGAGATTTTGTTGCAACTTGTGAGGAAGACATTGTTACAAAAAGTAGATGGTAGAATATTTTCTGATTTATTAACAAAGATCAAACAATCTATATATACAAGAAGATGAACGATGTTTCCTTAGGAAACGATCGTCTGGAATAGAAACATTCTATTCTAGCTACAGCTAACTAAATATTAGAAACATTCTAATATTTATACTAAGATACAATATTGAGCATTAATAAAATATGATTCTAAATTATTCTAATACCCCTCCTTAATGCTCAATCTATTAACTACACCAATAGACCCCCTGAATTTTACAAACTTGTCAGGACCAAGAGGTTTGGTGAAAATATCTGCAGGCTGCTCCAAGGTAGGAACATATAGCAACTGAACAAATCCATCTTCTACCAACTACCGAATGTAATGACAATGGAGTTGTATGTGTTTGGTGCGTTCATGGAAGACTAGATTTTTGGCAAGTTTGAGTACACCCTAATTGTCTAAAAACAAAGGAGTCGGACTTGCTTGAGGTAGTTGCATATCTGCAAGCATCTGACGAAGCCAAACTGCCTCACAAGCTGGCTTGACAGCTCCTCTATATTCTGCTTCTGTCGAAGAGAGAGCCCTCGCCTATTGCTTCTTACTGGTCCAAGTGACCGCACCCGATCCTAAACTGAACACATATCCAGAGGTAGATTTTTTGTCATCAACGGAGCCAGCCCAATCAGAATCTGTGAACCCACTGAGTTGAGGAGCAGCACTCCGAGTGTAAAGAAGTTCATAATCCAAGGTACCTTGTACATAGCGCAGAACAAGCTTCACTGCAACCCAATGATCAACCTTAGGGTTTGTCATGAGTCAGGAGATGTAGCTGACTGCAAAGCTGAGATCAGGTCTAGTAGCAGTAAGATAGATGAGACTACCCACTAGTTGCCTGAAGAGGGTTTCATCTACAGGAGGAGAATCAGATTGTGCAGACAATTTCAGACCAGTCTCCATAGGAGTGGAGGCTGGTTTGCAATCCTGCATTCGAAACTTGTCAAGCAAGCTTCTAGCATACTTAGACTGAGAAAGAAAAATGCTACTGTCAGTCTGCGAAACCTCAATACCCAAACAATAATGAAGTAGTCCGAGATCTGTCATATAAAAAGTGCTGCACAAATCCTGTTTGATTTGGGATATCAAATGTTCTGAACTCCCAGTAATGATTAAGTCATCCACATAGATAACGAGAAAGAGAATATCATTACCAGAGTGTTTGATATACAGATTACTGTCTGAAGGACTACGCTGAAATCCACGAGCAACCAAGTACTGATCAATTTTTATGTACCATGCCCGAGGGGCCTGTTTAAGACCATAGAGGGCTTTCCGGAGTCTACATACTTTGGGTTCTGAACCGGCAACCTTGAAACCAGGAGGCTGCGTCATGTAGACTTCTTCCTGCAATTCACCATTTAGAAAGGCACTCTTCACATCCATCTAGTGAACTTTCCAACCATACTGAGCTGCAATGGAAAGGAGAAGGCGAATAGTACTCATCTTGGTTGTAGGAGCAAAAGTCTCCTCATAGTCAATGCCTTCTCGTTGGGTGAATCCTCGAGCAACTAATTTGGCTTTATATTTGTCTAAGGTACCGTCTGCATGATATTTGACCTTATAGACCCATTTACAGCTAATGGGTTTCTTCCCTGGAGGAAGATCTGAAAGAACCCAGGTGTGATTCTTTTGAAGACTTTGGAACTCAGCATCCATTGCTTGTTCCCATTCTGGAATTCCTTTGGCCTCTACATATGTTTGAGGCTCAGAGATACTATGGATGTTAGCCATGAGAGCAACATTAACTGTGTTATGCTGAATGCTCTTATTTCTAGAGGTTCTACCCTCAATGAGTTCATCAGGATGAAGATCACTGATTGTCTTAGTCCACCATTTAGGCCGAAGAGAAGAGGAGCCAATATTAGATGCAGAAGGAATAGCTGGATGAGGAAGCAGATCAGGATTAGGAGCAACAATGGCATTGTCTAGAGGGAGCTCAGGCGATGCATTAGAATCAGCTCACTCATCAGATGAATCACATGAAATAGGAAGACCCAAGTCAGAGGTCTCTGAAGGCTGAGTCTCAAAATGTTGCGGGGAGGAAGAGAGCTGAAATGGTCCTAGTTCCTCATCAAACACAACATCACGACTGAAGATTAAACGATCAGTGTTTACATCAATCAATCTGTAGGCCTTATGAGTGTCACTGTACCCTATAAACATAAGCTTTTGACTCTTGGAATCCAACTTAGTGCGTTGGGCATCAAGAATCCATACATATGCTAGAGAGCCAAAAACTTTTAAATGGTTGATCCTAGGTTTGCGACCAGACCATGCTTTCTCAGGAGTCTTATGTTTAACTGCATAAGTGGGTGACCGATTAAGAAGATAAACTGTTGTGAATATTGCTTCTACCCAATATTTTTTAGGTATGTTTCTATGTTCCAGCATAGCCCTAGCCATCTCTGTAATGGTACGATTTCGTCGCTCTACAACACCGTTTTGTTGAGGGGTGCGTGGTGTGGTAAACTAACACTTGATGCCATGAGTAGCGCAAAAGGTAGAAAAAATAGAAGAACAGAACTCCCTCCCATTATCAGACCTAAGAGTAAGAATAGAAGAACCAGACTCTTTTTCTACTAAGGCCTTAAATGTCTGAAATACAGGAAATGCATCTGATTTTTTCTTAAGAAAATATACCCACATTTTGCGACTGAAATCATCAACAAAGAGGAAGAAATACATGTACCCAGTAATAGAAGTAGTATTCATAGGACCACATATATCAGTGTGAACTAGCTGGAGTACCTTAGATGCTCGCCATGAGTCACCATCTTTGAACGGTGTCCTGTGTTGCTTCCCTGCCTGGCAAGCTTCACAAACTCGATGATTTTGGGTCTGAATATCCGGTAGGCCATGTACTAAATCATCCTGAACAAGTTGTGCAAGATACTGAATATTCAGGTGACCATATCGCTGATGACAGAGACTGTTGATAGCAGAAGATTTTGCTATGAAGGCACGCTCAAGAGAATCGCCTGAGTCCACAAGCCTATAAAGACCATGATCCTCAAGGCCAACAGCAAGCATAGTGCGAGAAGTACGATCAACAATCGAGCACTTATGTGCACTAAAAACAACATCCAGCTGAGGAGAGTGCCTCATAATCTAACTAACTGAAAGAAGATTATGGTTCATGCCAGGAACATAGCACACATTGAGGAACATGAGTTTTCTTCCTCCAGACTGTATCTGAACATTGCCCTTGCTGACAACATTGTACTCTTCACCACCGCCAAAGATAACTGAGTCAGTGTAGGGAGAGAACTCAACAAACCAGTCACGCATGTGAGTGAAATGACGAGAGGCACCAAAATCTATGTACCAAGCAGAAGATTTCACATGATCTGCAGGTATTTTGGCCATAAAGGCATGAAAGGCAGATTCTTTTTGCTCTGAGTGTTTAGCAGGATTAGCTTGCTTTTTAATTGAGACTGACTTCTGAGGTTGCTGATACAGATGCTCATAGCATGTTTGCCAAAAAAACGTGAATATCTCAGAGTACACGAACTTCGAGGTCAAAAATTGAAAGACCCAAAAAAAATGGAGTACCCAGAAGAGAGCTTGAAAAATCATCAGATTAGTCAGTAACACCATCTTGCACGTTTTCCAAAAAAACACGAATATTTGAGATGGCACGAACTTTGAGGCAAAAAATCGGAAGACCCAAAAAAAAACTAAGTACCCAAAAGAGAGCTTGAAAAACTAGAAAGAATATACTATCAATCTGGATCCGCTGGCTCGAAAATCGAGGCACAAAAATTGAGGCACCCAAAAAAAACAGACGACAACCCAGTTGAGCTCTCGAAAAACCCACCAAGAATTTGTAATCAGAAAAAAATTCTAAGCCCAAAAAATTAGGGTTTCAAAAAAATGGCCTGCTACAAAAAAACCTCCAAAAAATAATGGTGGATTTGTAGAAAAACGTGGCTGAACAGGGCCGAAAACTGGCCAAACTCACAAACCCTAGACATGAGCATCAGCAGATCCCACAATGTGGGGAAAAAAAAAAAAATTATTCAAAAAATTTGAGCAAATAATTTCAAAAGAAATTATTAATTTTTCAAAAAAAATTGAAGTAATGGCTCTAATACCATGTTACGAAAAGTAGATGGTAGAATACTTTCTGATTTATTAACAAAGATCAAACGATCTATATATACAAGAAGATGAACGATGTTACCTTAGGAAACGATTGTCTAAAATAGAAACATTCTATTCTAACTACAGCTAACTAAATATTAGAAACATTCTAATATTTATACTAAGATACAATATTGAGCATTAATAAAATATGATTCTAAATTATTCTAAATAAACATAACAGCATGATGCAGGAGTCACACATTGGAAGACGCAGAGATGGAATACAAGTGACAAAGAACTTGACATTAGCACTCAAGTTAGAGGAACAAAGGTGGTAAGAAAGGATAACCTAAGCAAAGCTTTAGCAAGCAGCAAAAGCAAAGAACCAGAAAAGGGATGAAACATCCTAGACACCATAGTAGCCTGAGATATCTCTGTGTGCAGGCTTTTTGATCTGAAGCTGAGCCTTGCAGAAAGGTCACATCTACTGGATGAAGTGGAGAAAATGTTATAAATTTCTTCCGCACTACTATAGACTATACATTCCCTTTACTTGCAAGGTCATAAAATTAAAAATACATAACCACTGGTGACTTATATAGGACGAAACAGGTACCATGATTCAGATGTTAATGTGATATTTAGTATGCCTACGATGAACGACTACATTGGATAAGCTGGAAAAACCTTTTGATCAAAAAAAATTTACAGAGATTCCACAAAAAAAATGACTTTCACGAGTGACAGGGCAGTTCTTTTCCTTTCTATTATGTTTTAGGTTTTTCTCTACCTCCACATAATCTACAAGTGACAACCATTAAACTCAGAGCACTGTACAATTTAAAGATATGACATGTCTCTGCGGTTTTGAAAATTCAAACCAAGAAGCCATTACACAGCCAAACTAAATTACAAAATTTGTAAAATTTTATAGGTCAACCTTGTAAATTCTGTGGTTTTGACTTTTGAGAATTCAAACAAGAAGCCATTACATAGCCAAATCAAATTACAAAATTGGTATTCATAGGTCGATTTTAAAAACTTGCTAAACAATTATGTTGTTTGCACGAGTTAAAAAACTTAAGTAAGCTAATTAGAGCTTTTAAGACTTTGTCTATTTGTGCACTCTGTTTTGCTTTCTTTTGTTTTTGCAAGAAATGAAATCCAAAAAAAGTATCAAATATTGTAGCACCACAAATGTGTAACCTCTCTTAAGCCTAGCTATATCATATGCTTTCAACAATAATGCATAGCTAGTTGCAAGAACTTGAGGTGATGATGACTGTGTTTAGGTTTTAGGCATAACTTATTATGGCAAGGATCCAAAAGGAGCAGTCCATAACTGCAATGAAATTTGGTTCCTGTGTCCCAATTTCTGCTCAACAACATTAAAATTACACAAAACTGAGATTCTACAGTCCTAGTTGTGTACGCCGACATACTGAATACCAAAGATACCAGAATTGCTTAGGTGTGTCATATTGGGCTTATCAGATGCTTGAAGGTCCAGGAAAACAAAAAAAGAATCTAAATAAACCCTCAAAGCGCAAAATAGAGCTCCATTTGCTCCTATGTTTCACTTTAAACTTAAAACTGTGTCTTCATGCACTTACCCACATCTTAGAGCATGCCAAAGTGTGCTCCAATGCATTATCCTTAATCTTATACATATATGGCATTCTTTTCTTAGGAAATTATCTATGTAATTAAGATAAAATTTGTGCTCAATAGGTTACAAAATCAAAAAGAAGTGCAACAAATCACAAATCAAAGCACACACAGTAAAACAATGGATTCACCTTAACAAACAATTTGGGAAAAAACCCAGCAAAAAGTATAACACCATTCTAATATATTATCTACTCTACTAGATAACAATATACAGAAAATTTACTTATGCTCAAACAGTTTCTTTACCCTATAAAATCCCACAACATGCACCTTTAAAGAACTTATCCTCAATGCAGACCCGCACTCCCAAAGAACCTCTTCTCAATACATGCTGTCTAGCTCTCCTTCATGTAATCAATCCAAAAGCATATGGAGACTTGTTGCAATGCCATATGACCATAAATCCAATGTCATGCCCCTAAATCTTGTCATAACAATATGCAATCTACTTATGTCAAGCCCTAACCAAAGCACTTTGCATCCCAGCAAGGAGCAAACAAGAAACCAACAATGATTTCTCAAAGCCATGAAACCCAAGAGTCATGGGACCATCCAATTGCCCATGTGTAACTCTTGGCATCCCCAAAGGGTCTCTCCACAATCCCAGGATTTCTTATGTGGTTTTCTTTGCCCTATTTTGACTCATGCATCCAAAGCGA
This sequence comes from Chamaecyparis obtusa, assembly GCA_027943335.1. Lineage (NCBI taxonomy): Eukaryota > Viridiplantae > Streptophyta > Pinopsida > Cupressales > Cupressaceae > Chamaecyparis > Chamaecyparis obtusa. The sequence continues at coordinate 412,334 of BSBK01011829.1, forward strand.
CTTTTTGCCTTCCAAGAACTTGTCTGGCTTGCTTTTCTTCATGTGACCTCCAGGTGGACCATAGCATGACATCTTCTTAACTTGTTCTTAACCCCACCCTTTAGCATAAATGAAGGTAGTATGGATTAAAAAAACAATATACAATCAACAATTAGCACCGTGTTTCATGAAACACACTATTGCTGAGCAAATGATTTGTGTCAATATCTACTTTAGTCAATATTTCTGTGTTGAAAAAGTTCCTTAAGTTGTTAGAAATGTCTTAAAATGGTTATAGAGTAAAGGTTAATCTTCACATTGTGATTGAAAGCAACCAACATAATCCATCTGTTATTTTGTATCAACAATTGCCTTGATCAAGGATTAACAGTAGTCTTCTTAGGCCCAGCATATGGTCTCTTTCTAGGTTCTTTAAAGCTTGTTAGAGTACCCTGTCACACTAGAGGCCAACTGTCACTTGTCAAGTCGAAGATACTGAGATGGCATTGGAAGACAAGCAACCTCACAATACTATGCATGGACACAAGCTATCTAAGAGCCATTGTCACCCCTTCCTACACCAAGACAATTCGAGCATGCCAAGTACACATTGCAAAGTTGTTTTCTTGCTTTCAAAAGTCAGAAAAGGTTGATTTTGACTAATTCGTCATATAGAAAGTTCATTTAGTTTGCATCATTAGTCAGCTTAGTTTTCATTGATTACACCAGATCTGCTATAGCGTCCATAAACCATTAAGCCCACTTTCCGTATTTAATCTAGATAATCCATACATCGTGCCCCAAAAGTTGGTGAGACCCTATATTGCAGCAGCATAACCATGGATATGTCTAATCTGAAGTCCTTACTTGATGCAGCTCCTGCATTGAGGATACACATCATGCCAGTCTCCTCATCTCAGAGGTACATAGTTATCTTCAAATTATATGCCCTTACCTAGGGAATATGTTTCTGAGTGTAAATGCCTCTAATGTAGTAAGGATTCAATATACCAAGTGAATATTCAAATCCATATATTGTTTTATCACTTTCCCCTGAATTTTCCCCCAAGAAGGGGCAAGGATACTGCCCCTTGATCCAACAACAGAAAAGAAAGATGTCTTGATAGGGATTGACAAGCACCAAAAAGTGCAATGAGTTGAGTTGCCACATAGATCAACTCTTCTCCCTTTCATATTATAAAATGCAATTTTTCCAGTTGGTTTATTTCCGATGTATAATAACAATGTTGATCTTAGTCACATTGTAATGATGCAGTAATTCTAAGAAAAATATTAAATACGAGCACTGCATTATGCCAGGATGGTTCTACAACTAAACAATGCAGTATTGCATACCTCTAGTTCAAGATTCCGTTGTACTGCAGCAAGGGACATGGCAAGATCTGCATTTTCTGTCTGCAATTACCACAGCTTCAGTCAAAACGTTGCAGTTTAGATGGTCTTAAATTTGAATGTCACAGATTAGAAAGAAATGACAAGCCACAACAGACATGTCTGAAGAAAAGAGCAAAACCTCTAGTGTAGCCACTCGTGCAAGGGCTTCCATTCTGGTAATATTATGGTTTTGCTTCTCCAAGTCCACGGCTTGCATTGTCTGCTTCATATTCATCTGAAGTTCTACAGCCTGAACTTACCAAATAAATGCAAATATTATTCATGCTCATTGAGATAACAGAAGATTTGAAATAAATAAATCAGAATAAAAGAATACATCAAATTATTTAACTATGGTGATGCACAAGAACACCATGCATTCTGTTACAAGCATTGCAAGTTGCAACTGAGTTCAAAATGATATCTAGAAGTTTAGAAAATCTAGCAAGCACCAAACACATGCAATTATATGACCCATCACAATAACATCATTGGCAAAAACCACAATAGTGGTCAGTACACTACAGAGAAGGCAACCAGCTATCTTAGAGATAAAATTTTCTAGTTCATCATCACCACATTATAGTGAGTGAGAATGCAAAGCCTGCTAGGATGCTACTACTGCAATGAATGTCGTCTATGTTGCTCGAAGAAGTGTGAACCAGCTCAGCAGAACACTTGAACATTATTTAACCATGGTGATGCACAAGAACACTTGAACATGCATTCTGTTACAAGCATTGCAAGTTGCAACTGAGTTCAAAATGATATCTAGAAGTTTAGAAAATCTAGCAAGCCAAACACATGCAATTATATGACCCATCACAATAACATCATTGGCTGAAACCACAATAGTGGTCAGTAAACTACAGAGGAGGCAACCAGCTATCTTGGAGATAATTTTTCTAGTTCATCATCACCACATTATAGTGAGTGAGAATGCAAAGCCTGCTAGGATGCTACTCCTGCAATGAATGTCCTCTATGTTGCTCAAAGAAGTGTGGACCAGCTCAGTAGCACATTCATATAACATTGAGACAAAGGTGATAACTGATAATCAACTACAGATACTCCATGTCTGGAATCCTTTGGAACAAGTGCTTGGAAATTTGTATTAAAAGTCTTAACAGAAATTCAAAAAGAAATAGACTTTTCTATGTTTGAACTTGGCACCCTCAATGATAGCAAATAATGTCAAGCTGTATGCTACTCATTGTCCCACCCAAATACCTACACATGAGGGAAGAGACAAAACAACTCTCTTACATTTCACCCAACCTATATGCCTGCACTCAACTCACAAATGAGAAAATGAAAATATAATAGATCTAGTACAGATGGAAACCATCATCAAACAGCATCAAAAGTTGTGTCCCAAGACACTTACTCTTTAAAGCTACACACCATCTTGTCTCCATCGTGTAGCATAAAACCAATAATATTAAAATTATATTCTAGAAATTTCAATTCCTTGAGGGACTCAATGACTTCTTGCAGTCAGCGACTTCCATGAACTAAGGACTTAATCAATAGCAATACATCACTATCACAAGCCTATGAGATATAATGACATATCAATGTCCGGTCGAGTACAGAATTTCACAAATAATAATGCCTCTTGGGATCAAAAGCTTCATGTAATTGATGCCTCTTTCAGTTGGATGATTTATCCAATACCACCTATAGGACTTCACTATAAAAGGCTACTTGCTTGAGGAACTTAACAAATACCAATGCCTTGACAACTTCATTGTACCTACTTGCCTCGGCATCTTCAGGAAACATCAAACCAATCATGGAAAAAATGTCATAGGAATAAATACAAAAGCAGATTCTTGAGTGATAATCAACATTTAAATATTTTTAGTCTTTTGGGATTCCAACCATGTGGCACAATTCAGCTGCAATAACAAATTTCCATCAATTGTCATTTCTTATATATTCTGTGACTCTCGTGCATCAGCAACGGTCAGAATGCAAAGAGACCTAAAAAAGCAAAATAACATATCCAACCAATGTTAGTACCCAAGAGGAAGAGAATGCTAACACATCAACACAAAGACTCACTCCAAAGCCTGCTTCTGCCTTGGCAAAGCTTCTGCTGCTTCAAAGGCCTTATAAAACTATCTTGTCTAAAAATTATCAAGTCAAATTATCAAGATCCAGCATATTTACTATTTTAAATTTTGTGAGATTTTAACCATGGGATACAAGTCATCCACAAGAAACAATTTCCATGAACATAAATCTCTTCTGATCATTTTTCTTGTACATAAAATAACAATCACAAAAAGCATGGGGACCCACAAAGCACACAAGCACCTCTAAACAATCTTAGTTCCATGTAATGTCCCCTGCTAGGTCTAGGCTTGTTATAACCGAAATTAACCTATTTTAATATTCTTATGGCCTAAAATGAATGGACTAAGTTGCATTGAATCAAATCTATGTTATTCCATTATTCAAAGTAAGGAAAGTTATACATTCACCAAACATATTAAGCAATCTTACTATTTATGATCCTTAATGTCCATACTACCCTTATAACCATTTCAATCCGAGAAGAAGAAGATTAGGACGTAACCAAATTGCTTACATACCAATCACAATAGGTTCCCTCAAAGTTTACAGATCCAAGCCCTTTGTCATGGGACTATGCCCTCAAGGTTTTAAAGGGATGCTGATCCCTACCCTATCTTGGGAATCAAGGCCTCTCCTTGGAAACACTCCAGTCCCTTCCTCTTCAGGTACTAAATAGTAACAAATCTTAACATGGACATATATGATTATGACTCCATTTATATGAATCAGTATATATATTACAGATGTAAATATTAGATCTTTCAAAGATAGATATATACATTATATATAGATGATTCTGATTTCATCCTTATTAACATGTAATATATGTAATAGACTATATAAAGACTCGATATTCCTTATAGAATATATATATATATATATATGTTCACATCTGAAATATGACATGTATACATATATAGTTCTGATCATTATTATCTATGTCACAAGGTTCGAATTCAAGTTAGATTTCGGTGACAATGAAATTCGGATGAAGTTCGACAGAGATAAATATTAAAAATTATTAAAAAAATCGACATTAAATTCGCCTTATATTTATTTAAATTTTAAAAAAATATAATCCATTACATTGTCATAATAATTTAACAATACTAAATTTAAAAATAAATTATATTATAAAATAATATAGTCAAATATATTATTTATTAAAATAAAATATATTACGTTAATTTTAATTTCGTTTAAATATAAATATAAATATTTTCACTTATTAAATTAAAATTATTTAAAATAAAACAATATGATTAAATTTGAATACATTATGATTAAATTTGAATACATTATGATAAATCTAGAAATAATATTAACATAAATATATTCCATTTTTTTTTAATTTATCAATATATAAACAATATGTTAAGTTTTATAAAAGTTGTTGCAATATTTCGACGAACTTTCATTTCCGTTTATACACAAAGAGCAATGATGGAGCGATGATTTTTCCATCGAAGTCGGGGTTTTTCCATCCAAGAATTCTCTGTTACAGGTGTTCCCACTGAGGACAAATTGGAAGATCTGTGGTTGATTGGCTCTCCCAAAAAGTTTGTTCCGGCTTAACTGAAATTGTACGTTGTCTATGTTTCCCGAATGGGCTTAGAAACTTAATGTTCATCGAATACGATTCGCAATAGATTTGTGGTGATTCCTGAAGATGAAAAACGTAGAAATCTTGATCCATACAAATTTAAGAGAGAACTTGACCAAATTTTTAAAATTTTATGAGAGTTCACCGAACTTCGAACTTCATACACAAAGTTCGCTGAACCCTATGACACAGATTATTATTAGTGTATATATATACATCGCATATGTATACATTTAATATAATATAAATGATTCTAATTAATTATTATTAACAAATGCCTATATATATATATTATTTTTGATTAATTAACATGAACTAATACAATGCACATCACATATGACTTCGGTCATATATTGGCTCTTAGCCCTATTATTCTGTGAATATATATAGAGAGAGAGAGAGAGAAATATTCAATCTAAGGGAAGAGATTTCCACACCATGATAATCACCATTAAGAGTTTTTGTATTTGATTGTGTTATAAATTTTTTGCATCAACGTTTTGAATCACACTTCGTGATCCATCATCAAGATGAGCATATGCTCATCCTGATGATGGATCATAGAGTGTAATTCAAAATATTGATGCAAAAGATTTATAACACAATCAAATCCAGAAAATCTTAATGGTGAATATTCAATTTGTTCTGGCTCTCAGATTTTTTGTCAAATGGTGAATACAGGCTTATTAATCTATCAATATACTTGCACTTCCCTCTTTTCGCTGGTCAATGCCGAATGTATTTCATAAATTCTGATTCTGTAATCTTTTAATATAAATACCAACTGCATTATATAACCCCCGATCGATGTCGTCAAAAGACATGTTCCTTGTCTCTTCACTAATTGTTGTCTTAATCATTAGTATCTCTAACCAAAATAACCTTACCCAGCTTCCACCACAGTCAATGATACCTCATTCATCTTATCATTCCCTAGTTTGACGATTATTAAAACATAGGTTATTCCTTAACAAATCTAATATATGTCATCGTTTGTACTTCACTCGATAACCATAATTTGGTTCAAGGATGGCAAACTCGCCGATTAATCACCGAGTTGGAAAAACTCACCGAGTTTTCCAGCTCGGCGATTAACTCGGCTAAGTACTCGCCATTTTCCAGCCGACGAGTTTTTAAAAAACTTGCCCAAAAACTCGCCTAAAACTCGGCAATTATTGCTAAAACTCGGCGAGTTTTTAAAAAAACTCGCCCGTGTTTGTCATATACAGCCGCAAGTCAAAAAAAATGCCATTTTATTATTTCAGTTGGTTTTTGTTGTCTCATTGGCGAGTAGGGAAGAGTTGGATTGAGTTTCCAAGCCATTGTAAAGCATATTCGTTTAAGTATAAGTTTGATTTATACAAATATAACATTTAAGTTTTCTTATACTTTAAGTTATATGTGTATAAATTATAAAATATAATACTTCCAGGATGTTTGGGATAGGTTCCAGCTTCATACAAGTTAAGATGCAGATTCTAGATTCGAAAAATTCCAGACTTCGCCAAATTTCCGGATTCAGCAAGCCTTCAACAGGGTTACCTCCCACAATCCATCATGGCTTTCTAAGGTCAAACTGAAGCTGGCAAAAGGATTCCCAAAGGGTTTTAACTCGTTTTATCACAAATCACTTGGTTTCGACCCCATCTCTACAACAGACTTAGCTTAGCTCTCGCCCAAATCCCAGACAGACATGACTTCCCAACAGGCCAAAATCACTCAAACCTCATTTGTCGGACCTAGGGACTTGAAAACAGCCACCAACAAAGACTACCTAAGACCTAGTTATAAAGACTTTGACATTTGGCATTGATCAATGATCAAGCATCATAGATTCATACTAGTTTTGTAAAAACTATTTACTATTTTGCTTCCAGTCATCAGCATTCCACATGAGAATGCGATTTGTACCCACTTTGCATTTATATATATCTAAACTTAGCTTGTTTCTTTTGTTTTCTCATTAATTAACTCATTGGATGCATCTTCTCATAGAATTTTGCAAAAAAAATGCATTTTTAATTAAATTTTATGCTATTTTTAAATTCCCGAGTTTTTCCAAAAACTGGCCGAGTTTTCCCGAGTAATCTTTTTCAGGGCTTGGCGAGTTTTGGGCGAGTGAGAGTTTGCCATCCTTGATTTGGTTAAATATTACAATACTATTCGGTTTAGAATATCTATCATAAATTTTTGTTTGCCCAAGTCCTTAGTCGACAACATAAGTCGCTGAGATTATTGTTAATCTACTAGGGTCAATTTCTCTTCTCTTTGTTCAGTGATATCATCTGTGTGACAATACGAGTCCTTGAACCTTTCCCTACAATAGTAATGGAGGGACAGATACGATCAAGATTTCCTTAATGATGCCGATTAAAGCCCACAATAATTAAATGTGTCCTATCATGGACACAATGATATGGTAACTCACGGCTAAATGCAATGGAATACACATTATGCCAATGGTCTTCCTGAATGCCTCAGCAATGATTATCCTTTCTTAATACCAATGTTTTCATGTATTTGACAATTCATATCAACCACCGTCACTTTCCTTAAGTTTTATTGCTTAGTAGGAATTAATGTCCATATTTGTACCATCGTAATGTAAGTTGGTCATAGCCATGCTTGCCTAATGTAATTGAGATTATATTGTATTTTATTATTTATTTATTTATTTATATTTTTAATTATATTATTATTATTTATTTTCAGATTTTAATTTAGAACAGGGACATTACAGTCCACCCTTCCCCAAAAATTGCTTGTCCTCAAGCAATTATCAAATGATCATGGGGACCTATCTATATATGTTTTCATATATGTTTTCTCTTTATGATTTGATATTAGGGATTGACAACTTGAGATAAGTTTTTCCTTATCTTCTAAATGATCATTAGAACAAAACCACATGTGCTTGATATTCATCTTTCTAGTTATTTCCTTATTCTTGAAACAAATATGAAATATATGCATGAATATACGAAGACACGTAGCATACATGAAGCATACACATTAATGCATGAAGACATGAAGCATACATGAACCATAGATACAAGAAGTATACACATAAGACATGGGATATACATCAACATGCTAAAGACATATAAAGTAAACCTTTAAAGCATCAAGTGTACCTATGAATACATGTAAGGCATGGGTCACACATACGAAGAACCCTACAACATGATCATACATATGAATACATTTAAGTCATGAAGCATACACATAGCACACAAGGCATACACATGAATTCACTTAAGTCAGAAAGCACATATGTGAACACACAAGGCACATAAAGTATACACATGAATTTAGTGAAATTAGGAGGTATTTATTTAAGCATACATGTAGTACATAAAACATGATGTAGACATATAAAAAGAGCATGCATATAGCACATAAAGCTTGAATAAAGTCATGGAGCACACGTATGACATGAAGTGTACATGAATTAATTTTAGTCATGAAGCATATATGTGAATACACAGCGTACAAAATATGAAGTATGAACTCACTAAAGCCACAAAGCATACATGTGAATATTTGCAGCATATACATATGAATACATGTTCAAATCATACACAAAAATACATGAATACACGTAGAGCACAAATCATACGCATAAATACGCACAAGTCTTGAAACAAGAATACACTTAAGGCATGAATCATACACCTATTATATATGAGTACACATGAATCATACATAAGGCATGAAGCCATAAAATATATGTACATTTCAGGTACTAAGCAATAAAAAACGCATTAGACAATCGGATACACACCAAACATGTAAGCCATGAAACAAGCAATAAATAGATGTCAAACATGTACGACCTAAACAACAAACACGTGATGAATAGCCTCATACACATGCATGACGCTTATTTGTTGTGAAGCAAACACATGGTATACATATGAAGAGTGTGCATAAAATACACTTAGAGTAAGTATGTAGTTCAATCATATTGGATTTACCAACGTTTGCCAATGAATTCACTCTAGTTACTCTCACTCTAGTTATTCTCTTATTCTAGATCAACCAAAAATAGAACTGTGCATGGAGCATACTCTTGAAAAGATGAAATGTAAATATGAATATATGAATACAAATAATACACACATTGCTAGATTCCTTCTTATTTACTAGGGCGATTCCTTGATTCATTTTTACCCTACAAGGTGCAGGATCAAGGCTCTAATACCATTTGTAATTCCCCCTGCTAGGTCTAGGCTTGTTATAACCGAAATTAACCCATTTTAATATTCTTAAAGCCTAAACTGAATGGGCTAAGTTGCATTGAATCAAATCTATGTTATTCCATTATTCAAAGTAAGGAAAGTTATACATTCACCAAACATATTAAACAATCTTACTATTTATGATCCTTAATGTCCATACTACCCTTATTACCATTTCAGTCCGAAAAGAAGAAGATTAGGACGTAACCAAGTTGCTTAGATACCAATCACAATAGGTTCCCTCAAAGTTTACACATCCAAGCCCTTATCCTGTCTTGGGACTAAGGCCTCAAGGTTTTAAAGGGACGTTGATCCCTACCCTATCTTGGGAATCAACCTATTGGCTATATTTAGACAGGCCTCTCCTTGGAAACACTTCAGTCCCTTCCTCTTCAAGTACTAAATAGTAACAAATTTAAACATAGACATATATGCTCATGACTCCATTTATACTAATGAGTATATTTGTTACAGATGTAAATTTTAGATCTTTCAAAGATAGATATATACATTATAATAGATGTTTCTGATTTCATCCTTATTAACATGTAATATATGTAAATGACTATATAAAGACTCTGTATTCCTTATAGAATATATATATATATATATATATATATATATATATATATATATATATATATATATATATATATATATGTATGTATGTATGTATGTATGTATGTATGTATGTATGTGTTGATTTTGTGAGGATCACTGCAAATGTAATAGCACTCCTGATTGTATATGTTTTTCAAAGGCAGCAATCTCTCTCTTATTTATATTGTGGATGAGACATGGATAGATGTCTATTCATTAACACATACTCTTTTAATTAATATAATGACATATATATATATATATATATATATATATAGTATTTCTATAGTCTTATTATATTAATTTCTCTAACACAATAATACTTTAGATAGATATAAATTTATATCTCATATATAATGAATATATATATAAATTATATCTCATATATAATAAACATATATATATATATATATATATATATATATATATATATATATATATATATATATATATATATATATCTACAATAGTATTGTCTCGTAGGTTTATCGGATATCCGACTGAAGCTACCAAACATCAACACTCCCTCTTAGCTAGGTAGGATAAACACATGGTTAGATATTACCTCAATGTACTATCAAGTTTATAGAGATATCATCTCATGATATTAGGAGTAATGACCATAGAATATCAAGTCACGTGATATTCACCATGTACTCAGAATACTGGCCTACCAACATCAAGTCTCATGATGTCCACCAAGTACTCAAAAGTTTATAAAGATATCATCTCATGATATCGGGAGCATTGGCCTGCAGAATATCAAGTCCCATGATATTCACCAAGTGCTCTGAGTAATTATCTACCAACATAAAGTCTCATGATGTCCACCAAGTACTCAACAAATGTCCATAGGTAATGTGCACTTACCATAGGAACATTCCTATCATCTATCACAATCTGTTTCAGCCATCATATGATGTCAATCACAATAGAAGATCATGGCCCTGTTTAAGGAACTCAATCCACCATGCAAGATATCATCTATCATGATCTGTTTCAGCCATCATAAGATGTCTATCATGATAGAAGATCATGGCCTGTTTAAGGAACTCAATCCACCATGCAAGATATCATCCATCATGATCTGTTTCAGCCATCATAAGATGTCTATCATGATAGAAGATCAAGTTATTGTAAGATCGTCACCTTTCAATAACTTTAAAAAATACAAGTGATAGTCATTTGGAAGTCGTCACTTCCTCATGATGTACACAAGGGGCAGGCCCATTAAAAACATGATATCCACCATGCCTCAGTGCAAAGGGTGGAAACAAGGGATTTCACCTCGAACTTCTCTCAAAGAGAAGAGCTCATTGAGTAGATATCAATCTATTGATTTTTTCATCCAAGACTGCTTAAGATAACCTTGTTAGACTACCTCTGAATCTGATTTCAATCTTCTGAGCTCCCCGTCCAAAGTTACCTTAGAAGAGTCAGACTCCCTCTGAATCCGATATCAATCTTCTTTTTCCTGCACGAGCATCCACGAAAAAGATCAAAGCAAATAGCTCTTATAGTACATATAGAAATACAAATAGATAAAGTAATACTCAAGGATAATAAATACTTATCTGCGCATCAACATCCTTGACACAAGTTACTACAATGAAGGTCCATATACATCAAATCAGAAAACACCTTCTCGGATTATTTGAAAGACATCTCCCCTTTGAATCATCTCCCCACTAAGGATGGTTCAAATGGGAATGTAACATTGGTTATTATTCTCCCCACAATGTAAAATTCCCACTCTTATATCGTTGAACAATGCTTATGTCTTCTTGTGAAATGACTTGATTGCTCCAAGAGAGGTGACACTCTATAATTAAAGCTTGCTTTCTAGAAAGAGACAACCTTCTTTGTTAATGCGTAATCACGATCATAACAAATTAATGTCTCTTTAATGAAAGCCGCTACAAGGTCTAACTAATCATTATGGAAATCGTTGTGTATACTTTGCAAATTCATCGTCCTCAACCTCTTACTAAACAACATTTTTTTTTTCTTTAATCAAGTCACTTTATTCAAATATCAGTGCGTAAATTATGTCTTCAATGAATCGCCGCATTCAGGAATGACATAGTTTCCAATATATAATCGCTAAAGTTTGTTTCTTCACAAATCTGCTACAATTCACTTGACCTTATTCTTTGCACTTGGTGTGGACAAAAGTCTGCAACACAACTTCACTCACTGGATTTCACAGACCCGTACACAATCAGTCATAACTTTTGAACCCGACACTTTTTCACCAATCACTCTGGTGAGATTCTTCGAAATTTGTTTATCACCAACATATCCAAAATGCAGCAAAATCCAACGGGGTATTTGTGAGATATGGTCCCCGTAATGAGACTGTATTTTCTGAGATAGTCACACATTCACCATCAACAAACTACTCTCTTACATTTGCAGCCTGGCTCTGATACCAGGTTAATTTTGTGAGGATCACTGCAAATGTAATAGCACTCCTGATTGTATATGTTTTTCAAAGGCAGCAATCTCTCTCTTCTTTATATTGTGGATGAGACATGGATAGACATGTCCCTTCATGGAACATGTCTATTCATTAACACATACTCTTTTAATTAATATAATGACATATATATATATAAATATATATAGTATTTCTATAGTCTTATTATATTAATTTCTCTAACATAATAATACTTTAGATATATATAAATTTATATCTCATATATTATAAATATATATATATAAATTATATCTCATATATAATAAATATATATATATATATACAATAGTATTGTCTCATACGTTTATCCGACTGAAGTTACCAAACATCAACAGTATGTATATTCACATCTGAAATATAACATAAATATATATAGTTCATCATTATTATTAGTGTGTGTGTACACTACATATGTATACATTTAATATAATATAAATGATTCTGATTAATTATTATTAACAGATGCCTATATATATATTATTTCTGATTAATTAACATGAACTGATACTATGCATATCACATATGACTTCGGCCATATATTGGCCCTTAGCCCTATTAGCTGTGAATATATATAGAGTAATATTCAATCGTTCTGACTGTCAGACTTGTTGTCAGATGTGAAAACAAGATTATTAATCTGTCAATATAATTGCACTTCCCTCTTTTCCCTGGTCAATGCCGAATGTATTTCATAAATTCTGATTCTGTAATCTTTTAATATAAATACCAACTGCATTATATAACCCCTGATCCATGGCGTCAAAAGACATGTTCTTTGTCTCTTCACTAATTGGTGTCTTAATCATTAGTATCTCTAATTAAACCAACCTTACCCGGCTTCCACCAGAGTCAATGATACCTCATTCATCTTAACATTCCCTAGTTTGACGATTATTAAAACATAGGTTATTCCTTGACAAATCTAATATATGTCATCGTCCATACTTTACTCGATAACCATAATTTGGTTAAATATTATAATAATATTCGGTTCAGAATATCTATCATTAATCTTTGTTTGCCCAAATCCTTAGTCGACACCATAAGTCACTGAGATTATTGTTAATCTACTAATGTCGATTTCTCTTCTCTCTGATCAGTGATATCATCTGTGGGACCATACGAGTCCTTGAACCTTTCACTACAAAAGTAATGGAGGGCCAGATACGATCGGGATTTCCTTAATGATGCCAATTAATGCCCACAATAATTAAATATTTCCTATCATGGACACAATGATATAGTAACTCACGACTAAATGCAATGGAATACACATTATGCCGATGGTCTTCCTGAATGCCTCAGCAATGATTATTATTTCTTAATACCAACGTTTCATGTATTCGACAATTCATACCAACCACCGTCACTTTCCTTAGTTTTATCACTTAGTAGGAATTAATGTCCATATTTGTACCATCGTAATGTAAGTTGATCATAGCCATGCTTGCCTAATGTAATTGAGATTATATTGTATTTTATTATTTATTTATTTATATATATTTTTAATTATATTATAATTATTTATTTTTAAATTTTACTTTAGAACAGGGACATTACATTACAAGAATAGGATGCAAGCACATCAACCGAGGGACATTCATCCCAATGCCTACTTCAATACTAGGAAAGATTTAAAACAGTGCGAAACACGCAATGGATTTCAAAAAATTGATTCATTTACAGAATGAGCAAGACGCTCATAAATAATACAAGAGTATTTACAAGAATAGCAAGTTTCTAATAAGAAACTGCTATGAAGATCGAAGACGATCTTGACTAAAATAGAATGTACACTGATTGAGCATTAATACTAAATTTAACATAATTTAATATTCTATTACCCTCCCTTAATGCTCAATCTATTAACTACACCTATAGACCCCCTGAATTTTACAAATTTATCAGGACCAAGGGGCTTGGTGAAGATGTCTGCTGGCTGCTCCGAAGTAGGAACATACAGCAACTAGATGGATCCATCTTCAACCAGCTGTCGAATATAGTGACAATGTGTTTCCACATGCTTGGTTCTTTCATGGAAGACTGGATTCTTGGCGAGTTTGAGCACTCCCTGATTATCACAGAACAAGGGAGTAGGACCTGCCTGGGGGACATGCATATCCGCAAGCATTCGTCGAAGCCAAACCGCCTCACAAGATGCCTTAACTGCTCCCCGATACTCTGCTTCTGTCGAGGAGAGAGCCACAGCCTGCTACTTCTTACTAGTCCATGTGACAGCACCAGATCCCAAACTAAACACATACCCTGCTGTAGACTTACGATCATCAACCGAACCTGCCCAGTCAGAATCTGTGTAACCACTGAGTATAGGATCAGAACTCCGAGTGTACAGAAGTCCATAATCAGAAGTGCCACTCACATAACGCAGCACACGCTTCGCTGCTAACCAATGATCAGCCTTGGGAGCTGTCATGAAGCGTGAAATGTAGCTCACTACAAAACTGATGTCAGGTCTAGTGGCAGTAAGATAGATGAGGCTGCCCACTAGTTGCCTGAACAGAGTTTCATCCACAACTGGTGAGGATGACCGAGCTGAAAGTTTGAGCCCGGGTTCCATAGGAGTAGAGGCAGGTTTGCAATCCTGCATTCTGAACCTGTCCACAAGACTTCTGGCATACTTGGACTGAGAGAGAAAGATACTGGTCTCAGTCTGCCAGACTTCAACTCCTAAGCAGTAATGTAGAAGTCCCAAATCTGTCATATCAAAAGTGCGGCACAAATCCTGTTTGATTCCAGTGATCAAATGTGCTGAACTGCCAGTAATGATTAAGTCATCCACATAGACAACCACAAACAGAATATCATTACTAGTATACTTGATATACAGGTTTGCATCAGATGGACTCCGCTGAAAGCCATGATCTGTCAGGTACTTATCAATTTTCATGTACCAAGCCCGAGGAGCTTGTTTCAGACCATAGAGTGCTTTGACTAATCTACAGACCTTCTGTTCTTGACCAGCAACCTTGAATCCTGGGGGTTGCGTCATGTAGACTTCTTCCTGTAAGTCACCATTCAAAAAAGCACTCTTGACGTCCATCTGATGGACTTTCCAACCGAACTGGGCTGCTAAGGCAAGAACAAGCCGTATGGTACTCATTTTGGCTGTAGGAGCAAAGGTCTCCTCGTAGTCAATGCCTTCTTTCTGTGAGAACCCACGAGCAACAAGACGAGCCTTATACTTGTCTAGGGTTCCATCAGCTTTGTATTTTACTTTGTACACCCATTTGTAGCTAATGGGCTTCTTCCCTGAAGGAAGATCAGAAAGGACCCAAGTGTGATTCTTCTGAAGACTCTGGAACTCAGCTTCCATAGCCTGTTCCCACTCAGGTATACCTTTAGCCTCTGAGTATGTCTGAGGCTCAAAAACACTGTGTATGTTAGCCATGAGAGCAAAATTGACTGTATGCTGTTGTTTGCTCTTATTACAGGAGGTTCTACCCTCAATGAGCTCAGTATCCCTGAGATCACTAATGGTCTTGGCCCACCATTTAGGCCGGAGAGTAGAAGTACGAACATCTGGAGGAGCTGAAATAGGCTCAGGATCAGGAACAGGAGCAGCAAGAGGAGGATTATTCTCCGGAGGGAACTCAGGTAGTGCATCATCGAAAATGGATTCTGCATCATCCCTCCCATCAGGCGAACCTAATGGAATAAGAACACTGTGAGGCTGATCCTCAGAACTCTGCTCAGAAGGAGGAGACTGAAAGAATCCTCTGTCTTCATCAAATACAACATCGCGACTGAAGATAAGACGATCAGTGTCTATATCTATCAGTCTGTAGGCCTTATGGTGATTACTGTATCCTGTCATCATGAGTTTCTGACTTTTGGAATCCAACTTAGAGCGCTTAGCATCTGGAACCCAAACATAGGCAACAGAGCCAAAAACCTTCAAGTGACTGATCTGAGGCTTCCTTCCAGACCAAACCTCTTCTGGAGTCTTCCCCTTAACAGCCTGAGTAGGAGAGCGGTTAAGAAGGTAGACAGCAGTAAATACTGCTTCAGCCCAATACTTGTTCGGAACACTCCTGTGTTGTAACATAGAGCGAGCCATCTCAACAACCGTACGATTGCGACGCTCGACAACACTGTTTTGCTGAGGAGTGTGGGGTGTAGTCAACTGGCGTTTGATGCCATGGGTATCACAGAAGTTGGAGAATGCAGAAGAACAAAATTCCCCCCCGTTATCTGTCCTAAGAGTAATGATACTATGTCCAGACTCTTTTTCAACAAAGGACTTAAACTTCTGAAAGACACTAAATACATCTGATTTATGTTTAAGAAAGTACACTCACATCTTTCTACTAAAATCATCTACAATGAGCAAAAAATATTTGCAACCAGTAACAGAAGATGTATTCATAGGACCACAAATATCAGCATGAAGTAATTGAAGTACCTTAGATGCACGCCAAGACTGTCCATGTGGGAATGAAGTCCGATGCTATTTGCCAGCTTGACAGGCGCCACATACTCCAATATGCTGAGTCTGAATATCAGGTAACCCTGAAACAAGTCCCTCCCGAGACAGCTGAGAGAGATATTGAATGTTGAGATGTCCATATCTCTGATGCCACAGAGTGCTGAGAGGAGAAACACGAGCTGCCAGAGCCACTTCAGGAGAATCACCAGTGTCAAGAAGCCTATATAGGCCATGATCCTCTAGACCAACAGCAACAGTAAGACGAGTCTCTCGATCAATGATGGAGCACTTGTGAGCACTGAACACCACATCTAGTTGAGGAGAATTCCTCATAATCTGGCTGACAGAAAGCAGATTAAGTGCCATTCCAGGGACATAATACACATTCAGAAAAAGAAGAGTCCTGCCACCAGACTGTATCTGAACAGTGCCTTTGCCAACAACTGTATACTCCTCACCTCCGCCAAATACAACGGAATCACTGAAAGGTGAGAAGTCTGTAAACCAGTCACGCCGATGAGAAAAGTGACGTGATGCACCAGAGTCGATGTACCAAGCAGAAGACCTGGCATGATCTGAAGACCTCTTAGCCATAAAAGCATAAAAGGCAGACTCCTTCTGCTCGGAATGTTCCGCAACATGCGCCTTCTGGTGTGACCCTCCCTGCTTCTTTTGTTCAGAAGCGAGCCTCTGACGGCAATCTTTCTTCATATGGCCGTACTTGTGACAGTAATTGCACTGCACATTTTTCTTCTTAGCTCCATCCTGTGTCTGAGAAGAGCCTTTCGGCTGAGAAGACTGAGAGGACTGAAATTTGCCTTTATCCTTCTGAAAGGATTGAGTTGTGAAGGCATTTTCCGAGGAGGCTGATGTAGTACCACTACCAAATTGCTGTTTCCAGCGATCCTGCTGTAGAAGTTTGGTGCACAATTCTGAAAACTTCAGATCAACATTAGTGGAAGTAATATTGAGAGTTTCAATGAAGTGTTCATACGATTTCGGAAGACTTTTTAAAGTGATTACAACCATATCTTCTTCCTCCATAGTCCGACCAATAGCTTCGAGTTGATCTCGAATGTCCTTAATCCTCGTGAGGTGCTCTTGTAAGGACATACGTTCGTCCATCATACTGGAGAACAACTGATTCTTCAGAAAGAATGCTCGGCTCTTGTCGGATGTCTCATGCAATTCCTTTAGATGCTTCCAGATGTCAGAAGCTGTCTTGCCGGAAGGAATCTGCGGTAACTGATCATCAGTTACTGAGAGTTTGAGAAGCATGACGGCCTCCCGATTGCGTTCATCAAACTTATCTTGATCTGCACCAGGTGTACCAGGACTGAGCTCTTTTTCCAAAACAAGCTGGTCAAGACGCCTATATTCAAAAATGGTCAACATACGCTGTTTCCAGATGTTGTAGTTGTGACCATTAAAGCGTTGACTGCCTTCTAACATCAGATTGGTGAGAGAAGTCATTTGCACGTTTCCCAAGAAAAATTCCTGGCTGACCCAGAAAAATCCAAAGACAACCCAAAAAAGCGTGCAAAAAACCCAGAAGGAATCTCCTGTCAGAATTTGAATTCGCGGGCTCGAAAATCGAGGCACCCAGAAAATTCGGACACCAACCCAGTTGAGATTTCGAAAAACCCAGAAAGAATCTGAAATTAGAAAAATTTTTCGAATTCAAAAACTATGGTTTTTGAACAAAACCCTAGTCGGCGGCCATTAATGAAGAAAAATGCAGAAAACAACAGTTTTCTTCAAAAAAAATGACAGTCGATGGCAGCTGTACGGTTTCCAGCGTTGGAAAATACAGAAGGACGTCGGCCAGCAAGAAGAACATCGCCCAGCAGAGGAAAAAACGCGATTTTGTGCAGAGAAATGTCGCAACACACAGCAAATCGTGATTTTCTTAAAAAAACCAAGGAGCCCAGAGAAAGATTCACCAAGACTGATTTCGAAAAGATTAAAGAGCAGATAATTTCGCAAGTGAAATTATTAATTCTTCGAAATGATGAATATATGGCTCTGATACCATAAAACAGTGCGAAACACGCAATGGATTTCAAAAAATTGATTCATTTACAGAATGAGCAAGACGCTCATAAATAATACAAGAGTATTTACAAGAATAGCAAGTTTCTAATAAGAAACTGCTATGAAGATTGAAGACGATCTTGACTAAAATAGAATGTACACTGATTGAGCATTAATACTAAATTTAACATAATTTAATATTCTATTAAGATTTTGGTGCATAGAATAAGCCTGCCTTGCCTCAATGTGGAAAAATCAAACCCCTGCATGTTTCTTAGTTTGATTTTACTGAAGCAACCATAGGAACATCATTTGGATATTTTAATTTTTTTATGTGATTTTAGAAATGGAGGACTTGTCATTTGCAACAACCTATTTCCATGAGTGGTCATTCCATATGACCCCCATCTAATGTACATTGTAAATTATTAAGTTATTAACTCAATGGGACCAATAAGCACATAAGCAACTATATGAGGTATAAGCCAAAGAGGGGAGAATTCTAACACATCAATGGGACCTTTCACGCAAAAGCCTCCTAGAGTGAAAATGATTTTGGTTCATAAAATCTGCTAAAGGTACAATAATTATCAATGAGGGACAATCAAATGCTAACATGCTTTTTAATTTAAGGTGAAAAGCTCCTATAACCAACATTACTTGTATAATTTTTTTGTGGAATTTTAACTGTGCTGTAAGTCATCCACGATGATCAATTTCCATGAATAACCATTCCTCATAATTAAAAAATGCAAGAGGACACAAAAAGCACCCAAACACATCTAATAATGATAACACCAGAGAGGGGAATGCTAGCACATCAAACCGTACTGACATTCTCATTACCAAAAAAAGTATTCTTTCTTTAATTATTTAAGGATCATCATATTATACTATATAGGGATACAAAACCATCACAAAGTCTTCCTAATATATTTTAAAATCTTTACTCATTTCTCTTTCACCATTCATTTATTTATTGTTGTCTATTAAATATTATCTATTGTACATACAATAGTTCGCAAACTAGACTTGGCAGACCAATAATTTCGGACTTAGAAAAAACTTGGCAACTTAAAAAAATACTTAGTTTTTTAGGAAAAAAAACATAAATTTTATGCAGAATACAACTACAAAATGTGTTAAATAAGTTTGGCAAGGATCTGGGAGCAATGCCCACAGCAGAGTTGACAAGTAAGGCAACTCACTAGGGTCTAAGAGCAGCACACCCAGAAAGGTTGAGAGGCAGTGCCCGTCACAAGGTCCTTGGGCAACACCAATAGTGCATCCCCTATTGCAATACAAAGTGGGGTTAAGGAGCAAAAACCCCACCCACCAAACCCAAATTAAGACCTTCAAAGCCACATAGACCTTCATGGTGCAGACTATTTTCACAGTTTTTAAAACGGCATAAAACTATGTTTATGCTGCATTTTCAACGCATCTTTTCCACAGAGGATTGTTCCATGTTTGCCAAGTTTTTTTCATAGCCACAATGAACTTCAGCAAGTAGTCACCAAGTTTCAGTGAGAACTCGCTGATTTTCTTTGTAACAACCCACCGAAAACTCAGCACCTCTAACCAACAATGTAACTCCACTATGAAACCACTCATTTAGATACTCTTTCATTACTCAATTTTTCAATTTCTATGCTCCTAATATTTTAGTTTTTTAAACTAATTATGAGTCTATAATCCATTTCTGCAACACCCAAAGAAAAAGAAATTTTTGCTATATTTTTATATGGCTATTTTCAAAAAAATTACTAGATATATGGGATGCATTTTCACTTAAGGTGGTAGTACTAATACGAACCAAAGAAGCAGAAATCACAAATTTATCGATCATGATGATGTTAATGCCAAATTTTTCAACAAAGTTTCTGTTTTTTTCTAATTCTGATTTCAATTTTCAAAATTTCCACAGCATTTTTCAAACTGAATTTGAAATAAAACTACATTTGATCGTGCAGTCTTGGTATTTTCCATCAAATCAAAACAATTTTGCATATTCTATGAATCTACCCCATTATTTTCAGCCTTTGAGTAAGGATTGATTTTTATTATATAATATATAATTAATTTCTAAGCTTTTCTTTAGTTTGTATTGCAGCCTAACCCTAATGTTAAGCCGTTAATTTTTTAAGGTTTGAGTTTAGGGTTTAGCATTTTGTTTTTATATTTTACAAAAGACAAAATTTTGGGTTAGGATTAGGCCATAATATTATTTTTAGTACACCCTAACTCTAACACTAAACCTTCAACAAAACCTTGATTACTTTACACGATTCAGGGCTAGAGTTTTTTATTAGTATGCCATAACCTAACCCTAGATCTTGAAAATAGTTGTTGCTTGGAATTATCATTAGGATTTTTCTAAAAGTACACCCGAACCCTAAACACTAAAGAGGGTTAGGATTAGACTTTTCTTGGGTTAGTAAGTGCACACTAACTCCTGAAATTCTTTTCCAAGTTTAGGATTTGGGTTAGGCTTTTTTGGATTTAGAAAATACAACCTAACACTAAACCAAAAAATTAGGGTTTTGGGTTTAGGTTAAGGATTTGGTTTTAGGCTTTGATGTATCGTAACAGTAACCGTAAACCTTGAAATTTTTCAAGGTTGGAAATTAGGATTAAGGCATAGTGAAGTTAAAATAAAATCCCCAACACTCTTACCCTGAAAAAATTTCCAGATATCTAAAATATTATGTACTTTTGGTTCTTGGGCCCCTCCGTAGTGTATCAAAAACAACATTTCGCAAGACTACCCTCTCATATCCCAAGAAGTAAATGACCCAAAGACATGTTTGAAAGCTATAGAAATTGAGGGATAAGAAGATTGCAGAAATTTTGCCCTGCAATTATGTTCTTTATATATTATTATTATCTCTCCTCTCTCTATTTGTTCTTACGGTGATCTATCGTTATTGGCTAAGCTAGATTCCCTATAAAGGCAAGTGAGGGTGATACTTCTCCAACATCCAAGCTTCGAATAGCATCAATAGATCTCTTTCCATGCCACTCTACTTTCTCCTACCATTCTACTCCCATGTACCACAAGCTATATCAAAAGGTTTGGTATATTAAGGATTGCTCTTTTGCACCATCACTCTTCTACATACTTTCGAGTATATAGTTTAGTGTGGTGTATTTCGTAGTTTGTCTTATCAAAGAGATGGGTATATCTAAAGGGATGAGTGATAAAATTCAAGCAACAGAGATTTCTTATGGGAGTGATAAATGTTTGAAACCCTACACCTTAATTCTTGTTTAGATTCGGCCATCATGCTACATGAAAGATTTTATATGGATATATGACATACCAATCCCTAATACAAACAAAGTGAACTGCAATTATTTTGGCCTTGTTTGCAATATAGGCATTTACCGCTTCAAATGGCATTTGCCAAACATTTAAAGCCATGATGTGAATTCTTTCAAGTAATGCTTAAGTCATTATTTGGAGAATAAAGCAAGATTAAAAATAGTAGTTAAAACACCAATGGGGAGTAGATTGAATGATAAAGCCATCGAAAGACAAACAATGGTTCATAAACAATGGTTGTAGGTTCAAATTTCTAGCTTCGATCACTACATGAGTAAGGATAGCTCATATGAGGTCACAATAGTAGGACCTCACAAATGGGGTCCCAAGTAGTGCTAATTTGTTATGTAACTAGGAATATGTATTATAAGGTATTTGGGTGGATGGAGATGTCAACATGTGGCACACATCTCTTAAGTTATTTATATTGGGTCATGTGAATAATTAGTGTAATTGATTATATCAATAGTTGAGCAGGCCTTCATTAGGATTTAGCCTTCCATTATATTGATGTGGATGTATCCATTAAAGAAGGAGATTATCATTGTAAGAGATACATGTAAAGTATGATATTGTATTTGGAACCCCTCTTTTTCATGTCATTTTGGGGACAAGAATGGGGATGCCCCCCCATTGAACCGTCACTGTTGTCATGATGTCAAGAACGGCTTGGGGATGTCAGGATGTCCCAAGAATGCCCAAGTGTCCATCAACCATCCTAGGGACGTGTTGTGATGTTTTCCCACCATCACTCCATTGCAAATGGGGACCCCCTCTTTTTTGCTTCGCAATAGAGTTGTTGTCTCAAGTAGCCTTAGTTTGTGGCAATTTCGGAGTCTTCAAGTCCTTAGGCTAGGTTTGAGAAGCCTAAGATGCCAGCCCTTTGTCAATTCGAGAGTCAAAGCCATATAGGACAGTTAAACCAAAGCATCCAATACTTAGCCCCTCCATGATGAGAGCAAGTCTTAGTTGAAGGATGGCAGGAAAAAATTTCAAGACAAGATTCCAGTGTTAATCCTTAAAAGGATGAAGTGTAGTGTTAAGAGAAGGAAAGTTGATTTGGGTTCCGATTTGACCTTTTAAAGCACCAAGAGATCTGATGTGAGAAAAATGGAAATCTGAGCAAAGAAGAAGACAAGTTTGAGTTGAAAGAAGAAATATCAATTTGTAAACCTTAAGTTTTGGGTTGCAAGTGAAGAAATTGAGAAATCAGGTTGCTAAGGACAATCAAATTACAAATCTGAAAGTCAAGGTAAGAGGACATTCAAGTTTGAGTGTAAAATACTTATAAGATTTTGACCCTTAGGCTGAGCCCAAGGCAGGTCGGAATTCCAACCTGCTTGGGGCTCCATAGCCTGGCCACCCCTTTGACCCCCTTCTTGCATCTCCAACGACACCACTTGCAACTCGAACCATTGGGAAAATTGAGAGACTACACTAAAGCATGGGGGAAGATTGAGAGTGAAACACAGACCCTTAAGAACTAAGGAGAGGAAATATCAACCAATTTGTTGACGATGAAACAAAGATCAACCAGCTTGCTGATGACAGAATTATGGGAAAAATGAAGTCAATTCGCTGATGAAAGGATTGTGGAATGGAGGAAAAATCAGTTGGAAACATGAAGGTTTAACCAGCGCTTAGTATATTTTCGATGAGACTAAATTGGGCGAGCCCAAGTGAGGTCAGAATTCCAACCTCCTTGGGGCTCTATGCCCAAACTCCCTTCCGCCCAGCATCTAAGACAAAATCAGAACATGTTAAGGGTGAAAGTTGACATTAGCAAAATGAATTTTAAGTATGGTGGTTCAAAATCTTGAAACAAAGAAGTGCAGATTGATAAGACGAGACAAATATTCTGATTTTGGTGAAGAAAAGAATGACAAAATCCACTCAAGAACATGAAGTTGGAGCCCAAGGACTAGTCATATTCTGCCAAGACTATGAGCCCAACAAGAGAGCATTTTCCGATTTGCCAAGGTGTAGAGCCCAAGTTCATGTCAAATTCCAAATTGCACTAAGGCATGGAGCCCCAAACATAGACATTATCCACTCCATGCTCAATGTTCACCCAACAATGGCAAATCCCACCTTGGTATTTTGAAGGCGCCCAAGAGGAATCAAAGGGCTTGTAAAATCTGAAAGTCTCATGAGCCCAAGAAAGGGGTAATTTCCAAAAAGGATGTTTGAGTAATTGAAACTTGTTGAAAGATCATGTCTTTTGATTGCATGCTTACATATATGAGTTACAAACCCCTTTAAATCACCAATTTAATTCGAACTCGAGACAACAAAATAAATACAAAGGCAGAGCTTGGACTAAACTCAGGAGAAACTCAAATTGGATTTAGGGGCGAAATTGGACAACTTGTGTGGATTTTAGACTTAAGGCGAGCTTCATTAGACCTCGGCCATGAGTTGGTAACCCTGATTTCACCTGAAAGTGCTCATGAAATAGTAATCAGAATTCAGATCAAAATGGGAAATTGTTTTGCATGGATTCATACAAGTGCAGCCTTAAAGTCAAGCTAAAACCATGTGAGCTTTTATTATCAGAATGCTTTGATTTTGTTTATACTTAACATCTCATGAATTTAACACAAGTATTTTCTTGTTCATGCAAGAAGAGATAGAGGTGATTTTCAAGATGGAGGTGGCAAGGAGCCAAGTGGTTTAAGTACGAGTATGATTTCAACACCAAGAACAACATGGAGACCTCGAACATCATCAAACTAGCAAGTTGCAAGTCATTCAACAAGAGGACAGACCAGATGAGGATCAAGCTTTAAGATCAAAATTTGAATCCAAATTCAATTTCAAGATTGTCCAGATGGAATTCAAAGGACAAGTTGTGCAACATCATGACCAAGTTTACAAGTGAAGAAAAACCATCACAAACTTGAATCTTTCAGAAATCTAAGTTCCATAAGAATGGTTCAACTACGTGCAGCAACTACATCAGTTCTACAAGAGCAAGAGCAAGGCGTGATACTAGTACAAGCAGGTTCAACGTCATGACAATGAGAAGGTTTCAAGGTGAGGAATTTCGAAGGATGAAAGATTGCATGAAGATGAAGCAATTTGGGAATATGGACCATCACAATCAATCAAAGACTTACTAATGTTGAGTATCAAGAGATAGAAGGAATTGATCAAGTCCACAAGATAAGTATGTTGAGGTGGTGCCAACTCATCTTCAACCAATCAAAGGATCCCAATCCCAGAGTCGAAGTTCATCCAATCAAATTCTTTGTAATGTCCCAGAATTATCTTTTTAAAAGATAATTAAGATAATTAAATTATGTAATATTTTCATATATTAATTATTTATATTAGTTTCAATTACCAATGAACTAATAAAAATTTAATTAATATACTTTAATAAAACATTGAGTTTCAATTGTTTCGAAATAACTAGTCTTTGTTACGAAGTCAGTTGTATGGAGGAACAGAATTCTCACGGGATTTTGACAGGAAGGGAATTCTCACGGGATTTTGCCAATTTAAATATTGGTCATGAGGATTGGGATGGATATGTTGTTTTGGAATTTTGTAGACAGTTGTCGAGTAGTGCAGAATAATACGACTCCTTTCGTCAAAGTCTCTAGCCTATTGGAGATGGGAGAGGGAAGACTGACTCAGTATAACTCCCTCTGATTTGGGTAGCGTGGCATGGTGGAAAGTTCTAGGACGAACTGGTGTGGCCACATAACATCCACGTTGAAGGGTAAGTTTTGAACACGGAACTTGGAACGGGAAGAATACAAGCTGGAAACCTGGACGCGTATGAGCAGACGGGTCAGCGTGAAGTTAGTAGCCAAGACCGCACGATTATTAGCACATAACGGGACCTACCGTGTCGGGGTGGATACACAGGTAGAAACATGGCAGAGTATTGTGTTGGAAATATCCGGCGCAGGCACCGTGCAGAAGACTCGGTTGATACACGACAGTATATCGTGTGGAAAGCACACAGCATAGTCATTGTGTGGAATATGACAAACTTGGAGCGGACGAGTTAGCCAATGCTACAACAGGAGGGTTGTGACAATCCCAACAAACATACAATCATATTCCACAGGTGCACAATTTCATAGTTACTTCTGAATTTATGTATCAAAGATATTCCATTGCATATTAAGAAATTATAATTATGAGTAACTAAGCAGTAAATAAATGGTTCGAACAATCTTGCAAAACTTTGTTCCTGGAAACCTATTGTTTGTAGAGTTATTATTCAAATTTTAAACACAATTTGGTTCCTGCACTCACAAGCAAAGCCCAAAACTATTTCAATATAGTTGTCACGCAACCTCTATCAGTCAACGGCACTCTTGAGTTAATTAGGAATTGGGAAAATTCCGGTAAGGAATTTTACATTCTTCCAAGTGTACATGTAGAGTCCACTTAATGCCTCTACCTAACCAATTTTCCCATTGGTTCTCGGAGCCATGTAATTTTCTCATTGGCCCACAAAGTGATGCTATGTTGTGATTGGATAAGCATTTAATGCTTGTAGCTAGTAGTCGGATTAGGGTTGTGTTGGTTTAATCTTGGCCATTGATTCCAAATCCATTTGGGCCCTTTATTGTACTTGAACCACTATAAAAGGCAAGGCCTCCTCATTTGTAATTCATTAGATTGGTTAGAGTAGAGTAAATGGAGAGACTTAGAGAGATTGTTGCTGTAATGCTACCAAAAATATCCATTCTTCATTGTTGTTATCATGGTGAATGTTTGTGAAGCTTTGGAGTATTGCATGGTTTCTACATTTCTTCACTTAAAGAAAGATTTTCATTTATGTTGAATAGAAGTAGAAGTAAATGAATGGAAGATATTGTTGTTGGTGAATCATGGTGAAATTAGTATCCATACCTTTTGGTACTTGTTGATTGCAAGTAGCATTGTAAGGCTAGTCTAGGCCTTATTGCAAGCATTTAGCTTCAAATGGAAATGTTCATTTAGATTGCACCATCATTGGGTATTTGAATGAGTATTGACAATATGAAAATCATCCACGCACCCTTAGAAGCAAGCACCCTTCTTAGCATAGTTGATTAGGCGAAGCAAGGACTGGTTAGAGTCTCACCTCACCATCAACATTGTCTTGCATAGATAGAGTTAGCCTAGCTTCCTAAACCCTTTGTCTTTTGTACTTTGTTTTGTTAGAAGTAATTGAAGAGCTTACATCATTAAATCATTCGCATTTGCAAAGTTGATATCCATTGAATGAATAGCATAAGTCCCCAAGTGATTATCAGCAAATCACATCACAAAACTGAGTTAAGTCCAACATTAGAAGGAAACTTGAGGTTGTCTTAGTTGATCACACATTGTCATATGTTTAGCATCTAAGCTTCCTTATTCAAGAGAGGATTTGATATTTGGTGTTTCATCTTGGGATGCTAAGTGTTTTGTTTTGCATGTTGTCATAATCACAAAACTCATATCAACAGGACGCCCAGCCGCTGCCTATCCCTAGGCAAACAGAAAGTGCATTAAAAAAAATTGAAAAAAATTATTGATTCTTGTGCTGAGGGCCAAACCCTAATGGCAAGTGGGCCCCCTTTGTGCCCTCTAAGCTCTACTAAAGCCTCAAGAATCCTCGCATCCACTCACAATTTGATTTCATCAGCTAGGTTGAAGAGGAGCTGCAAGTGCAAAAGAGGTGAGGAGCGTGATTGAGGTGTTGCAAGTGCAAGAGGGGTGAGAAGGAGCAACATGAGGAAGAGAAGGATTCTACACCAAGTTGGAAGGATTTATCAAACACAAGATAGGATTCTATGATAGATTTTTCAATTTATTTTTTGTTTTATGTAAGTTTCAACTTCCTTTTTCAAATTTTAATTTTGATAATAATTCCATAGACATGGCTGTGTATCCATAGATTCATTGCAATGTTCATTGTTCATTGTTCATTGTTCACATTGTCAACGAGATTCAAAATTAAAATTTAAAATTTTATTTTCAAATTTGCCAAACTAGGCTGAAACTTGTGAAGTTTGAATTTGTATTATTTATTGCAGTGTCAAAATGAGCTCGAGTCATTGTCAAAGGACAGTTAATAGAGCTGCATATTATCTAGCAAATGTAGGCTCAGATCAAGACCCAATCACAGCTGAGTACAGCTCTAATGTGGTGCATGGTTAAATTTGGGTAATTATATTAGTAATCACCTCTTTGATAGATAAAAGATGTTCATGCATAATCCCTCAAGAATGTTATTAGATTGACAGCAGAGGGCATTAATGCCTTTTCCAGGTTTCTGGATAGCTAGTATGCAATATATGGTGTTGCAAACATGTGAAAGGGATTTCGTAAAAAATTGCAGTAGGTTTCGGCTTTGGCTGGAGTAGTGTTAGCTAGAGTGGCATGTGGGAGATAGTGGCCCAATGTTTGTGTTTCTCAAGGTTTTAGTATTTAGTGTACGGTCCATTCTTTGGAAATGTGGCTTTGGGCTTTTGCTTCTCTTGTTGTAAGTTTCAAAGGGCTTAGATTTTTGGTGGATATGGGAGCAATCAGAGCAACTCCAAAAGCTAGAAAGTCTTGCATGAACGCTATTTTGCGGCAAGAAACAAACTATGCTCCCCCAAGTTTCCAAGACAATGTCAAGGGATGTCAAATGTGTTCCTGGTACTGGATTTTTTGGGCGATTTTTTAGGGGACTGCAAGAGATGACTATTTTAAAAAATCAAAATTTTTAAAATATATGGCAATTTCAAATATTTGTATGATAACAATCATAAAAAAGCATTCATCATAGACATTATAGAACCTTTGTGAGCATGGGTAATTGAATAGGAATTATAATATTTTTAATATATACATATGACCATGACTTAATGAAGACATGCCTAACCCATGTGTATATTAATTCTTGTGCACTTCTGGTTTCTACTGTGTGTGGTATTTTTATCAACCTTTTGAATCATACTACATGATCCATCATCAGGATGAAAGATATAGAGAGAAGAAATGAGAAGGTCAATGAGAAGGTCGCTGCATGTTAAAGTTGAAGTAGCTGCGAGAAAGCTCATTCGTATCTGTGATGATGGACTGCTTTGTTCCAGTCTCTCCCTTTGCATCTTCATGTCTGCTGTTTATTATCTCAGTCACTTTGTTGTGAAGTGCCTTTCTGCAATTATCTCTTCTGCCCAGCTAAGAATTTGTTATGGACTTCTTTATGTGTTCAAGTTCCTTATTATCATCTCGTTTCTTCTCTATTTATCTCCTATTGTCCGCTGAGGTAATTGATGACATGGCACAGTATTTGTCTTTTGTCATCGTGTGACTCAGCACCATTTTGTATTTTTTGGCACTGTGCGGGGGTTTTTTGATATTGCTGGCAGGATATTCAACTGGGCAATGTTTCATTTATTATAGTCGATGATTCTCCTATTAAAGATGTCGGATCATTCACCCATGTTGCCGCGTATGTTCTTAACTCCCGTCTTTTAGTATTCTCGGGAGCCTTTTCAGTTGGATAGTGCCGCTTATGTTCATGGCAATTCAGACAAAAAGTTGTGCCATTTTCTTGCTGTAGGACAGTGATTAGAATTATATATTTTCAATGCTCTGGAAAATATATGAGTCTTTTTTATCATCTGTTATGGTAATCCTGTGTATTGTGAGTTCTGTGTTCATTGTATCAAGTGTATATGTGCAGTGACACATTTATATTGTGTATTGTCTTATTCCTCCAATCTGTGTGTGATCGTTGAGTTGTTTATCTGATTCATTGTGTTTGTAATCAGTTGATTTTAGAAGACTGTGAGACTGTAATTGTTCTGAGAACTCAATAAAGGATCTATTTTCCAGGTGTGGCTAGGTTTTTCCCTCAAGTAGGAGGGTTTTCCCAGGGTAAATCTCTGTGTCTATAGTGTCCTTGTGTTTCTTGCTTTATCTGTTATTTATTTATGCTATTCTGGTCCGAAAACTTAACACTGCAGACTTGAGATTAAGTAGAAGGAGGGGAGGAAGATTCTAGTAACATTAAAAAGAGAAAAAGAGCTAAAGGTTAAACAAAAAATAAAAGAAATAAATAAACAAAGGTTTAAAACTAAAAAAGGAACAAAAAAATATAAAACCAAAAAATTCCAAAAAAAACATAAAACCAATAAAAAGTATAAAATTAGTAAGAGGGATAAAATCCAAAAAAATCAAAACAAAGACTTATATATAAGTATGCATACATAGATAGATAGAGAGAGAGAGAGAGAGAGAGAGAGAGAAACACACATATTCAAATGAGGGATTTATTATTAAAAATTTCTTAAAGCCTTGTCAAACTCATTAACAAAGAGGAAAGGCTAAGTAAAAAAGTAATTGGTTATGTTCTTTGAGTTGTCTATGTTGGGCATAATTGATACATTTTTGCATTAATAAAAAGTAAAATGGCATTCCTACCAACTATGACTTAACCCGTATTCAACAGTATAATGACTATAGTATGCCAAGTTTGTCTATGGCAGTCCTTGTATTCTAAACAAATTGCCAATGTACAAAACAAGATAATCATTTTTGTAATTTTGTTTGTGAAGATGTAAAGATTTGGAAAAACCTCTGAGTCCAGTAGGTTACCTTCTTGACTTTATGTATGGCCTCTATAAAATAGCTTGGTTCAACATTATCAAATTTGTCAGAGAATAGGAAAGGAATATCAGGGACCAAGTATGCTTCTTCCGACAGGCAAGATGAATAAGTCTCTACACTCATGACTAGGAAGGCACCATTTCATGTCTGGAATAGGAATGTACTGGTCTTTCGATCCCCACCAGAGTCACCAAAAATCT
Source organism: Chamaecyparis obtusa (assembly GCA_027943335.1). Taxonomy (NCBI): domain Eukaryota; kingdom Viridiplantae; phylum Streptophyta; class Pinopsida; order Cupressales; family Cupressaceae; genus Chamaecyparis; species Chamaecyparis obtusa. Next base: position 443,311 of record BSBK01011829.1, read on the forward strand.
AGTGCTTGTAAAATTTATCTTTCTAAAATAATCTCTAAAGAACTCCTTATGCCCAAAATTAAAGACAAATTGAAAATCGACAGTTGGAGAAGTCACCATTGAGTCAGCAACTTTCCTCTGAATTTTAGAGGTACAACTCCCTCCTATAATGTAATTGGGGTTTTTTGGGGTATGTTTTTAACCAGAAAGCAGAAAAGGTTAACTAACATCTGAGCATAGACATGCTTTAGGTGCGAATTGGATTTTGCAAACAAGGAAAAAGGTCAATAAACGATACAAAATTCATTCCATTAATAGAGCACATGAAATAGAAAAAGATTTGACAATTTGATCCCAGGTGAATAAGTATTTCAGAACCCAAAGTTTCCAAGGTAAACAAATTTATAACCAATTTGAACAAAAAAACATCATGAGAACAACCGTCACAACTCAAAGGTTAATTTACGGTCTAGAAAGAATATAACAAACGCACAGTTTTGAAATATATATTAATGTTTCATAGATGCCAAAACAAAACAGCACAAAGTTTGATATATCTTAGTACAAAAAAAATGTCTATAACCTACAATTTCTTTCATAGCTATATCCTACCTTTTTCCTCCTTCCTAGATATCCCCTTTTTAGCCTCTCAAAAAAGCCTATATATACAAAAACGTGACCATTCATTTGAATAATGGTCTTTGAAAGCAACCAGTATCAAGAAAAGAACTTGAAACAAAACAATAGTTTTTGTGCTCAAAATTTGTCATTACTACTACTAATTACAAATAGATTCCTTGCATCTTAAAACAAAAAAAGTTAAACTGCCCTAGGTGCAGGATCTCTATCCGCGTCGAGTTGTATTTCCATAAAAAGATTGTGGAGTTCTAAGCACATTTCTTCTTCTTCCAGGATGAGGGTCACTTTGCGATATTCAGCATAGCTGGTCTTCTCCTTCCATGCTACTGAGCGTAGCTGAGAGACAATGTCGACTTGTTCTACCTGAGGCCAATTCAAATCGGGTTGTATGACAGGCATTGGTTCTTCATTCCACATTTCATTATTTGCAGGAAGCCCCATTTTGAGGAAATTCTTTGGCTATAGTTGGGGAAAAATTGAGCTCAAAAATGCCACCACCTTTCTTTGTAGTTGGACTTTTATGCTCATCTAATTTCAGCAGAAAATAATAAAAGCCTTTTATCTGTAAAATCGTGTTGCCACCTCAGTAAATTTACTTCATTACGCTTGACATTTAAGAGTTGTACTTTCCCAGGATTTGAAAAGATTATGCTTTGAAAGATGTGTAACATGGTATAGTCGAAGAGTCAGGGAGTGGCGAGACTTCGTCCTTTGATCAACAAAATCCTGGTTTGATTATTATCCTGACTTACCGTCTATCTAGGAGCTGGTGCAGCAAACGTTGTATTGTCAGCGATTGGTGGTTTCTCTGGCACTCTGAACTGTTATAGGGGAAAGGCAGTTCAGGGATCCAACCAACTTACCGACAATCAAGAGTTTAATGTAGTCAGTAAAGTCAGGGATTTTCCGAACTTTCGGCTGGATAAAAGTTGGGTATGGACAATTAGCAAGTCGGGGAGGCCAGGTATCTAGTGGGATCAAAAGGATCAACAATGAAGGATTGAGCAAAATGAAGGGTTTTCGATACTATACAAAAATTAAACATTAGGACAGGGCATTCTTAAGTTCTTAGCAAAAGGTAAAAGCTATACAAAACAACAAAAGAAAAGGTGCCTTGCATACAACATCCTTGTCCATATATGCAGGGGAAACAAATGGATACGATAAATAAAGATTGTTCATAGCACACTAATCAGCAGAAGGAAAAAAGTATTCTTTCTAATCTTTCACCAATGAAAGGTTCTCATAAGTACATATGTTAGTAAAAATAGCTGATGAATTTTGATAAACAGCTCTTTTTATCACAGCAAAGAGATAATATCAAAAAGAAAGATGAAGAGAACTAACTTCTCTAGCCTGCTTTTCTTCACGTTCAGCCAATATTTGCTCCAGTCTTTCCTTCTCCCTTTCCAGTCTCATCACAAACTCTTCTCTCTCTTTTATAGCAGCTTTAGCAGCTTCAAGAGCTGCTGCCTCCACAGCTTCTTGTGCTGCCCTTTTTTTAATCTGTGATTGCCTGTGCCTTTCAACTTCATCATCCTCTGAATCAGATGCTGAAGCTGAGTCTGTCTCTGACCTCTCATCGCTTTCTGATGAATTATAATGGACACCATCTAATTTAACAGTAGGCATTTCTTGCACTTGCTTATGGTGACTTTGCATGTCGTCACTTTGCACCTCTGAAGCATCTCTTTTGGTATCATGCTGATATTGATCAAGCTTACCATCCCTCACCAAGCTAGCCACGTCTGTCTTAGTTTCCTCAGGTGATAGAGGGGACTCATCACTCCTTCCCTTAAGTATACCATTCTCATCAATTCCAATTAACTCTGCATCTTTCTGTTCAAAGCGGCTATTTTGATTATAGGAAGACACATCTGAATTCTTATCATGACAATTAAAAGCAGGCTCTGAAGAAGCTTCCCTAGAGTTCTCTAAAGGTTGCACTCTTGTGAAGCCATGTTCCTTCACATCTGAAGCAGAAATGCTGCTGCTAAAAGTAGAGAGCGCTTCATTACTTTTCTTGGCATCTTGATTAGCTTCAAAATGCTCATAAGATTTCCTGTGCACTTTGTGTCTTCCATTCCACCCATTTGCAGAAACGTCAGATGAAGAAGAATCATATCCATTCCGTTGAATGGAAGAGTTACTATCAGGAATTGTGTCCTGTTCATTGTTATATTTGAGTCTTGCTTCGCCTTGTGGATGACCTGTTTTGTTTCTGTAATCTAATTCTGAATGTTGTCTCAATTTACCATCATGAGTCACATTTTTCTTGGAATCATGAGATCTAATAGATGAAGAAGAGGCATCCAACTGATGAGAAGTCCTCACAAGTTTAGAATTGGATGGAGTATGCTTGGAAGAACTAGAAAAGAGTAACCCATTTGAAATACCATTACTGTTACTGTATGCATCTTTGCTTGAGGTTCCATCATTGTTTCCACGTGTAGAAAGTTCAGGGGATGCCAAAAGTTCCGTCCAGTCATCTGGCAAGGGCTTTGCAACCCTCGTCCTAATGCTAGAGGACTTAACCAATGCCACTTCCTGCTGCCGAATGGGGCTAATTGATGGACTGGATTTCTTGACACCTTGTAGATATTTGGCCTGTGAAGGCTTGTCTGCCTCAGCACTTATCACTGAACTATTGTTTTTTAAAAATTCAAGGCTCTCATGTGACCCTTTTGGCTTAAACCGTTGGTCTTGCAAAGGAGAGGTTTTACCAAACACGGATGCAGAACCACCTAAATCATGGAATCCAGGTTTTTCTTGCTTGCCAAGGGATTCTGCAGCTTGCTGATCAATCTGTCATGTTGTGTCACAGATCTTTTAAATTCAGCAAAAGATACAATACCGTGGATATATAATAAACATGGCAGAAAATGCATTTCAGTGAAAATTTAGAAAAGTTTAGCCAAAATTACAATTTAGACACTGTTTAGTAACTAAATAGAGAATTGTTAAATGAAGCAACTGACAATTGGGAATAGCTCAAGTGGAAAATCAACAGGATTTTCTGAACAAAACCCACATTCAAGTAGCCATAAGACATATTAAAGTGTAATATTGAGTACGTCACTGCATTGAAGGTACATAACTTGTAAACACCACTGGTTCGGAACTATTTAAGAATTTTTTTTTTTGTAAGGAGACACGGATCAAGATCAAATACAATAAACTCCGAGTGCAATGTTTAAAATTTTGGGCAATTCTAAACAAACCTAATTCATAATTGAATCTGGCTTTCACTCGCCGTGGACAGGTTGATTGAATTTAAAAAGAAACATACAAAGCTTCAAAATTGACCCGATTCATAATTGATTCTCGCTTTCACTCGCCTTGGACTCGCTGGTTGAATTAAACGAAGCATACACATTCATTGAATGCAATGCGTCGAAATTGGAATAATTGTATAAAATCGCAGTTTTGAAATTTTAACCTAATTCATAGTCGATACTGGTTTTCGCTCGGTGGGTATTGATGTTTTAAATTTAAAAGAAATGGTTATGGTTGTAATAATGAAATACGTAGATCTGATCTGATGTAATACCTGTTGAAGGAAGTCCTCGGCAACTTTGAGCTTTGAAGAGAGCCAGCCCGCCATTTTTAGAGATTGATCATATTCCACCCGCTTTGAGAAAACCCTGAAATATTAATTTCATTTTTGGTTTGGTGTTTGACAGGCTAGCTTTGGGGAACTTGCCTTGCATTTTAAGACGAGAAAAATATTGGAATTGTCAATTACGAATTTGTTTCAAATGAAATCTTATTTTAATTGTAAGAAATATAGATCAAAATTTATCTACTTCGCACCGGGCGAATATTCAACGGTCAACCCTACTGTCATAATCCGATTTTCAGTAGGTAGTAAAAGCCCTCGCATGGCAGGAGACATTCGACACCTCTACCATTTGCAGTGGCAACTCGGAGAAAGCATTAAAAATCGATTTCAAACACAAGCAAATCGGCCAAGCTTTGGGTGTATGAAGCGAAATACAACCCAGATCTCGGTTGAGTACTTGAAGAGGCTTTTCAAGCTGAAAATGATGCGTACGGGGAATTTGAAAAGAAATCCAATGCTATTAAATTTTGGTTCTTAATGTTAATATCGAAGTTAAGATATATGCTCCATCTCATTAGACACTCACAATGATAATTGTGAAGTTTATTATGATTTGGCCATCAACGGATAAGATCAAAACTTGGATGGGCCGATTCTCGCTGGACATTGGCGTCCTAGCAATTGGATTTCTTCGAACTACATTGTGATGGGTATTAAATGAATGAAGATTTTAAATGACATCTATGAGACCAAGGTCTATGGGACAACTTTTAGTATAAAGAACACAAAAGAAGCATCCACCCAAGTTCGGAAGCAGTTCAAAGGCGGAAACTAATTCTTGCTGATTGGTTTTGTTTTGTTGTTAATTTTGACTAAATAATCTGTCATTCGAACAATCTGATCTTCTTCAAACAAGGTATCTAGAGACTCAACGTTTAGGATATTCATATATTTGCTTCAGATGTCATCGTGCAATCCATGATGTAACATCATTTTGTTTCCACTAATCCAGGCATGCAAATAAGACAAATTATGTCATCTCATTCCTCTTTGGGTGTTTTCCACCTCCCTGTTTCACATCTAAGATGGTGTGAGGTTGTTCTTAATTGGGCAATTAGCATTTTTTGCTTTTCATTTTATTTCTGCCTCTGTGTAATGTTTTTGTTGGTTATTGCCTATGGGATTACAATGTTTAATGTAATATTTTTTTTTCTTCCAAGTTGTTTTGACCATAATGGCATTTTAATTTTCTTTCTTACATACTTTTTGATTTTAGTATTCGCATTTGGACATTCATGCATATTGATGGGGAGAGGGAGAGTTCTTTGAAAGGGAGCCTTTGGTTTATGGGGGAGTTCTCACTTGTACTTCAAACTTTGGATGTCTAGTTTCAATCTCCAAAGGAATTGGTGAAGGAAAGATTACTTTGGACTTAAATGTATAATTTTTAATTGGAACCATGGTCTTAAGGGGCTTAAGAAGATTAATGATATCACATAATACATGTATAACTTCAATTTTATAGATTCCATAAAAATGGCAACATGTGTGTGGATTAATGTCAATATAGAATTGAGGTAAGCCAATTTGGCCCTCTTCATTTGAATTCTAGAAGTGAGAATTGGATTATGAATGTCTACCTATTCAATACTTTGGTTGTTAGCAAATAGGCCACATAGCCAAAAACCATAATAGAGGTGAAAAGGCCTTGCTTAGACCCTAGTCTCTAAATAGGTGGGTGCAGGAGTAAAGGAACCCAGAAACTATTTGAACTCAAATTTGGGTAAGGCAAGCAGCTTCCCTAGGAAGAAAAGGTGAATTTAATAACACAATAATGCTAAGCGCTTAGAGTGGTGAGGAGGATAGGAAGGCTCCCTAAAACCTAGTGAGATAGGAAGAGGGGGATTGAGGGAAACTCGTGATTGAAATGATAGTTTGCATGATGATGAAGGCAGTGAGGAGGAAATAGTGAAGGAAACTTATAAGGAGGCTAGAATAAAAGATTGGAGCATTGCTCATTTGAAAGGGAAGCAAGATTATCCTGAGACTATAATCCCTAACCCATTCACCCCTTTAGCAAACATGGGTCGAGGGAGGCAAAGGAATAGGAAGACAAAGGTAAGCAAAAGCATAGTGATGGCCTTAGAGGAGGTGGAGAAGGTGATGTAGTCCCCCATAACTAGGTTTTATCATAATGGAGGTGAGCCCCACCCTCCAAAGAAACCATGAGAATAATTAGATAGAGCATCAAGGGATTGAATTCCCCTAAAAAATGTCAATTGATAAAACCACTTATGGAGATCCATAATTTGGATGTGTTATTTTTAGAAGAGACCGAGGTCAATGATGAAGATACGAAGGCAATAATATTAGGTAGTTGGCTCAAGTGTGAGGGGGCAATGGTTGAATTAATCGACTATGCAAGATGTTTAGTTATGCTTTGGAATAGTTAATGTTTTTCAGTTAGTTTAGTGATTTTATCCTAGAATGTTGTCCACATAAGAATCAATGGCAACTATGAGAGTTTTAGGTTAGTTGTCTCAAATATCTATGTTCATAATTAGAGAAGTGAGAGGGAGAAAGTATGATAGTTTGTGAAAGCTTTAGTTTGTGAAAAAGCTTTCACAAATCTTTACTAATTGAAAAATGGATTATTGGTGGGGACTTTAATTTTGTACTAAGGCCTAAGGACAAAATTAGATAAAATCTCATCTCTACAATGTGTGTTGGACGCTTCTAAACACATTGTTCACATCTAGTTTTAATAGACACGAATCCTAAAGATGGATAGTACACTTGCAACAATAAAAGAAAGAGTGACACGTGCATATAAAGTGTCTCTTAGATAGATTCTTCCTAAACTCAAGATGGTTTTTTGGAGCATGCCTTATTCTTTGTTAAAGATATCTCCTTTCCAAGTTTGGACCATTAACCAATATGACTTGAAATATGTAGTGAAGGTAGTTCCTTCAAAAATGGAGTTTCCTTGATTAAAGCACACATATTTCAAAACATAGCCCAAGAAATGGTAGAAAATTGATTTCAAGAACTACAAGATATTCCAATTAAAAAAAAAAGAATCGTCATGGATAAAAAGGAAAATCATTAAATGTCATTTTTGTAAGAAATAAGAGTATGGAGGATGAACTAGGAGAGATAGGATCAACTATTGCTTCTTAATGCCTCGTAGGGGAGAGTAGAACTTAGGAATACATCTTGTTAGTGGAACCAAACACTAATCTAAGGATGAAAGAGATATTTTAGTTGCAAAAATCATGGATTAAATGGCCACTAGTACAATTGGCACCTGCTTTCGATGATCACTTGGTCGAACTTTCTACCAACATTGGTCGAATGATCGACTAATGGTCTTGTCACTATTTTTCTAGTCAAATTTTTGACATATCGGTGTTACCGTAGAATGTTCTACGCCAATCTTGGTCAAAAATGACATTAGCAATTGGTGAATATATTCATCAAACATTCAACCCCCATAGGTCGAAATGTTTGGCCCGACCAACCATGATGCTAAATTTTGACCATATTGCGTCGCAGTTTAGACCAATGTTGGTCGAAATATTTGGTTTGTCCGACCAGGATGCCAAAACCACAACGGTAGATTCTGACCAAAATTAGTAGAAATTTTGACAAATGTTGGTCAAAATATTTGGCTCATCCGACCAAGATGCCAAACCCATGACGCCACATTTCGACACAGAATGGTTGATATTTAGACCAGACTTGGTCAGAGTTTCAACTTCGGGTAGTCAAAATTTTGACCAAATATGGAATGTTAAAAAAATAAATGAAGATAAATATCCAGAGTAATCACCAACGACATCTTGATCAGTGATTAGTCTAGATATTTATCTTCAGGTGTCCACACTCGTTCTGCTGCTTGTTGCCAGCAGGTCCTTGCTCGTTCTGTTTTCTGACTAAGTGATCAAATTTGGGGAAGAATCAGCGCAGGAAAAGACAAAGAGAGAAAAGAATGGTGCAGTATAATTTCAAGAAGATTAAGGTGGTGCCCTCATGGAAAGATTTTTTGGACATAATCTTATTAAGAACATAGCGGCAGACACCAACAGTGGTGTACAAGGGCTATGAAATCTCCCGCCTCCGCCAGTTTTCCATGCGCAAGGTAAAATTCAGTCAACATAATTTTCATGACAAGCTTTTCGCTATAGTAGACGACTGCCAAGATGATGTGCATCCATTTTATGGAGATCTGCTAAATGTTTTATATGATAAAGATCACTACAAGTTGGCCCTTGGCCAGATCAATATTGCTCACAACCTCATTGCCAAAGTGGACAAAGACTATGTTAGGCTAATAAAATATGGGGATAAAGACTATTTTGATCTGTGGGTACCCTAATGTTGGCAAGAGTTCTTTTATTAATAAGATTACTAGGGCGGATGTGGATGTGCAACCTTATGCTTTTACTACTAAGTCTCTATTTGTCGAGCATAGTGATTATAAGTACTTGAGGTATCAGGTTATTGATACATCCCTGGTATTTTGGACCACCCCTTGGAGGATAGGAACACCATCGAGATGCTCAATATTATTGCCTTGGCTCATTTGAAGGTGGTTGTTTTGTTTTTCCTTGATGTTTCACAATTCTGTGGTTATATTATTGCACAACAAGCAGCTTTGTTTCACAGCATAAAACCTTTGTTTGCCAATAAGCCTCTTATTGTAGTTTGTAAAAAGATTTATTTGCAAATCTTTTAAGGTTACTGCACTTGGATGAATGCGTACCATTGTTAAGAGAATTGGACCGAGTTTGGCTTACCTCAAATAGGCGAGGCAGCATATGGCAAGGTTGTCATAAATTGACCCAAATACCAGGACTATTTTGATCTGTGGGTACCCTAATGTTGGCAAGAGTTCTTTTATTAATAAGATTACTAGGGCGGATGTGGATGTGCAACCTTATGCTTTTACTACTAAGTCTTTGTTTGTCTGGCATACTGATTATAAGTACTTGAGGTATCAGGTTATTGATACGTCCCTGGTATTTTGGACCACCCCTTGGAGGACAGGAACACCATCAAGATGCTCAGTATTATTTCCTTGGCTCATTTGAAGGTGGTTGTTTTGTTTTCCCTTGATGTTTTGCGGTTCTGTGGTTATAGTATTGCGCAACAAGTAGCTCTGTTTCACAGCATAAAACCTCTGTTTGTCAATAAGCCTCTTATTTTAGTTTGTAATAAGATTGATTTGCAAATCTTTTAAGGTTGTTGCACTTGGACGGATGTGTACCATTGTTAAGAGAATTGGACCAAGTTTGGCTTACCTCGAACAGGTGAGGCAGCATATGGCAAGGTTGTCGTGTATTGACCCAAATACTAGGACTATTTTGATCTGTGGGTACCCTAATGTTGGCAAGAGTTCTTTTATTAATAAGATTACTAGGACAGACATGGATGTGCAACCTTATGCTTTTACTACTAAGTCTTTATTTGTCGGGCATACTGATTATAAGTACTTGAGGTATCAGGTTATTCATACGTCCCTGGTATTTTGGACCACCCCTTGGAGGACAGGAACACCATCAAGATGCTTAGTAGTGTAGCCTTGGCTCATTTGAAGGTGGTTGTTTTGTTTTTCCTTGATGTTTCGCGGTTCTGTGGTTATAGTATTGCGCAACAAGCAGCTCTGTTTCACAACATAAAACCTATGTTTTCCAATAAGCCTCTTATTGTAGTTTATAATAAGATTGATTTGCAAATCTTTTAAGGTTACTACACTTGGACGGATGTGTACCATTTTAAGACAATTGGACCAAGTTTGGATTACCTCAAATAGGTGAGGCAGCATATGGCAAGGTTGTCATCTATTGACCCTAATACTAGGACTATTTTGATCTGTGGGTACCCTAATGTTGGCAAGAGTTCTTTTATTAATAAGATTACTTGGGTGGATGTGGATGTGCAACCTTATGCTTTTACTACTAAGTCTCTGTTTGTTAGGCATACTGATTATAAGTACTTGAGGTATCAGGTTATTGATACGTCCTTGGTATTTTGGACCACCCCTTGGAGGACAGGAACACCATCGAGATGCTCAGTATTGTTGCCTTGGCTCATTTGAAGGTGGTTGTTTTATTTTTCCTTGATGTTTTGTGGTTCTGTGGTTATAGTATTGTGCAACAAGCAGCTCTGTTTCACAACATAAAACCTATGTTTGCCAATAAGCCTCTTATTGTAGTTTGTAATAAGATTGATTTGCAAATCTTTTAAGGTTACTGCACTTGGATGGATGTGTACCATTGTTAAGAGAATTGGACCGAGTTTGGCTTACCTCAAATAGGTGAGGCAACATATGGAAAGGTTGTCATCTATTGACCCAAATACCAGGACTATTTTGATCTGTGGGTACCCTAATGTTGGCAAGAGTTCTTTTATTAATAAGATTAGTTGGGTGGATGTGGATGTGCAACCTTATGCTTTTACTACTAAGTCTATGTTTGTCGGGCATACTAATTATAAGTACTTGAGGTATCAGGTTATTGATACGTCCCTAGTATTTTGGACCACCCTTTGGACCTCTATCTATAGCTTTGTCTAATTTTGTAGACTGCTAGGTCAAATCTTCCTTCATGCTAGCAGTCTACAGAATATTATCATGCATTTAATCTTATAAAATCGTCAATTCTTAAGCATTAAGCATAGTAATAGGTCAATCTTCATTGTCTTCATTATGGGGGACAATGAAGATTTGTCTGATAAATAGTAGGTATTATTTAGTATCTTATAATAATATGCTGAAAATTCTTAATCTATTTAAACAATTCTTATAATAATATCATGTGTTTTCAACCCTGGCCCAAAATCACCTTTCTTTGATACAAGACTGCTTATATTTGTAGCAAATCCTATTGGAAATTTTGTTTTTTTATGACTTCTTTTAATGCATCACTTTGCTACTTAGTTAATAACCAAGGAAGGGCACTCGTATTTATGCGGTCTCCATTGCTATTTGATTCGATGAAATTTTTCAGTGCATGATTGGATTCATGAATGTCATTACAAATTTTGGCAATTTTTTCTTTGTCATGCCTTCCATCCAATATTTTCCATAGTATCTCTATTACATTCTTTCCAATATGCATGGCATCAAACAAATGCACGATTGGAGGATCCTTGTAGTACGACAACCTACTAAATTGACTAGGATAACTTTTTATTCCTCTAGGAAGTTGGTCATTGATGCCTTGACGACCTTCACAAGCATCAATTACATCATTAGTAAATAAAAGACAATATCAAAATATAAATTTCAAACAAAAATCATTAGATGGAATGACATTACCTCAGTGATTTATTCTATTGTATTCCAACTTCCATAGACGAGGTGTCATTTTTCGTGGCCTTGATGTTGTCTCTTCTTTCCCATTAAAAAGATATTTTTCAATAATTCGATACTTATGATTATTGTGGAGAAAGTGCCTAAACTCATTGAACACCTACTTTCCTAAACTTCTTGAATGATGAGATTTCATCTTCATACCACAAACTAGACATGTGAATTTACCCTTTGTTTGAAGACCTAAAATATAATGTACATTTGGATCATGTACAATTATCATGCACAACTTAAACATACACCAATAATGTGTAAGCACTATAACATACCAAAAATACACGACCTTAAAAATATATAACATACCGCAAAAATGAGTTAGCCCAGGGGCACCATGTATTGTCCATACAAGCATTGCATGGAATTGAAATTATCTTTGTCCTATTGGTCTAGAGATGTCATACATAGTGACCCCATTCCATAATTTCAACAACTCGTCAATAAGGGGCTCAATATACACGTTCATATCTTTAACTTGGTACTTACCTAGTTGAATGAACAAAAACATTACATAATTATTATGACCATCTTGATGTGGTGTTTATAAATTAATTTACATAACTATTAAATGAAAAAATACCTAGTCTTTATGGACATCTAAGGACGAATGTTATTGTTAATAACAAAAATAGGCCACATTGAGTAAACGGATCTCATATCTCCAAATGGATTGACACCGTCTGCTGCCAATGAAAGCTTGAGATTACGAGGTTCTTCTTTAAAGTGTGGCCATGTTGTTTCTATGTCTTTAAATGCAGAACCATCCGCAGGCATTCACATAATGTCATCTTGACTTCTATTGCATGCATGGTAATCCATAAATTGTGCCAAGCTAGTGCACCCGAATAATCATTGAAGACGTGGAATAATGGGAATGTACCAAAGAACCTTGTGAGGCACCTTTTTTGTTATTTGATATGACCGATATTTACTAATATGACAATCAGGGCATTCTATTGAAAATTCATGTTGTTTATGATATAGAATGTGATCATTGGGACATGCATGTATTGTGTGACACTTCATTCCAATTTGATTCATAATGGTAGATAATTCTCGATACGAACAAGGTAGAATGTTTGATGGTGGTAACAAAAACTCACCTATCAACCTAAAACAACAAATATGAATTGTTAATATAATGAATAGTAATGGTATGCTAACATTGAAGACGACAAAAATGGGATACCTTAGCATACGTGACATTTCTACATTGGATAAACCATTCATAACCTTCAAGTTCACCAACAATACTATAGCGGAGAGAAGAGTTGTTTGGGAGCCTTGGTATAGGGGCTCGTATGCCTTCTCAAGTATAGGTATATCAAGACCATCTTCATCATCATTATCAGATGCACTAGTACCATCATCATGATCATCTTGATCAGCTACGCCAATACCATCTTCTTTAATCATGTCCTCTAACACATTATCAACTATGCCAATACCATCGTCTTCAATTGTATTCTCTGCCACAGGATCATCTTCTTCCACGGGAGCGTTATCCTCGGCTTGGATATTCACACCTCCATGTTCCTCCAGTTGAAAATCCACATTCACCAATTGACAAAAATTGTGCCCCCCTTCAATGTGACCATGTTGCCTACAATGACTCTGGGCTGTTGTGATTAGAATTCTTCAATTCTTTAAGCCCTTACACTTTTTGCAAGGACAAATACATTTATCAACTTTTCTTTCGAACTGAGACAACAATCTAGCAATTGTCTCGTTATTTTGTTTAGGGTTCATATTGCCAAGTGTGGAATTTCTTCACAGGCAATTATTCGGGCTATAAATATACAAAATGTAAACATACAAGAATTAGAAGTATCTTGTATATAATAAAAAATAATAAAATATTACAAGATTATACAATATTTACAAATACACACACAAATCATGCTCACTAGACCACAAAATATTCAAATCACTTAGGGACTCTTAAATAGAAAATGTACCGTTGACCAAATTTAAAAAAAAAAGAAAACATAACAGATTTTGCAAAATTTTCACCATATGTTCTTCATGATCTGTTCACTTATTGGTTGGTTTGCATGATAGTGTAGAAGTTTTGCATGACAGTGTAGAAGGTTTGCCTATTAGAGTGGGAAGATTCTTTTGGGAAGAAGAGGACAAAGGGAACAAGAAGAGGACAAGGTGGCTTGATCCTTGGGAGTATGGTGCAGGGCACCTTGGCAAAAGCATGAGAGGAAAGTCATTTAGACTCATGAAGATCGAAGTGATCTTAAAAGATAAAGAGTTCAATGTAATTGGATCTATGATCCATTTTGATATTTGATGTTTTGAATGTAATCAACCTAAACTATAAAGGCATGTAATGAAGTTAAGGGCATTAAAAGGTTAAAATGTACCTAAAGGGGGTCATCAAGGGTTATTTTGTGGATCCTAGTCTAGTTATGGAATCTAAAGGCCTATAAGGTCTTTAACCAATGTAATATGGTCTCTAAGGCCAATTAAATGGTTGTGAAAGCACCAAAGAGTGCCCAAAGTTGTAATTTTCCATGTTGGCAATTGAGGCCTAATAAGGCTTGTAAGGGATTTAGGAGTTTTTAGGAGGGTTAATGGGGTTGTGAACCTTTAGAAAGGTTAATGCATTGTTAAGAAAGCCTAAAAGATTATAAGTTTTCGAAGTTGATACAGTGTCAACTAGACAACAAATCCTCAATAATTTGTAATTGTAACCAACTTGTAACAGTCATGTAACTGACTGTTACGATTGGGTAGAGGATATCTGGCCTTGTAAGGCTTTATAGAAGAGATGTAGGCATGTCTAGATAGTATGGAGAGATGGTGGATACTTGGAAAAGTATTGTAGTGAAGTTTTAATTAATAAAACTAAGTCTATTCTCTGCAATTTACTCTTTGTTTCACGGTACAGTCTGGAACAACGAGTTGTAATGGTGATTTGAAGTGTGATTTTGGCATGGGAAATGATTTAGGACATAGCATTAGTTGTATCTTACCTTCCCTTACATTCTTTTTATCATTTCATTTGCTTAGTTAAAGAATATTTGGAGTGGTGTGTTAAAACCAATGACTGGTTAGACACAGTCAGCCTTTCATTGTTTTGAAGCTCTTAGAATGTTGAATCTCTCCCACCCTCTGTAATTTCTATGATTGGTGGGAGAGACTGAAGATGTAATATATCTTGGTTCAAACTTATCTTATGCAAGAGGCTTAGGAAGAAGGGTTTGAAGAACCAAAAATGGTAGTGGTTGCTGATAGTGGACAACCCTGAATTTGAACCAAAAATGGTAGTGGTTGCTGATAGTTTCAAAATTAGTGCACACAAAAAAGGATTTCAGATTCATGATTTCAAATATGATCTAGAAACCCAAGAAAGGAGGAGAGAGGAGATGGAACACATATTGAATGATCAAGAGACCACTAGGGGTACTCTGCAACAATGGTGTCATGTTAGCTATGGAGATTTTTTCGGCTTCTCAAACAAATGATTACTAGCTCTGCACAAAATTGATTTGTTAAAGAGGCTTTCAAACTTTCAAACAAATGTAGATTAGAGAGCATACACACAAATTGTTTGACAGATTGCCTCATGCAAATTCCATCTCAAGGAACACAATGAAATGATCACCCAATATAAGCATAAAGGGTACATGAATTCTATTAGGTTTCATAGTTGCAACTATCCTATTAGACATGCCCGCAAACTAGGGAAGTATAGAAAAGTCACCATAATTATTTGACAAAATGTCACAAATACATGTTTTCTTATACAATGCAATTATTGTATGCTCAGATGATTGGATAAAGTACTTCAAAAGAGATGTTGATTCAAGGATTGAAATGAATTAATTCCAAGGATTTGTACAATCAGATTTAGAAATCTTGAGCTAATGGAATTGGCAAGTGTACTTATAAATTCTACAACCTATGCTAGCAATCTCCTAGCGCAAGTGAAGGGTCATTTGAAATGGATCAAAACAATGTGGTCTCATTGATACTACAGTTACAAGACATACATGCTATAGATTTATTGAAAAGGTTTTAGAAGCTTTTAAAAAGATTGCAATGAGCAACACAATGTCAGATCCTTTACCGCCATCCTCCTTTTCCATGCCAAATGGGAGCTTCAAAACATAATATAGACATCCATCAGAGCATGGTTGGAAGTAGAACTTTATCACATCTTGTGGACATCCATCAAACTCCATTGAGGAGAAATTTAGTCAAATATATGGTTGCAGATCATATAAAGATGCATGTGAAAAGTGGAATCAAATACAATGCACCAATTGCTTGTTGAAATGTCTCAAAACCAATGTCTTGTCATGGAAGCCATAGTATGAAGGTTTATATGTATCTTTTGGAAGCCATAGTATGACAGGGAAGCCTGGTGTACGGATGAAATAGGAAATCAAATAAAAGACAAGTTTTTCTAATTGAAATCAGTGATCTTAAAGGTGTCAAAGTCTTGTTTTGGTTTTTCCTTTTCATTATGCAATAAGGAATAGTTTTTAAACATTCATAGTCACTCATTTAATGCTTTATGGGCTTTTATCTTGATTGTCCCATGCGTTAACAAGTCATTGTGATTCCTTGAAGTATTTAAACCTTTTCATTTTGGGCACTTAAGGGGTGGATTCAAATGTAAATCTTATTTGGTTCATCTTTAGTAGGAACCAACAAAGTATTTGGAAATAATATTGTTTTTTTGGATCAGTTTGAGAGTCACATAGCATGATTGTACCCTCACTTACAGCGACATAGATTGGTTTATTCAGATTTCTCTCTTTATTAATGTGTTTTTGAAAGAATTTGTATATAATAAATATTACTTTTATAAAATAAAATGAATGATAAATACTAAACATTTGTAAGGAAACTCAGGTGCGGAAACAACTTCCTACACTAATCTCTAAAGGAAAGTATTGTGCAAATTTTTTTAAATCCTTACAATTTCAGATTCATTAACTACCTTTACAATGATATTGCAGCCATATACCATGCATACAGAAAATAGAGAATGACACAAAGATTTACCTTGGGGAAACCTTTCGGTAAAAACCCCAGCACTCCAAAACCTGCATAATGTATTTATCAAAACTATTGCAGTTTACAATACACTTGCAATGCAAGTTCTTTCAGAAGATTTCCTACTCTTGAAGACAAATCATGACAGCATAAAATGTTTCAACAATACACTAACTTCTCCTCTCTTCGCAACCCTAAAAACACTTATATCATGTGCTTCCCTTTTTAGGGCAACTTCCAAAGATAGCCGTATTAGGGTTTTACCATTCTCTGAGAAAATAGGAACCCCATGATTGGGGAAGAGTGTACAGTACTCAATTTTATCAGTTGCCACATGTCTTCACCTGCGATTGAATCTTCCAGACATAGCTCTTACGTGTCATAAGAATCTATCATAACTGTTTCAGCCATGATCTCCTTACACACAATTCAAGATGTCGACACATCAAGTGGAGTGACACATCAACATGCCAACTAGACATGTACACTCACACTTAATTACATTATTTGCAAGAAATGCATTTTATAAAACAAATAATAAGAATAGGAATTATCCAAGGTTGAGACACCTTATTCCTAACAACATTCTTAGATAAAACATCTATAGCCTAGGGCTTTGTAGAAATCACCTTCTCCTACATGACTCACAACCATAATACCAATTCTAACCTAGCCAAGATCACATTCAATCAAACATATATGTTTAAAAAAAATCGATCATACCGTAGGTTAAGGTAAGGAAATCCTTACAGGTAGTCATCCTTTTACACCAAATAACAGTGGAAACCCTTGTAGGTAGTCCTCCTTTTACACCAAAATAATAGTGGAAACCCTTGCAGGTAGTCCTCCTTTTACACCAAAATAACAGTGGCAACCCTCGCAGGTGGTCCTCCTTTTATACCAAATAACAGTGGCAACCCTTGCAGGCGGTCCTCCTTTTACACCAAATAACAGTGGCAACCCTCTACGCATGTGGTCCTCCTTTTACACCAAATAATAGTGGCAACCCTCACAGGCGGTCCTCCTTTTACACCAAATAATAGTGGCAACCCTCATAGGCGGTCCTCCTTTTACACCAAATAGCAGTGGCAACCCTCGACGCAAGCGGTCCTCCTTTTACACCAAATAACAGTGGCAACCCTCGCAGGCGGTCCTCCTTCGTGCGCTGCAAGATTGATCTAATAATGAAATGAGATGAAATCTTTTTTTTAAAGTTATGCCCATGTTGGTCGAAATTTCAACCTACATGGTATTGGTCAAACTTTCGACCAACACGGGCATGGATTAAAAAATAAAATGAAAGTTTTCCTACTATAATCCGACCAACCTAAACAATTTTATTTGATGGTCAAAAATTTTGGTAGAAAAATAAGGTCAAATGTACTAGTGGGCTAAATCGGAGTGGAAAATACACTAAGTATTTTTTACCTCTCTACAAACATTATGATGCAGTGGCATCCTGGCTTATTGCTCAGTGCCTGAAGATTCTAGCAGTCTCGGTAACTGTCTGGTGGAGCTTGGTTACTTCGTTGGTGATCTCGGTAGAAGACTGGAGTTTATCAGTCTTGGTGGTGATTCTCGGTTGGAAGTTCTGGTGGATCTCGGTGGATGTTGGTCACTTGGTGACTTGGTGTTTTATTGCTCGATGCTCGGTTATCGACGGTGTCTCGATGTTTATGTCTGTTGCTCAGTTGCCGAAGTGGCTCGGTCGTTGGAGGACTCAATCGATGAAGGGAGCTCGGTCATCGAAGGAGACTCAACATTTTTGGTGCTCGGTAATGCTTGTGGAGCTCGGTTGGTATGGTTGCTTGGTATATTTCTTAACACTCAGTAGTTTGGCTTACCAACGGTTGTTCTTGGAGAATGGGCTTGGTCAACTAGTGCATTTAATCTAGGTCACATTCCTTGAGTTATGGATTGACCATTGGACATGTGGGGACCTAGATCTAGCATGTTGCATTCTTCTATGTGGATCTGGAGGCCGACTTGGTGAATTAGATATTTGTGAAGTTATTTGTGAGCCGACTGATGTTTGGCATTTAATATTTGTATCTTTTGGAAGTTGACTGGCTTTTGGGATTTAATTGTTTGTAAAGCCGACTTGTGGTTGGAAATTAGTATTTAAGGAGATGTTTGGATAGTTGTTTAGGTAGTGGAAAATAGTAGTGAATCTGTGAAGGCATGAGTTGTTGAGAAGTAGAGATCTAGAGTTAGATTAGATCTAGCAGAGTTAGTAGCTTGGGAGCTTAGGTAGCAGAAGATTGCTTGGTGACTTGTAGGTACAAGTTCATATTCTTCTTGGAGTGCCTACTAGTGTCTTGTTGTGTTGTAGACCTAGGCTAGCTGGAGTTGGTGAAGTTGTGGAAAAGATCTTGCATGATCTTGCAGATCAGATTGTTATCTGATAGTTTGTTTGAGCAGAGCTAGTCGTTGAGACTTGGAGACAAGGAGATTGCTTGGAAGATTACGAGTACAAGTTTAGATCTGCCTTAGGGTTTCCATCAGTTGTTGATTGTCTTCAGGACTGGATTAGTTGAGTTTGATTTGGATCCTGCGTGATCTTGTAGAACTGTTTCTTGCTTTGTAATTGGTTGTAACCGGGAAGGCCTTACAGCCCGACACATTGCATGTAATCAATTAGTTGATGAATAAAGACATCTATTTCTTTTAGATATGGTTTCTTGGTGTGTTTTCCATTGTGTTGTGATTTGGCTACAAGTTTGGACAGTCCTTAATTGGATCCTCCATCCTTGACTGCATTAAGTGGTATCAAAGCGAGAGAGTTGATCTTGTTGGAGCAAAAGGTTGACCTAGCAAGGCGGATCTTGCAAAGTTGATCTTGTTGATGAAGAGATTGTGCACAATCTGAGTTGCAAATCCGTGGTATTGAACTTGTGAAATTGTGGCCTGGTTGTTCATGCAAGGTGGCAGGTTGCGATCTAACTTGCATACAACTTGGAGGTTGTCACAAGGTGATCGGTTGGGTTTGTTGCAGAGGGTTTTTAAAGATCTTTGGAGATGTCTCTGAGAGGATTGGACCTTGGTGATAAGATCGGTTTTCATGTTGAGTCAATTATGCCTGACATGGAAATTGCAGAGCATCTGGTTGTGCTGGATCATATTGTTATTGGTGAAAAGTTACCTGTTGTGGAACACCTCGATGATGTTGGTGTTACCGAATTATTTTTGTTTCGTGTTGTGGTACTAATGTTGTTTGATGGTTGTGAACTTGAGTTGCTGATTGGTAGTAATAAGTCTTGTGATGAGATTCTGAGATGGGATGCAGACTTGATTCTCGGTGGTGGGTGGAGAGTTCAATTTGTTCTTGATGTTGGACATGCTGATTGGTTGAGTTGCAGATTGGTTCTCTTCCCTATGATGGAGTGGAAACCTTTGGTGAATATGAAGTGGAGTTGGTGGTTTTTAGATGTTCCCTTTAGTGAGAAAATGTGGGACACACTTTTCTTTGTACCCCGGGAGTCTGATGCAGTGGCATCCTGGATTATTGCTCGGTGCCTAAAGATTATGGAAGTCATAGTAACTGTCTAGTGGAGTTCAATTACTTGGCTGGTGATCTCGGTAGAAGACTGGAGTTTCTCAATCTTGGTGGCGATTCTCAGTTGGAAGTTTTGGTGGATCTCAGTGGATGTTGGTCACTCAGTGATTTGGTGTTTTGTTGCTCAGTGCTTAGCTACCGATAGGGTCTCAGTGTTTATGTCTGTTGCTCGGTCACTAAAGTGGCTCGATTGCTGGAGGACTCAGTCACTGAAGGGAGCTCGATCATCGAAGGAGACCTAGAATTTCTAGTGCTTGGTAATGCTTGTGGATCTTGGTTGGTATGGTTGCTCAGTATATTTCCTGACGCTCGGTAGTTTGGCTTACCGACGATTATTCTTGGAGAATCAGCTTGGCCGACTGGTGCATTTAATTTGGGTTGCGTTCCTCAAGTTATGGATTGACCGTTGGATGTGTGGGGACCTAGATCTAGCATGTTGCATTCTTATATGTGGATCTAGAGGTTGACTTAGTGAATTAGATATTTGTGAAGTTATTTGTGAGCCAACTGATGTTTGGCATTTAATATTTGTATCTTTTGGAAGCCGACTGGCTTTTGGGATTTAATTATTTGTAAAGCTGACTTGTGGATGGAAATTAGTATTTAAGAAGATGTTTGGGTAGTTGTTTAGGTAGTGGCAGATATTAGTGGATTTGTGAAGGAATGAGTTGTTGAGAAGCAGAGATCTAGAGTTAGATTAGATCTAGCAGAGTTAGTAGCTTGCAAGCTTAAGTAGCAAAAGATTGCTTGGTGACCTACGGGTACAAGTTTAGATTCTTCTTGGAGTGCCTACCAGTGTCCTGTTGTGTTGCAGACCTAGGCTAGCTGGAGTTGGTGAAGTTGTGGAAAAGATCTTGCATGATCTTGCAGATCATATT
Organism: Chamaecyparis obtusa; assembly: GCA_027943335.1. Classification (NCBI taxonomy): domain Eukaryota; kingdom Viridiplantae; phylum Streptophyta; class Pinopsida; order Cupressales; family Cupressaceae; genus Chamaecyparis; species Chamaecyparis obtusa. The sequence goes on from BSBK01011829.1 coordinate 464,313, forward strand.
GTTATCTGATAGTTTGTTTGAGCAGAGCTAGTGGTTGAGACTTGGAGACAAGGAGATTGCTTGGAAGATTGTGAGTACAAGTTTAGATCTGCCTTAGGGTTTCCACCGGTTGCTGATTGTCTTCAAGTTTGGATTAGCTGAGTTTGATTTGGATCCTGCGTGAGCTTGTAGAACTATTTCTTGCTTTGTAATTGGTCGTAACTGGAAAGGCCTGACACACTGCATGTAATCAGTTAGTTGATGAATAAAGACATCTGTTTCTTTCAGATTTGGTTTCTTGGTGTGTTTTCCGCTGTGTTATGATTTGGCTGCAAGTTTGGACAGTCCTTAATTGGATCCTCCATCCTTGATTGCATTACATTAGGAGGTGAGCCAATTTTTTTGAAAAGATCATTCCCCTTGAGCAATGAGGAAACTAGTGTGGAAGGCATAAGAAGGAAGGAGTGATGTTATATACTAGACTATTGGTGCAACAGTTATAACCAAATCATCAAGATTAGAAGCATCCCCTTGATAAAATTTTATAACTTAACACAACAATGAACTTATGAAACCTTTTTCCCTTAAGGAAATCAAGACAACAACATTCTCTCTAAGCATCAATGAGGCTAGAAGTTCAAATGGTATCCAAACAATCTTTTAGCAAAGATTTTGTGGTAAAGTGGGTACATATCTCTAATGGGATACAAATGAATCTCATAACTATAATTCTATGCTAAAAAGTCAAAATAAGATTTTAGGCCTGATCCCAAGAGTCACATTCTTAATGAGCTTTGACCAATGAAAGGTCATAGTCCTATGCAATTTCATTTATAAAATTATTATTGATGTCACTTATATTAACAAAAAATGATGGGAAAGTTATTAAAAGTTTCATATAAATGAAGATTAAGTTAGTTAGACATCATTTCAAGCGAGTGTCAAGGCTCTAATTCATTTTTAAAACTATTATATGAAGGATGATCTTTCATAAACCTTGAGGAAAAGGGTGTATACATGAAGATAGATATAAATACGATGTAGTGTACTTGCATGGATATAGAGCTAGGAACAACTATACAATTTGATTTCTTTTAGTTTTTTTAATCCTTGTGGAGTATAGTGAGCATGGATGTGATGTTAGTAATTGAAGAATCTAGGTGTTCAAAAATAATTTTAAAGCTATTAAATGCAATCCTACTCACCCTTATGAACTAGTTCAAGTGATCATTGTGAGAGGATGTTAAATGCTAATCTATTGTCTTGCACAATGTAGTGTACAAGATCATTCTAGGTCAAAATTGTAAATTATAGAGTAAAGCATTTTCTTAATTTTATTTTTTGGGGATCAAGGAGTCTTGTCAAAAATCAACATTTCCTTGTGAACCTTATTTCCTATGAGTTATCTCTCTAACGTCAAATAAGAAATAAAAGTAATGTTTAAAATTATAAATTCATTCTAGACAAGTATTTGATAGAATTATTAGGAGATTTTGTTAAAATTTATGCTTAGATTGGAATCTACCTTAGTTAGATACATATGCTAAATTGAGGATTGCATTTCTACCTTGAGATTCTTTATTTTGGTTAATGTTTCACCTTGTGGCTTCTTTAAATAGGCTAGAGGATTGTGATAGGAAGACCCAACCTTGCATTGTATGAATTTATCATTTTTGCTTTTAAAGTTTATGTAGATCTCTAATTAATACAAGTACTCAATAAAAATAAAAGATGTGTGAAGATAATTGTAGACAATTAAAAATGGCCAATTGCTCTAACACAATGACATTACTAACATTCATCTTTAATTTATTTAATAATCTTTATAATTTAAATAAATTGTATTTTTCTATCATATTCTAAATATCAAAATCATCATTTCCCTTTAATTTTATAATTAAGTGATTTTAATTAATTACCTTAATTATTAATTGTCCAATCAGACATTTCATCAATTATACATCTATAATGTAATTAAATAATTAAATATTATTTAATTATACTATATCTCATTATAATTAATCAAATAAAACATATTATTTAATTAATATTCCCTCTTTCTAATTGTTGCATTTGTGTAATAATTAAATCAAATCCCTCTCACAATTAAATAAATTATATTTATTTAATTAAACTAATTGTTCCTCTCTCATAAATAAACAAGCAATTATTTATTTATAATTCTCACATGTGCAAGTAAATAAATTCTTTTATTTATTCAATCATGATTATTCTCTTAAAGCTAACTCATACTAACTTTTCGTTCACTCTTCAATTACAATTTTGACTATTCAATCAACATTGTTAATTCCTCCCTCAACAATCAGTTAACAATTCAATCTATTTCAGTCTTCTATTCCATCTCATTAGTGAATACTTCAATCAAGCAGAGTTGACCTCCTACTCACTTTGAGATAACTCTTTCCCCTCATCAGACCAATCCTCCAATCAAGACAATCAAGCAGTGTTGAACTCCTACTCACTTTGAGTTAACTCTTTCCCTTCATCAAGTCAATACTCCAATCAAGACAATCAAGCAAAGTTGAACTCCTACCCACTTTGAGTTAACTCTTCCATATCACCAACCAAACCATCAATCAAGGAATCTTGATTGAAACCCCTAAAAATCTTATAAATAAAGAGCTAAATATATGATTTTAGAAACCACAATTGCTTTGAATTCTTATGTTGGCATGATCTTGAGCATAATTTTGAGAGCCCAACATTGCATGAGAAGGAGAACAACAAAGGAGGAATTATGGGTTTGCATATGCTTTTATGTTATTTGATTTCAATATCTTGATTTATGTATGCATCTCTCTTATTTCCTTTCCTCTTTTGATATTGGGAATACTAATTGCTTTAACAATATCTTTTTGGTTGAGATACTGATGTTATTATAGGTTTCTACATATCCTATTATACCCAATTACAAATGGTGAACCCAACATGAATTCACAAGACCATTTAGAAAATGTTTTGTTTTGCATGTGTGTGTATTTTACAGGTATTCCATTTTTGGATGTTGGAAAAATATGAAAAGATAGATCATCTATTTCCCTCATCTACATCTAGTAGCCCCGATGGGACCAAATCGTAGGATTTTCAAAGATTTAGTCATATCTTTCAAACGGCTTGGAATTTTTCTATGAAATTTTGTCACTGATATAGGGAGCCTACAATCCAAAATTTAGATTTTTCGAATTTTTTTCTTTTTTTAATAATTTTTTCATGAGATTTCATAAAAAAAATCATTTTTGGGTACAAACCAATGTTTCTTTTTGAGAAATTTTCATTTTTGGAAAGGTTTTGAAATTCTATAGGGGGTATGTTCTCTCTGATTTTAATTTTGATGAACAATATTTACAAAAAAAAATCAATCTTTTAAAACTAATATGTTATGATAAAATGGGCCCCTAGGGCACAAATTAAGGAATTGTTTTATAAGAAAATTTTGTAGGTTTGTATTGATATAAGGAGCTTATAGTCCAAAATTCAGATTTTATTTTTTTTTTTCAATTTTTTATATAATTTCTTTGAGATTTCATAAAAAAATATTTTTGGGCACAATTCAGCGTCTCTTTTTTTAAAAGTTACATTTTTGGAAAGGTCTTGAAATTCTACATGGGGTTTGTTCTTTGTGATTTTAATTTTAATGAACAATATTTGTAAAAAAAAATGGATCTTTGAAAACTTTTTCTTTTTGTGTGTAAGTGCAAGTGATAATCATTAAATATCAAAGATATTGTTTCAAAACTACAAACAATATTTGCTTCTCTTTTGTCTAAAATCTTATTCTCTATTGTAAAACAATACATTTTCACTTGAAAATATGCACTTGATGTAATGAAAAAATGCAGTGGACCACGAAAGCACAAAAAGGTCAAGATTCAAGAACTCATTAAGCACCGAAGAAGAGAGAGAGAGATAAAATAAAATAGAGAACCAACTCGCAGATTTTCACTTGATTGATTGGAAGCTAAATTTGGATAAGAAGGACTCTTTAATTCATACATAGACCATGCAATCAAGCTAGTAGATAAATACAATAATATGCATGTTGATATGAGTGTTCTTTACTCTTATGAAAACTAATTGCTTGGTTTTTTGGTACTAACCTTTCTTTTAGCATGTGGCTTGGAAATAGGTTTTATCTAGGTTTTTTAATTTAAAATCAATTCATACTTTGTTTTGGTGCTTAAAATTGACATGTAGTTAAGAATTGAACAAAGGCAAAGAATATTTGAGATTGGTACAATAAAATCAAACAAGGCAAAATACATTTGGACTTTAATGCATCTAAAATTGAACAAGGCAAATATCATCTCATTTGGTGCTTAAAAAATGAACCTATGTGCTTGTATGGATGATTTAGATTAGCTAACATTTGGCTTTTTGGTGCTTAATTCAATTAACCTAATGTCTTGGGTTCTTGGTGTGCTTGCACATTCTATTAGATTAAAAATCATTTTATTTTATTTAGAGAAGAGTGTCTAGAGGGTTCACTTAACCCAATAGAGGATGACCTCAAATCGGTAAATCCCTCTGGTCAGTATAGAAACAAGACTTTGAGAAAACTCTAGTCCTATATCTAACCAAGCTCAGGTGAGGTGTGTTGATGATAGTCTAGATCGGGTGAAGTATCCCTAAGTAGTCAACATGGTCAACTAGAGACTTAAGTGTCTCACACATGTACAAACTGATTGGGTGGACTCCATAGATCTTACTACAACCCTATTAATTAGAGGTCACCCAGTTTACCTCTGAATCATTGTCTTATTATAGTGCGAGGGGAGGGAAGAATCTCCCCCCAAGATTCCCATCATATATGTCCCAAGGATATTGTGTTATAAAATAAATCTTCATTAACATGACAACAATGCCTAGAAGAGGCAAAAACACAAGCACCTTCTAGAGGACTCTCATGTTCTAGTTGTGTGACAAATTTTTTGTGTGAGTTGATGAATATCCAAGCAATGGGCCTATAAAATTACAATTGAATCCAATTTTACCTTAGATTAATTTATTTGTATATTGATTTCATTGTGAAAGACCTTGTGAAAACTTGTATCTTAAAAAAGTTATTGAATATTCACTAATCATTTATTTTTTGAGCCCGTCTTTTAGCCATATACTAAATATGTGATTGTTGAGGTTATACATATCCAAAAAAATTCCTACAACATTGGTCCTACAACATTGTCTTATCAAGAGTAAATTGAATCAACACATGTCCTACAAATATTTGTCCTACCAAGAGAAAAGCAGAGTCAACATTGATCCTAAGACATTATCCTACATAGAGATAATTGGTCCAATACAAGTCCTACAAATGGTACATTGGTCTTCCATCCTTGTTCCTTGTGATTGAAATACTTAGATAGGCATATCGTGCATCCTTAGAATCTTTCTTTTTTGCATAGTCATTATTTTAGTCCAAAACATCCAAAAATCCCCAAAACATAGCTTGCATATTTTAGGGTCAAATATTTCACTTCCTAAAGTCATTTTTTTAAATTAGAGGGTGCATTTTCCTAAGACATTCCTATATTGGTCTTGCGTTTTATCTTGACTTCGTCAACACCATCTTTATGTAATGCCCCGCCAAGGAACCCAAGAGAACTTAACCTAATACATGTCACTAAGTTTATAGAATAATTTTTTTCTAAAGTGTTTACAAACAATGATGATAACAATGTGGAAGAAACACAACCATAAGATATAAACAAGTACATATGCACAACTCAATTATAGTTAACAATCCTTGAGGGTCCCATGATGTAGAATTATTTATTACAAATAAAATATTTAGATTGAGAATAATTACAATTATCTCATATGAATAACAAGTACATCTAATACCATAAGGTATACATAATGATACAACATCCTCCACACAAGTCATAGGGTATGTCACAAAAATCAAATATAAAATATAATACAATATTTGCAACTCTAAAGAACTGATCATGAACATTAAAAGATAGGTATGAACAAGACTCCAAAGAAGAACAAGAAGAAGGTAACATCAATGATCATCCTTCAACATTGCTATAGGAACGTCAAAATCTCAAATGGTAAAAGAAAACACTACCACCCGACCTCGTGGAACCAAAGGTCAACTCCCACCATGTTGAGGAGATAACAACAAACCCCACTCAGATAAAAAAAACTCAATCAAAGACAACTAAGCAAAGGTCATGAAGGATTTCTAACTCAAATGTACCACCAACTAAAGATAAATAAACACCAAATAACCAACACATACCAAAACACCAAATACTAGAATATCAAACACACACATAATCACCAAGTAATACAAAATAGACCACCACGTAATAATGAGACAACAAAGATACACCACTAGAGGCAAGTGCGGAAACTATGGAGGAGACTTAGGCTACATACTATGGGAGTGTCATCATATGGACAACTACTTGAGTTACCTTGGACTAGTCTCTCTAGTCCCCAGACCCTCAAGCATTTATCGGGTTGAGTTACCCTAGACTGGCCACTCTGGACCCCAGATCCTCAACATGAACCATGCAGAACCAGAATACCCTCTCATGAAGATGAGGAATTCTAATCATACCTACTCTATAGGTATCATCCCATTCCCATCCTTAGCCTATACAAAATCTCAAGGCATGGGCGAGACATCAATAATCAATCTTGTATTTAATGTTATCCCCAAATTTTATTATTAGGTTATCACTTATTAACTAGCTAACGATAGGTTACCCTAGTACTGGCCTCTTTCTGCCCCATACCCCTATTGTAAGCCACTTCTCTAAGATGCTCCTATTTAACCTCCCCTAAGATCACAAAGAAAAGTATCACCAATGACCAAATATATCTCATTCAAGTTTATAGGAACACATTGGCTCTCAAATAACCATAACATCTCAAAAGTACTCTCCAAGAAAATCAACGTGCAAATAAACTCCACTAAGAAACAAGGTTAGAAAAGAAGATCGAAAAGACTACTCATAAACATATTAAAACCAACCATTTAAACATATAGGTCATGTATAGGAAATATAAAATGAATCATTCCTATATTGCCCTAAAAGAATATTACCCATAACATACCACACGTGCATAATTTATTTAATTAAATAATGCCAATAAAATCACCATTACTCTAATAAAATACATTAAACACATATATCCTCAAATATAAACCAACTAAATCAGTCAATTAAATATAAACTTAATTATATTTAACTATTAGATTACATCAAAAAAATTTCCAACTATATCCAATTATAGTACTAATTAAAGACAACTATACCTACAACTAAACTTAATAATTAAAAACCAAATAATAATTAAATAAATCTAAATTTAATTAAATTTTAAAAATATTAATGAATAAATAAAAATTTCTTTTATTTAAAAAAAAATGGCAAAATAAACATGCAAGGGGGGGACTGGCCCACCCCTTTGCTGCCATACGACAGTAGTGTGTGTGTGAATTTTGTACCTAGCTATAGACACAACACTTCAGTAAAACATTAGAGGTTAGCCAAAAACCAAAATCATGCAATGAAATGGAAACTAAACTAACCAGGTGATTTACTGCCTTCTAGTAGGTGCGAGTATGATACTCTCAGATCAGACCGAGACCAGTGACAATGCAACACCTAAACAAAAGATTTGAATGCAAAGAATTGAAAAACTATGAATGCATATTAAGCTATATTTTTGGATTTTCTGTGCAATAATATGGAAAGCTGTATGAAATTAATCTAGAATGAATGAAATTGGAATGCAGATTTGATCTAAAAATACTATGAATGAGTATGAAACTATGAATAAGAAACTATGTAAAAGCTAAATGATCAACTATGAAAGATCTCACAAGTCGCCTGTCGCAAATGCTCAATCCTTCAATCGCCAATTCACTAGAGTAATTGTGCAAATTCAAGTGTTGTCATTATGAAGAGCTGAGCCTTGGTTTTATAGAAATCCAGGGCTTTGAGGATGCAAGAGAAAAACCATAAATCACTCTTGATAAACTCAGGTTGATTTTTGAGTTATCAGGAAATCAGAGATAATTAACTCACAAAATCATGCAAAAGCATGCAAGAACAACTTTTTAACTCAAATCAGAAGTTTAGATCAACTTTGAACTCAAAATAGAATGTTGAGTTTCCAAAAGTTAACAACTTGCATTGATTTCCTGATTTTGAGTTTAACTGCTCTTTGAATGTGTACAATTAATTATGAATTAATTAAATAAATAAAGTGATTTATCCTCAACTTAACTGATTTTTGAATTAAAACAATTGATTTATGGGTTAATCAATTATTAAATCAAATTTTTATTCAAAAATTATATCATTAAATTTGACAATTGACTTTAATTAATTAAATAGGAATTTAATCAATTAGTCATAAGATTTTTGATTTATTGTCAAAATAAAATAATACAACTTAAGAATAATTTAATTTAATTTAATTAAATAATTAAGTGGTAGTATTAAATCTAATTAATTAAATATTCAAAATATTCAATTAATCAAACTTTAGGATAAATAGGATTTATCGCCAAATAATTATTAAATTAAGAATAATTTGGATAAATAGAAATATTGCTAGGAATATTCCCCGATGCAGAATTTAGGATAAAATCAATTAGGATTTGATAATGTGTAGATGTGCCTTAGGTTAGGACTTCGATGTCGATTTCGTTCGAATTGAAGATGTATGTCTGGTTAATGAACCTATAGTCCATTTTTGGGGTATTACATTTTGCCCCTCTTTGAATCACTGTGCAAAGCGTAGTGGTTCAAAGATAGTCTGTGTATGATAAAGATGTCTGAGATTGATTTGAAAGATTTGAAAGATTAACCGATTCTGAGACAGAAACCGATTGAAAGATTGGAAAAAAGAGATACCGACCCAGGCCCAGAATGACCAGGAATCGAGATGATGTTAGCTATATCAGCAATGAACCGGTGATTATGAAAAAGTGCCAAAATGCCTGATTCTGAACCTTATGATTGTGAAGAAGTGAGTGACCGATTCCAAACCTCAATGTCCTTGTATGAATCATATTGGTATCACATCCTGAACCCATCAGTTACAAAGAAACAAGGAAATAACACTAATGAATCGATGGTTACAAGAGCTAATACAGTTTACAAGATAGATTTAGGATACCAGATTGATATGGATCTCTATGAATCTGATATGCCCCAAGCGATGATAGATTTTCCCCAAGCGATGAGGACTTTTAGATGAATCAACAACTATACGTGGTTGTTGTCTTGATTACTGAGGAAAGATTGATTACAAATTTAGATTACAAATTTTGAATGATGTGCAATACCATGCCCCCTTCGAGATTAAAATTAAAATCTGACAAGAAAAGTCAGCATTATAGTTTAGAAGCATGGTAATTGATTTGAGAAGTGGTTATACACGTCCAGGAATGTAATCTGCATCGTTTAGAGGTCCCGAAGACCAAGTTTGACTAGGTTAAACCATGATTTGACCATAGTTGACCAAGTTGAAATTTTGATAGTTTGATGTAAGATAATCAGTTAAGTTGAAAAATGGATTTCTATGATGATTGAAGGTTGATTATGCAAGCAGTTAGACATCCTGGGTCTAAAAATTTTAAATCACAATTTTGACATAGTAAATAATCTCAGATTTTGATTTTGATCCCGAAAATGGGTTTAGAACATCAAAATTAGCCAGGGGTGCAATTTTTGTGAAAAACGGAGCACTTTTGAAAATTAGGTCAAAAGCTATATAAAGGCCAGAAGGGTCATTTTCAATTCATTTTCACCGTTGACTTTTGAAAACTTTGTGGAGCCCTCTAAGTGAGAAAATGGTAGAAATGAAGGTACCTGTGTCTTCTCACCATTTTGAGCGCAGCCAGAGGCATCAGATACCTCGACAGTATGGACATCCGGTAGGTGGACCTCTGTGCTTCTCAAAAAATTCAATTTTTCTTTGTTTATAGCATTTTTAGCAAATTTTTCGTACATTTTTAATTTTGAATTTTTGCATGCATAGAAACTCGTATGACTATCCTTTTGGGCTCATACGACTTTTCGATTTTAGTTAGGTTGTCGTATCATTAACCCCCAAGACTCGTATAAGAGGGACCCAAGAGTCGTATGACATTTTGTCGGGTCCCTCCTAACTCGTACAAAGAGATATACAGTGTCGTATCATCATTGTTTGTCGTATGGTAACCAATGAAAACTCATATGAGTTTTTCTACTAGTCTGCTTTGTCGTTTGGAAAACAATGAGCCCAAAACTCATTTCTAGAGCAAAATTTTAAATTTTCTGATCTTTTAGCTTGATTACTGAGTCCTTAATCTACATTCTAAAATAGCAAATTGTTCAATGCCTGTATTTGTAGCCTATTTTTCAACCAAAGTACTGATAAGATTCCTTGTTTCTATACTATGTAGGTCACATATCCTGATGTTCATGTACGTATCTCACATCCAGCCACTCAGAGACTTTGTGTTTCCTTGCCTGATCCGATGAGAGTTCATCTTGCTTCATGCGGTTTTGAGTATCTGATCCATTTACCCGAGATTAGGATAGATCATGGACTCTTGATTGCGTTGATAGAGAGGTTTCATTCTGAGACCTAGACATTCCACCTGCCGACCAGGGAGATCACTATGACCCAGAGGATGTATACCGGATACTACGCATTCCCTTCCATTCAAGTTAGCATCCATCTTATGTGAGTTTGAGGAACTCTGGATTACTAGCATTTAGACGTCTCTTCGGAGATGACATTCAATTGACTGGTTCTATTTCCTGGGAGACTTTGGTACAATGCTATGGTCAAACCCATAGATTAGAGTGCATCCTTGCTGGGATGATAGGTGGTATTATCATGTCTGACCGTTAGCAGAATGGTCTTCTGATGGGCTGGGCCCTGATGGTTACACGTCTGATGGCGACTCCTTCCGAGTTAGCCTAGGGTTGGTGTCTTCTAGCCCACATGTTCTCTGAGATGCACGAGGTAGTGTATCAGGAGAGCAAGACTTTTGCTGCTGGTGCTCTAGTTTTATAGATCTGGGCGTGGGAGCATATCCCAATTTTGAGACTAATGTGTCAGTCACAGAGGCAACCGCAGGAGCCTGTGATTTATATTTATGTTGGATATGTCATATAGGGTCACATGGGCCATGTAGAGTACTAGAGATGGTGTCTTGATGACATGACATTTGTACGATGGAGGCCCTATGTAGATATTGAGCCTTGGCCTACTGCATGAGAGTAGTTTAGTTTCTTCTTTCAGAGCTGGGTATTGATAGGATGATTGTCCTCTGTACTAGAGAGATTTATTATTACTAGGGTGTGACGATAGTATGGACAAGTGCAAGATGCACCTCAGGATTATGCCACGTATGCTCGGATAGCTAGTGAGCTTAGACTTGGATGGACCCCGAGGCTTTCTTATGCCTTGTGTTCACAGGAGTACAGTGGTATTATTGGTAGAGACTGGGAGTACAAACCACAGGTTTTTGATGCTGGAGTGATAGATGGTTTTATCACATGGCTCGTTGATCATCCAGTCTATAGATTCTCTGACCCCATAGAGCTGATACCTTCCATGGAGGAGGCGATGGATGTTACTGGAGCTTCAATGAGACAGGGTTTGAGACCCATATAGGTTCTGATTGTGCACTCCACGCCTCTGAGACCAAGACCATCAGGACAGATGAGGCCCCCTCATCCCACTAGTTCCATAGTAGGTAGGTCTATAGGTGCACAAAGATGGACTAGGGGAGAGGGTGGTACTTTAGGTAGTGTTGATACTACTGAGGAGGTACTTGCAGCCAAGTAGGTTGTAGGTGGTGATTCTGATCCCTTACAAGAGGATGCCAATTTTGATCTTGGTGCAGAGGTTAGACACCATAAGGCGCAGAGAGCAGAGACCACATAGCAGCCTGCTGTAGATACTGATATGCCGATGACAGATGCTGATCCCAGTGTTCCACTAACTACATGGGAGATTGTGAGGAGACTTAGAGTACAGGTCCGAGACCTAAAGTTTTGTAGTGCTCACTGGGAGGAGAGGTTTCTAGAGGCAGATAAATAGCGTACTGAGCTTCGTGGTGAGGTTCAGAGATTACAGGCAGAGGTTATTCATCAGACCTCCAGATCTGCTTATTATGTTTTTGCATACTATGTTGTGGTACCACTTTCTCAGAGAGTTCCTTCGTACTCTTAGCATATGATAGCATTAGATGAGCGAGAGCACCTAGAGTCGAGGTAGTACTAGATGCACCACCACCACCTCCACTAGATGGAGAGGATCATGCAGACAACTAATTTGTCATGATATTCTGATATTTTTGTTGCTCTTTTGATACTGTTCTGACTTCTGATAGCTCACATGAGCTCATTCTTTTGTACATTGTGCCAGTAGTGCACCCCTGACTATTATGAGTTATATATATATATATATATATATATATATATATATATATATATATATATATATATATATATATATATATATATATATATATATATATATATATATATATATATATATATATATATATATATATATATATATATATATATATATATATATATATATATATATATATATATATATATATATATATATATATATATATATATATATATATATATATATATATATGAGATCGAGACTTTTGGTTGTGACTTCATTTGTACTTATCATGTTTTTGATGTATGATGATATCATGTGATGCTTATGCTATGAGTAGAGTAGAATGTATGTATGGATTCATGCAATGCAATGATTTTCTTTCATATGTATGAATGTTATGCAAATGTACTTGATTATGGAAAGTGTATGTATGGAGATGTATGTAATGCAATAGATGGAATGAATGATTATGAATATGTAATGTAAGTGAAATGATACACATGATATATGTTGTAACCCAAGATTGTGACTACTTGCATTTCTGTGGGAAGACCTTCGTATGAGATTCAACTCTTCGTGTTTAAGTTTAAGTATAGTTCTTAGAAGGATTATTGAAGATTGTCAAGCAATTTGTGAGATCATGTAATCATGCAAAGTGTAAAATGACATGCAAAATGAAATGCAACCTAAGACCTAGTCACTGATCATGTGTTGGTCATTTGTCATCATTGAGTTTTTTTTAGGTAACTAGATAAATCAATACAATGTCCACTAGTTAGGAAACTATGAACATATGAATACTTATTTGTATGCTCACGAATCAATACAACACCCATTGGTGAGACAACCATGGACATATGAATATTGATTTTGTTTTTGGAATGTCAGATTAGATACAAGCACCAAGGCACAAACGCTAGGATGACCTGCATATCATGTCCATTTTGATATAGAAATTTGTATAAGCATCAAAACATAAACGTTGTGATGACCAGAATACACCTTGCTAAAACAAACACATCAAGTAGTCAAGAGATCATTCTAAATCTAATGTGAATTACCCGTAGTGACCCTTTATCATTCACATCCTTAGGTAAGATCACATTTCACAATAGGAGAAAGAACTCACTCAAAAAGACAATAGTTAGATCAAAATTCCTTGAATTTTCTAGGTATCAATGGTCGAGGTACGCATGGCCATCCAATTTGAGATAGAGGCTCTTACAGTCGGACACCATTTCAATCCAAAATTTCCAAAGTTGTTAGATTTTCACATACAAGCAGAAGACAAAGAAAAGATTATGCCCCCAGTCATCACTCTCTAAATCTTGTAAAGGACATCATCGAAGAGCTCATGGGAACACAATATGCAAAAATCTCAATGCGAATTAGTAATCATACAAGGAGATAAAAGCATGTAAAAAGCATAGATTATTTTCATTTTGTGTTGATGTTTGATTGTGTTGTTGTAGATGCAAAATCCCTTTTTGGAGAGGAGACTGACTGACTGACTCAGATGAAGCTTCAAAGGACTCTAACTAGACATGACTCATCTGAGGTATACTGGAGACCATAGGATATGGCATTGATTGCCCCCAAGTGTTAGGCATTGATAGGATACAGACGCTTGAGCCGATTGGTGTACAGACTGACTTTATTGAAACAAGGATATATATAGACTAAAGCAGACTGAAAGCTAGGAAAGACCAAGATTGCGCTAATAGATGGAGCATTTTGAACAAGTGGTGCCCATTTGCCAGGTTTTCACCATCTTGGTAGAGATTCTATTTTTGCTACCAAGGAGCCTCTTTCCAGGTTTTCACCAAGGCACTTTTTTTTTCTCATTTTTTTGTATTTTTCCCTTTTTTCAATTTTTTTGTACTTTTGATATTTTTTGATTTTTTTTGCGAATCATCAAGGCACCCATTGCTAGGTTTTCACCAAGATGTTCATTTTTTCAGGACTTTTTCCAATTTTAAAGATTTTTTCAGGACATTTTACCATAGACTGAATGCCTTAGGTGTAGAATTTCTTCAGACGGAGAACATTGATTGGTTCTCGGAGCTGTTCTCCTTCAGTCATTGAGAGTTGATAGGCACCAGAGCCAAAAGTAGTAGTGATTACAAAGGGACCTAGCCAATTGGGTTCAAACTTCCCTTGTGTTCTCGATGTGATTGATTTTTAGGATTCTCTCTCAAGACTAGATCACCAACCTAAAATTTTCTATGTCTGACTTTCTTGTTATAGCCTCTAGACATTCTCTTCTAATATACTCTGAGATGATCATATGTTACTTGTCTACACTCATCTAGTAGTTCAAGTTCTTACAACCTAGACACTCTGTAGTCATCATCAGTTACTAGACCATGCATTTTGATTCTTAGTGATGAGATTTCAACCTCAATAGGCAGTACCGCTTCAGACCCATAAACTAAAGTGAAAGGTGTAGCCCTAGTAGGCGTTCTGATACTTGTTCTGTAGGCCTAGAAAGCTGGATTGATCATGAGATGCCAGTCTCTTCCTATTTTATTAACTGTACAGTGCAAGATTTTCAATAGATTCTTGTTTGAAGCCTTTGCTTGTCCATTCCCTTGAGGATAGTAGATAGATGACCAATGTTGTGTAATCTTGAATTTGGCACATAGATCATCCAAGTCTTTGTTCTTAAATTGTCCACCATTATATGTGATTATGGAATGAGGGATCCCATATCTGCATATGATATAGTTCAAGATGAACATAGATATTTGTTTCCCAGTTGCTTGTGTGAAAGGGACTGCTTCTACCCATTTTGTAAAATAATTTGTAGCTGTGATCATATGGGCATGTCCATTAGAAGAATGAGGATGTATGGATCCTATAAGATCAAATGCCCATTAGTGAAAAGGCCATTGTGTAGTAAAGGGGATTAGATCTCTCCCTAGAGCATGAATTCAGTTGCCATGCACTTGGCACTTTTGACAATTCTTAGCAAACTTGATAGACTCTTTCTCCATTTTAGGCCAATAGTACCCAGCCCTAATAAGTTTTTGAGCTAGTGTTAAACCGTTCAAGTGTGACCCAAAAATACCATCATGGACTTCCTCTAACACACTTTGAGACTCTTCCCGTTCTAAACATCTAAGTAGCGTACCATCTAGACTTCATTTGTACAGACTGTTACCAATGAGGACATACCGGGATGCATTGCGGATAAGGTATCTCTTTTCATGGTGGTTAATGGTATCGAGAATGATTTGGTCTTTGAGATAGGAGAATAGGTTTTTATAGCGGGAGGAATCATGACCTACAATAGTGCAAATCATGTGGGTTTTAGGAGAATCATATGCAGGATAAGATAGTGCTTCCACTAGGAACTCATAGCATAGCTCATGTTTAGGCTGCTGTAATAAAGTAGATAATGTTGCCATTGCATCGGTAGCCTTGTTCTCTGTTCTAGGTATTTGCTCAAATGTGATAGATATGAAATATTTCTTTAGATCATCTATCATTATCTTGTATGGAATGAGTTTTTCATCCTTCATTTGGTACACATCATTGACTTGATGGATTACAATTTGTGAGTCTCCATGAATGTGTAATTCTATTACTCTCCACTCAATTGCTATTTTCATACCATTTAAAAGGGCTTCATATTCAACAATATTGTTTGTACAGGGAAATTTAATTTTGAATGCCTTAGGAATGGAGTATCCTTGAGGAGTGATAAACAAGATACCTGCTCCAGATCCATTATGTGTATAGGAGCCATCAAAGAACAATTGCCATTCTCTAGAAGAAAGATTCATGATAGAGGCATCTGCAAATTCCATTTGCATTAGTGTGTCATCAAACAAAGGCGCATCTGCTAACTGATTAGCAATAAATTGGCCTTTAATAGCTTTTCTTTCAACATATTCAATGCCAAATTCACTTAAGAGCATGACCCATTTGGCTAATCTACCCGTTAGGGTAGCTTTGCTTAGTAGGTACTTTAGTGGATCAATCTTAGCTACTAAATGCGTGGTATGAGCCAACATATAATGTCTTAGTTTTTGTGATGCAAAGATCATAGCTAGACAAGCCTTTTCAATCATTGAATAGTTCTTCTCATATGCCACCAATGTTCTATTGATATAGTATATAGCTCTTTCCTTCTTTTTCTCATCATGTTGTGCAAGCAATGCCCCCTGTGATGTATATGTAGCGGAGACATATAAGATCAAAGGCTTCCCTTGAATGGGAGGAATCAAGATAGGAGGATTCGATAGATATTTCTTGATATGATTAAAATTCTTTTCACATTCCTCGCTCCATGCAAAGGTCACACCTTTATGTAATGTCTTTGTAAAAGGTTGTGATATGTCCGCTAGCTGAGATATGAAGCATCTAATAGATTGTACTCTCCCTTGTAATGTTCTCATTTGATTGATGTTCTTGGGAGGTTGCATCTCCATGATAGCTTTAACTTTAGTTGGATCTACTTCAATTCCTTTCTTTGAAACAATGTAGCCTAAAAGCTTTCCAGAAGTGACACCAAAAGCACACTTCTTAGGATTTAGTCTGAGACTAAATTTTTCCATTCTATCTAGTATCTTGCTCAAGTCATTTAGATGTTCAACTCTAATCATAGATTTTTCTAAAGTATCATCAACATAATCCTCCATAGTCCTATGCATCATGTCATGAAAAATAGATGTCATAGCTCTCTGATATGTAGCACCAACATTCTTAAGCCCAAATGGCATGACATTCCAATAGAAGGTACCCCATCCGCATGTGAAAGTAGTTTTCTCTTGATCCTCTAGAGTAATTTTTATTTGACTATATCCAGAAAAACCATCCATCAAAGAATACATCTCAAAGCCCACAGTCATGTCCACAATCATATCAATGTTAGGTAATGGAAAATCATCCTTAGGGCATGCTTTGTTCACATCTCTGAAATCTATGCACACTCTTATAGATTTGTTTGGTTTAGGAATAGGTACAATATTAGAGATCCATTCGGCTTAATCAATAACTCGGATAAATCTGGATTTTAAGAGCTTCTCTAATTCAGCTTTTACCAAGAGTGCAACATGTGGATGCATCTTTCTCAATTTTTGCTTAATAGGTTTGACATTTGGAGCTATAGACAAATGGTGCATTATAACATTAGGATCCAACCCTGGCATATCTGAATATTTCCATGCAAAGTTGATCTTCTTTGCTGTTAAGAATGTTGTAAATTTTTGCTTCTCTTCTTTTGATAAAGATTGTGCTACATGGATCAACTGTGGTTCCTCTGTTGTTCCCAAGTTGATAGATTGAGTGGGATCAATTAGAACTGGAGATCTATCCTATAAATGACTCAGAAGGACATCAAATATCTCGTACGTAGGTGCCTAAGAGAGGTTTTCACCTTTGGATATGTCTTTTATTTTTACTTTTGTAGGTTCTGAGACTGCCACAAAGTGGTTTTCACCCTCAAAACTCCTTTTCTTTTTATTCTTATTCTTATTTTTTTGACTAAGATACTTGATGTACGACTCCGTCATGCTAATGCTTGGTTCACTGATGGAAGTCCTCATAGGCTCAACTGCATTTAGGTAGCAAGCAAGGGCATGGTCATTGGGAAAGGTACAAATACCTTGGTTCAAGTTTGTGGACATTATGTCAAGAAGGTCAGGGCGTTGGATAGTCAAAGTGGTGAAAGATTGGGAAAGAGTGTTTATGGGTATGGACCTATCATCATTGGTCCTAACCCGATGTTTGAGTTCAAAGGTGATATTACAACTTAAGACATTCAATTCGTGAATAGGCTCAATGTCATTATGGAAATCCACTTCAGCCATCGGTGGACCAGACTCGATAAGTTCATCATTTTGCTCTAGACTTATGTTGGGTTTAGGTGCATATTGGTGAGTAACATCAACATGCTTTTCTATAATAAGTTCATCTAGTTCTGGAATGAATCCCCATTCATAGTCATTTGATTCATCATCTATTTCTTCATCTAGACCTCTAGGAAATCTAAGAACATGAGTAAATTCAGGATGAATACCCCAAGAAGGGTTACCCTCAGATTTTGATTTGAATTCATACTCATGGGAATCTGTCTTAGAATAACTACCACCTTCCTCTTTGTCTATTTGATTGTCTTCAAGATTAGCTGGTTCTTGTGGTGTAACTCTCTTGCTCTATAGTAGGTTCTTGTGTTTCTACTACATTAATTCTTTTTATTGGATCATCTTCAACTTCAAGGAGGTCTTTTATTTCTTTAGGCAAATGCTCATAGGGAATGAGATCTTTAGTGGTGTCTGAATCATCACTATCAGATTGTTCTGTTATTTCTCCCTTTAGTTGATTTGCTACAGAGGGCTCAACCTATTCTAAAACATGCGGGGAGTTCTTGCTAAGACAGAAAGGCTTCTTCGTGTATCCTAGACCTATTTTATTCTTTTTTGCTTGACCACGATGATCAAGAGGTGACAGAAGACCTTTACCCTGTAGTCCTAGAGGTCCTTTTCCTTTATATCCCATTTTTGTGATCAATTTGTCCCCTGGGCCATATGACTTAGAAGGGATATTCAGTATTTTAGCATCACATTTTTTAACAACTTGAGATTTAGGTTCATCTTTGTATAGCCATGCGAGCCAAGCTTCATCTTCTTCAAACTCCTATTTAGATACTTGTTCTGCAACAAAATTTCCTTTATATGCTTCCAGAGGTTCGTTAGACTCCTTTTAAAACTATTTTAGAGTTTGCCCATAAGACTTAGGAGAGATTGGGAGAGATGTCAAAGATAAGACTAGCTCTATAGTATATTCTCTCATACCATTGTCTTTGATCTTAACCTCTTTAGCAATGTCTTCCATCTTGGACGTGGATGCTACATTTGTTTGCTTAGTGGAAGATTCTCTATTGTTGGGAACAAGTTTATCAGCACTCTCTTTCAAGGTATTGCAAGTTGTATACAGATCAGCTGGAATCGTCACCTCTACTCCTTCATAAGGAAATTTCAAACACTGATGGAATGGCTTTCATTTCATGTATCCAGGGTCTCCCTAGAAGGATATTGTAAGCCAAAGGTAGATCAAGAACTTGACATATAGTATCTCTGATGACAGGACCTGCTCTAATAGGTAAGACAATAATTCCCTTAGAAGATCTTTCTTGCTCATCATATGCTTTGATAGTTATCTTTTTCCTAGGATCAATGGTCATTTCTAAAAATCCCAATTATGTAATCGAACTGAAAGAACAAATGTTTAGGCTAGCACCCCCATCTATCAACACATGTTTGACACAATGGTTTTGGATCAAGACTTCAATATGCAAGGGCTGGTTATGTAGATGACTCAAGGAGTTATCATCTTCCTCTGAAAAGGAAATGTATTGCGGAGACATAAGATGACCAACCATAGTCTGGAATCTGTCTAAATCAAGGTTGTCAGGAACATTGATCCAAGTAGAGCTTTGTCTAAAATGGCTCTATGAGCTGGAGATATCCGAAGCAACTCAAACATGGAGATTTTAGCATTTGTGTGCTGGAGTTGTTGAATAATATTGTATGAAGTAGGCCTCATGTCTTTAGGATTTGAAGATTTAGATGTAGCCTTCTATTTAGAAGCAGATGAAAGATTGAAAGGCACCTTAGGGACATTGGATGAATCTGGTATTTGTCCTTGTAGGTGTGCTTGAGCTTGTGATCAAGTAATTGCATTAGCTGATTGATTTTCTCTATCTCTTCTTACAATTGTAATGACATTGCAATGCTCGGATAGACATGGTTCAACCATATTGATGACATCATTGTTTCCAGAGTATGCATAATTAACTTTAGCACCCATATTAGGCTGAGAAGAAGAATCTTCTTTATTATGTTTAGGAAATGGTTTTGTGAATGCTATATGATCATTATTACTCTTATGATTGTCAATCGTGATATCTCCATTATCAATTTTGTCTTGTATGATGTGCTTCAAGTGAACGCAGTTATTAGTCTTATGTCCTTTATTGTGATGGAATTCACAGAAATCATTCTCTCTCCACCATTTTGGTTTAGGTTCCAAATCAAAGACTTTAATCTCAGGCAAGTAGATGATTTTGTTTTCCAATAGAGTTTTCATGGCAGATTCCAAGGATTCTCTAAGAGGAGTGAATTTGTGATTAGCTTCAGAAGCTTTGATGGCTTGGGTACCAATAGTGAGATTGAAAGCAGGTGCCTTAGATGGGGCACATATATTATCAACAACTCCATCTGTGACAATGCCTTTATTCTTGTTCCAATTTTTGTTCTTATCCTTAGAACTAGATCCAGATTCATACTTGTCCTTTTGAAGTGTACTGTCTCCTTTTTTCACAAGTACTTTCTCAATTTTGATCGCATTATCTACCATCTTGTCAAAAGATGTATGATTTTGCATTTGTAAAGGGTAGTTGATTTCTGGAACAAGATTTTTGATGAAGATTTCCAACTTCTCAATTTCAGGAATGGGTCTAGCATATAGAGAAAATTTCTTCCTCCACCTCTTGAGAAATGTCAGGAATGGTTCTCCTAGATACTGTTTCAGATTGCAGATGTTGATCATGGTGACTGAATGCTGAATATTGTAGGAGTATTGTTGATAGAGCAGTTTGATTAACTCCTCAAAAGTTTTGATAGTAGGAGGCATTCTAGAGAACCAATGAATGGCTGCTCCTCCCAGAGATCGAGGGAAAAGACACATTAAGTAGGTTAGTTCATGCATAAACTCCATAGATTGAGTACATAATTCTCTGACATGATCTTGAGGGTCAGAGTTTCCATCATACTTATCATATTTAGGCATATCCACTCTTTTAGGGAATGGCGACATGTACAAGTCTTTATTAAATGGAAAAGGGCATAAAGCTTCCATGGAGAACTCCTTAGGTTCCTTTTCTTTTTCAAGTTTGTTAAGTTTGACTTGCATGGCATGCATCTATTTCATCATAGCCGTGATAGGAGTTTCTTCCTCATGTGTAATGATATCTTCCACATTAAATTTTGGAGGAAGTTTAGCTCCTTGGTGAGATAACTCTAGAAAGTATGCTTCTTTATCTTCTTTCAAGAAATGCTTCATCATCCTTTTGAAGTTATCATCATTTTGATATTGGGCAATTTCAGAAGGTGTAGGTTCTTGATCCATACCGTGTTGAGATTGGTGTCCTTGAGACCCATGATGTGTCCCTCTGTGAGACATGTTAGGAGTTTTAGGGCTCCCTAGATTAGATTGAGGAGGGGTTTTTTGATTACCTCTGTGAGTTGATGGAGGGGGTATGTAACCAGTTTTCAATAAAAAATTGCCAAGACCGTCGTCTTCGTAAAGACCAAAATTGTAGAGTTGCTCAAGAGTGGGACCCTTGTGAATAGTCAAAGGTGCGGTGCTAAGTGCTTCTTCGGATTTCTTGTGTGACGAAGGTCTAGTTTCCACCATTAACCTTGGGTGAAGCAAAAGAATGAGATGAAGACAACTGAAGAATGAATTGATTCAAGAAGATCGAATGACGCAACCTTGTCAAGATTGAAATGATTAAGGATTAGATCAAACATAAATGAAGGATACTATGTCATAGTAGTGTGGGTAGACGCCCAATAGATGGCGGGCATGAGCTCACAACACTTAGCCGTTTAGCAAGAAGACTGAATTTGTAGATAATGTCAACAAGGTTTTGACACAAGATGAAAAAGACTCAAATCGATAACCCAAAAGGCAAGATCAGACTCAAAGGCCCACTTGAGGAAAATGAATGAATTTGTTCTAGTTTCTGATCTGTTCCTGACACAGTGATTTGTTCAACAGATTTTGGAAATAGGCTGTAAAAACTAAGTTTCTGACAATTTTGACCACTTTCTAGCAATTTTTCTCAAACGACTTTCTGCAGGATCATACGAAAGTGGGTATGCTGTGAAATGACAATTGTCAAACTCGTACAACAATTGATAGCATATTTTTTACTTTCATTTTTTACTGGTGGCAAAACTCGTACGACACTATACAAGCTATCATATGACAATACAAGGGTTTTGAAACGATAAATGCCAAAACTCATATGACTTTCTAACTTGATGGGATGACTTTTGAATCCATAAAGGATTTTTTACTTCAAATTTTGCAAGTTTTTGGTTTTCAATTCCAGATTGTTCACAAATTTCTCTGTCCAGGTTTGAAGATTATTAAGAAATTGTTCATTTTCGGTAGCCAAATAGATAAACAAGCACGCAAAATAGCAAGCAAGTGATTCCAAGCACATCTAAAAACAATGAACAAGGGACAAAGCAACCCTACGCATGAACAATAAAGTGACTGAATGTGCTAATTCCTAGGAGTGCCAATTGTGTATGTTCCAAAAAGTTTCTCAATAACGCACATATTCCTAGAAAAATGAAAATTTGGCCTCACTAGGGTTTATAGTAATGGTCTGACTCTACAAATTTTGTGATCTCAAGAGGGTGAACTCAATCCAGGCACACCAGGGTTTTGACACAGTCTGATAATTTAATCAATTAGGAGCTGCTAGGGAGATCTGACAGCCCAACAAGAGACCACACCTGTGAAGATTTCCCCCACAAGGACATTTATATAGCAGTTGCTGCTACCACGATGAAAATGGCTATTACCGCTTGAGGTTCCGTCCACGTGGTTGACCCAATTAAGGGAATGTCCACTACGATTAACCCTCTTTAAAGGTGACTCACAAAAGATACCACATGGAGACTAGTTCCAGATTCAAGGATCTGAGTTTTTGATACTACCCAAAAAGGGAGTAGAGCATAGTCCTCTAGCCTTTTCACTTTTAACCAAAACAAAGTAGACAGATTAATCCGACATGCTAAGACCAAGATTATCTCACAAAGATCTACGATGTCAACCGCTTATGATCTATCAACCTCTCCGGAGAGAGAATGTATCAATCAAAAGTTGAAGACACACAAATCTAGTAGAACATGAGACTCTCTTAGTACCTTCCTACCTACAAGGGGATCTATCGTCAAGAAGAGCTTCGCATGCATGAAAAAGTGAAAAAATCCCACTCTCTCAAGATCATTCGCAAATAGTGTTCATAGGGCCTATTTACTATGTGTAATAGATATGCAGAAAGCAAATCTATGTTCGTTTCATAGCCCAAAATGAAGTCTGTGATATGAAAGCAAGAAAATCACACAAGCTTGACACGTGAGAGTTTGCTTTTATCCAAATCAAAATGTTATCAGCTTGAGAAGAATACCTGAATTCCTCGCAACAGGCTTAGTAGATTTTTACCTATTTTAGCAATTTAGTTGCGCTTTTTCCAATCAGATTCAACAAGTATCAGTCAAAAATAGAAGATTTCAATTGTTAGGGTTAGTTGTTAGTCCAAATCTAAAAATCAAATTTGAAAAATTGCCAAAAATGCTGAAATGAAAATTGAATTCTGGAGTCAAAACTTGTACGACAGTGGGTTACCTCCCAGACGATAGTCTGGAAACTTGTACGACTGTGGGTGTCTTCTCATACAATAATCAAGCTTCCAAATGTCAGTGTGTACTTTCTGATATGAGGCTTGAAATCTAAACTTGTCGTACGACAGTGGGTACCTTCTGGCATGACTTTTTGACAAAAGTCGTACAAAAAATGTACGAACAAAAAATAAAAATCATAGTTTTAACCAAAAAATGATAAGAAATTGATAGAAATGTGATGGAAACCTATTTTTGAGCCCCACGATGGGCGTTAGAAATGTGTGTGTGAATTTTGTACCTAGCTGTAGACACAACACTTCAGTAAAACATTAGAGGTTAGCCAAAAACCAAAATCGTGCAATGAAATGGAAACTAAACTAACCAGGTGATTTACTGCCTTCTAGTAGGTGCGAGTATGATACTCTCAGATCAAAATGAGACCAGTGACAATGCAACACCTAAACGAAGGATTTGAATGCAAAGAATTGAAAAACTATGAATGTAGATTAAGCTATATTTTTGGATTTTCTGTGCAATAATATGGAAAACTGTATGAAATTAATCTAGAATGAATGAAATTGGAATGCAGATTTGATCTAAAATACTATGAATGAGTATGAAACTATGAATAAGAAACTATGTAAAAGCTAAATGATCAACTATGAAAGATCTCACAAATCGCATGTCGTAAATGCTCAATCCTTCAATTGCCAATTCGCTAGAGTAATTGTGCAAATTCGAGTGTTGTCATTATGAAGAGCTGAGCCTTGGTTTTATAGAAATCCAGGGCTTTGATGATGTAAGAGAAAAGCCATAAATCACTCTTGATAAACTCAGGTTGATTTTTGAGTTATCAAGAAATCAGAGATAATTAACTCACAAAATCATGCAAAAGCATGCAAGAACAACTTTTTAACTCAAATCAGAAGTTTAGATCAGCTTTGAACTCAAAATAGAATGTTGAGTTTCCAAAAGTTAACGACTTGCATTGATTTCCTGATTTTGAGTTTAACTGCTCTTTGAATGTGCACAATTAATTATGAATTAATTAAATAAATAAAGTGATTTATCCTCAACTTAACTGATTTTTGAATTAAAACAATTGATTTATGGGTTAACCAATTATTAAATCAAACTTTTATTCAAAAATTATATCATTAAATTTGACAATTGACTTTAATTAATTAAATAGGAATTTAATCAATTAGTCATAAGATTTTTTTATTTATTGTCAAAATAAAATAATACAACTTAAGAATAATTTAATTAAATTTAATTAAACAATTAAGTGGCAGTATTAAATCTAATTAATTAAATATTCAGAATATTCAATTAATCAAACTTTAGGATAAATAGGATTTATCACCAAATAATTATTAAATTAAGAATAATTTGGATAAATAGAAATATTGCTAGGAATATTCCCTGATGCAGAATTTAGGATAAAATCAATTAGGATTCGATAATGTGCAGATGTGCCTTAGGTTAGGACTTCGATTTCGATTTCATTCGAATTGAAGATGTAGGAGGTTAATGAACCTATAGCCCATTTTTGGGGTATTACAAGTAGTGGCTTCCCATACGATAGTGTTGTTGTCATGGCAGCAGTGACTGTCGTAGACAGTCCGCTGCTGCATGACAATAATCTTGGCTGCTACAACAGCCGCTACCGTCAGTAGCTTGGGCTGCTACGACAATCCCTAGCCATTGGGGAGGTGGGGGATGGGGTCCCCACCCCGTATATTAATTTTTTTTTAAAATATAAACTTTTTAAAAAATTATTTTTATTTTATAATATTTTTTTTAGAAAAATAAAGCCTTAATTTTATTTAAAATCAGTATTTAATTTCTGAGAAAAACAACAAGTTATAATAAATAATTTTTATTTATTTATTCTTTAATAAAAAAACTAAATAATAGATTTGAAAATCAAACCCTCATACATTTTAGGCTTGCAACACACACACACACACACAGATATATATATATATACCTCATACATTTTAGGCTTGCAACACACACACACACACACACACACGCACACACATATATATATATATATCTATATATATATATATATTAAAAAAAAAAAATTTCTTAAAAGGAAACTAGGTTATTCTGATTGATCTATTTTCCTCTTGATTTCGATTTTCCACATACAAATCTAATTAATCTTCTATGCAAAATAATGAGACAATTTATCTATATTTTCTGGGTAAATACCCTAATTGAGAAAACTCACCCAATTTCCTAAGATTCATTCTAGGGTTTTAAAACCACCCAAAGGGAATACCAGATCAATCTAACATCAATTTAATCCAAAATTTCACAACAATAAACCCAAATTAAAACAGAAGCCAATTCCAAATCATTCACATAACAATCCCAGACATGAAGTATACAATCTTTTCAAAAGAAGAATTTTGCAAAAGAGGGTTTCAAACCCTACCTCAACCAACGTCTGAAAATCTGAAGCCAAGAAAGATCAAATCCAACCTTTGAAATCCAAACTTTCAAACAATCTCAAAACAATGCTCACCAAAACCAAGCTTTCCAAAAATATTCCAATTTATCCAAAAGCTCCTCCAAAACCTGATAGACGTAATGAAAATAATACCCAGAAACCGTTCATAAAGAAGACCTACTCCTCCTAGGGTTTATAAAACATGCAACCCCTCAAAAATAGAACTCAACTCTTTTTACCTAGTTTCATCAATCACTTGCATGAAAAATAACTCAATAAAATAATGCACTTTTTAAATAAAATTCTAACTCAACTTTTAACTTTAATTTCTAATTCAGTTTTCACTTAAACTGAATGTGCAACTTAAATTGCATATAATTACTTAATTAATCAATAAATACTTTAACACATAATTAACTATGCAAACTGATAAATTAAATATTAAATAAATCAACTATGCCCTTTAATTTTATATTTGGATTTAATAATTAATTAAACCCTGTAATTCTAAATTTAAACCTTTAATTCAATCTTTTAATTAACAAAGCTATTTAAATTACCCTTAATATTTAAATATTCTCTATATCTAATATTTCCACAATCACAAAATATAATCATTCTAATCTCATAATTTCTCCTAATTTAATTATTTAAATCAAATAATTCACACAAGTAAATCCACTAGACTCCCAAAACTCGAAAATCAACTAACTCTACATCCAACAAACACCAAGGAAGGACTCACAAATTCACATCACCTTGACCAATTCGGATGGGTAGAAACAAATACTTGCCCAATATTTAGGACAATCAATGGCTTGGCTTGGGATTTGGATTTTTATGTTATCTCCCCTCTCTTACCATTGAGATTTTGCGATAGGGCATGTTCATCCTAGCAATTCAGGGAAGTCGATGCCTAGTACATACAAACCTACATAAAAGACAAGCATGTACATACATGTATAAATATAAACAAGCAATAGTGGGGATCGGTTGATCATGTGGATCTTGCAAGTAAGTAACTACGACTTCGTCCCTCAACCACATCAGGCACACCAAACATAAATATAAAGCATACACATATGAAAGCATATACTTATGAAAATATTTGATTGTTGTACACATTTGATTGTTGTACCCGAATAAATACTTTCATATGCTTGCACAAAGTGGTGCTAAGTTTCCCATTGGGTTTGACACATCCACAATAGTAGAGGAAATGCCTATTCCATCATCTTGGGTTGCCTCAATGACACACCCCTTCCGCTCACTTCAATCCTTCTTCAATCCTCTTGTGTACCAGATCCACACAAAAATTCTTCCCAAGTCACCATAACTTCTAATACCCTAGTGGTCCAGTACAACAATCCCCTATTTGCCAAATCTCCACCTACATCTAGTGTACTCACTACCACAATAGCGCCTTCCATATTGACTTTGGATCATCCAAAAAGTACCTCACTGAAAGGAAAATAACAAGAGAAAAGAAATAAACAATAATACAAGAGAGTTAATTGAAGAGAAAATGTGTTACCATGATAAATGCATAAACTTGGAGCAAGCATCCAAAGAGCCAAGACAAGGAGACAAGAAGTTTTGAAAGGGGAAAAGAAAAGAAAACCCCCTTGTGATATTATGAATGAGGCAAATCCTAATGAGAGAGAGAGAGAGAGAGAGAGAGAGAGAGAGAGAGAGAGAGAGAGAGAGAGAGAGGAACATTTACAATAAACTCATAAAGTAGAAATGAGAGAAAAAAACATCTTTTAAATAGAGATTGTGAGTGAATTTACTAAGTAACTCACCAATCTATGAATGTCAACATCTATAATAGGTGTGTGCAAAGTAGAAACATCCACTTAAGGAGGATAAACAAATTTCCTTAATAAAGGAAATACAAGAAATGACATGTTCTCCCACTTGGAATAGAGGACAAAATGCATGTAAGGATTCCATAGGACCACCCATTCTAGCTATGTAATCATCACTTTCATAAATTAAATCTTTAAATAATTTAGGATTTCTCTTAGAAGTAACTGAATCATCACTATGAGGAGTAGAGATATTATTATCATTATCATTATCACTAGAAGGAATAGAAATATATGCATTAGGAGTGGAGTTTAGAGAAGGAGCTTGGTCCTCCACAACCACAAATTTACTTCCACTAAATTCAAAATCTTTAACATTGGAGCAATCATGGACTCTATTTCTGTAATACAAACATCTCTTGCAACTTGAACTTTGTTAGTAAGAGGATTATAAACTCTATAACCTTTAGTTTGTTTATATATGTTGAGTGTCTAGTCCCAACTTCCCTTCATCCAGTTCCAGTCCAGGATTCATTTTCTTTCATGGACCCGGATCCCCCCTACTATTTGAATGGGCTCAGAACCACTAATAGCGAAGGCAATATATTCTATTATATATAATGCACACCCAGTTCTAGGTGAGGGTGAAGCGCCAGAAGCAGATTCATATCCTCTAGAGCTAGTTATAGTTCGAACTGACCTAGTAGCTAAGACAATAGATCTCATTGTAAAGATGGTTAGTAGCAAATCCAAATGCACAAGGAGAGACTAAAGCAGCAGTTGATCTAGTTTTTCCACTAGCCTCAGAGGCCTAATTTCATAGGGCATAGCCCATTATAGATCCATTAGTGGTTGTACCATGACAAGTTTATCCAGTCCCAGGACCGAAAGCAAAGGTGGAGCTGCAGAAGCAAAGGCATAGGTTGGGACATAGCAATAAGTAGTCCCCTACTATTCTATGGGCGGAAGATAGATTGTAGCTTAGCAGCCCCCTACTATTCTATGGCGCTAGACTAATAGAAGCCTCAGCCCCTCACCCAACAACTACTATGGAAGGGCCCCCCTACTATTCTAAGGGCCCCACCCCAATTAATCAACCTGCCTGCGGCTAACCTTGACATGGGAACTAGAATTGCTAGCCTAAGGGATATGGTTGGGAACTAGCCTAAGAGAACTATAGTACGAGAGCTAGCCATTGGGGATAGTAATTCTAGTTCAGCCCAGATGACAGGGTCTAGCAAATCTATAGCTGAAACAATTTAATAAACCTATCCCCCTATCATTAATCAGCCCGCTAGTCACTTCTATATCCACATGTGGGTGGAAGGGTTGGGTGGGAAACAATATTCAGTTCCCATAGCCCCACCCTATTATTATATTCTTCTTGATTATATACGTAACAACAAATATATAAGGAGAATATTTACCATCCAATTTTTGCCTCTTTTGTTTAGGTGTGTGAACATAAGTAATTTAACCAAAAATTCTTAAATTTGCCAAATTCGGCTCCCTACCAGACCAAGCTTCTTCAGGAGTTTTATCCTTTAAAGCTTTAGTAGGATTCCTATTAATAAGACAATTAGCACAAGCCATAGCTTCAACCCAAAACTTATAATCCATATTTTTAGCATGAAAAATACATCTAGCCATTTCAACAATAGTTCTATGCTTCCTTTCCGCCACACCATTTTGTTGTGGTGTGTAAGGAATGGTAAGCTCATCTTTTATGCCAAAATATTTCAAGTATGAATGAAAAACATTTTTAACATATTATTTCCCATTATCGGTTCTAAGAATTGTAATCTTCAAACCAAATTGTCTTTAAAAAAATAAATGAAATTCAACAAATATATCAAGAACTTGATTCTTACTATGCAAAAATAGATCCAAGTCTTTCTTGAAAAGTCATCAACAAAAGTAAGTGCATACCTTGATCCTTGGATGGATTTATTATCCATGGGACCCAAAAGCTCATTATGGATGAGGTGAAACTTATGACGTGCCCACCAAGATTGACCATGTGGAAAGGGTTCACTATGCATCTTACCACGCATGCAAACATTGCATATAATTTTGGAAGGAACAATATTAGGTAATCCATCAACCATATTTGCTTTTTGCATCAAAGAGATATAATTAAAATTTAAATGGCCAAGCCTTTCATGCCATATATTAAAGTCAACACTAGCATGCAATGAATATCTTGAGGTAGCAAACTCATAAATTGAAATAAGTTATCATGATCCAATTTAACATTAGCAACAACTTGGTTAGATTTAGGATCAATAACATAGCATATATCCTTATGAAATTCAACCTTATAATCTTGACATAACTTAGAACCTGAAAGAAGATTGGATTTCAATTTAGAAACATAAAGAACATCATGCAATTTACCATTAGGAATAGAAACATCACCAAAACCTTCAACTTTGCAATTATGATTATCAACTAATTGAATAGAAATATTTGAAGTATCAGGTTGTAATGAATAAAAAACTTCTCTATGAGATGTAACATATTAAGATGCACCACTATCAATAATCCACTCTAAAGGCTTAGAAACATTAAAATCTCCCTGGTGAAATTAAAATTGAGTCATCTAAAGGTTGTTGGATGCAACAACTAGATTTTGAGGGTATTCCCTTTAGATGCAGAAATTGTTTTAAAATAGGCCATCATGCTTCTCATTGCAAATATGTGTTTAAAAAGAAGAAAGTTTCTCATTCTTGGTGGAAGGATGCTTCCACCAAGCATTACATTGTCTTTAAAAGCTCCGCTCAGAATTTGAAGGATTATGATCCTGCTTTGTGTCTTTAGAAGCCTTCAGTAGTCGATAAATGTTCTCTTCATGTTATTCCTCTAGCATAACCTTTTAGGTTTGTTGGTGTTGATGCTTCTTTTCTCCCAGCTTTGCAGCGATCACCCTCTCCTTTGCTGGGGGATTCTAGGCTTTCGGCTGGCAGAATGGCAGTTGCTGTTCCTACCGGCCCTGTCGGTGTGGTTTTAGCTGAGGCTGTTGGTGTTCATGTTTCTCCTGCTAGAAGTAATTCTGGTTTTCTTTCAGAATCATTGCTGGGGGCTGGGTCCTCTGTCTTGGATTCATTGTGCTGGCAGAATGAGGTTGCAAGAGTTGAAGATGGTTGGATCACCATCAAAGGGAAACAAGCAAAGAAATCTTCATCTTCATTTGACATGACTCTTCAATCTCACAAAAAAAGGGAATTTAGGATAGCTTTGCTGCTATCTCTTTTGTACTGCCATTTAAAATGATCATATCTTTACAATGTTTTGATTTCATTGTTTGAGGGTCCTTCCTATTTTCGGACTGGACTGATTCGTATTGGGAGCTTTCATTGCTCTATCTTAAGATCTTTATGTTAAAGGGTTTTGGGGCCCCTTCAAAACCTGCTGTTACCATTAATCAAAAACATTATAACTAATTGTAAATGCATGAAGGGATTAATTACCATTATTCTTCTTATAATGAGACTTTTGATTATTTTGATAATTTTGATTCATAGGCTTCTTATCATTTTGTTTTTTAAATAATTGTTAGTCAAATGACCATCTTTCCCACAATAGGTGCAATGAAGTTTTTTATTAGGACCATTATTTTGATGATTATTATTGTTGCTATAATGAGGCCTAGAATGAAAATTGTTATTGCCATTATTATTATTTAATCTAAAGTTGTGATTTTGATTCTTAGACATAAAGGCATGTTCGTTAGATTTAAGAGTATCAAATTGAATCAACTTTGCTTCTTCTTGATGTAACGAATTTTTAAAAATTGCATAAGTGAATTGAGTAGCTAAACTAGGAACTGCATATTGAGCATGCACATTAGTAATAAACTGTTGAAATTGCCTAGGAAGACACTTTTTAAGAATGATATGAATTAAATGAATATATGCTAATGTAACTCTTAAACTAGTTAATTGATTTTTAAGAGAATCAAATTTTATTAAAAGTCGATCCATAGTCTTAAAGTGAGTATAACTGAGGTCTTCAAGTTGATCTTGAATTTGCATTTTACATGATTCATCTGTACTATCATAAGTAGTCTTTAAAATTGCCCACGCTTCATGGGCTTTTGTGCAATGCCCAATCAAAACATATAAATAAGGAATTATTGAAATTTCAATTAACCCAAACACTTTCTCATTTTTAACCTTCCATACATCTTGGTTGACTTGAGGAGAAGAGGTAGCTGGTTTAGAAGGAGGATCTATAGTGACTTCTACAAATGTTTAAAGCAAAAAATAAAAGATATGTGCATTTTCCAAGAATGATAATTTGAACTATTTAATTTAATTTCAAGAATCAAAATGGACATAATTAAAAGAATTTAAAATGAAGAAGAAAACAAAATCCCCCTTTACTTAAACGAAATATTAAAAAACAATTTTTGAAAAACCTCTTATTTAAAATAACTTTATTAAAAAAAAAATTGAAAATTATAAAAGTAAATAAAAAAAAATTTTAAAAAAACTTTTTATAAAATGTAATTAAAAAACTTCTTAATTTAAACTTAGAGTAGATGTAAAAAGAATTTTTTAAAAAGAAAATTAAAAAAAGTTGTTTGAAAAAATGAAAAAAAAAACTCACGTAAAAAGGCTTCAAATTTTAAGAAATTTAAAATTAATTTAGAAATCTTATATCATAAAAAAAGTTAAAATTTTTAAAGCAAGATATAATTTGAAAAGATTAAGAATTTTAAGAACTTTAACGGGAGAAATTGAAATTAAAAGAATTTTATGAGAATAAACAACAATATTGATAAGATAAAATTGAAGTAAAGAAAAGTTATGAACAAAAAATTTCAGAGACGCCAAAAAATTATTACAAATATTGCATAACTTATAAAAGGATAATAATGACAGATAATAAAAACAAACAACTCTATAGAAAGAAGGCAGAGAATAAACTAAATTTAGTTATAAATCTTATAAAAGAAATGTGAGAGATTTGGAATTTGCTAAATGAGGTAAAGATCAATGAAGTAAAAAGGAATAAAATAATATAAATGTAAACAAACATAAATGATTTTTAGTTCAAATTTATCTAAAATAAATGATATAGATTTAGTTGGAACAAAGAGAAGTTACAATATCATACAATCATAGAAGATTTTTTTTGTAAAATAGCTTATTGAAGGAAAATATAAACCAAAGAGAAGGATGAATTTTTTGAAGTACGCTAATAAAATTAGAGTGAAAGATAAATTATTTTGAAAGTAAAAAATAAATCTGCATGCAAACAAGATTACATTTTTTACTTTTATTTTGAATTTTTTTTAGTAGAACTCTAAGATTGATATATTAAATTGAAAAAATAGATCATATTTATATTTGAAACCTGCAAACAAAAATCTATGAGTTGAATAGAGAGATTAAAGTATAATTTTAAATTTGCATGAAGTTGTGAATAAAAAAAAATGATTGAATGATAAAAGCAATAAACAAATGTTGATCCTGCAAATCAACAGAGTTAGATAAATGAAACACGGTAAGAGTATTATAAAACCTGCAAATCAAATAGAGTCAGATTTAACAAACAAATAAATGATGGAAGATATCAAGTTTTATCAAAACAAATGCATAGAAATGGAATAGAAACCTCCAAAATAAATGAGACAAGAAAAACTTCAACCTTGCGGTTTCCTGACTGAGGTGAAGAGCTTCTTTTGAATTTTTTTTTGCAAGAATGCAAAAAACTCTCTGGCAGCAAGCCTTCCAAAGAGGGTTAGAAAAAAAGAAAGAAAAAAGATATTAGAAAAATCTACAAGCACAAATGAGTTAAGAAATGAAACTCAAGCTTCTAATTTTCTATAGAATCTAATAAAATTCTCACACAATCTTCACATTTGATAGAAAGGAGAACTCAATAGAATAAAATTATGCTATCAACTTGATTGTAAAATATATATGCAAGATTTATATTTATAAATTGAGTGGAAAAATCAACATACATAGTGTTGGAGTTGATCTTTCGATCCCACAAATCTAAAGGGTCGCCTACAATCATGCATTAAAAAAGATCTCTCACAACCATAAAAAAGGAAAAAACCTCACCAAGGGAAAAAAATTATTAGCGTGAATAGGTGTGTTAGGGTCATATTACATTATGCTTAAGCTCACTTAGAGGATTGGGATATTATGTCCTTTACTTATGGGAGGTTAGAGAGACTTTTATCTCACCTCGTGTGGACTCACCAAGTGTCCCAACACTTATTTATAGAGTCCAACACTTGTTGCATACTTGGAGGGGTAGTTAGAGTTTGACTCCTACCTTCTCACCTTTTCTTGGTTGCCTTTATATGCAAGGCACCTGTTTGTAATTTTAGTGACAATGTGACAATTACTTACGATATTTATAATTTTGCATATTCTTGATTTGTGGATAGAATTTGTTTTTACAAGTGATCTTGGTTATTTCCAACATGGTATTAGAGCATACTTACAAAATCTCTCCCTTTTAGGCTTGATTTTTAGAGGTTCATGGGCATAAGAAAAAACATTATAGCTCTTTGGAGGAAAATGAACATCATGGTTACACTTAGGAGGCCCAAAAACTCCTATTTACATATATGATATATCATACTTTGGTGATGCCACATTTTTCAAGGTTTTTGACATCCTCTAGTTGCACCATAATTTTTTTGTATGATTGTACCATTGTACAAGGTGTAAATTTTATTTATATATAGGTCACACACACACACACACATTTTTTTTGTACCTTTTCTAAAAGTACCTGGGTAGGCTTACACACTACATAGTACCTACAAAATACTACACAATACTTACGTAGTGCACTTCATAGGTAGGTCATAGAGGCACTTAAAATATGTATTTTTTTTATTTTTTATGAAAAACATAAATTTTTTTTTTACAAAAACAAATTGTTTTGAAATATTGTTTTGCCACCTAATCAAAGCCTAGCCAACCCTGCTTAGTCAATAATGTCCAATCAATGCCATGTCAACTTGTCCACCCAAACAATGTCTAGTCAGTGCCCAATCAACATGCTGGTGTCATCATGACATCATTATTTTTCAACCCTCATTTTTACCCCCCTTGGTTGACATGTTTTGTTTTTATCCTCAACTTTGGGAATCCATATGGGTAAGTGCACTAAGATGGTGTGCAAAAAGGGGGGTATAAGTGGCCACTTTTTTTTTTCTAAATTCGGGTAAACCTAAACTTCAAAGAGAAATTAGAGGGTCTTGCAC
This sequence comes from Chamaecyparis obtusa, assembly GCA_027943335.1. Taxonomy (NCBI): domain Eukaryota; kingdom Viridiplantae; phylum Streptophyta; class Pinopsida; order Cupressales; family Cupressaceae; genus Chamaecyparis; species Chamaecyparis obtusa. Next base: position 499,644 of record BSBK01011829.1, read on the forward strand.
TAAAAATTAGAAGATGTGTAAAGAATAAGAATTGTAGTACTCTAAATCTAGTTTCTAAACTACTATTTTTTTTAAAAAATGGATAAGATTAAGAGGGTCAAACCCTTCATTCACAAAAAAATGTTCTTAATTTTTTAAGAAAAATATAACATAGTTGTTTCCGTGTGCTTAACAAAAGATATGGTTAGATTTAATATTTTGAAAAACTGTTTAGTAGGATGGTAGGTAAGAGTGAGATCTAGAAGTTTTGTATTTTTTCATAATTTTATGTTTAGAATTTTTTTTTAATGATTTTTTGAAGTGACTGCATCCTAAAAATCTAGTGCTTGTTCATGCGATGGGCATAACTTGCATCAAAATAATAAAAAAATGCAATCTTCTTTTTTAAAAAGTGTATAGATTCAACTGTAGAACAGTAATATGTAATTTGTTTTGTAATTGGTTGAGTAGATCAAAAGTAATTAAAAAAATGGTAGACTTATGTCTGTGAGGCTTGTCAAGACACTGGTAAAGAAAATTAAATTTCACTATGATAATGTTGTCCAAAAATTTGAAAGTTTATATGGTTAGAAAGATGAGAAGATGTGTAAGATTATGGTGGTAATTTTAGAGATACCCACTTGATCATTTGTAAACCTAATGAGGATAAAGTAGAGAATTCATGTTGGAAGATGAAAAAATGTGTAAAGCGATTAAAATGGAGGGAAAATGGGCTTTCAATCCTTAGGGTTGTTTACTAACCCTTTTTACAAGCCTAAAACACATACGGGTTTTTGCGTCTATCGTAACCCGCTTGGGTTTTGAAAAGAAAAAAGTACATTTCAAATTTTTTAAAACCCATACATATTTTGGAGATGTAAAGACATGCAATATATGTTTTACAGAACACGTACGGGTTATGAATACATCAAAAAACATGGTCCTAAATTAAGAATAAACTACATTTATGTATATAATACATGTCTATATTTGTATATATGCATATCTATAGTTTTATATACATATATTTATATAGATATATGCATATATGTCTGTATAAATGTGTGCCTCTCTCTCTCTCTCTCTCTCTTCCCTTCCTTCCTAGGTTCCTATTTTACAAAACCCGTTTCAAGTTTCATATATATCAAAATGAACAATAATCATTTATATATCAAAAAGTGGCATAGATGCCAAATTAATAATAGTTACAAAAATGTGGCATGTTCCATGCCAAGGTTGATATATACAATATAAATGTCAAATATATACAAAAAATGGTCGTTCAATGAGCACAACTATATCTATATATCTCTATTAATATCTTTGACTATGCTGGAGCATCAAAATTGAGCCTCTTTGAAGTAGTACATGGCTCGCTAAGTGCTTGCACAAGAACAATTCAAATGCTAAATCAGATATCTTATCTCCAAATACTATGAAAATAACTAAATACTAGACTATAATTTGTTGGCAATTGAATTGTTGATTACCTCATCTCTTTCTTCTGCACTTGGGCTATTTTGTAATGTTGAAGGGCTCCTTCGTGGGCATGGAATCCTAATAAAATGGAATGGTAAAGAATCTATAGGAAGTCGTTGAGGGATTTGTAATAGGTAAAAGACAATTAACAAAAGTTAATAACCCAAAGTTGATGACAAACACTACAAAAGTAAAAAATGCATGTACTCATATCTAAATCCATGTGTTTAACACACACACACACACACACACACACACACACACATATAATACATACTAGAGCCTCAAATAGCTCTCATGTACTCTTAGGAGGGATCATCATTGATGAGGCCGCTATTACCATTTCCCTGTATGAAAATAATAACATATATCATAGTCAGAGAGGAAGGATTTCTAAGAGATTTTGAAGAAACAAGAATGCAATTGAAAGTGAATATAAAAATGTTACCTCTTCCCGCTCCTAAACATCAACAACATCTGATGCATTCATTAATTCTGTAAAACTCAATTATTTCTATATATAGAACAAATACGACATGTGCATTCATTAGTATACATGTACATGTTTAATCATAATACATTTCAACAAAGAAACTTAAATTGTACTAAATTACCTTTTGTACTTTGGGTGTCCTCGATGGTTTCTTTTTTTGTCCCGATGTCTTCACCTAGCAAAAAAAAAAATAACATAAGAGAAATGAATATGATAAAACATGGATTCAATTAAAATTATATACAAGAGGTATGAAAAATATGATACCGCAAAGATCTCTAGGCCAAAGTCAATCGCAAAAAGAGTCACATCATCAACTTTGGACATCTGAACCCCATACAAGCTCTATAAAACATCAAATACATATAAATATTAAGAAAATATATCTTGACACCAAGAAATTATTCTATTTTTATGAATATCTAAAAACTACACCTCAGGTGTTGAAGCTACCCATGCACGTCTAGTCAAACGAGCACTTTGTGGTGTGCTCATAGTACCACCTATTACACCTTGCAATGCATATTATTCATATATAAATTTAATTTGTTCTCTAAATAAAAATTTATTTACTTTTATAAGATTTAGGTTATTAAAATTAATAACATGTCAAAACAAAAATAAACATATACCTGCATCTGTCTCGTAGAAAACTTCATTGTCAATAGGTCATTTGTGAGGGCCACATCCTCAACATCTAATTCATGACATCTACTCCCACAATGTGTACATGAATGGGATATCGAACCATCCTCATTCATGTCGGTATCTACTCTAGCACATATACTCTAATAGTTGGGGCACATATGCTCAATGGGCTGGGATGAGCCAAATGGACCATCTAATGATGATGGAGGTGGTGCAGGTGTTGATCCACCCTCTGCATCGACTAATTATGTGCCATTTTCAATAATGACATCAGTTAATGATGTAGCTGCCTGAAGAGTCTATAAATACATAGACTCCTTCACTACTACTGGGACCGCAACATGAACTATGGATTTTTTTTTATATCTAGACTCCTCCTATGCTCCGGCTCCACCACCCTATGGGCCCCAACTCTATCTTGCACAAAGCCTCTTCCTCTACCCTGGAACTGTCGGATGTCAAAGTAGTTTGGCTTCTCGTTGAGGATAAACTCACAATATAGCTTTCTCAAAAAATATAAAGGCACCTCCCAATTATTACAGGGTGCTTGGTCAAAGACCATATACCATATATCCCAAAATGTAGCTCTCATCCTATTATGACCACACCAATGTATGAGAAACTGATTCGTAGTTACTTCTAGGGAGTTACTACTAATATGATTGGTGAAAAGAGCACATATGTCTTCTTTAATAATCCTCTTTTTTTTTCACTTGATCATATGAAAATCCAGCGGCATAAAATGCATGACATCTATCCCTCCATGAACCCCATGATGTAACCTTCTTAGACACCTCATTCACACTATTGAACATTCTTTCCAAGGAAGTGGTGAGGGATGAGTGGTGCTCAAAACTAGAGGACCTCAACCTATTAACCAATATGGATATTTGGGCACTATTTTGTTGAAGGCGATTGATAAGGTCCTCTTTTGTGGCATCAATGTGACCTATTGAAGGATGCAGAGGGTTTGGATTTGGGTTTGGCGGTGGATTTGGGTTTTTCTGAGGGTTTTCTTGTTGTGGGACTACATTTTGAGGGTTCTCTTATTGCCCATTTCCAACATTATCAATATTTTCATGTGTTTGAAGAGGTCTTTGCTGTCTCTTTCGTGGTCGGGGATTATTTTCTGAATCTAACATCAAAATAATAATAAAAACTTAAATCAATTCAACAAACCCCACTCAATCGAAATTGAAATAAAAATAATTAAAAAAAACAAATTCTTACATGTTCGACGACGTGGCATCCTTGCAAAATGATGAATATGGCAACAAAATCCAATAACAATAAGAACATGCTCGGGTTTTGGCATTTTCTCTTCCTCCTCTATCCTTCAAACTCAATTTTGGCATGAAGAAAAATAGTCAAACGTGGGTTTTTAAAAAAACTTTATGACAGCCAAAATGAGTATGTGAACTTAAGTTTTTATTATTATTTTTGTGGCTTGGCAAAGGCTCGGGTTTTCTAAGCCTACTTTTTTCAAATTTTGAATAACTTGAGCAGGTTATGAAAAATTTTAGTTTTTTTTAGGAGGTGGCCACTTTTTTGCACACTATCTTGGTGCACTTACCCATATCTTGATTATACAGAGGTAATTAAAGTAGTTTTTTTCACTCTAGTTATTTTTCAAGCTCTATCTAGTGGTGTAGTTTACTTTATAGAATGATGTACAATTTTTTTTCTAACTTGTTTCTTAGATAACACCTTGTACAATACCAATTTATACAACTTTGAGAGGCTCCTCAGCTCATGCAGATACATTTTTGTGTGTTACTTTTTTTAACATATAAGATTTTTCAGGCTCTACATAGTGGTGATCCTTACTACTCATGGCAGTATTCCAAAATATCAGATTTTGGTTATGTCTTTTTTGAGGCCTTGTACATATTTTCTATTTTGTAAATGAACTTAAATAAAGTGCTGTAAGAATTTGCCTAAGGCAAAGAGTAGAAACCAAGATCTAGAAGCTCAAGAGATAGCACAAGAGAGACAAATATGATATGATCAAATGATCAAATAATGAAATAGATTGAATGATCAATTACATACTAGAAGTGCCTGAATATATAGGCAATGCAATAAGACTACATGATAAGGAGATGATAAGATATCACCCACGCAAGGTGGAATCACATGTCCACCAAAGGTGGATAATCCTCCATTGTACATGAAAGTATGTGAAACATGTGCAACAATGAGAGAATGATAATGTGATAAGAGCACTAAAGGTGGATCTCACACACAAAGAGGGATGTGGAGACAACTATCACACCTAAAGTGGAGATTCTCCTAACCATGTGCTAAAAAGAAATGCAAACTCCTAGGTGTCTCAAAGACAACTAATTATGCAAATGCATTATCCTAAGTAAACTTAAGTAAAGTGTAATTAGTGAATATTTAATTACACCAACAAGTGCCATATCACTGTATACTTTCAGGGGATTCTTTGTTTTTTCATCATAGGGGTTTTATTCTATTTGTCAACTTTTTGAGGTTTGAAAGACAACTTGAAATTTGTCTTCTTTGTTTGCCTCTTGACAAAAACATGTGAGAAATAATTCTCCAACATATATTTCTATAAATGTATTAATATAAAGTGCCACATAACTAATTTTTAGTTGGTTTTCCAACATTACACTTCTTCATCAACATGGAGGAATCTTGACATTTGTATTCTTAATCGTCTGTTGCAATAGAGAAGTAGAGGAACCTTGTGGAGTTTTGTTGAATTCACACATTTGTAGGGAGGTCACATAGACCTACTCATTTGTATCTCTCATATTGGGATTCTTTCAATGGATCATTATTGTGAGATTCGTTAACATCGAGCACCTCTCAATAGTGTAGCACATGACACTCGTGATTTATTATTTATGTTATTTGATCATCCACATTGAACACCACAACCTTATAAATATTTTACTACATGAAACTCATGATTTCTTGTTTGTGTTCTTTGATCATACTTGTATCTCTTTCTCTACATATTTTAGATATTTTTTTGTTCTATCATACATCATTCATCTTTTGACAGAGTTTACAGTTCTTAACATGCTTCAGGTTTAGGAGTTCTTCATGATCATGTTCATCTTTACATAAACATCTTTGTAGGAGGTTTCATCCTTCTCATTCTCTCTTTTACATGGGATTTTTTCTCCCACATGGTTTTCTCTCTTTCTTTATTTATGAGAGATCTTTATTTGTACATGAGTACCTTACCAGGTCATGTTGTTCAAGACTCATCTTTTAGATGAAAACATTTTTTACCTAACTAGTTTTCTTTTATTTTACTTAGTTGAGTGATGGATGCAGTGCCAATGAGGGAGATCCCAAAAGGATATGCCCAACTTCACAACTAAGAGTACATGTGAAACAATCACACACAATAGAGAGAGAAAGCCCAATCCAATGTATTATTTAGAGATCAAACAACATACATGTTGAGCTGTCAGGCCTTCTCGATTATAGCCACATACAAAGAAATGAATCTCAAATCCTAATACCGATATGTCAAAGTCTTAGATCTAGGTTTCATGAATCAAATACCAATCTCCTCCAACTACTTCTAAAGATACATCAAGTTATTACATGTAGGTAATGCCTTCAAAGTTGGACAAGAAAGAATTACATTCCCCACAAAAAGAAAATGTGTACAACAAATAGGCCTGACCTAAAAGCAATTAAAGATCAATTAAAAGTAAACCACAAGGAGCATGGTCATAGAAAATGATCCATGAATCATATATTATAATCACAATTATCAAAATCCAAAGATCAACAACCACACATTGAATCTCCAAATAGGTCCAAGCAAGCAATGAACACATTTGTAATACCCCAAAAATGGGCTATAAGTTCATTAACCTCCTATATCGACACATCGAATGAAATCGACATCAAAGTCCTAACCTAAGGCACATCTAAACATCATCGAATTCTAATTGATTATCATAAATTCTGCATCAGGTAATATTCCTAGTAATATTCCTATCTATCTTAAGTATCTTTGATTTAATGATTATTTGGCGATAAATCCTATTTATCCTAAAGTTTGATTAATTGAATATTCTCAATATTTAACTAATTAGATTTAATTCTGCCACTTAATTCTTTAATTGAAGTTAATTCCATTTATTCTTAAATTGTATTATTTAATTTTGACAATAAATCCAAAATCCTATGAATAATTGATTAAATTCTTATTTAATTAATTAAAGCAAGTTGTCAATTTTTAATAATATTATTTTTGAATAAAAGTTTGAAAAATGATTGATTAACCCATAAATCAATTGTTTTATTTTTCAAAATCAATTAAGTTGGAAATAAATCACTTTATTATTAAATTAATTCATAATATAAAACATGCACAATCACAAAAGTAGACAACTATCAATTATTAATTAAATCTAAACTCTGTTTTGAGTTAGACTCTGCTTTTGCATGTTTTTGTGAGTTAAATATCCTTTATTTAAAAATAACTCAAAAATCAACCTGAGTTAATCTAAGTGATTTATGGATTTCTTTCATGCACCTCCAAAGCCCTGGATTTCTATAAATCAAGGCTTTAGCTCCTCATTTGAAATCACACATCCACAAGAATTGCATAATCATGCTGAAGAATTGCTATCTGGAGAATCAAAGCTTATTGCGAATCAAGGCTATTGTGAGATCAATTTGGTTTTTACATTCATTTTCATATCATTGTTAGATCATTTTAGCATATCAATTTCCATATTAGCATAGAAAATATATAAAAAAAAGATTAATTACATTCGTATTTCATATCAATTTTGCATTCAAATCCTTCATTTAGGTGTCGTCAAGGTCACTGATCTTGATAACAATCTGAGAACATCATACTCGCACCTATTAGAAGGTAGTAAATCGCCTGGTTAGTTTAGCTTTCAATTCATTGCAGCTTTCAATTTTTGCTAACCTCTAATGTTTTACTGAAGTGTTGTGTCTACAGATCAGGTACAAAATTCACACACACATTTCTGGCACCCACCGTGGGGCCCTGAAACAGGTTTCCAATTCAATTCTATCAATTTCTATCTTTTTCTCCTCGGTTTCTATGCAAAACTATGATTTTTAATTTCTATCCGTACAATCTTCATACGAGTTTCTGACAAAAGTCATTTCACACTATACCCACTATCGTACGATAGTCTATCAGATCGAGAATCATGCCAGGTTGTACACACTATCATTTGGAAGTTCAACTGTCATTTCATCATACACCCAGTGTCGTACGAGTTTCTGGACTGTCGTCTGGGAGAATACCCATTGTCGTACAAGTTTTGGACTGTCATCTGGTAACAGACCCACTGTCGTACGAGTTTCGACATCAGGTTTCAACTGTCATTTCATTTTTCAGGGTAGTTTGTCATACTTGGTTTTCAAATTTTGACTAACGGCTAATCTTAACAATTGAAATTCTTTATTTTTGATTGACTCCTGCTAGTTTTGATTGGAAAAAGTGCAAGAATTGCTAAAAATAGGTAAACATCTACTAAGCACATTGCAAGGATTCCAGGTATTCTCCTTAATCTGATAACATTTCAATTTGGATCCTAAAATGAATCTCTCATGTGTTTGGCTTGAGTGTTTTCTTTGCATGCTTTTCTTCAAATTTGCATAATTGAATACTAGGTTGTAACACCTTAAGTATTGATAAGCGAAATTGGGATATTGGACTCGCTTATTCTTACTCACCCCTCATTTTCACCCCGTGGTTGCAAGGTCAGTGCCATATTCAGGGGAGGGGTCTACTTAGAAAGAGCGTTAATTGTTCCACCAGTTCTTTCCCATTTTGTGCTTTTCGGATCTCATTAGTATTCTAGGGTGTGGACTTGCTTTTAAATTTGTGTGAGGATTTAAATGCACCACTTTGTGGACTCACCTCATGTTTATTTGGAGCATTAAGTGTACCACCTTTTGTGCTTTTGAATGCTTTTGGATAGATTTGCTTTCTGATATATCTGTGAAAACATAGTAATTAGGCCCTATGAACACTATTTGTGGTTCTTGAGAGATTGGATTCCCAGTGAAATCCTTCTTGACGATGGAATCCTTGTAGGTAGGAAGGATACTTAGTGCGTCTCATGTTCTACTTGGTCCGTGTGTCTTCCCTTATTGATTGATACATTCTCTCTCCGAAGAGGTTGATAGATCACGTAGGGTTGATATCATAGACCTTGGTGAGATAATCTTCATCTTAGCGTGTCAGATTTATCTGCCTACTTTGTCTGGGTTAAAAGTGAAAAGGCATCAAACCATTGGATCTGGAGCCAAGTCCCCTTGTGGTATACTATTGTGAGTCACCTTTAGAGAGGGTTAACCGTAGCAGACACTCCCTTCACAGGGCAAACTACGTTGACGTAACCTCAAGCGGTAATAGCCATTTTCACCGTGGTAGTGACAACCACTATATAAATGTCCTGTTGGAAGAAATCTCCATAGGTGTGGTTCATTGTTGGGTTGTCAGATCTCCCTAGCAGCTCCTGAAGATTAAGTTCTCAGACCATGTCAAAACCCTGGTGCGTCGGGATTGGAGTTCACCCCTTTGGATCATAAAAGTTGCAGAGTCAAACCATTACTAAAAACCCTAGCGAGGCCAATTTTTTATTTTCTAGGGTATATGTGCATTATTGCAAAACATTTTTGGAACATACACAATTAGCGCTTCTGAGGATTAGAACGAATAAGTCACTTGATTGTTCTTGCGCAAGGTTGCTTTTGCCCTTGTTCATTATTTTCAGACATGCTTGAAATCACTTGCTTACTATTTTGCATGCTTGTTTATCTATCTGGTTATTGAAAATGGACAAATCTATTACAATCCTCAAATCTGGACATTAAAATTTGCAAACAATCTGAATATGAAAACTCAAAATTTGCAAAATCTGAAGTAAAATTCTTTTATGGAGTCAAAAGTCATCTCAGGAGGTCAAAAATTCGTACAAGTTTTTCCAAGTGTCATTTCAGAACTACCCAACTGTCGTATGATAAAGAACCCAGTGTCGTACGAGTATTTCTGCCAGTCAAATTCAAAAAGTCAAATCTTGCTAGCAACTATCGTACGAGCTTTTCAACTGTCATTTCATAGCATACCCACTGTCGTACGAGTTTTGCAACTGTCGTACAAGATTTTCAATTGTTGTTTCATAGCATACCCACTGTCGTATGAGTCTGCAGAGTGCCGTTTGGGAATTTTTTTTGAAAGTTGTCAGAAAATTGTTAGAATTGCTAGATATTTAGCTTTTTCAGCCTATTTCTAGAATTTGTCAATCAAATCACTGTGTCAGGAACAAAGTAGTAGCTATTGAGAATCCTATCATTATCCCAAAGTGGCCTTTTGAATCTGATTTAGCATTTTGTTTAATCGATTTGAGTCCTTTTCATCTTGTGTCAAAACCTTGTCATAACTATCAATCTTCAATCAATCATCAAAATGACTAAGTGTTGTGATATCTTGTCCGCTATCTTTTGGGCAATCTACCCATACATCCAGGGCACAGTATCCTTCACCCAAATCTAATCAAATCTTCAAATCAATCAAACCTTGACAAGGTTGCGTCATCTGATCATCTTGATTTAATTCATTCTTCAGTCATCTGGATCTTATTCTTTGTTTCACTCAAAATTGATGGTGGAAACTAGAGCTTCCTCACACAAGAAATCTGAAGAAGCATCCCAGACCTTACCTATAACTGCTACCAGGGGTCCAACTCTTGAGAAACTCATCAATTTTGGTCTTTACGAGGACGACAGTCTTGGCAACTATCGATTAAAAACTGGTTACATTCCTCCTCCATCAACTCACAGAGGTACCCAACAAACCCTACATCAATCTATTCCAGGGAGTCCAAAAACTCCTACCATGTCTCAAGCAGGGACAAACTTTGGCTCTCAGAGAACTCAATCTCAACATGGTGCAGATCAGGAACCCAGACCTAAAGAAATTGCTCAATATCAAAACGATGATAACTTCAAATGAATGATGAAGCATTTCTTGAAAGAAGATAGAGAGGCATACTTTTTACAATTAGCTCATCAAGGAGCTAAACTTCCTCCCAACTTTAATGTTGAAGATATCATTACGCATGAGGAAGAAACTCCACTCACAGCTATGATGAAATAGATGCATGCTATGCAAGTTGAACTTAACAATCTTAAGAAAGATAAGGAACCCAAGGAATTCTCCATGGAGGCCCTTTATCCTTTCCCTTTTGACAAAGACTTGTACATGCCCCCATTGCCAAAAAGAGTGGAGATACCAAAGTATGATAAATATGATAGACACTCTGATCCTCAAGATCACGTTAGAGAGTTCTGTACACAATCCATGGAGTTCATGCATGAACTGACCTATCTCATGTGGCTCTTTCCTAGATCTTTGGGAGGAGCATCCATTCATTGGTTTTCTAGGTTGCCACCTACTATCAAAACTTTTGAGGATTTGATCAAATTGTTTTATCAACAATACTCCTACAATATTCAACATCTAGTCACCATGATTGATATCTGTAATCTCAAGCAATATCCAGGGGAACCATTCCTAACATTTCTCAAGAGATGGAGGAAGAAGTTCTCTCTATATGCCAGACCTATTCCAGAAATAGAAAAACTAGAAATCTTCATCAATAACCTTGTTCCAAAAATCAATTATCCTCTACAAATGCAAGATCATACATCTTTTGATAAGATGGTGGATAATGCTATCAAAATCGAAAAAGTGCTTGTGAAAAAAGGAGAAATCACACTTCAAAAAGACAAGTATGAATCAGGATCTAGTTCCAAAGAAAAGAACAAAAACTAGAACAAGAACAAAGGCATCATCATAGATGGCGTTGTTGATACTATCCGTGCCCCCATCAAAGGCACCGACCTACAATCTGACTCTTGGTTCCCAAGCCATTAAAGCTTCAGAACAAAAGTCTTCTGAACCATCTCAAAAGAAGCTAGAATACAAAAGATGGGATAATAAATGAAAGTTCACTCCTCTTGGAGAATCTTTGGAATCCGCTATGAGAACACTACTAGCTGACAACATCATCTCTTTGCCAGCAATCTGACCACCTGATTCTGAGCCTAAGCCAAAATGGTGGAGAGAAAATGAATTTTGTGATTTCCATCGAGGTAAAGGTCATAAAACAAATAACTGCTTCTAGTTGAAACACACCATTCAAGATCTGATCGATAGTGAAGACATCACAGTTGACAATCCTAAGAGCAATAATGATCATACAACATTTACAGAACCATTTCCACAACATGGTCAAGGAGTTTCAACTTCTCAGCCTAATATGGGGGCAAAAGTCAACTATGCCTACCCTGGAAATAATGTTGTCATCAATATGGTTGAACCATGTCTCTTTGAAAGTTGCAATGTCATCACAATTGTAAGAAGAGATAGACAAAATCAATCCACCAACACGGTTACTCAATCACAAGCCCAAGCACATCTGAAAGGACAAATCCCAGATTCATCTAATATCCCTAAGATACCCTTTAATCTTTCATCTGCTTCCAAACAAAAGTCTGCTTCAAAATCTTCCAATCCAAAGGATACAAGGCCTACATCTTATAGCATTGTTCAACAACTCCAGCACACTAATGCAAAAATCTCCATGTTTGAGTTGCTCTGAATATCTCCAGCTCACAGAGCCATTTTAGACAAAGCTTTGCTCAGTTCCAATGTTCCTGATGACCTTGATTTAGATAGGTTCCAGAATATGGTTGGACATCTTACATCTCTGCAATATATCTCCTTTTCAAAGGAAGATGACAACTCCTTGAGTCACCCGCATAATCAGCCTTTGCATATAGAAGTCTTGATCTAGAACTGTAGAGTCAAACGTGTGTTGATAGATGGAGGCACTGGCCTAAACATTTGTTCTTACAGCTTAATCACACAATTGGGATTTTCAGAATTGGCTATTGATCCTCGAAAGAAGATCACCATAAAAGCCTATGATGAACAAGAAAGATCTTCTAAAGGCACCATTGTCTTACCCATTAGAGCAGGTCCAGTTATCAAAGATACTATATGTCAAGTTCTTGATCTACCTTTGGCCTACAACATTCTTCTAGGGAGACCATGGATACATGAAATGCAAGCTATTCCTTCTACATACCATCAACGTTTGAAGTTTCCTTATGAAGGATTAGAGGTTACTATCCCCGCAGATCTAAATACAACTTGCAACACCTTGAAGGAAAGTGCAGATAAGCTTGTGCCTAATAATAGAGAATCTTCCATCGAACCAACTAAAGAAGCATCCACATCTAAAATGGAAGATATTGCAAAAGAGGTTAATATCAAAGAAAATAGTATGGGAGAATATACTATCGAGCCAGTCTTATCTTTGACACCTCTCCCTATCTCACCTAAGTCTTATGGGCAATCTTTGAAACAATCCAAACCAGACTCTAAAGAACCTCTTGAAGCATATAAAAAGAATTTTGTAGAAGATCAAGTATCCAAGCAAGAGTTTGAAGAGGATGAAGCTGTGCTATCATGGCTATACAAAGATGAACCTGAATCTCAAGATGTTCAAACTAGTGACTCTACAGAACCACAACTCCCTTCTAAGTCATACGGTCCAGGAAATAAATTGATAGCTAAGATGGGATATCCAGGTCAAGGACCTTTAGGAGTTAGAGGAAAAGGTCTTGTGGCACCTCTCCCACATACTGGTAGAGAAAATAAGAATATTGTTGGCCTAGGCTTTAAGAAGAAACCCTATCACCTCAAAGGTAGTTGCTCTCATGTCATAGAGCAGATTGCACCAGGAGAACCTCTTCTTAAGAAAGAAGAAACAGAACCATCAGATAGTGATTCAGACATCTCAGAACTCATCCCCTATGAAAAATTGCCTAAAGAGATCAAAGACCTTCTTGATGATAAAGATGATCCAATCAAAAGAATTAATGTAGTAGAAACACAAGAACCTACTATCAACCAAGAGATAGTTGCAACACAAGAACCAACTAATCTTGAAAACAATCAAGAAGAGGGAGGTGGTAGTGATTCAGAGACAGATTCCCATGAGTATGAATTCAAATCAGAATCTGAGGGTAACCCTTCTTGGGGTATTCACCCTGACTTTACTCATGTTCTAAGATTTCCTAGAGATCCTGAATCAGAAGATGAATCTAATGACTATGAATGGGGAGCCATTCTAGAACTAGATGAGCTTATTACAGAGAAACATGTTGATGTTATTCACCAATATGCACCACAATCCAATGTAAGTCTAGAGCGAAATGATGAACCTATCGAGTCTAATCCACCTATGGTTGAATTGGACTCCCACGATGACATTGAGCCTATTCATGAATTGAATGTCTTAAGTTGTAATATCACCTTTGAACTCAAGCATCGGGTTAGGACCAATGATGATAGATCCATATTCGTAAACACTATCTCCCAATCTTTCCCCACTTTGACTATCCAATATCCAGAACTTATTGACCAAACCTCCGCAAATCTGAGCCATGGTATTTATACCTTCCCAAATGACTATGCCCTTGCTTGCTACCTAAATGCAGTTGAGCCTATGAGGACTTCCATTAGTGAACCGAGCGTCAGCATGACCAAGTCGGACATCAAAATCTTAGTCAGAAAAATAAGAATAAAAAGAAAAAGAAAAAGAGTTCTGAGGGAAAACCACTTTGTGGCAGTCTCAGAACCTACAAAAGTAAAATTAAAAGACGTATCTGAAGGTGAAAAACTCTCTGAGGTGTCTAAGGATGAGATATTTGATGTCCTTCCGAGTCATTTATAGGACAGATCTCTAGTTCTAATTGAGCCCACTCAATCCATCAATTTGGGTACAATAGAGGAACCACAATTGGTACATGTAGCACAATCATTATCAGAAGAAGAGAAACAAAAATTTACAACATTCCTAATAGAAAAGAAGATCAGCTTTGCATGGAAATATTTAGATATGCCCGGATTGGATCCTAATCTTATAATGCATCATTTATCCATAGCTCCAAATGTCAAACCTGTCAAGCAAAAATTGTGAAAGATGCATCCTCATGTTGCACTCTTAGTAAAAGCTGAATTAGAGAAGCTCTTGAAAGCCAGATTCATCCAAGTTATTGACTATGTAGAGGGGATCTCTAATATTGTGCCTATTTCTAAACCAGATGGTTCAATCAGAGTGTGCATAGACTTTAGAGATGTGAATAGAGCGTGCCCTAAGGATGATTTTCCACTACCTAACATTGATATGATAGTGGACATGACTGCGGGTTTTGAGATGTATTCCTTAATGTATGGTTTCTCTGGATATAATCAAATAGAAATTGCTCCAGAGGATCAAGAGAAAACTACTTTCACATGTGCATGGGGTACCTTCTGTTGGAATGTCATGCCATTTGGGCTTAAAAATGCTAGTGCTACATACCAAAGAGCAATGACATCTATTTTCCATGACATGATGCATCAAACTATGGAGGATTATGTTGATGATACTTTAGCAAAATCTATGATTAGAACTGAACATCTAAAGGACTTGAGCATGATCCTAGACAGAATGGAAAAGTTTAGTCTCTGACTAAATCCTAAGAAGTGTGCTTTTGGTGTCACTTCTGGAAAGCTCTTAGGATACATAGTTTCAAAAAAGGGCATTGAAGTTGATCCAACTAAAGTAAAGGCTATAATGGAGATGCAACCCCCTAAGAATATCAGTCAGATGAGGACATTGCAAGGAAGAGTTCAATCTATCAGAAGATTCATATCACAGCTAGCGGACATATCACAGGCTTTTACAAAAATATTACATAAAGGTGTGACCTTTGCATGGAATGAAGAATGTGAGAAAAACTTTGATCATATCAAACAATATCTATCAAATCCTCCAATCTTGATGCCTCCTATTCATGGGAAGCCATTGATCTTATATGTCTCCACAACAGATACATCACTGGGGGCATTGCTAGCACAACACAATGAGAACAAAAAGGAAAGAGCTATATACTATATCAGTAGAACATTGGTTGCATATGAGAAGAACTATTCAATGATCGAGAAAGCTTGTCTAGCTGTGATCTTCGCATCATAGAAACTGAGACATTACATGTTAGCTCATACCACACAATTGGTAGCTAAGATTGATCCACTCAAGTACCTACTAAGCAAAGCTGCCCTCACAGGTAGATTAGCTAAATGGGTCATGCTATTGAGTGAATTTGACATTGAATATGTTGAGTGAAAAGCTATAAAAGGACAAGTCATTGCTGATCAATTAGTAGAGGCACCTATGATTGATAATACACCAATGCAAATGAAATTTCCAAATTCCTCTATCATGACTCTTTCTCCTCGAGAATGGCAGTTATTCTTTGATGGCTCCTATTCACAGAATGGATTTGGAGCTGGCATATTGTTCATAACTCCTCAAGGATACTCAATCCCAAAAGCATTCAGATTAAAGTTTCCTTGCACAAACAATATTGCAGAATATGAAGCCCTTTTGAATGGTATGAAAATAGCAATTGAATGGAGAGTAACAGAGCTACACATTCATGGAGACTCACAACTTGTTATCCATCAAGTCAATGATGTGTACCAAACTAAAGATGAAAATCTCATTCCTTACAAGAGAATGGTAGATGATCTTAAGAAGTATTTCATATCTATCACATTTGAGAAAATTCCTAGAACGGAGAACAAGGCTGCCGATGCAATGGCAACGCTATCTACTTTATTACAACAACCTGAACATGAGCTACGCTATGAGTTCCTGGTGGAAGCACTATCTTATCCTACATATGACTCCCCCGAAACCCACATGATCTACACTATTGTAGGTCATGATTCATCCAGATACAAAAACCTATTTTCCTATCTCCAAGACCAAATCATTCCTGATACCTTCAATTGCCATGAAAAGAGATACCTTATCTATAATGCCTCCTGATATGTCATCGTTGGTCATGATCTGTACAAACAAGGTCTAGATGGTACACTACTTTGATGTTAAGAACGAGAAGAGTCTCAACGTCCATTAGAAGAAGTCCATGATGGTATTTGTGGGTCACACTCGAACGGTTTAACACTAGCTCGAAAACTTATTAGGGTTGGGTACTATTGGCTTGAGATGGAGAAAGAGGCTATCAAATTTGCTAAGAATTGTCAAAAGTGCCAAGTGCATGGCAACTTAATTCATGCTCCAGGGAGAGATCTAATTCCCTTTACAACACAATGGCCTTTTCACCAATGGGCATTTGATCTTATCGGGATGATTCATCCTCATTCTTCTAATGGACATACCCATATAATCACAGCTATAGATTATTTTATAAAAAGGGTAGAAGCAGTCCCTTTGACACAAGCAACATGAAAGCAAATATCTATGTTCATATTGAACTATATCATATGCAGATATGGGATACCTCATTCCATAATCACAGATAATGGTGGACAATTCAAGAACAAAGACCTAGATGATCTATGTGCCAAATTCAAGATCACACAACATTGGTCTTCTATCTACTATCCTCAAGGGAATGGACAAGCAGAGGCATCTAATAAGAATCTATTGAAAATCTTGCATCGAATAGTTAATAAGACAAGAAGAGACTGGCATCTCATGATCAATCCAGATCTCTGGGCCTACAGAACAAGTATCATTTACCTACTGGGGCTACACCTTTCACTTTAGTTTATGGGTCTGAAGCAGTACTACCTATTGAGGTTGAAATCCCATCACTAAGAATCAGAATGCATGGTCTGGTAACTGATGATGACTACAGAGTGTCTAGGTTGCAAGAACTTGAACTACTAGATGAGCACAGACAAGCAACATATGATCATCTCAAAGTATATCAGAAGAGAATGTCTAGAGGCTACAACAAGAAAGTCAGAAACAAAGAATTTCAGGTTGGTGATCTAGTCTTGAGAGAAAATCCTAAAAATCAATCACATCGAGAATGCAAGGGGAAGTTTGAACCCAACTAGCTGGGTCCCTTTGTAATCACTGCTACTTTTGGCTCTAGTGCCTATCAACTCTCAACGAATGAAGGAGAACAACTCTGAGAACCAATCAACATTCTCCATTTGAAGAAATTCTATGCCTAAAGCATTTAGTCTATGCTAAAATGTCCTGAAAAAATCTTAAAAATCTGAAAAAGTCTCGAAAAAATGAACATCTTGGTGAAAACCTAGCAATAGGTGCCTTGATGATTCACAAAAAAAATTGAAAAATGAAAAATACAAAAAATGAAAAAGAAAAAGTGCCTTGGTGAAAACCTGGAAACAAGCGCCTTGGTAGCAAAAATAGAATCTCTGCCAAGATGGTGAAAACTCGGCAAACAGGTGCCACTTGTTTCAAAATGCTCCATCTATCAGCGCAATCTTGATCTTTCCCAACTTTTGGTCTTGCTTTAGTTTGTACATATCTCCCAGTTTGTTTTTGCATTCCTATTTTCAATAAGTTGGTCTGTACACCAATAAGCTCCAGCGTCTGTATCCTATCAATGCTTAACACTTGGGGGCAATCAATGTCAAATCCTATGGTCTCCAGTATATCTTAGATGTATCATATCTAGTCAGAGTCCTTTGAAGCTTCATGTGAGTCAATCAGTCAGTCTTGTCTCTAGAAAGGATTTTGCATCTACAAATCAAACATCAAACATCAAACTGAAAACAATCTGTGCTTTTTACATGCTTTTATCTCCTTGTATGCTTACTGTTTCGCATTGAGATTTTTGCATATTGTGTCTCTTTGAGCTCTTCGATGATGTCCTTTATAAGATTTAGAGAGTGATGACTGGGGGCATAATCTTTTCTTTGTCTTCTGCTTGTATGTGAAAATCTAACAACTTTGGAAATTCTGGATTGAAATGGTGTCTGACTGTAAGAGCCTCTATCTCGAATTGGATGGCCATGCGTACCTCAACCATTGATACCCAAAAAATTCAAGGAAGTTTGATCTAACTATTGTCTTTTTGAGTGAGTTCTTTCTCCTACTGTGAAACACGATCTTACCTAAGGATGTGAATGATAAAGGGTCACTACGGGTAATTCACATTGGATTTAGAATAATCTCTTGACTGTTTGATGTGTTTGTAATGCAAGGCGTATTCAGGTCATCAAGACATTTATGTTTTGATGCTTATACAAATTTCTATATCAAAATGGACATGATATTCAGGTCATCCTGGCATTTATGCCTTGGTGCTTATATCTAATCTGACATTCCGAAAACAAAATCAATATTCATATATCCATGGTTGTTGACCAGTGGGTGTTGTATTGATTCTTGCACATACAAATTGATATTCATATGTCTATGGTTTCATAACTAGTGGGCATTGTATTGATTTATCCGGTTACCTAAAAGTTCAATGATGATAACAAATTGACACATGATCAGTGACTAGGTATTAGGTCTTAGGTTGCATTTCATTCTGCATGTTTCTTTGCATTTTGCATGTCTGCATGATCTCACAAATGTTTGGAAACACTTCAAAGCTTAAACAAATCTTCATATCAATTCTTCATATCTAACAAGAGCTGAGTCTCACTCGAAGGTCTCTTCGCCGAACCGCAAGCAGTAACTCTCCTGGGTTAAATATCCTTTTGACATAAGACTGAGTACTTGTCTTCATCAACCTGCAAAAACATATCATGTATATCGCTGCATTTACATCTCATATCATTACCATTTGTTGCATTATGTTACATCTAGTGCATAAGCATAAATCATCCATACATCTTTTCATAATCAATTACATTTGCATAACATCCATACATATGAAAGAAATCATTGCATTGCATTGATCCATACATAAATTCTATACTAATCATAGCATAAGCATAGCATGATATCATCATAAATCCAAACATGACAAGTACAAATGAAGTCACGATCCAAAATATCGATCTCATATATATCATCAACTTGAAATGTGTAAGGGGTGCACTACTGGCACAATGTACAAAAGAATGAGCTCCAGAGAGCTATCAGAGTTAGAACAATATATTAGTGATCAAAAAGAGCAGAGCATATCAAAACATAAGAACATGAATCAACTATCGGCATGCTTCTCGGTATCTGGTGGAGGAGGGGGTGGTGCATCTGGTATGGCCTCTACTCTTGGTGCCCTAGCTCCCTCTGAGGCTGCCATGTAATCTGAATAAGTAGGTACTCTTTGCGCAGTAGGGACAACATAGTATGCAAATGCATAATATGAAGCTCGTGAGGTCTGATGGGTCACCTCTGTCTGTAATCTCCGAACCTCTGAGCAAAACTCTGCACGAAGCTCTGTACGCTGCCTATCTACCTCTAGATACCTCTCCTCCCACCTAGCACTCTGTACCTTCAGGTCCCGGACCTAAGCTCTGAGATGTCTGATAGTCTCTAATGAACTGAGAGGAACAGTAGGATCAGCCTTAGTTGTTGGCATCTCTATGTCTTGTGGCTGCTGGTCAGTGGTATCTGCTCTATGCGCCTTACAACGTCTAACCTCAACTCCTAGATCAAATGTGGTATCTACCTGTAAGGGATCTGCATCACCACCTACGAACTGATCAGCTACTAAAACATCATCCATAGAACCAACATCACCCAAAGTACCCCTCTCACCCCTGGTCCATCTCTGTGAACCTATGGATGTACTGCTAAAGAAGTAGAAGGATGAGGGGGCCTCATATGTCCTAATGGTCTCTGAAGTGAAGCCGTCGCTCTCTATCTGGGTGGTGTAGGATGCACTACCTGAGGTCTCGGGCCCTGTCCCACGGGAGCACCTGTAACATCCATCGCCTCCTCCATGGAGGGTATCAACTCAGTGGGATCCAAGAATCTGTGAATGGGGTGATCAGCAAGCCAAGAAATATATCCATCTGTGACCCCTGCATCAACAACCTGGGGACGGTAGTCCCAATCTCTACCTATGATAGCACTGTACTCCTTTGAACATAGAGAATAAGTGAGCCTCTGTATCCATCTGAGCCCAATCTCATGAACAATGCGAGCATATGTAGTATACTCCTGTGGGGCATCCTGTCTGCGTCCATACTGACGCCACACTCTAGTAATAAAAAATCTCTCCAAAATGGTGGGAGAACGACTAATGAGTACCCGACTCTAAAAAAGAAAGTTGTATTCCTCCCTCGTAGTGGGCCAGGCCTCTATCTACAAGTAGGGTCTCCAATGCACAAATGTCATATCATCTAAGCATCGTCAAAAGTACTCAGTATGACCCATGCAGACCTGTGTGACATAACCAGCATACGTATATATCACTGGCTCCTGTGGCTGCCACTGTGTCTGGAAAACTAGTCTCAACATTGGGATATGCTCCCATGCCCATATTTGTAATACAAGAGCTCCAGAAGTGAAGCTCTTGCAATCGTGATACATGACCTCATGCATCTCTGAAAACATGTGGGCCAACAGGCACTGACCCCAGGCAAGCTCAGTGGGAGTGGCCATAAGAAGGGCTACCATTGGAGCCCATCCCATCAAAAAGCCATTCTACTGATGGCCTAGCATGATGAGCTCACCGATCATCCCAACAATAATGCACTCTAAATGGTGTGTCTGACCATATCTCTGTACAAGGGTCTCCTAGGAAATAGAACCCGTCAACTGTGTATCATCCCCAAACAGATGCCTAAAGGCATGAAGACCAGTCTGGCCAGAACTCACATGCTCAGGATGCCGACTGCTATGGAATGGAATGCGTAGTATCCTATAAATATCCTCAGAGTCACAATCATCTCTCCAGTTGGTAAGTGAAATGTCTGTGTCTCCGAATGGAATCACTCAATCAGTGTAGTCAATAGGCCATGATTTACCCTAGTATCAGGTAAATGGATCAAATACTCGAACACACATGTAACAAGATGAACCCTCATAGGGTGAGGAAGTGAGACACATAATCTCTGGGTCACCGGGTATGAATGTCAGACATGAACATCTGGATATGTGACCTATATCATACAAAAATAGGGAATTCTATCAGAAATTGGGTTCAATAACAAGCTAATAGTACAGAAATTGGATAGTTGGGTACTTTAGAAGGTAGGTCAAAAGGTCAGATATCAGTATCCGAAATCAGAAAAGTTAAAATTTGGCCCTAAATATCAGTTTTCAACCCTCTATTTTTCATACGACATTCTAGACTGGCCTCGAAAGTCGTATGACACTCCACAATAGAACATACAACAATCCATGGTACTACGACACTGGATTCAGTATCATACAAGTTTCCAGGGACTCGATGAAATGTTGTACGACACACGGGTCCCCTTCATATGACATTGGGTAATGCATGAAACGACAAAGCAAATGGAATTCAAATGTCGTACGAGTCTGGGTTGGGACTCGTACATGTTTTCATACATGCAAAATTCAAAACTCAAAACGCGTATGAAAAAAATGAAAAATGCTATAAAACATGAAAAATTTGGATTTTCAAAGGGGCACAGAGGTCCACATATCGGATGTCCATACTGTCGAGGTCTGTCATGTCTTCGGCTATGCTCAAATCAATGCGAACTCACAGGTACCTTTGGTTTTCGTTGTTCTGCCATTTTCTTGCTCAGAGGGCTCCACAAGATCTCCAAAGTCAAATGGTTGAAATGAATTGAAAATGACCCTTCAGGCCTTTATATAGCATTTGACCTAATTTTCAAAAGTGCTCTATTTTTCATGAAAATTGCACCCCTGGCTAACTTCGACATTCTGAATCCATTTTCAGGATCAAAATTCAAATCTGAGATCGTTTAATATGTCAAAATCTTGATTTAAAATTTTGGGCCCGGGTTAGTCTATTGCTTGCATAATCGACCTTCACTCATCACAGAAATCCAGTATTCAACTTAATTGATTATCTTAAATCAAACTATCAAAATTTCAACTTGGTCAACAATAGTCAACTCATAGTTTCACCTAGTCAAACTTGGTCTCCAGGACCTCCAAACGATGCAGAATGCGTTCCTAGACGTATATAACCACTTTTCAAATCAATTAACATGCTTTTGAACTATCAACGCTGACCTTTTCTTGTTAGATTTCAATTTTAATCCCGAAGGGGGCATGGTATGGCATATCATTCAAAGTCTGTAATCTAATTTAAAATCATATCTTTGCTGAAATCATATCTTTCCTCAGTAATCGAGACAACAACCACGTCTAGTTGCTGATTCATCAAAAGTCCTCATCGCTCGTGGCAAATCTATCATCGCTTGGGGCATATCAGATTCATCGAGATCCATATCAATCTGATATTCTCCTAATCTTGTAAACTGTATTAGCTTTTCGTAACCATCGGTTCATTAGTGTTATTTCCTTGGTTCTTCGGTAACTGAAGGGTTCAGATGTGATACCTACGTGATTCTTCTAAGGACAATCGAGTCTGGAATTGGTCACTCACTTCTTCGCAATCATAAGGTTCAAAATCAAGTGTTTTGACGCTTTTGTTTCATTGGTTCATCGCTGTTATAGTTAACATTATCTTTGGTCATTCAGGACCTATTATCTTCATATCAAATCTTTCAATCAGCTTCTGTCTCATATCAATATCAATTTCAATCAGTTTTGGTCTCATATCAATATCAATTTCAAACATCAGTTTCAATATCATACACAGACTATCTTTAAACCACTGCACTTTGCATAGTAATTCAAAGAGGAGCAAAATGTAATACCCCAAAAATGGGCTATAAGTTCATTAACCTCCTATATCGACACATCGAACGAAATCGACATCAAAGTCCTAACCTAAGGCACATCTAAACATCATTGAATTCTAATTGATTATCATAAATTCTACATTGGGGAATATTCCTAGTAATATTCCTATCTATCTTAATTATCTTTGATTTAATGATTATTTGGCGATAAATCCTATTTATCCTAAAGTTTGATTAATTGAATATTCTCAATATTTAATTAATTAGATTTAATTTTGCCACTTAATTATTTAATTGAAGTTAATTCCATTTATTCTTAAATTGTATTATTTAATTTTGACAATAAATCCAAAATCCTATGAATAATTGATTAAATTCTTATTTAATTAATTAAAGCAAGTTGTCAATTTTTAATAATATTATTTTTGAATAAAAGTTTGAAAAATGATTGATTAACCCATAAATCAATTGTTTTATTTTTCAAAATCAGTTAAGTTGGAAATAAATCACTTTATTATTAAATTAATTCATAATATAAAACATGCACAATCACAAAAGGAGACAACTATCAATTATCAATTAAATCTAAACTCTATTTTGAGTTAGACTCTGCTTTTGCATGTTTTTGTGAGTTAAATATCCTTTATTTAAAAATAACTCAAAAATCAACCTGAGTTAATCTGAGTGATTTATGGCTTTCTTTCATGCACCACCAAAGCCCTGGATTTCTATAAATCAAGGCTTTAGCTCCTCATTTGAAATCACACATCCACAAGAATTGCATAATCATGCTGAAGAATTGCTATCTGGAGAATCAAAGCTTATTGCGAATCAAGGCTATTGTGAGATCAATTTGGTTTTTACATTCATTTAGATTCATTTTCATATCATTGTTAGATCATTTTAGCATATCAATTTCCATATTAGCATAGAAAATATTTTAAAAAAAAGATTAATTGCATTCGTATTTCATATCAGTTTTGCATTCAAATCCTTCATTTAGGTGTCGTCAAGGTCACTGATCTCGATAACAATCTGAGAACATCATACTCGTACCTATTAGAAGGTAGTAAATCGCCTGGTTAGTTTAGCTTTCAATTCATTGCAGCTTTCAATTTTTGCTAACCTCTAATGTTTTACTGAAGTGTTGTGTCTATAGATCAAGTACAAAATTCACACACACAACATTACCCAAGGATAGGAAATGGATCAACTCTTGAACATCCATGAACATGAGGAGGTGTGATCATAGGAAGATGATCCCAGATAGATCTCAAATAAGACTGTACAATTGCACACGCTATCTCAAATAAATAAATGATTAGTCAACATAGTCTCTTCAACCGATAAACAAGAACAAATACAAAGAACTATTTTTGATTGATGCAAGATTGTGATGAACCCAAGATGCTCCTACATCAAACACCTAGGGTTAATAAAATTGATGCTCTACATTAGATCTATTGTACAACCTAAGAAGAATCCAAATGATCCAACTCAGATTGGGAAATCCAAATGGTGTCCTCAACCGTTTTGTCCTTCCAATTAACTAAGTACTCCATGTAATCCTTTTCTCTTGTGCTTCTTCCAATTATACTATCCAAGACCTTCTCAATTTCCTCTTTTACTTCTTAGGATATTCCTACTTCATGTTTGTCTCATTATCTAACTCATGGTATTCATACAAATATGTAATGTTGAATATAGTTGATATATCCATGTCAATCAGTAATTCAATCTCAAAAGCATCACCACTGTCAAACTTCTTCAATATCTTACAAGGCCCAAACTTATTCATCTTTAGATTATTGTAGGTTCCAGAAGGAAATTTTCCTTTCTTCAAATGAAACATAACTTCATCACCAACTTCAAAATCCTTATGTCTCCTAGATCGGTCAGCTATATCCTTATATTTATGATTACTATGTTCCAAATTATACTTCACTTCATCATGCAAAGTTTTCATGAGTTCAACATATCCCTTTGATTTAACACTTCTCTTCTCTTCGAGGCCACGATCTTTAAAATATGATATCCCTTTAGGATGCATGTTGGTAACAATTTCAAAAGGTATTTTACATGTACTCTAGTTCACTGAATTGTTATATGAAAATTCTACTTGTGCCAAAACCAAATCCAAATTACCAGGTTTATCTGCAACAAGACATCTTAACAAATTACCTAAACTCCTATTTACAACTTTTGTTTGTCCATCATTTTGTGGATGAAATGTAGAACTGAACTTCAAATATGTACCCATCTTCTTCGAAAGTATCTTCCAAAAGTATCCCACAAACTTACTATCTAGGTTAGAAACAATACTCTTAGGAAACCCATGCAATCTCACAACCCCTCTAAAGAATAGATCATCTATATGAACATCATCTGATGTTTTCTTACAAGGAATAAAAAGTGACATCTTTAAAAATCTGTCTCCCACAATAAATATAGAATCATTACCTCTTTGTGTATTTGGTAAGCCAAGAACAAAATCTATGCTAATCTCTTCCCAACATCTAATAGGAATAGATAAAGGTATGTATAACCCTATATTATGACTCACTCCCTTAGAAAATTGACAAATTATACATTTTCTAACAAATTTATAAACATCCTTATACAAGTGAGGCCAAAAGTATTTCTCCTTAATTAGACTCACTATTTTATCAATACCAAAATATCTTGCAAGTCCTCCACTATGTTTCTCCTTGATTAAATTTTCCCTCGTAGATCCTCTTGGTATAGATAATTGAATTCCCTTGAACAACATACCTTCTTGAATGAAGTATAATCAAACCACTTACTCTGATTAGCTGTGATTGGTTCCTTACAGGCTTTCCAAGGTTCTACAAAATCAAGATTAGTTACATAAAAAAATTTCAAATCATCAAAACCAAGTACCTAAACTCTCATCTTAGTCAATAAACTTCTTCTTTTGCTCAATGCATCTACAACCCTATTTGAAAATCCACTTCTATGCTTCAACACAAAAGTAAAATTTTGCAAGTATTCAACCCACTTCATATGTCTCCGATTCAACTTATTATGACCACCCAAATACTGCAATGCTTTATGATCGGTGAACAATACAAATTCCTTAGGTATCAAATAGTTTCTCCACTTCTTTAAAGCCTGAAAAATAGCATCAAAGTCTTGATCATAGATTGAATGCTTCCTCTTAGCATCATTCAATTTCTCACTATAAAAAACAATAGGTTTACCTTCTTTACTCAATACAGTTCTTATTGCACTTCCACTTGCATCACAATCAACTTGAAATACTTTAGAGAAATCAGGTAAATCCAACACCGCTAATTTATCTACCTTCTTCTTTGAGGTCTCAAAACTTTTGTTAGCTCCATGTGTCCACTTTCAATCTTTCTTGTCTCCTTTCATTGTCTCTATCATGGCATTACAAATAGAACTAAAATTCCTTATGAAGTTTTTATAAAAACTTGCCAATCCATGAAAAGATCTGACTTGACTAGCATTCACATGTATAGGCCCTTCTAAAATAGATTCAACTTTCTTAGGATCCATCTCCAAACCTTCACCTGAAATCACAAAACCCAAGTACACTATCTCTTCCTTCATGAAAGAATATTTCTTCAAGTTGATCAACAACTTTTCCTCTTTCAATCTCTACAATACTTGTCTCAGATGCAAAAATTCCTTACTCTTACTAAATATCAGAATGTCATCCAAATAAACAATCACAAACATACCCAAGAATTTATTCAAGACCCCATTCATCAATCTCATAAAAGTACTAGGTTCATTAGTCAAACCAAAAGGCATAACCAACCATTCATACAAACCTTCACTTTTGAAAGAAGTCTTCCATTCATTTCCTTCTTTGATTCTGATCTAATGATAGCCACACTACTACATTTGGGGCCAAATTTTGACAGAAGTTTCCGACGGGTAACTTTTTCTTACAAATTTGGTGTTTTTTTTTGTGTAATAGGCCCCGATGATGTCGGTATTTCCGATGGGTGTTTAATTGACCATCAGAACTCTAACAGATTCGGGGTATACATTAAAAAAAAAAGTGAAACAACCTCATCATTTTTATTTCGATTGTAGAGCAGGAGAAAAGGAGCGAAAGCTGAGCGCAGGAGAAGGTATGTGATTTCTTCATCTTTCGAGCCTCTGGCATCATATTCAAATGCATTTCATTTTATTGTTGAGGGAGTTTCTCTCTGAAATGACCACAATCTATTGGTGTCCTACCCTAGCCAGTGCTATATCTTTATTATTTGATGTTATTGGTGCTTGTGCTCAAGGATATCGATTCACTGTATTCAAATTTTTGGATTCACGTTTGTTGATATTACTGGCATATGTGTTTAATGATGCCATTGTATATTGCTGTCACTGAAATGACCACATTCTACTGGTGTTGTGCCCTAGCCCGTGCTTTAACTCCATTATTTGATGTTATTGGTGCTTGTGCTCAAGGATATCCATTTTTTTGAAATGTTGACTGTGGTTATCAAATGGATAGCCCGTGAGCTTCTAGCTAGGAACCATTTGTATTGATAGCCTAGGGCATCAAATGTATTGTATCATTGATAGTTGAGACTTTGTTAAAAGGAAATAGGACAAAGAACAATTTTTATTTAGTTTCTCTATTTTGATCCCTAAGTGGCTTACAACCCTAGAGAAGTATATGCAGATTTACGGATCCAATTGCAGGATACATAGCAGCCGATAATTCACAAGAAATCCATGCATCCAATTTGAATAGAAATTAATACAAAGAACTAGGGTCCTCCAATGGCCCAATCATCTGGACCTTGACTGTCCCCTCAACCAATGACCCTTCAAAACTGGGTTATCATGCAATCAGTGAGTGATCCTTCATTCTCCTGGTTTGCCCTGCATCCAAACATATTGGAAATACACAATACAATGATAACAAGTCTTTCACAATCCCGCTTCCCCCAAGGAACACTATCAACCATCCCTTCCACATAGCATTTCACTATTTTATGAGTGGATTGTGCAGAAACAATTAACATTAAACAAGGAGTAAACTCCTCAACACATCTTGGAAATCATTGAATTCAATAATAAATAAAACCTAACACCAATACTATTCCTTTCATAGTTGTAGGATACATAGCAGTCGATAATTCACAAGAAATCCATGCATCAAATTTTTATAAGGATATCCTACTAATCAATAAGAAGTTTCTTGATATGACCAATGATTATGCATTTTGATGGTAGTGTGCTAGTTCAAAAGGATAATATAAATCTGAAACAATTTTTTCTAATTTTCTCAAACTATAAATGTGGTTAAAGGGAAAATATTATGTGGAAAACTCACAAACTAGGCTAGAAAATGATTGTACATCAAATTATTCCTATATTCATTCAAGTATTGCTATGCTTCAGCTACCTGACCTTTGAGCTTCATCCAGAGGAATGTGTAGCTTTAAGATAGAGTTACTTCTTGGGCCTTACAATAGGGTGGAATATGATCAAGATTTGTTTAGGCTATATCTTTTTTAGTCCCATTGTTAGGTTCTTACGGTTCATGGTTTGAATCTATTATGGTTGTGTAAGGGATTTGTAGATGCTTTTTCTAACATAATTATTGGACACCATGATTGGAACAACTGGTTGTTGGCTATTGTACACATGAATCATAACTGTCAATGGTTCTTTGTGTTCAAGAATTCATTGATCAATCTTTGAGATTTATTGTCCCAGCTTTAAAAGAGTGATAAAAGATATAGTGAGTGCTATCTTTGCCAAGTGTTTTGTGGGTGCCATTATCTTCTAGGAGTAATTGCTGGAACCAAATTATGTTCTTTGCCTCTAGTAAATATTGCAGACACAATCATCTTCTTGGTGAAGGGTTGGTTCCATCCCCATGAGGCACTATTGCATGGTTTCCATTCCCTTGTAGTATAGTGAACCTAATTTAATACAAGTGTGCACTATTTTGGGATCCATAATTTATGGCCCCTACACTGTGGTTGTTAGCCTAAGATAGGCCTACCTTTGCATATAATAAGAGGCCAACATGAAACAAACATCCAAAAGTTAGGGGGTTGTTCCCTGTCCATAATTTATTATTTAAGTGCTAAGTGATGATGGGTATATCATGTCATTCATTCCTAGTGTGTCTCTTTCTTTCTCTCCACATTTCACATAAGGAGTATATGCTATAAAATACCAATGAAATCAACTATTGGTCAAATCTAATCAAAATTGCAGTATAAAGATTAAAATAGATCTTGAAGAAATATGGGAACCATTTTTGACAGATATTGTACAAATGAAGAGAATACTCCCAAGAGGAAATGCTTCAATGTGGAACAATTAAAGGACAATATTTTACTTTTATATGCACATTTGCAATGTTTTTGATAAATTTCTGAGATAACAAAACCATAGAAAGAATAACATATAGAAGAAAGTAAAGAATAATGATCATATTTTGAGATATCATGGAAACTTAAAGGAAATAATGCTTGGTGGGGTTATCATGCAATTAGTGAGTGATCCTTCATTCCCCCCTCTTCCAGTGACCCTTCAAAACTGGGTTATCATGTAATCAGTGAGTGATCATTCATTCTCCTGGTCTACCCTGCATCCAAACATATTGGAAATATACAATACAATGATAACAAACCTTTCACAACCCCCCTTCCCTCAAGGAACACTATCAACATCTAGACCTTGACTGTCCCCTCAACTAGTGACCCTTCAAAATTGGGTTATCATGAAATCAGTGAGTGATCCTTCATTCTCTTGGTCTGCCCTACATCCAAACATATTGGAAATACACAATATAATGATAACAAGTCTTTTACAATCCCTCTTCCCTCAATGAATTACTATCAACATCTGGACCTTGACTGTCCCCTCAACCAGTGACCCTTCAAAACTGGGTTATCATGCAATCAATGAGTGATCCTTCATTCTCCTGGTCTGCCCTGCATCCAAACATATTGGAAATATACAATACAATGATAAAAAGTCTTTCACAATCCCCCTTCCCTCAAGGAACACTATCAACAAGTGACCCTTCTTCTTATCAGCCATATCTAATGTTTCATTGAAGTCACGACCAAGAATGAAGGTCACCTTACCCATACCATTCATGGATTTTAAAATGTTGTTCCAAACTCCTAAAAACTTTTCTATTGCTTCTTGTTGCTTCTTTAAATACTTCTACCACAATGTCCTCCTGCCCCATCTTCTTGATCTTCCTGGCTAAAGCGGATGAATCCACACACAATAACCCAAAATGAAGGGTTTTGTATCCTTTAATGAATCTCAGTCATTGGTAACGCATGGACGATCAAACTAGTAGTCTCCAAAGCATTCAATAAGTGAATATGAATGTTTGAAAACTTTCCTCTCAACTTCCCCAACCACTCCTAATTGGTTAGAGGGATATTTCTAGAATCTCCACTATTCCTATCCTTACCAACAATTCTTAAACATACTTTATCTGATATGATAATAACATGCTAAACTGAACCAATGACATGTTCTTCATGTCGTACAAGGAATATTTGGCTATCAAATCTTCCTTCGTGCAAGCTGAGCGTGAGAGAAGGTATGTGATTTCTTCATCTTTGATTGGTATCTTTGACGAGCAACGTCTTTCGAGCCTCTGACATCATATTCGACCAAAAATTTCAAATGCATTGCATTTTATTTGATCATGAATGCTCACTGAAATGACCGCATTCTACTGGTGTCGTGCCCTAGCCCGTGCTTTATCTCCATTATTTGATGTTATTGGTGCTTGTGCTCAAGGATATCGATTCACTGTTTTCAAATGTTTGGATTCACATTTGTTGATATTACAATTCATCATATCAGATAAAGTATGTTTAAGAAGTTTTAGTGTCTAAACACTCAACTAATCCCTCTAATCGATTAGGAGTGGTTGGGGAAGTTGAGAGGAAAGTTTTCAAACATTCATATTCACTTATTGAATGCTTTGGAGACTACTGGTTTGACTGTCCATGCGTTAATATTTAGAAGAGATCAATGAAGTATTTAAAGACATTCTTACATGTTTGGAGAGGTTTAAGAGGTACTTATCATGACTATACCCTCACAAACAGCGGCATAGACTGGTTTTACTAAGTTTTCTTTCTCTATTTTGAGGTTTCCTTTCTCTACCGCAGGGGTACAGTCAGAGGGTTCATTGACAAAATGATCCTTTGAATGGTTACTATGAATATGAATGATTTGATATAGCATATTGCTCATTTTACTTGAATTTTGGAATAGCTTGTGCAAGGGTGAAAGTAGTTTTGATCATTTTGGTCATGACTGTTCCTCTACACAGTCAGAAAATGTAACTGTCTAATGATTATATGTAATGTTGAATGGATTAAATGCTTTAGTCTTGGTAGAAGTGAATGGAAAGAATAGTGTTGGTGTTAGGTTTCATTTATTGCTGAATTCAATGGTTTCCAAGATGTGTTGAGGAGTTTGCTCCTTGTTTAATGTTAACTATTCCTGCACAATCCACTCATACAATAGTGGAATGCTATGTGATTGACAATTTCATACAACTTGTCCTTTTGCATGTATTAAATACAATCCAGTCACTTATTGAATGCTTTGGAGACTACTAGTTTGACTGTCCATGCGTTACCAGTGTCTGAGATTCATTAAAGGATACAAAACCCTTCATTTTGGGGTTATTGTGTGTGGATTCAAATGTAGGTTTGATTTGGTTAATGTTTAGAAGAGATCAATAAAGTATTTAAAGACAATCTTACATGTTTGGAGAGGTTTGAGAGGCACTTATCATGACTGTACCCTCACAAATAGCGACATAGACTGGTTTTACTAAGTTTCCTTTCTCTATTTTGAGGTTTCCTTTCTCTGCTGCAGGGGTACAGTTAGAGGGTTCATTGACAAAATGATCCTTTGAATGGTTACTATGAATATGAATGATTTGATAGAGCATATTTCTCATTTTACTTGAAGTTTGGAATAGCTTGTACTTGAAGTTTGGAATAGCTTGTGCTTGTGCTGGAATTCTTGGTAGAAGTGAATGGAAGGAATAGTGTTGGTGTTAGGTTTCATTTATTATTGAATTCAATGGTTTCCAAGATGTGTTGAGGAGTTTTCTCCTTGTTTAATGTTAACTATTCTTGCACAATCCACTCATACAACAGTGAAATGCTATGTGATTGACAATTTCATACAATTGGTCCTTTGGCGTGTATTAAACAAAATAGAATTTTTAGCATATTATTATAATTCTATTTCTTTGTTGTAAACATGCCATTGGTTTAGTTTTGTAAAAAAAAATTCGTGTACAATTTTTTTTCTTCTATTTTTTCCATTTGATAACCACAGTCAACATTTCAAAATAGTGAATAACATCAAATAATGGAGATAAAGCATGGGCTAGGGCACGACACCAGTAGATTAAAACCAAACCAATGACATGTTTACAACAAAGAAATAGAATGATAATAATATGTTGAAAATTCTATTTTGTTTAATACACGCTAAAGGACCAGTTGTATGAAATTGTCAATCACATAGCATTTCACTGTTGTATGAGTGGATTGTACAAGAACAATTAACATTAAACATAGCCAATGTTCTCTTTACTTTCTCAAATCTCTGCAAGTCAAGAACATTAGAGTTGTATAATACATTGTTAGTATCCTTTTTCCATGGGTCCTAGGTCTTTGGGTCCATGGAAAGGAAATAGATTACAAAATACACTTCAAAACAAAGGAAAAACTTAGCAAATTCAGTCTAACTCATTGTAGATGAAGGAACAATCATGCTAATAGTTCCTCTAAGTCTTCCAAAACATTTATTAAACTCCCCTAAAGTTCTATTGGATCCCTAAATTGCTTAATCCAATCAACTTACATCAGGATCATGAGAAACTTCAAAAGATTAAAAACATTACTTGGAACAGTCAAATCATTATGCTTTCAAATCAATTACCTATCGACATATCCCTTGCGAGGGAGAGAAGCCAAACACATAAAGAACATGCACATAAACACGACAGCTGAAAAACTTAAATGGAATACACCAAGAAGTACCAAATGATGAATGCTCAATTGTTGTAATGGCAAAGCATCAGAACCGTCCATTTCTAGAACTTGATTTTATAGTCTAAATGATTTTTCTAGAACTTGATTTTGTAGTCTTAATGATTTTTCTATAGTCCTAATGATTTTTGTATAGTACTCTTAATGATTTTTCTAGAACTTGATTTTCTAGTCTTAATGATTTTTCTATAGTCCTAATGATTTTTCTATACTCTTAATGATTTTTCTTTTGTCCTAATGTTTGTTGCTCTTGATAAATTAGGCCTTGAATTTGAATTTTTGTTCATTGTTTTATTTCAGCTTGATATTTCATTCATTTTTCATATACACAAAGACTACACATGCTGATAAAAAAATGAGCTATTTGATTAAGGTTAACTATTCATGATTGTAAATAGTCAATATTTCTGATGGTACTCCTTGGTGTATTTCATTTTAAAATAATCATGTTTCTATGGCTATGATAAATGTCCCTTTGTGTTGAGAAAATTAGAGCTGAAAAAATGGTGGCAAACAAATCATCCTTCTTCCACCAACATTCTAGTCAATGTACAAGTAACGAGTCATTCCATTCAAGAAAGACCATGTCTAACAATATCAACACAGAACAAAATAAGGAGTATGCAAAATTTAGTGATTGTATCTTCCATTTGGGCCACTTCATATGCACAGGTGATGCACATGCATATTTGCCTGAGCGCTATTGGGAGCTTACCCAACAACACATGTACTATTGTGAAAATTACCACAAATCTATTTGCTACTGGGTCTACCATATACCTTCTATGATCAACTCTAATATGCACAGGTGATGAACATTCAAATTTGCCTAAGCAGTACTTTGAGTAGTCCTCCTACACATGTACTATTGTGAAAATCATCACAAGTCCATTTGTTGGAGGGCTACTCAAAGTACACATGTTTGGAGGTCTGAAGGAAATAAGAGAATTTGAAGAGTCACAAGTCTTAAGATTGTACTTAATATAGCCAAGCTTCATTTAATGGTACATTCAAACATGAAACAAACCATTCTTAAACCAGATTAAACTAGTAAACCAAAGGACATGCTTTTACTACTAAGTCTCTATTTTTTGGGCATACTGATTATAAGTACTTGACATATATCATAAATATTGCTAATTAAGGTTGGCGGGATGATTACGCCTATCCTGAAAAAAGACTGTCAAATCATTATGCTTTCAAATCAATTACCTATCGACGCATCCCTTGTGAGGGAGAGAAACCAAACACATAAAGAACATGCACATAAACACGAAAACTGAAAAACTTAAATGGAATACACCGAGAAGTACCAAATGATGAATGCTCAATTGTTGTAATGGCAAAGCAATATCAGAACCATCCATTTATAGAACTTGATTTTTCTATAGTCCTAATGATTTTTCTTATTTCTTGTCTATGCTTGGTGACAGGATTTTGAACATTGTTGACATACTTAAATGGAATACACAATACCAAATGATGAATGCTCAATTGTTGTAATGGGAAAGTATCAAAACTGTCCATTTCTAAAATTTGATTTTGTATAGTCTTAATTATTTTTCTATAGTCCTAATGATTTTAAAAATTGTTGACAAAGAGTGTTTCTTTTTTTGATTATAGTATAAATGATTTTTCTATAGTCGTAATGATTTTTCTTATTTCTTGTCTTTTGTCCCTTTTTGATTTCCTATGTTTGTGCTTCGTGACAGGATTTTGTCACCTTCTTTTGATGGTATATTTCATTCAGTCTATGTGGAATACTATTTTGTTCACTATTTTATTTCAGCTTCATATTTATTTCATTTTTCATTTACACAGAGACTACACATGCTGATAAAAAAATGAGCTATTTGATTTAGGTTTACTTTTCATTATTGTAAATGGTTAATATTTCTGATGGTACTCCTTGGTGTATTTCATATAAAAATAATCATATAAAAAAAATAAATGTAGTAACGATGGTGCGGTGCATTATTGATATATAGGCTCGATGACTCTTGTCAATGTGCCAAACTATCGATGTGGTGGTGGGCAGTGTGTGGTGAAGACTTCACGGACACCGAACAACCCTGGATGATAATTTTGGTGCTGCTCAAATAGAAAAAAGGTTGTTGATGTGTATATATTTAATGTTTCTAATGTAAATACTATTCATTATAATATAAGAACTAATGTAGACTGGGCATCACAGGGAATAATGGCTGTGGATACTTTAGTTGGGTCGATGACAACTCATCTGCATCTATCTGCCCATCTCCACTTATCCGCAATGAAGGATTTGAGTGCAAAACGTGTCAAGCTAGGGAAAATTTTGAAATTATATTTTTACGATGCCTTCTCTGTATTGTAATCGCATATCTTTGTTGCGACCATATGCAGAGATGAACTCAGGAATTAGTTAGTTTAGTATTTTCATATTGTAACTAATATTTTAATATGGATATGACGTAACTTCTCTTTGCCTCAAGTGTGCATATATATGGTTTACATCTTTTTTTAGAATAATTCTTCATGTTTATGGCTCAGGTGAGCCCCAATTTGCTATCAATCACATGATTTAATGTAGAGTGTTTTCTTGGTTGTTCCATTTGTTCCTTGACCTTGACTATGGATTGACTATAATTTTCAAGCTTGAGCGTGGCTTCGTACCATGCACCGTTTGTAGATTTGTATGCAACGCTGATTTACGAACGTAAATAACGCATTGAATGTAATCTATGAATGTTGCGTGTATGAAGTCTTGCTGAAGTTTGAGCGTCCTCCATTTATTCTAGTGAGGGATTGGAATGAGTTCATTTTGGATGCAAAGGAGAAAGGGGATACTCAAAGAGGAATTACACCAACAAATGGGAGAAGGTATAAACATTTTAATAGATTTTTATTATTAAATAATGAAATTTGCATATACTAGTGTTCTAAGTGTCCTCATTACATGATTTAAGGTCTTAGTCCACAGACAAATTAAATTAGACTTACTATCCAAAATACATAAAAAACATGCACATAAACACGACAACTGAGAAACATAAATGTAGATTTCACAATAGCTGAGAAACATAATTGTAGGCATCATAGTCACAATCTTTTGGAGACAACGTAATTAAGTTGTGTACCCAAGCGGTGTAGAGCAACTTCTGCATCCCCGATTCCAAGTTGAATACATATGTTGGAGGACCTTGTATTCATGAGCAATAGATGTAGTCAACTTGGAATTGGAGGTGCAGGAGTTGCTCTCCACCATTTGGGTATACAACTCAATTACGTTGTCTCCAAAAAATTGTGACCACGATGCCTACAATTATGTTTCTCAGCTGTTGTGTCCCAGGACCCCTTATGACCCTTTATGACCATTTACGATCCCTAAGAATACATCTTAGAGGTCATAAAATTTTGTAAAGGGTCATAAGAGGCACCTAGGAGGGGCCAGATGAGCTTCCACCCTCACGTGGTTGGCCCTGTTAAGTAGAGAATGTTTAACTATTCTTGAAACAAAGAGAAGCTCAATAATTTAAGGTCTCAGTCCATCGAGATGTTGAAAAAATGACAGGAATCAACGATGGAGAGTTTTTAGATTCTGAGAAGATGTATATGGAGTGGAGGCCAGATTGAGTACCAGTGCAGAGTGTTAATAATTATAGCCTTTTGGCCAAGATCAAATTGATCAAATAAATACCCTTGTGCAATTTATAATAATAAGGAGATTATTATTTCATTTATATATATGTGTTGGTTGAATTAGTTAAGGGCCCAAGGTCGGCCTCTTGGCTTTAACATTAAATATATTTAATAAGACCAAGTCGGCCCTCTTGAAGATAATTCAATTCATATATATATATATGGTGTTGGATTCTAGGGAGAGAAGCACCAAAAACATAACGTGCTTCCCTCCCCCAAAACCTTGATTCTCTGCCTTAAGCAAACTTAGATCAGCATATATTGATGTGAAAGATAAGCATCTTCTACTAATAGATAAGAACAAGTCTGAGCATGAATAAAGATCAGATTATGATCTGATCCATACAACCAACAATTATTGGCAATGTTAACTGCGAGTTGATTAGGGTTGGAAGCCTCTATTAGGACTGGACTCTTCCTCAATACACTAACACTAAGGTACTAATCAGGTTCTCCTCAGCACCTTTGTTAGTACAGTTTGGAGGCATATAGACTGGAGTATACTTGGTTGATATCCGTGTATCTCCTATCCCTTCTTGTTTACTTTATTCTATGTTTAGCTATGTTAGATCTCTATAGTTTGTTCATTCCGGAGTATAATCTGAAATATATCAACAAGAGATGATGATTCAATAACCTACATCTAGAAAACCTTCACAATTATCCCTTCTTTGGCCTCCACTTTTTCTTCTTCTAAAAAATGGTTATCTAGAAACTTTGGAGCCTGTCGATTCTTATCGTACACAACCTATGCGTGTTGATGACAATGAGGACGTGCATCACAGTAATACAATTAAACATCTTAAATTGATTTGTGTAGTAATACAAATTTAATTGCAATTGGTGTTTGGATTAATGTAACAATTTGTATTGCAACTGTAGAGAGTGTAGAGGCTGTTGTTAATGAGCAGGTTGAGGTTGAGCCCGAGGCCAAACAAACTAACCTTGATGTTGATGATGTGACTAGATCAAGTAAAGAGCTATACGATTATGAATGCTGTCAATGCCTTTATTACCAAGGAATCACAACCCGCCATTAATGAATATTAATGAACACTTACACCATGAAGAAGACAAATGATTAAACAGAAAGAGAGGACCAACTGAACCATCTTGTGGTCAGTCTATATCACATTGAGAAACAACGTCAAGACTTGAGAATCAAAAAAATCAAAAGTTTCTTCAAGACCATGAATGATCAACAACATTCCATCAGAAAACAAAACACTAATCTATGTTATCATTAAGCCATAAAATATGTCTTTAAAGTTTAGAAGCATCACAAAAACTTTCAAGAAACATAGTACTATCCAAAATATGTCTTTAAAGTTTATTTATAATGATTATGATGATGTTGATGTTGATGTCTATAATTTATTTCACTTATTGATGCTTGCCTAGATTGAATTTTGAATTGCCAGGTTGGAGAACGCTTTCAAAGTTTAGGGTCTGTTCCACATGATACTCTTAGTTACAGCTCAAATGCAACTCAACATATTTTTGATGCTGGGCAACCCACTGCATAAACTCATCCGCAGGTGAAATTTAATGCTGTGAATCTTGACATTGTTAATGTTATTACTTTTCCTCACATTTCATATTTGTGAAAATGTTTCTTGGCACTATCTTCTTTTTCAATTCCTATATTTGTAGCTTTTTAGATCATTAACTTAAGCATTACATGTCTTTGTTCAAAGTTTATTCTAACACTATATTATATCTTATTCTTATTACAATGTTCTTTGTTGTGGGGTAGGAGGTCAATCTTCATTGTCTTCATTGTGGGGGACAGTGAAGATTTCTCTGACAAATAGTAGGTCTTCTTTAGTATCTTATAATAACATGCTAAACTGATAAAGGTGTTATGGGCATTTAATCTGCAATTACTAATAGACTAAACATATTATTACTATGCTTAATGTTCCATTTAAATGCATTTAACACAAAAAACAAATTTACAAAACTAAACCAATGGCATGTTTACAACAAAGATGTGTTGAGGAGTTTGCTCCTTGTTTAATGTTAACTGTTCCTGCACAATCCACTCATACAAAAGTGAAATGCTATGTGGAAGGGATGGTTGATAGTGTCCCTTGAGGGAAGGGGGATTGTGAAAGACTTGTTATCATTGTATTGTGTATTTCCAATATGTTTGGATGTAGGGCAGACCAGGAGAATGAAGGATCATTCACTGATTGCATGATAACCCAGTTTTGAAGGGTCACTAGTTGAGGGGATAGTCAAGGTCTAGATGATTGGGCCATTGGAGGACCCTATTGCTTTGTATTAATTGCTATTCAAATTGGATGCATGGATTTCTTGTGAATTATTGACTGCTATGTATCCTACAACTACATTTGTAAATCTGCATATACTTCTCTAGGGTTGTAAGCCACTTAGAGATCAAAATAGAGAAACTAAATCAGAATCGTTCTTTGTCCTATTTCCTTTTAACAAAGTCTCAACTATCAATGATACAATACATTTGATGCCCTAAGCTATCAATACAAATGATGCCTAGCTAGAAGCTCACAGGCTGTCCATTTGATAACCATAGTCAACATTTCAAAAAAATGGATATCCTTGAGCACAAGCACCAATAACATCAAATAATGGAGTTAAAGCATGGGCTAGGACACAACACCAGTAGAATGCGGTTATTTCAGTGACACCAATATACAATGGAGTCATTAAACATATATGCCAGTAATATCAACAAATGTGAATCCAAACATTTGAAAACCAATGACATGTTTACAACAAAGGTCTAATAGAACTCCCAACAATTCTTAAACATACTTTATCTGATATGATGAATTCTTAAACAATTAAGGTTGGAGTAGACATAGTTATCACACATTTTTTTTGTGTGGTACAAGGAAAATTTGGCTAGGTCAAATCTTCCTTCGTGCTAGTAGTCTACAAAATTAGACCTTTATTAACAATTGATCATATCAGATAACTAGTATGTTTAAGAATTGTTGGGACTGGTCCTTTGGCATGTATTAAACAAAATATATAGAATTTTCAGCATATTATTATCATTCTATTTCTTTGTTGTAAACATGCCATTGGTTTAGTTTTGTAACTTCACTGTTGTATGAGTGGATTGTGCATGAACAGTTAACATTAAACAAGGAGCAAACTCCTCAACACATCTTGGAAACTCCATTCACTTCTACTAAGAATAAAGCATTTAATCCATTAAACATTACATATAATCATTAGATAGTTATATTTTATGACTGTGTAGAGGAACAGTCACGACCAAAACTATTTTCACCCTTGCACAAGCCATTCCAAACTTCAAGTAAAATGAGCAATATGCTATATCAAATCATTCATATTTATAGTAACCATTCAAAGGATCATTTTGTCAATGAACCCTCTAACTGTACCCCTGCGGTAGAGAAAGGAAACCTAAAAATAGAGAAAGGAAACTTAGTAAAACCAGTCTATGCCACTGTTTGTGAGGGTACAATCATTATAAGTGCTTCTCAAACCTCTCCAAACATGTAAGATTGTCTTTAAATACTTTATTGATCTCTTCTAAACATTAACCAAATCAAACCTACATTTGAATCCACACACAAAACCCCAAAATGAAGGGTTTTGTATCCTTTAATGAATCTCAGTCACTGGTAACGCATGGACAGTCAAACCAGTAGTCTCCAAAGAATTCAATAAGTGACTAGATTGTATTTAATACACGCCAAAGGACCAGTTGTATGAAATTGTCAATCACATAGCATTTCACTGTTGTATGAGTGGATTGTGTAGGAACAATTAACATTAAACAAGGAGAAAACTCCTCAACACATCTTGGAAACCATTGAATTCAATAATAAATGAAACCTAACACCAACACTATTCCTTCCATTCACTTCTACCAAGAATAAAGCATTTAATCCATTCAACATTACATATAATCATTAGATAGTTACATTTCCTGACTGTATACTAGAGGAACAGTCACGACCAAAATGATCCAAACATTTGAAAACAGTGAATCGATATCCTTGAGCAAAAGCACCAATAACATCAAATAATGGAGATAAAGCACGGGCTAGGGCACGACACCAATAGAATGCGATAATTTTAGAGAGCATTCATGATCAAATAAAATGCAATGCATTTGAAATTTGCGGTCGAATATGATGCCAGAGGCTTGAAAGATGAAGAAATCACATACGAATAACATGCCATTGGTTCAGTTTTGTAAATTTTTTTTTTGTGTAATTAGTAATTGGTAGATTAAATGCAGATAACACCTTTATCAGTTTAATTAGCATGTTATTATCATATCAGATAAAGTATGTTTAAGAATTGTTGGGATTGGTCCTTTTGCGTGTATTAAACATAATAGAATTTTCAACATATTATTATCAATCTATTTCTTTGTTCTAAACATGCCATTGGTTCAGTTTTGTAGATTTGTTTTTTGTGTTAAATGCATTTTTCCTGAGGAGGGGTCTTGTTCTGAGGAGATTGATGAAGATTGTACACCTCAAAAACCAATTCATAATGTACCAATCCATGTTTCCTATTCGCTTATATTTTTGGTTTGGTAAATCTCCTTATAAGTTTCATGTCCTTTCTTTTGATTACTATGGATGAGATATATATCTTACATTTAACATTCAACTTCTTTACATTTTAGAACATGTAGTGTGTTTTTTGAGGATTTTACCAAATCAACTTTTAACATAAACCAAAAACACCAAACTGATATCTTGCCCTTGCAACGTGACAAAATATTTGCATTTGACCAATAACTGCAAGCAATTGAACGATAAATCCACATACCTGTATCTTTGTAAAATACTTGGAACATCAAAAAGATGGCTAAGTGGCTACCACCATGATTTTTATCTACTGAATATGGGAAAAAAAAACACCAAAAAGAATCGAATAGAAAACATGATTGGTCATTTCAAAGAGCATTTATGATCAAATAAAATGCAATGCCTTCTCTCGCTCTCGATCAGCTTTCACCCGCTCATTTTCTCCCACTCCTTTTCTCTACAATTGAAATAAAAATGATTTGGCCATTTCAAAATAGTGAATCAATATCCTTGAGCACAAGCACCAATAACATCAACTATTTTGATCTGTGGGTACCCTAATGTTGGCAAGAGTTCTTTTATTAATAAGATTACTTTGCAAGCTTGAAGAAGTGATAAATTTTGGCAAATGAAGAGTGGAAAGACAATGATGTTCCTAAGATCATGGATGGACACAATGTTGCAGATAGAATGGGAAGACATCTTTTGAGCTTGGCCCTGGATCCTTCGACAATTGGGGTAGGATCCAGACCCAGGCTAAAAAGATGTCTTCCTTTTTGTTGTGGAATATAGGCTCTGCTGCTACAACAACGATAGACTACGATGTACATATCACAAAAACTGAGAAACATAAATGTAGGCATCATGGTCACAATTTTTTGGAGACACAACATAATTGAGTGCTATTCCCAGATGATGCAAAGCAACCACTACTTTGCATTGTCTCGAAAAACCACTCAATTATGTTGTGTCTCCAAAAAATTGTGACCATGATGCCTACATTTATGTTTCTCAGCTGTTGTGTCCCAGGATCCCTTATGACCCTTTATGATCCCTAAGAATACATCTTAGAGGTCTTAAAATGTCGTAAAGGGTCATAAGAGGCTCCTAGGAGGGGCTAGGTGAGCTTCCACCTTCACGTGGTTGGCCCTATTAAGTAGAGAATGTTAAACTATTCTCGAAACAAAGAGAAGCTCAATAATTTAAGGTCTCAGTCCACGGAGATGCTGAAAACATGATGAGAATCAATGATGGAGAGTTTTTAGATTATGAGAAGACGTATATGGAGTGGAGGCCAGATTGAGTACCAGTACAGAGCTGATGATTCAGTAACCTACATCTATAAAACCTTCACAATTATCCCTTCTTTGGCCTCTACTCATTCCTCTTCTAAAAAATGGTTATCTAGAAACTTTGGATAGTGTTTTCTCATCCATGCACAAAATGTGCTAGTGATTGTATAAAATTACTTTAGGCCTCCAGTATTGATGAGATGTACAAGTGTAAAATGTTTTTGTGAGACTGTGATCAATTTGTGCAGTGTACATAAATGCAAGGTGGTGATTATTCTCGACGATCGATAGGTAGCTAGGACTAAAGATAACACAGCTCAAGAGACCATCATAGGTTGTCTCTTTCTTTTGTCTATATTATTGACAAAATGTTTTACCTTTCATTAGCTCATCAACTCTGGGGATTTGAAAGAATTTAATAGAATATTTTCATGACAACGTATATTATTTAAGTTGACGTTGCACAAATTTATCTACTTCGCGCACTTGTATACTATGAAGACGGTGATAAAGAAGCATCTCCTCCCATGGCCATGCTTCTTTATCGCCCTCCTCATAGTCTACAAGTGCGTGAAGTAGATAAATTCGTGCAATGTCAACTTAAATAATATACGTTGTCATGAAAATATTTTATTAAATTATTTCAAATCCCCGGATTTGATGAGCTAATGAAAGGTAAAACATTCTGTCAATAATATAGACCGAAGAAAGAGACAACCTATGATGGTCTCTTGAGCTGTGTTAACTTTAATGTGCCTATCCGTCAATTTTTTGATAATTTATAATTAATTCCAATGGAAGCGCTATGCGTTCGACAAAAAAAATGTCGAAAAAAAATAATTTACGACATTTCATGCGACAATAATGCTATACGTTCGATAGGGAAACCTGTCGGAGAATACTGCACAACTGTTGCTCTTTCGATAGTTTAAGTGTCGTAAATAGAAAATTTTTGACAGAATATTTGATAGTGAGGC
This sequence comes from Chamaecyparis obtusa, assembly GCA_027943335.1. Classification (NCBI taxonomy): domain Eukaryota; kingdom Viridiplantae; phylum Streptophyta; class Pinopsida; order Cupressales; family Cupressaceae; genus Chamaecyparis; species Chamaecyparis obtusa. The sequence goes on from BSBK01011829.1 coordinate 543,487, forward strand.
CATATCACCAACAGGTAGATCTGTTGGAATTTGATGCAAACTGTCGCTATTGCAACAGTTCTAATGTCAAAAAGAATATGTTTTCAACAGTTAGTTTCGACAGAGATTGTATATTTTCGATAGGTCTTGTTATCGAAATTCTGATGGATGAACCGTAGGAAATGCCATAATGAAGTTGTTGTCATGTGCAAGTTTCCAACGTGACATGGTGTCAGTAAACCAATAGATATGTCTTCTGTTGCAATCTTCTACGCAAAAATGGTGACGGACTCAGGTGTCAAAATTCTGACAAATGAGCGTTGCAAATCTGACAAATGGCAGTCAAAATTTGGCCCCAAATGTAGTAGTGCCATTCTTCAAATCAAACTTGGTAAAGTACTTGCTCCACTCAAATAATCCATGATATCATCCATCCTAGGCAATGGAAATTGGTATCTCACTGTGATCCTATTTATAGCTCTTGAATTGGTACACACTCTCCATTCTTCTTAGGTGCCAACACAACTGGTACTACACACAGACTCAAACTTCCTCTGATCAAACCCTTCTACAATAATTCCCGAACTTGTCTATTCAATTCTTCACTCTCTTCATGTGTCAATCGGTGAGGTGCCTTATTAGGTAAGCTAGCTCCTAGTATCACATCCATGCAATGACTTATAATTCTAATAGGAGGTAACCCATCAAGTACATTATCTGAAATAATATCTTAAAATTTTGTCAATAATTCTTGAACTTCAATTGGTGAATCATTTTTTGTCTTCACAATCAGTCTATTAGGAACCAAGGCATAACATACATAATTCATCTTCAAACCCTTTATGAAATTTTTTCCTTCAAGCAAGAAAACTCTAATAGTACTGCAATTTTCACTCTTAAATTATTCTATCAAGGGTAACAAACCTTTTTTCTTTCCATTAGACATAATCGTATACCTATTCAATCTACCATCATGTATATCTTGTCTATAATACTGCCATGGTCTACCCAAGAAGATGTGACAACAATCTAGCAACATAATATCACAAAGAACTTCATCATGATAGTTTCCAATCTTAAATTTCACAAAGAAATTCATCATAATAGTTTCCAATCTTAAATTTCACAAGGCATCACTCACTTACCAAAATTTTATGCTCATCATTTATCCAAGCAATCTGATATGGATTAGGATGCTTCATCCTTGGTAACTACAACTTTGTAACCAATTATTTTGATGCCAAATTCTTTGAACTTCCACTTTCAATGATCACCTTGCAACACTTTCTAGCAACTTTACATTTGGTTTTGAATAAGCCTCTCCTTAGAGGGTCCTCTTTAGTTCCTTCATTCCACAAATCTCTCCTAATCATCAAATTTTCACCACCTTCCGATTGGTTCATTGAATCAAGTGAATCTTCCTGCACAAGTGCATTCCTGCTACAACTACCAACCTTCTTACATTCAAATATCCTATATCCTTCATCACCATACTTGAAATAAGTTTCCTTAAACTAGGTCATGTCTTCTCTCTTATGATCATTACCTATATGGTAACTACCTCTTGTATAACCTCCTCTTCCTCAGTATGAACTTTCTCCTTTCCACTCTGATTTTCCTTATCTTGATTTTTCATATCCTGATAAGATCTACTTTCTCCATAAGATCTGCCTCTTTCTCTAGAAAATCTATCACCTCTACCTCTCTACCTTTGTTCATGCCTTTTGTTTAGCTTCTCCCCTACCTTCAATTCAAATTGATAGGCTTCTTCAATGCTATTCATCTTCACCAAACTAATTTCATCTTGTATAGAAGTTCTCAATTCATTATGGTATTTTGCAACCCTTTCAACTTCATCATCCATATGTCCATATCTGATATCAATTCGTAGAATTCCTGAGTATACTCCCTTAAATTAGTATCCCTTTGTTTCAAATTTTTCATTCTTCTCAACAAACTAACTTGATAATCACTTAGTAAGAATTTACTCTTCAATTTGTTTATCATATTTTTCCATATCTTGATCTTTTCGTTTCCCCTTATTTGTCGATCAAGATGCAAATGTTCCCACCGCAAGGATGCATGTCCTTTCAATTTTGTACTGGAAAAATTCACCTTCTTATCCACTGATGTACCTTCATATTCAAAATACTTCTCAATTTTAGAGATCCAATCCAACAATTCATTTGAATCCAACTTGCCATTATATTTAGGAGGATTGAAATGTAGTTTAGCATTCACACTTGTCAAAGCTCTCAAGAATCTTTCTTCACCTTGTTCAAGCACAGGGGCTTGGTCTTCTCCTTCTTCTACTTCTTCATCTTCATCTTCACTAACATATTCAATAGGTCTTCCTCTTCTTTGGGTTGTCTCAATAGCTTCAATCCTGACATAAATTGGTCTCAACATATCCAACACAAAAGGATCAATATCTCTCCTTCCTCGAACCATCTTTGCAAACCTCTAAAACTATAGTCCAGACCATAATCTATGACCCTACAACTAATTCAACTAGTACTTGCTACAACAAAACCTTTCTTTGATACCACTTGACACAGTGCCAAGGAGGGAGATTCCCAACCTTGCAAGAGTACACAAGAAATAATCACACATAATAGAGAGAGAATGCATGATCCAATATATTATTCAGAGATGAAACAACATATATGTCAAATTGTCAGGCCTTCCCGGTTACGACCACACACAAAGAAATGAATCTCAAATCCTAATACCTATTTGTCAATGTATCAAATCTAGGTTTCATGAATCAACTACCAATCTCCCCCAACTACTTCTAAAGATACATCAAGTTATTACATATAGGTAACACCTCCAAAGTTAGCCAAGAAAGAATTACATTCCCTAAGAAAAGGAAATGTGTACAACAAATAGGTCTGACCCAAAAGGAATTAAAGATCTATGGAAATGAAACCACAAGGAGCACAGTCATAGAAAATGATCCACATAAGATCCACAAATCATACGTTATGATTGCAATGGTTAAAATCCAAAGATCAACAACCGTACATCAAATCTCCAAATAGGTCCAAGTAAGAAACATACATGTTACCCAAGGATAGGAAATAGATCAAATATTGAACATTAGGAGGTGCGATCATAGGAAGATGATCCTAGATAGAAATAATATTGTACAACTGCACACACTATCTCAAACAAATGAATGATCCATCACCATAATCTCTCCAACTGGTAAACAAGAACAAATACAAAGAACTATTTTTGGTTGATGCAAGATTGCGATGAACCCAAGATGCTCCTGCATCATTGATTCCTATTCATAGCTATTCTTAAGCTCACTTAAAGGGTTGATATATTCTCTCCTTTCCTTAAATGAGGCTAGGGGGACCTTTTTATCACTTCATGTAGACTTACAAGGTGTCCCAACTCTTTTTCATAGAGTCCTATACTTTTTTCATAGTTTAATGGGTAGTCAAAGTTTTACTCCTACCTTCTCACCTCTTCTTGGATTCCTTTATATGTAAGGCAACTCTTTGTACACTTTAGTGACAACAACTTATGGTATTTCTCATTTTGCACATTCTTGATTTGTGGAGAGTATTTATTTTTACAATTGATCTTGGTTGTTCCCAACAAAAAATCCTCCATAAAAGAGAGAAAGATGAGATGAAGGACTAAGAAGCCTCCAAAACAATGTCCCCAAAAGAGTATGGACATAGATAAATCATAAAATCACAAAGAAGTTGTAGAAAACCACTAAAAGATGATTTCTATAATGCTGAAATAAAAAAACTTCCTCTGAAATCAAGATGATGATTAGGATCAAGAAGAGAACAATCCACATGAGTTCCCTCAATGAAATTGCTCAAACAAAGATCATAACATATGATAGTTGAAGATACTTAAGGCATATGAATCAACATGAGTGATCCCAACAACATTTCATAACCAATATAAGAAGTAAGTAACAAATACAAGCTCCACTAGTTTGAAGAATACTAATAAAATGAGGATGGAAGGTCCCCTCCACAAAATAAGAATTAAAGTGTTTATGTATAGTAAGTGTTGCATCTCACCAAAATGCATGGGTTACTAGTCACCATATCTTCCTCATACTCAAGAAAAAATACTAGATACATAGCTCACTTCAAAGAAAAACCAAGGAAGCACTAGCATCAATAGAAAAAATCCTTCATAATGCTAACAAGGGATATGATCTTGAAGATTAACTATAATAAAACACCCATCATAGAAAACAAAAAAAATACTAGACTACAGAGGCCAAAAATAAAATGATCAAAAAAGATGAATCATGTTGATTATGTAAACCTCACCGAATGAGAAACACTATTGAGACCTTATAAAGGAAAAAATAAAAGATAAATAAAACTACCCCAAAGAAATCGTAGTTGGGAATAGAACTATATCATGACATTAATCCTCATCATATGACTCAAGAAACCTAAAAGGAACATGACCTAAGTAAGATTAACCATTAGATTACTAGAATACTCTTACAATATTTTTTTAATTGTTCACTATAACGTAAACAAGTTGACTACTATACCCAAAATCTATAAAATTTTATCATCAAACTCTACAAAAACTATCGAATAATGCCGATACAATGCCAAAATGAAGAACCTATTTTGAAATAAAGATGATGATCAAGATCAAGAAGACAACAATGTTCATGAGTTCCCCCATTGACACTACTAAAAAGATGAGTAGTTGACAAACAAAAAGTAAATATATGATATTTGAAGATATAAATGGGACATGAATCTATACAAAGTGACCACAATGACACTACTAGAATAGAAAATTTGAGTTGTGTTGAAAAGTGAGAAGATTCGCCCAACAAAATTTAAAAAACTAGAAAAATCTCCAAAATTACACTAGAAATTGCATAAAGGCCTTTCAAAAAATAGATTGGGTCAATAATTGTAGTCATCTACATAAAGAGTTATGGATTCGTATTAACTAGGATTTGAACAAATGTACATATTTTGTATAAATACAAATTTTCTTACCTTAGCAACTATGTTAAGAGAGAGAAAAAATGGGATTTTTTTGGTAATTCTTTGATTTCAACTTTTGCACAATCGATCCTTAAGTTTTGAGCCTTTTGAAGGCAATGATGATATAAATTTGGCTTCACAAGGTATCAAAAGTTTGTCCAAATTTAGATCTCTCAAAAAATAATAGATAATTACATATTGAAATCTCTAATTCAATTTTGGAGTTGGTATTTCAACTCTACAGCTCCCAACTATTGCCTATAATCAAACACCTATCACACACATAGAAAACTAGGCTATCAAGGCTATAAGTAAAATTATCTACAAATAAGAATCATCATTAATATGTAAAACTTACAATATCTAAATTAATAATATTGATAGAGAGAATCCTTATAAAGGAAAAAGAAAAAGATAAAAAATAAATCTTAGGGAAAACCTATATGGGGATAAAACAAGATCGTGACATGCATCCTCATCATATGACTCGAGACAATTGGAAGATACATGACCTAGGTAAGCTTAAGCATTAGAGTACCAAATTAATCTAATAGGTAGGTGGAAACCCTAATAATAAAATGTGGCTAAAAATATACATAACAAACATAAAAAGAGCACATGACAAATGACCATAAATATAAATGAAAAACTTATTACTCACTACCAAAAATAGAAAGAAGAAATTTGTAGATTCAAAATGACATTCCTACTTGTTTCATGTGCCAATCTTCCTTCACATGCAGGGTCATTCCCTCTCATACCCCTTCAATGACTCTCTCTATGGATGCGCAAGCTCTGTCTGTGGTTCCAAGTAACATTGCATTTGGTGTTGCAATAGCTTTTCATGGTGAGAAGACTCTTGATTATTTGAAGGGAATGATTTTGGACGTATAGTAGGGAAGAATGTGGATGTTGTAGAAATTCCTAAGGCTCACCCAGCTACTAAGACCCAAAGTTATGCCCTTGCTACTCGATTTGGATATTCTCACCCCCAACGTTTGTATCACCCTCTTTCATTTACCAAATCCTCTTCGATCATTGTCCATAGTGAGAGTGTTATAGAAAATAAGGATTTCTAATCGAGAAATGATTTGGTGTGTTGTTTCCTCACCCTTTGGCCAAATATTCCTGACCTACATGAATTGGTCCATGCCTCTTGGATACCTTTGATATTTAGCAAGATCAAACTCTTTTTGTATATTAAGTGTTTTTTCATAGTTGATTTTACTTCGTTTGATGACTGTTATATAGTGTTGGGAAAACCTTGAGCGTGGGCAGATAATTATCTTCTATTAAACCCTAAACTACCTCTTTTAATCCACTCACCAAATCACTCAACTCTGTGCATCTGATTTGGGTTAGATTGCATAATATTCCCCTTCATTTTTGAGAAGACACCTATGCTGAGACTCTCAAAAACTCTATTGGTTATTTTTTTAAGGTTGAAAATTCCATTGTTGGCATAAATAATGTAATGATGGTAAGTGATCTTTGGTGCTATCATGGTATATATTTGATTGCATGATGATCAGTTATTGGGTTATCAATGATGTCAAGTATTGACCTAGTGTTCCTAGTATGTTGCTAAGTATAAGTATGATGATCAAGGTGTTGTGATGAGTTTCACTTGTATTGATCCTTATGAGAGACCTGGGAATGTCTCTGAATGTTAAATGCATGACCACTATTGTTGATGTAGACAGGTAAGCAAGTTATGATCAAATGAAGGTTATTGCTAGAATAATTAGTAACATGCGATAGGTGATTTGATTAGTTTTTCAAATCTATTTTGAGTTATGTGGTGTAGACATCGGAGAAGGTTGTTGATAGTATGTAGTACTAGCTATAGTTATGACCGCAACTAATTTGAGTGAGCAGTGTACAGGATAGGTGATTGATGAGCAAAGACAGACTTGTTAACATGTTAAAGTATTTGTGTTCTTTAACAATAGTTGATAAATATTTGATCGGTGATTAGTGTTGAGGTTGCGGTGGAATCAGTTGATTCAATCATGATCTGGTGTTGTGTCTTCATGATTGGAGGTGATGATCTGGCATCACATTGTTTGATGCTAGCATGTGGAGAATATTCTAGAGGAAGTGTGTGTTTGGTCAAAACATGTTTGAACACTTAACACAAAATTCTATGTAATTCATTGTATAGGCTGATGTGGTCTTGGAAAATTGTTTTGTACATTGAATTTTGTTTTGTATCACGTTCGATCTAAGCGGGATATTCAAAAAATTTAAATCTATTTCAGATTTAGGGCTTGATTAAGGCGATGGATTTAATAGTTTAGTATATAGTGGATGAAGTTGGAAGTTAAGTGTGTTGATCGTGCATTAGGCTAGTGCAGTTGAAAAGTGGGAGTTGTGATCAAGCCAGGACAAAGTCAAGTGTGTTGTGAAAAGATTGTTTTCTTCAGTGGATTTGATCAAGTAGGGGTAGTGCTATTCTACATATCATTATTTTTTATTGTTTTATAATAGTTGCAATAGTCAACATCCCTTAACTGGGTGGATCCTAGAAGGTCCTTATTGTAAATCCTTTAATAGGGTGGCACATTATCTTATTTCTAAAGTCCTTTAACAAGGCTTCTCTTAACAAGGTGAAGCTCCTAACAGAGCTAGAGATAAATACCTTAACCGGATAGCACCTAACAATGTTGTTGTAAACTCCTAACAAGGTTAAGCTCCTCATAAGGTGTACTTCAGAAGAGTACATCATTTAGTGGGTACTAATCCCCAGTGTGGTTTTCTCCCAAATTGGGTTTCCATGAGATAAATCTCTATGTCAAATGTTTCATTATTATGTGGATGTGCTTATGGTTATTATTTTCATTTGCTGCTATTAAGTTAATCTTGTGAATGCCATTGTAAAGTTTAAAAGGTTAAAAAATTGAAAAATTGGTTGATTACTGATTCACCCCCTTCTCAGTAATATGACGTTAAGACTAACAATTGGTATTAGAGATTTGGTCCTCTATTGTGGTGAAGCTTAACACCTTGAGGTAAAGATCCAAAGATGATGAGAAAGGAAGGTCCTAAATTCACAAGAGAGAACTACTTAGTTTGGTGCAGCTGGATGAAGCTCTATCTTAAAGGTATGGGTGATCAGTATTGGGATCATGTGGTTACTAAGTATATTGTTCCTTCAGGAAACCTGACTGTAGATCAATTGAAGATCATGCAAGAACATACTGCTACTATGGAAGCTATTTCCAATATTCTTTCATATATAAAGTTTATTGATGTCAAAGACTTGTATACTGCTTATGAGATATGGGAAAAGTTGAAGATTGTCTATGGTGGAGATCCACATGTGCAGAAGACAAAGGTTGATAGTTTGAAAGGAAAATATGATGAAATGAGGATGCAAGAAAATGAGAACATTGAGAAATACAGCCAGAGAATCAAAGAAGTTGTTGTTGCTATTTGAGGTGTTGGTGGGAATCTTCCTAAGGATGTGGTAAGAAAAGTGTTGAGAACTTTATTGCCTTAGTATGATATTAGGGTTTCAACTATACAATAGCTTAGATATCTAGGAACTTTTACTGTTACTCTTGATGCATTAATAGGGAGATTAACTACATTTGAGTTAAGCAATTATGATAATAGTATGCCAAAAGTTGAAGCTACTTTCAAGTCATCATTGACTCTTGCACCATCTAGGAAAGGAAAGGAGATATCTAATTCTTCAACATGTTACTCTAATGATTATGAATTTTTCATGTTTGAAGAAAGAGAACATGAGGAATTGGAAGCTTTATTTGCTAAAAGGCTACCTAGAGGGAAATATAAATATAAGGGTAATTTTTCTTTGAAATGCTTTGCATGCAATAAGATTGGACATATTGCCTCTAGATGTCCTGACAATGATAGGAAGGATAAGCCAAGGAGATTCAAGGATAAGAACAAGAAAGTATGCTACCTAGCCGAGGATGGGGTTACTGATGCAGAATATGATGGAAGATATGAAGAAGAAATTATGTTTGTTGTAGTAAAGGAAGAACCCTTAGAAGAAGTGGGAAAGATTTAGTTTCTAACATGAATCACAGTGGTGATCAGATTATTGACAATGGGTGCACTCATCATATGAATGTTGATAAAAAAAATTCATCAAGATGGAAGAATGTGATGGTGGCTTAGTAAAATTTGGGAATGATTCTCCCTATTTGGTAAAAGGTAAAGGATCTATTGCTTTGAATGATAAAACAAATTCTGATGATGTCTATTGGGTTGAAGGTTTGAAGTACAACTTGTTAAGTATTTCTCAGTTGAATAAAAAAGGATATAAATTAGAGTTCAATGAAGGTATATGCAGGATTATTGAGAAATCAGGAGAACTGATTGCTATCGGTGAAAAAACTAAATGTAACTTGTTCCACCTGAATTCTACTATTAAGAGTTGTTTGATTGCTAGGGTAGAATATTGTTGGTTATGGCATAAGAGGTTTTGTCATGTAAATTTTGATAACTTGATCAAAGTAAGTAAGATGAAGATAGTGAGGGATTTGCCTAACCTAATGAAACCAAACAATCCAATGTGTAAAGAATGTCAGCTTGGGAAGTTAACTAGTTCTAGTTTCATCAGTAAAAATTATTCTTCTGAAAGTATTTTAGATCTGGTTCATATTGATCCATGTGGTCTAATGAGAACTCAAAGTTACTATGGTGATAAACATTTTATGTTTCTCATTGATGATTATTCTAGAATGATGTGGGTTGTGTTTTTAAAGGACAAATTTGAATCTTTTCACATGTTTAAGATCTAGAAAGCCAAAGTGGAGAAGGAGACCAGTAAGATCCTGAAATGTCTTAGATCTGATAGAGGATGTGAGTTTACTTCACATGAGTTTATTTCATATATGAGGAACAAGGAATCAAAAACAAGATGTTGGCTCCAAGAACACCTCAGCAGAATGGTATTACTGAAAGAAGAAACATGACTATCATTGATTGTGCTAGGAAATTAATGATTCAGAAGGGTGTTGCACATATATTTTGGAGAGAAGTGGTGAGCACTACGGTTTACACATTGAAAAAATTTCAATTGAAGAAAGGTACAAATAAAACTCCCTATGAGATGTGGCATGGTCGATCTCCATGTGTAAGTTATTTTATAGTTTTTAGGAGTAGATGTTACATAAAAAGAGATGAAAACACAGGTAAGTTTGACCCAAAAAGTGATGACTGGGATATTCTTAAGATATTCCACAAAGAGAAAAGCCTACAAGTGCTTAAATAAGAGAACAAATAAGATAGTGGAAAGTGATAATGTAAGAGTAGATGACTTTTATGATAAGAATGATGAATCCAACAAGAAGGAACCTGAAGACTATCATGGGTTTGTATATGTACAACCGGTGGAGAAGGGCACTACAACATAAATAATGGAGAGACATATTAATGAACAAGAACTGATACAAGTGGTTGAAGATACTCCTAGATCTGAACCGATATTGCCAAGGTATGTGAAATTGAATCATTCCCCTGATCAAATTATTGGTGAGATAAATGGTAGTGTTCTAACTAGAAGAAAGGCAAGAGAAAGTACATGTTTGCTAACTGAATTTGAGCCTAAAATAGTGAAAAATGCATTGAAGGATGAAGATTGGGTGAAATCTATGGAAGAATATTTGGGGCAGATTGAGAAGAAAAAAACTTGGACATTAGTACCTAGACTAGTGGACAAGAATGTAATTCGTACTAGGTGGATTTTTAGAAACAAGATGAATGAGAAAGGTGAAGTGGTAAGGAACAAGAAAATATTGGTGTGCAAAGGATATACACAAGAGGAAGGCTTGGACTATGGTGAAACATTTTCACCTATGGCCAAACTTGAAGGTGTAAGGATATTGCTTGCACATGCTACTTTCAAAGGATTCAAGGTATATCAAATGGATGCTAAATAAACTTTTCTTAATGGTGTTTTGGAAGAAGAGGTACACATTGAACAACCTGAAGGATTTTCTAATTTAGAAGGTAAGAACATGGTGTGTAAATTACATAAAGCCTTGTATGGGTTGGAACAAGCACCTAGGACATGGTATGAGAGATTGCACTCATATCTGACTCATATTAGTTTCCTAAGGACAAGTGATAACAATAATGTGTATTTGAAGACTGAGAAAGATAACATGTTGTTGATTGCAGAAATATTTATAGATGATATTATTTTTAGTGGAAATGAAGAGATGAGAAGATCATTTGCAGATGAGATGAGGAAATAATTCACGATGTCTATGATCGGTGAGATTAAATTCTTCATTGGATTGTAGATTCAATAGATGAAAGATGGTATCTACATCAACCAGTCCAAATATGTGAAAGAGATATTGAAGACATTTGGGTTAGAAGACTCAAAACCGGTTGGTACCCCTATGGTAACTGGTTGCAAAATGTCAAAAGAAGATGATTCTAAAGAGGTGGACGAGACACTTTACAGGCCCATGATCAGTAAACTAAAGTATGTGGTGCACAACAAACCAAACATGACACATGTAGTTGGCTTAGTGGGTAGATTTTCTTCTAATCCTAAGGAATTACATTTGGTTACAGTGAAGAGAATCTTTAGATATCTTAAGAGGACTGAAGACTATGATCTCTATTATGGACATAAAGGTGATTTCTCTTTGAATGTGTTTACTGATGTTGATTGGGCAAGTAATGTTGATGATTGGAAGAGCACAAGTGGAGGTGCATTCTTTCTCGGGGAAAGGCTTGTATCTTGGACAAGTAAGAAGAAAAACTGTATATCTAAATCAATAAATGAAGATGAATATGTTTTTGTTGCAATTAATTGTACACATGTAGTATGGATAAAGTAGATTCTGGAAGGAATTCGAGAGAAGGTAACTGAACTGGTGGTTATCTATTACGAGAATACAACTATCATTAACACTTCAAAGAATCTGAAGATGCACTCTAAGACTAAGCATATAGCTATCAAATATCATTTTCGTAGAGAACATGTACATGAAAAGGAAGCGAGGTTGGAGTATGTGCCAACTAAGGAGCAGGTTGTTGATAAATTCACTAATCCACTGTCTAAGGATACCTTTGAGTATCTAAGAGGTAGGTTGGGGGTCATTCCCCTATCTGATTTGAATTAAAAGAAGATGCAGTTGCATCAATCCAAGTGTATCTAGTGAGTATCTTTATGTTTGGATTGATGTTGTGGGGGATACTCCTTAGGGGGAGTAGTCTAGATGTAGTAATGTGTTTTGATTAGTCAGGTACACTAGAGAAGATATCAGGTGTGTTCGGAACCTTTAGCATTGTTGTCAAAGGGGGAGAATGTGTGTTTGAAAATGTTCAATGGAAAGGGGAGTAATTGTAGAACATGTGAAAGACAAAAGTAGGAACATCTTTTTGTTTCTAGTGTTGTTGATGTAGAGAAGGTTTGTGCATAATGTATCATGTTGGACAAAGGAAGAGAATGTTGCCATCAATGCCACATGAGGAGATTGTTTACATAACTGTTGTAGTGATGGTAAGTGATTTCTAGTGTTGTCATGGTACATATTTGATTGCACGATGATCAGTTATTGGGTTGTCATTATGTCAAGTATTGACCTAGTGTTCCTAGTATGTTGCTAAGTATAAGTATGATCATCAAGTTATTGTGATGAGTTTCAGTTGTAGCAATCCTCATGAGAGACTTGGGGATGTCTCCAAATGTCAAATGCATGACCGCTATTATTGATGTAGACTGATAAGCAACTTATGATTAGATGAAGGTTATCAGTGCAATTGCTAGAACAGTTAGTGATAGATGATAGGTGATTTGATTGGTTTTTCAAATCTATGTTGAGTTATGTGGTACGGTCACAAGAGAAGGTTTTTGATAGTATGTAGAATCTATGGTTGTGACCATAACTAATTGGAGTGACCAGTGTGAAGGATAGGTGATCGGTGAGCATAGACAGAGTTGTTAACAGGTTAAAGTGTTTGTGTTCTTGAATGAAAATTGATAAATCTTTGATCAGTGATTGGTGTTGGGGTTGCAGTGGAATCGGTTAAGTCAGTCATGATCTGGCATCGTGTCTTCATGATTGGAGGTGATGATTATCATCACATTGTTCTATTCTAGCGTGTGTAGAAGATTCTAGAGGAAGCATGTGTTTGGTCAAAACGTGTTTGACCCCTTGATACAAAATTCTATGTAATTCATTTTATAGGCCGACGTGGTCTTGGAAAATTATTTTGTACATTGAATTTTGTTTTGTGGCACATTGGATCTAAGTGGGATATTTGAAATTAAAATCTATTTCAGATATAGGGCTTGATTAAGGCAGTGAGCTTAATAGTTCATTATATAATGGATGAAGTTGGAAGTTAAGTGTGTTGATCATGTGTTGGGAAATTACGGTTGAAAAGTGGGAGTTGCGATCAAGCCATGATAGATTCAAGTGTGTTGTGAAGATATGTGTACTTTAGTGGATCTGATCAAGTCGAGGTATTGCCATTCTATAGATCATTCTTTATGCTGTTCCCTAACAGTTGCAATAGTCAAAATCCCTTAACCAGGTAGATCCTAGAAGGTCCTTATTGTAAATCCTTTAACAAGGTGACACATTATCTTATGTCTAAAGTCCTCTAATGAGGCTACTCTTAACAGGGTAAAGCTCCTAACATGGCTAGGGGTAAATTTCTTAACCGGGTAGCACCTAACAATGCTGTTGTAAACTCCTAACATGTTTAAGCTCCTCACATGGCATACTTCAAAAGAGTACATCATTTAGTTGTTACTAATTCCCACCATGGTTTTATGCCAAATTGGGTTTCCATGAGATAAATCTCTATGTCAAATGTTTCATTGTCATTTGGGTGTGCTTATGGTTATGATTTTTATTTGTTGCTATTGAGTTAATCTTGTGAATGATGTTGTAAAGTTTAAGAGGTTAAAAATTTGAATAATTGGTTGATTATTGATTCCCCCCTTCTCAGTAATCTGATATTAGGACTAACATCCACTTCCTACTTGGGTCACTCCACCTTTGCTTGCCTTGTTGACATTGACATCCTTAAACTTCTTCATAGGGACGTGACTTTGATAGTTGGGAACAAGCCTTGGATGCAACTATTGGATTATTCAAGGGCCTCCCCTTTTGTTTTCTTCATTGCTAGAATATCGGTCACCTAGCTTAGGATTTCTCTTTGTCGCATCAAAAAGGTAATGTTACATGGTGGAAGGATGCTACAAAAAATCACTTAACTATTGAGGTTCCGTGTGAGTTAGATTTTGATCAAGATGCTTCTGAGAAATGTGATTCAAGTGTTACCCCATCGTTGGATTTAGTCCATCTTTGGTTGCACATGCCACTCCCTCCCTACAACCATTTTCTATAGTGGTTATTGATATGCCTTGTAATCTTGTTGTGCCTCCTCCAATTATTTTGTATCATTTAGTTGGGGGATTTAGTGATGGACACTAACATTGCTTGGACGAAGTTTGTAGGAGGAGGAAATGGTCTCCTCCTTCCCCCTTACTCTTTTGGTGGCGGTGAAAGAAAATTCTATTGTTTAGGCTCGAGACCCTTATCTCCCATTGGTTCTTAGCTCCGGTCATAAGCTCTCTCTCTCTCTCTCACACACACACACACACACACACACACACACACACCTTTGGTGAGTTTTGTTCTTTTGTCTTGATTACTAGTTTGTAATGGGTACGAGCCCTTGTGTTTATCTAATCAAAACAAAAATAGAAAGAACACATGACTAATTGTCACAAATATTAAATTAAAACTTACAACAATCTAATTAAACTTGATTAGGGCTAGCATAAATAAAGACATGACAACTAGTCTAATGTAATCACATTAGCCCACATTTCACCCCTAACGTACCCATTTATTGTTCCTAATTAGATTTAAAGTTGCAAAAGTAATTTATATAAGTTCTATAGATTGCAAAAAATACCCCTTTGCTTCAAAATTCAACTACAAAATGGAGTCCAATTGTTTTCCTTCAAATTGACTAGTATGAGTTGACTAGAGGCTCAAACTAGTTGAATTGCATGCTAGGGTGTCATATTCATAGATAGATTCATTTATAATATCTAAAGAATGCATGAATTAGACACCTTCTAGGACACATCACAAGCCTAAAAATAATCATATAGTGATATCAACCATACACATCTTTTGACACATTGTATGATTGTTTGTTGTCCTCAATCTTGTCCAAAATTCTTTGATTTGACATCCTTGAGGGGGTTGGCACAATTTTTTTTTTAATCTTTCTTATGTGTGAAATCTCAAGTATTCAAATTGACTTTTTATTTGAATATCCGATTGAGACTTTGAGGCAAATTGTGAGTGGATAGAGATTAGTTTCATAAGATTAATTCAAATCTACATGCACAAGATCAAACTTGCAATTGTAAAAATGACCTTAATAAAAAAACAAACGTTTTACACATTTTAATATATCTATCTAACAAATCTTAAATTTTTACAACATTAATAAATTATTTTGCAAATTTAATTTTCTTATAAAATTTTAAAAACTCAATATTTTTATTTATTAGGTCAAATTCTAAACATTTAATTTCTTTTTATCAATTATCATTAACATCTATGTGACCTAAAATTTTACTTTAATGGTCATCAATAAATTTATTAGGAGAATCGTATTATTTCTTTGCATGTTTTAGGGGAGAAGGTCTTATAATAAAACGCTCTAACTTCATACCTTTCAAAATTCTACGTATCTATTTAAAATCACTTTACATTTGTAATACAATTTACTTATGGAATCTCCTAATTGTATAATTTGATTTCAATCCCACATGCTTAAATGTGATGCAACCAATAAATATTGACACACAAATTCCACTCAAAAACTTATGTTAACTAATTATCATCTCAGTGGAAGACTCATTTTGACCAACTACCTTCTCTACTGTAGAAATGGGTTCTCTCCCCTACATCTTCTTCATTTTTGTAGTCCTGTATTTAAACAATAATTTTAATTGAGTCTGCCTTAAAAAGTTGCTTGAGAAAATGTGGAGTTATCTTCCTGTACTCAAACAATATTTTTGAGGAAGCCTGCCTTAAAAAGTCGTTTGAGAAAATGTGGAGTTATCTGTACTGAAATTTTGATCACTGTTCATCACATCTGGCTTCTCTCAAATCATACCGAAGCAAAATTTATTTTGCTCTGATAGAATGAAAAAAAACGTTGATTTCATTCAATGTCATCCGCCGCCCATTTTAATCACAATCTCAAAATAATCTGTACAGAAGGCCACTTGAAAGAGGCACTCCATATTCTCCTCAATACACGCAGCTTTCCTCCACAGTCTTCTACATATATTCATCTATTGCAGGCATGCAATGATAAAAAAACCCTTTCAGAGGGTAAACAAATCCACTCTCTCATCAACGATAGGGGATTTACAGTCGCTACATGCTCACTTTTTACAAAATAAACTTATCAGCATGTATGAAAAGTGCGGAGGTTTGGAGAATGCTCGTAAAGTTTTTGACGACATGATCGAACCAGATGTCTCCTCATGGAATATAATGATTACAGCTTACCGAAAGCATGGAATTTCTCAAGCAGCATTTGCCCTGTTTCACCGAATGCAACAAACGCTTGTCCAACCTGATCATTTCACTTTCTCCACTATTCTTCCTGTGTGCGCCAACTTGGGATCTCTAGGAAGTGGTTTGCAGATCCATGGAAAAGTTGTTCGATGCGGGTTTCATTCTCATGTTACTGTTACGAATACCCTGATAGACATGTATGCGAAATGTGGAAGCATACAGCAATCGCGCGAACTGTTTGACAAAATGCCTAACGCAGACGTGGTCTCATGGAATGCCATGATTACAGGGTACGCTCAAAAGGGTGTTCTTGACGAGTCTCTGCGGCTTTTCAAAGAAATGCCTCAACGAACTGTCGTCTCGTGGACTGCCATCATTGCTGGATATGCGCAAAATGACCTTGGCGAAAAGGCCTTGGAGGCTTTTAAGCTAATGCAATTATCTGATGAAAAGGCAGATTCGGCAACCTTTGCAAGCACTCTCCCAGCGTGTGCGAAAATGGGAGCTCTGGAACAAGGTATGGAGATTCATCAAAAGGTAATTGAAAGTGATTTTTTGTCAAGTGTCGTAGTTTTGAGTGCATTGATAGACATGTACGGAAAATGTGGAAGCATACAGAAGGCGCGTGATTTGTTTGTCCAAATGCCTCAGCGAAATGTGGTGTCATGGAATGCGATGATTGTAGGATATGCGCAGAATGGGCTTGTTGACAAAGCCTTGGAGACCTTTAAGCAAATGCGAATTGCGGGTGTGAAGCCAAGTCCTTCAACCTTTGCCAGTGTCCTTCCAGCTTGTGCCAAACTTGGAGCTTTGGAACAGGGTATGGAGGTCCATCAAAATATAGTTAAAATGGGATATTTGTCAGAGATAGTCTGGAATGCACTGATAGACATGTATGCAAAATGTTCACGCTTACATAAGGCACGCAAGTTGTTTGACAAAATTCATCATCCAGGCGTAATCTCATGGAATGCAATGATTGCAGGGTATGCAATGCATGGCTATACCAAGGATGCGATTGAACTCTTTGAACAAATGAAGCACTCTGGAACCAACCCAGACCATGTAAGCTTTGTTTGTGTTTTTTTTGCATGCAGCCATGCAGGTCTAGTGGATGATGCTTGTAAATCCTTCAATTCCATGAGGAACACTTATTCCATTATGCCTTCAATGGATCATTATGTGTGTATGGTTGACCTTCTTGGTCGAGTTGGCTATCTTGAGGAAGCCCTGAATTTTATCATCAAAATCCCAATTAAACCTGATGTAGTTGTTTGGATGTCATTGCTCGGTGCTTGTCGAACTCATAAGGATACAAGGTTAGGGGAATCTGTAGCAAAGCGCCTTTTTGAATTGGATCCAAAAAATCCTGCACCATTTGTTCTTTTGTCAAACATTTATGCCATAGCGGGAAAGTGGGGTGATGCTCAAAAGGTCAGGGAATCGATGGAAGAAATGGGAATTAAAAAGATACCTGGATGTAGTTGGATTGAAATCCACAAAATAGTACACGCATTTTGCGTGGGAGACAGATCACACCCACAAACTCAGGCGATCTATACAGAGTTAGAAAAATTGTCTTGGGAAATGAAGGCAGCCGGGTATATTCCAGATACAAAACCCATATTCAATGACGTGGAGGAGGAGGAGAAGGAATTACTCCTCTGCCATCATAGTGAGAAGTTGGCAATTGCTTTTGGATTGTTAAACACACCCCCTGGAACAACCATTAGAGTTGTCAAGAACCTCCGAGTATGCAGTGATTGCCACACTTCAACCAAGTTTATTTCCAAGATAGTTTCAAGAGAGATTGTTGTGAGAGATGCAAATCGTTTCCATCATTTCAAATTTGGACGATGTTCATGTGAAGACTATTGGTGAAACGAGCCACAAACACAAACTTGCACTTTGATTAGGTGCATGGTGTCAGATTTACATAGACAAGGAGGTATCAGAATTTTCTTTTGGCTGTTGTTTCTGAGTGCTTGAAGTGCAAGACTATGTTTTTTTGACATAATGAATATATGTTGCAGAACGTGCATTACCGTCCAGGTATACTGATTGGGTATTGGTTGAAGCCCCATTTTATGATGCCAAGGAGAAGATGAAGAATCGGATAGGCAATGTGGGACATGTTAGAAGGAAAACTGAATTCTGGTGAGCCAACCAAGAATGTGAAAGGACGGCTTCCTATCAAGCTAATACATGGAAACGATGAGGAGATCATTTCATGATGGTTGTTTACTCCTTCCTTCCTTCGTCAAATTTCATTGTCTTTTTGCCTGAATTAATTTTAACATCTTTTGCCAAGGTCAGATCTGCTATAGGGCCTAAATTATATAATCAATTCTATATTCATCGAGGCGTATATTGTGTCATTAGTGATCATGGAATGCCAGTGTCCAGTTGAATGATACCATCTTTGGTACAGTTAAATTGCTAAAATTTTCAGTTCTAGTCTAGTTATTAGACTTCCTCTGTAAACAAGAGTGGAAAATCACGAGATTTTCTCTCTGGGCTTTCAAAGATCCTTCTCCAATACATTTATATGCACTTTGCCACATAAGCATCACATTTGGATAGATTTTTTTCGAAAATGATAGTGTTAGAGTTTATGTTTCTGAATTCAACTGTGTCAGTTTTGTTTGCATCAACATTTCAGATCATACTTAATGATCTATCATCAGAATGAAAGTATTTATAGATGATAACTATTGAAAACCTCTTAAATAACAATTCAAGATGTCCAACGTGGCTTCTCTTGTCAATTACTTTTTTGACAATCTAACATACTTATGGTGAATACAGGCCTGAAAAAGGACAAGCTCATGAGGATGATTGAGCACTGCAATAACTCATGAGGAGCTCAAGTAATTAAGGCGCCCGAAAGAGCTTCCCAGTAGCTCATTACTCGGGCGAATTGGATAGTTTCTTTCTTCATGAGCTACATGAATTAAAGACTTATTTCATGTGTTGCATTCCTGCCGGATGGCAGTAAAGAATATAATTTTCTTCCAAACCTAATTCAAAATTATGTCAATCACCACTATATTCTAAGTTTTGTTACAAATCTCAACGATAGTACCATCAAACTTTTTGGTTTTGAAGTTTTGTTGGTAAAATTTGTTAGAGGGAACAAAATTTACCATGCTTAACGAGTTTAATGAAGCATGGGCTACTCAATTTTTAAGTCTGACTGAAAAATGGTCTCGATGTGGCCAGAAACACACATTAATATATTCCTCTATAAACAGAGAGCCTCTTTAAAGAAGTCGGAGAGAATTTTAATTATCAATATGATGTAAATGTGTTTGGTAACTTTTCTATAAAAGAAAATTATATCCTTATATTTTCACACATCACTATAGCTTCTTTCTGCATGAACTGCCATCTTTGTGAAAGTTAAATCAGGAGGATAAAACCTCCAACCACTATCCATGCTTTTGAAGGGATCCTGAGAACTAATGATTTAAATTTATTATATTTTTGATCTTGAGAACTAATGATTTAAATTTATTATATTTTAAAATTTATTTTGTAGTAGTTTTCATTTTTATTGTTGTTAATTTATCCAGCTTTTTTTAATCATCTCAGATTATCATTTGATGTGGTGCATACATATGTTCTCTGTTATTCTTTGATTTATCATAATTAAATGAAAGACAAAATCAATAAGAGTTAATTAATTTAATTGGCTGTGTGCCCACTTATCATAAGTTTTTTTTTTAACCTCGATGATTCTCTCAACATTTACATCAGAATTACTGAACTAAATTGAGATGTTTTCTGTGGCCAGCTTCATATTTCATATATCATTAGGAGACACATTAAAATGAAAGGCTAAGACCATTTTGTATTACCTCAATTTTGCTTTCTTTTCA
Organism: Chamaecyparis obtusa; assembly: GCA_027943335.1. Classification (NCBI taxonomy): domain Eukaryota; kingdom Viridiplantae; phylum Streptophyta; class Pinopsida; order Cupressales; family Cupressaceae; genus Chamaecyparis; species Chamaecyparis obtusa. Next base: position 563,905 of record BSBK01011829.1, read on the forward strand.
TTTGAATAAATTTTTTTTTGCACTTCCATGTATCATTGATATTCACTCAAAACTCCACTAGATATAAGTTGTTTAAACTATGTAAATCAAATCCTCTTTTTGAACGTACGCCTATAATCATTGGGCATTTGATCAAGTCACAAGATTAAACTTATCATTTTAATCTAGTTGATTAAGATTTAATTATTGATTAAATTAGAATTTAGATTACACTTAGGCCCCGTTTGGTTTCTGGAGAAGATGCATTTCCTCCGTTTGGTTCCACAATTTGAAATTGGAAAATTTGAATATGATTTTTTTAATTTTTTAAAAAATTGTTTAAATATTTTTGAATTTAATAATTCATTTTTATTAATTAATTAATTTTTATTTTATTTAATTTTATAAAATGAAACATAATATAAAATGAAACATAATATATTACATGCTTTGCCATTACAACACATGCTTTGAGTATAATAATAATATGATGCGAAGCAAAAAAGTAGGTGTTGAACAATGTACAAATCAAACATCGACAACATATTCTCAAATTCAAAAAAGTCATGAATAATGTTCCTTGAAAGGAGCATGATACAGAATTTGATTCTTTCACCATTTTTCAGAAGCAATGAAAGGTTTAAAGATCATCATACTCTTCATCTATGTTGCTTCTCTATGTCAAGTTGGCTATGCCTTTTGATGAATGAAAGAGCTTGTTTTGATTTTTTGTACTATTGAATATCCAACACTCCAAACAATCCTCAAATTAGGACTATTTTTTATGATAATCACATGCACAAAACTACCATAGCTATTTGAAATGGCTAAGGAAATGAAATGTGATCACATTTATTTTAGATTTTAAAGTTCATTTTCAAACTTTTCATTTATTATTTGAATAGACATTTGGAAAAATGACATCTTTCAATATCTTTTATATAGATTTTTAGATATGTTTATATAAATATAATATATGTAAGATTTATTAATGGTATAAAAATAATAAGAAATGCTCAAATTAAAAAAATTAATTGTGAACAATTAATACTCCAAACAATTATAAAATATAATTATTGTGCCTATCAAACAAGGTGCCAATAAAAGACGGAGAGTGCAAAAGTGGGCACTTTTCATTTCTACAGTTTTAACAACTAGTTTCATTTTAATAGTCAGCAAATCGAAACTAGTGAAGAGGTAGAAGAAGGTTTTGGGAGAATCAATAGGCTTATTTACAGGATGAGAGAGATCGGAGTGTTTCTCTGCTTTAGAAGTCAGAATAAGAAGAATAGGAAATCAGTGTTCAATTATAGTTGAATGAATAACAACGCAGATTAATTCAATGCCATCCATTTCCCATCTCAATCTGAAACTCAGAGTACTCTGTACAGAGTGGGGTAAACAAATGCATTCTCACATCAATGGCACAGGGCTTACATTTATCAATATGCATGCCAAGTGTGGGAGCTTAGTGGACGCTCGCAACGCTTTGGAGCACAGGACTGACACAAACGTCTTTTCATGGAATATACGGATTGGACTTTGCAGAAAGCAAGGGCTTCCTCAAGAGGCATTGACATTGTTTCAACAAATGCAACTAACAGAGGCTCAGCCAGATCAGTTCACTTTCTCGACTATTCTTCCCGCGTGCGCCGACACGAAATCTCTAAAAAATGGCAGGCAGATCCATGGAAAAATCATTAGATGTGGATTTCAATCTGACCTTATTGTGATGAATAACCTGATGAACATGTACGCAAAATGCCAGAGCATACTGAAGGCACGTCAAATGTTTGACAGAATGCCTAATGCAAATGTGATCTCATGGAATGCAATGATTACAGGGTATGCACATAACGGTGCTCTTGATGAGGCTTTGAGGCTTTTTGATAAAATGCCTCAAAAAAATGTGGTCTCATGGACGACAATCATAACTGGGCATACAAAATACGGGTTTGTTGAAGAAGGGTTAGACTTTTTTAAGCAAATGCAATTAGCAGGTGTAAAACCGAACCCGGCGACTTTTATTAGCATCCTCCCAGCGTGTGCCGAAAAAGGAGAATTGGGAAAGGGTATGGAAATCCATCAAACAATAATTGAAAGTGGTCTTTTGTCAAATGTTTTAGTTTCAAATTCCCTTGTAGACATGTACGCAAAATGTCGAAGCATGCAGAAGGCGCGCAAATTGTTTGAAACCATGCCTCGAGAAAATGTGGTCTCGTGGAATGCTATGATAGTGGGATATACTCGAAATGGGTTTGTTGATGAATCCTTAGAAAATTTTAAGCAGATGCAATTGGCAGGTGTCAAGCCAGATTCGTCAACCTTCGTCAGCATCCTTCCAGCATGTGCCAAAATGGAAGCTTTAGAACTTGGTATGGATATCCATTCAAAAATAATAAAGAGCGGATTATTGTCTGATGTCCTAGTTACGACTGCCCTGATAGACATGTACGCAAAATGTGGAAGCACACAGAATTCGCGTGAATTATTGGAAAAAATGCCTCTACGAAATGTGGTCTCATGGACTGCAGTCATTACCGGATACGTGCAAAAGGGGTATGTTGAAGAAGCCTTGGAGATATTTAAGCAAATGCAGCTTGCAGGTGTAGAGCCAAACTCAATAACATTTTCCGGCATCCTCTCAGCATGTGCCAAAATGGGAGCTTTGGAACAGGGTATGGAAATCCATCAAAAAATAATCGACACAGGATGTTTGTCAGGAGCGGTGGCCACGACTTCACTGATAGACATGTATGCAAAATGTGGATATATACAGAAAGCATGCGGACTGTTTGAGAAAATGAAAAATGCAAACCTTGTCTCGTGGAATGCGATACTTACCGGATATGCACAAAATGGGGATCTTGATGGGTTCTTAAGGGTTTTTGAAGAAATGCCTCAACGAAATGTGGTCTCGTGGAGTGCAATCATTGCTGGATATACACAAAATGAGCATCTTGAAAAAGCCTTGCAGTTTTTTAAGCAAATGCAATTGGCGGGTATAGCGCCAGACTCAGCAACCTTTGCCACTATTCTGTCAGCATGTGCCAAAATGGGAGCTTTGGAGCAAGGCATGGAGATCCATGAAAAACTAGTAGAAAGCGGATATATGTCAGATGTGGCCTCGAACGCCCTGCTGGACATGTATGCAAAATGTGGAAGCATACAGAAAGCAAGGAATGTGTTTGATAAATTACTACCTCAACAAAATGTGGTCTCATGGAATGCGATGATTGTAGGATATAAGCAAAATGGACTCGTTGATAAAGCCTTGTATATTTTTAAGCAAATGCAGTTGATAGGTATAGATCCAGACTCATTAACTTTTGCAAGCATCCTCCCAGCTTGTGCCAAACTTGGAGCTTTAGAACAGGGAATGGAAATCCATCAAAGGATAATCAAAAGCGGATCTTTGTCAGATGTAGTTGTGAATGCTCTAATAGATATGTATGGCAAATGCGGAAGCATACAGAGGAGCCGTGTATTGTTTGACAAAATTGATCATTCCGATGTAGTATCATGGAATGCAATGATTGCAGGATATGCAATGCATGGCTCTAGCGAGGATGCTATTGAACTCTTTGAACTAATGAAGCATTCTGGAACCGAGCTCGATCATATAACCTTTGTTTCTGTTTTATTTGCATGTAGCCATGCAGGCCTAATCGATGATGGCTGTAAATACTTCAATTGCATTACTGACTCTAATATAATCCCCAAGACGGACCACTATGTATGCATGGTTGATCTTCTTGGCCGTGCTGGCTATCTTGAGCAAGCCCTAAATTTTATTATCAAATTGCCAATAAAACCTGATACAGTTGTATGGATGTGTTTACTTGGTGCTTGTAGATCACATAAGAATATTGGGCTAGGAGAATTTGTGGCGAAACTCCTTTTTGAGTTTGAACCTGAAAGTGCTGCATCTTATGTTCTTCTGTCAAACCTTTATGCAGAAGTGGGCAGGTGGAGTGAACTTCAAAAGTTAAGGAGAGTGATGAAAGATACAGGAATTATAAAGACACCTGGATGTAGCTGGATTGAAGTCCATAAAATGGTACATGCTTTTTTTGTAGGAGACCGATTACATCCACAGACACAGGAGATCTATGCAGAGTTGGAAAAACTATCTGGGAAGATGAGGGCAGCAGGGTATATTCCAGACACAAAACCGGTATTAAATGATGTGGAGAATGAAGAGAAGGAATTACTCCTATGCCACCATAGTGAGAAGTTGGCTATTGCATTTGGGTTGTTAAACACATCCCCTGGAACAACTATTACAGTTGTCAAGAACCTTCGAGTATGCAGAGACTGCCACACTGCAACTAAGTTTATCTCGAGGATTGTTGAAAGGAAAATTGTTGTAAGAGATGCAAATCGTTTCCATCATTTTGAACATGGGCAATGTTCCTGTGGAGACTACTGGTGATGCTGAGTGAATCAAGTTAGTAACAGAGGCTTTCATTATAACAAGGTTCACTGTGTAAGTTTTGGAATAGCAAGAAGGAATGAGGTTTCTATTTTTAGTTTCTGGAAAATTGTTGTTTTGAGAGAGGAGGACGATCACGTCTTCAAGAAGAAGAAACAGAATCAGAAGCCTCAATCTCTCAAATTGTTTTGTTAAAGACAGCGAGGTGCTGAGGAGATATCAACGATGTCAGACAATTTGGATGATTTCTGGTTTAACTTTGTCTCTGAAGAAAACATGATGCTAAAAAAGATAGTTTACCTGAATGAAGAAAACTCAAGCAAAGCTACAGAAGTGGTTAACTGTCTAAACCATGAAGATTTGCAATCTTGAAGTTTGGAAATTTGAGCAGCTCAAAAAACTGATTTCCATTAAAAGGAATCAAAGAAGCAATTATTACTGTCAGTTGAGGAAGAGCCATTAAAGCTAGATGCTTCCTAACAACTCAAATCTGCGACACTAAAAAAAATCTACCTCTCTTGTTCTGTGGGTTTCATCTTTTACTGAAACCTATATAAATGCTCACGGAGTTCCTGAAATTTACATCCTTGGAAGAAATAATTTGCTGGAAAAGCTGGAATCGAAGGACTTACCTGAAATTTACATTGAAATGAATTAAATTATATTGACCATCTACCTTCCTATATTCAGTTGTTGGTCAGTGATTTGATTTTGCATAATTACATACTAGATTGATATGGTGTTTATGTGTAATGGAAACCCCGGGTTGACTATCACTAGACCTTTGGTTAATGTATTCAAGAAAACTGAAGACCCTACAAGGTATAAAAGGTCTAGTCATGCAATTAGATTCTATAATAGAAAAGTATGAAACAATCCCTTGTTAGCAGTATTCATTTGGATAAGATTTGGTACGATCTTATGAATATGTTGGTCAGTCATTCTTTCTGACAGCACTTTAATTGGGTTTAGAGTGCATCCATTCCCAAGAGGGGAATACAAAACAATTAGGCTTTGCAGGGATCTCAAATTGAAATCCATTGGCATATCTTTTACTTCTCAAATTAGCATTCATTAAGGGCCCGTTTGGTAGCGGGAATTAGACTGGAATTGACATTTGTTAGCTCCCATTTCGTCGAATCCTCAGTTTGGGAGTGCAACATAAAAATAGAAGTGGAAGATGTAAATGCTCATTTTGGCTCAAAATGAGCATTTACATCTTCCACTTGAAAAGGTGGAATTGGAATTTGACGGCCAAATTCCACTTTTCTAACTCCCATTTTATAAAATCCCGTCGGGTCCACGGGCTAAAATATGATAGCTTTGGCGTCCGTGTTGTTTTTATCTCCACCATTCTTCACGGCGAAGTTACTCCGCAAGTTTTTCCTTTTCTCCGCCATTCTTCACGGTGAAGTTACTCTGCGAAGGCAATTTGCAAGATCTGCCATACTTCACAGCGAAGGGCATTGTTCACACTGCGAAGGCACTCGACATTTCACGCATTCTTCACACTGCAAGCATTATTCTTTATCTGGTATGCAGAAGTATTTTTGGGCATTGTTCACACTGCAAGCATTCTTCTTTACTATGCAAGTTTATTTTTATATCCATTCTTGGTTAAGGTGATTTTGGAAGTGTCTGGGGTTGAGCATCTTAAGAGGGGGGCTTTGATGTGCTTACCCTTTGTCCCTTCTTCTCACCTTGCTAGATCCCTTCTTCCTTGCATTGTTGGCGTATGGTAGAGTATGGACTCTTCATTGCAAGGTTGTTGTTTGTGAAAGGTTGTGACATTTTTCAGTGTGTAGGATTTGTTGTTTTCATGGCCTTCCTCTTACACTCGATGTGTTGGGAGTGCAATTTCCTGTTAAGTTGTTTCAAAGGATTTGGTAGTGGCTTTTTTGTCTAGGGTTTGACAATCCAGATTAAAAAAGTTTTAGGTATTGGCTTGTAATTTGTTCTGGTTCTTATCATAGCCCATCTCATTATCACATTCTTCCTCCTCCTCTGCCCCAGAAGCGCCCTCACCACGCCCTCTGCCAGCACTAGACCTGTCAGGCAAATCAGGTGCTGCCCTAGCCGGCCCAATATCAGACCTTGTAGTGAAACCTGTGGCTCCTCGCCCTAGACCGGCCACATGATTCGCAGGGGGCTTCGTATTGAATGATCCATATGCATTGTCTACTTGTACCCTCTGTAGATGGACAATCTTTCTATTTATTTTACTAATTTGATCATTCATGGAATAGTCACATATCCATTGGCTTTGTTTTGAATGTGAACTATCATTCATTTTTATCATGGTTGCTCTGCTGCTACATTCGTGATAGATGCACTCTCTCTTGAATCCCATAAAAGTGTTCGCAATCTTTTGTAAGAGTGTTTCTCATTATCTTTGTTTATCACTGGCATTTAACACTAAACATTGTATCTTACTGTCTTGATCTAGTCATTGATGTGTTTTGACATACTGTAACACTATTTTCATTTGATTGGTAGGTATCTTGTATCTTCGTTTGATTGGTAGAAATAAAGACAATAGTGGCATTTGGATGAATACATTACTATGACAATAACTAATAATAAATTTATACATTTAACATTTATCTAACCATTTTTTTTCTCCATATATTTAATTATTAGGTAAGAGTGTTTCTCATTATCTTTGTTCATCACTGGCATTTAACACTAAACATTGTATCTTACTGTCTTGATCTAGTCATTGATGTGTTTTGACATACTGTAACACTATTTTCTTCTTCATGAAATGTTTTTGATAGTCATTGTTATTGTATTTAATCATTTCACCTCTCTATTATCAGACTTTGATCACTCCTATCAGATTTTAGGGCTTCTAAAAAAATATTCTTCTCAAATTTTGAAGATTCTCATACCTTGAATCATATCTCTATTTTAACAATGGTCCTTATCATTGTGCTCCTATTGTTTTGCCCAAGCCATACTAGAAGTTTTCTATGGACTACATTGACTTGGTATAGATCATCATTCCTTTGCTTCAAATTCCTAATAAGAGTCTTTGACTCCCTTTGGAGTCATGAGATATTGAACCTTGTGTTTTAGTGTTACTAGGGCTTGCCCTTATGAAGGTGAAAATATATGCTACTCCATAGTGAATGATCTGTCTTAATCAGTAACTAGATCTTAATCCTTTTTATTCTCCTTCATTATTCCTTAACAATTTAAGTCACTTTCTTTTTGTCTTCCATGACATGTATCATACTAGTTTTATCTTATTCTCACTTATTGTTTTCAATATATTGTAACAATGAATAGTCACTTTGAAAACTATTAATAATCATTATATAGTGACCTATCATGAGGAGTAGTGCATACTTCCCTTGAGGCAGTGAAAACATATAGTCTGCAAAATCATAGAATGCTTTCGATAGTGTATCTTGGTGACCTATATAAGCAGCTGAAGTTTGATTTTTGATATCATAATGACCTCTTAGACCGACCCCTTTTATCCCAGCCTGTCCTTAGAACTACATTATGGTAACACTAATTGGAATGGCACTAATGCTTAAGAACAACTATCTTTTTTTTGGCTCAGCAAGGAATATGTATAAAATTGATGCAATGACAATGCCTGTTTTCAACTTCAGAGTATGAGTAGCCCTAATATAAGGTCCAACTCCTATTTATATCTTCTATACTATTTTCTAATATGATCTATTTCTTCAATATTGATCAGCTTCTATTTTCCTCTATTTCTGCTTTTATCAATGTTTTTTCAGTTCTTTTTCCTTCTTTTTAGGTCTTCTGTCAATAAATATAGTTTTTTGAAACTTGAAATTTGAAGCATGAAACTATATTCCCTGTAATCTAAAGTTCATTTCAATGATCTTTTTGTAAAACATGATTAATAATATTACATACTTATATAAATGTATACGTGCCTATATAAGAACCATATATATGCACATATACATGTATATAATAATATTATTAATCAGGTTTTACAAAAAAACATCTTCTATGTTTTTCCCTCATTCGGATTTATTTCCTAATGCAACAATGCTAACAAATTGAACACCTATAGATAATAACCAGTTAGGAATACATTTACAAACAATGTGTCAATAAGTACATACATTTCTTGGCTTGTCCTCTTGCTACCTATGACTGTCGATTTTGTATCTCAAACCTTCTTCGCCATGTACTTTTCAGGGATGGATCTTATCAACAATATAAACCTTCAAGGATGCATTTGTAGGAAGATCAGAAAAGCTCGTATTCACGCACTTATTCTTGCTGTCCTTGGAGTAGCGAAAGCAGTGTCTGTGCTTCAAGGTAGGCAAACAAACCGTAACGAAAGAAGTGATGGAAGTGGTTTTTATAAACGCATTATTCATTTGAGTGAGGTGCATTGTCACAACCAAATTTGCATGAGTGCAGCAACCTTCTTTCGGCTAGCCAATCTTGTAATGCAAAAAGGAAGCCTATCATATACCATGAGCATAACGTTAGAAGAACAATTAGTCATGTTCCTCCACACCCTTGGCCACAATCTGAGGAATCGTAAGATTGCCCACAACTTTGGTCACTCCGGAGAGACAGTAAGCCGATACTTCCACAAGGCCTTGACGACTGTCTTAGCACTCTATGTGGATTATCTCATACCACCTAGGCCAAACACTCCTCCTGAAATAACTGGGAAGGACCGTTTCGATCCTTACTTCAAGGTAAACCCCCTAGCGCTACAAATTTCTTTTCCTTAGTGATAATATTATTACTGCGTCTTTCTTGACTACAGTTTTTCTTTCTATAGGATTGTGTTGGAGCAATTGATGGAACCCATATACCAGTCATTGTCAATGTCGACTTACAGGGTAAATATCGGGATATAAATGGGAACTTGTCACAAAATGTTATGGTTGTCTCTTCTTTTGATTATAAGTTTCAATACGTTCTTGCTGGTTGGGAAGGGTTTGCCGCAGATAGACATGTTCTAGCTTCAGCTCTCAGTAGAGCCGATTCACTTGGAGTTCCCCCTGGTATGCCATTTCACACGGTATTTTTACTAAAGAAAATGATAAATGTTTGACGGTGTCAATGTTTCACGGTTTAACAATATATGTTATTTTGTAGGAAAATATTATTTAGTCGATGCTGGGTATCCAAATGTACTAGGATTTCTTGCACCTTACCGATGTACACGTTACCACCTGAAGGAGTTTTCAAGAGCAAACCCTATAAGCAACCCACAAGAGTTGTTTAACCACCGACACTCCTCTCTTAGAAATGCAATAGAGCGTACATCTGGCATTTTGAAGCAGCGTTTTCCTATCCTAAGGCATGCAACGTCTTATCCAATCACAACACAAGCACATATTGTTTTGGCATGTTGCATACTGCACAACTTCATTACTATAGAGGATGGTGTTCCATCCGAAGTGGTTATTAAAGAGGACGATGATCATGATGGGATAAATGTACCAATACTTGAGACATATGGGTTGAGTCAGTGTGATAGGGATGATTGGGGGAACTTTAGAGATGATATAGCAAGTAGGATGTGGGAAGACTACAGACGTAGAGAATAGTTGTAGTTTTAGAAGACCTTTCTTTGTTCTTTAATGTGCTTTCATTCCTAACTGGTTATTATCTATGCCTCTTGAATTTGTAAGCCCCATTGCATTAGGAAATATAAATCATACTGTTGTAATGCTGATGCTCAAAACATGTGTTCTCATAGTTTACATATACAAAATTCTTTGAAAGAAATGAAGCCTGTGTATGATTTCTAACTCTGATTTCTCTTTGATTAACATTCATGTGTGTATCTTGTTTGACACTTTTTCTTCTAAATGGGGATTGAGAGAATGGTAATTTGGCCCTCAAATTCCAATTCCACCTTTTCATGTGGAAGATGTACTAGAGCATATATACTAGAGCATATATAGTACAATTGTATGAACATAGTAGACCATATATAATTACAATATTGATTCAGTGTGCAACAGAATGATCACTAAATCAGTGTTCATTCTGTTGCACACTGATTCAGTTGCTCAAGAATACCACTTATCATCATTCTTGAGCAATTGAATCAGTGTCTTGTAGTGTTCATTCTGTTGCACACTGAATCAGTGTATAGTACAACTGTATGAACATAGTAGACCATATATAATTACAATATTGATTCAGTGTGCAACAGAATGAACACTGATTCAGTTGCTCAAGACAGAATGAACACTACAAGACACTGAATCAGTATTGGACATGATAGTCTACAATCACCATGGGATTAGTGTTCTAAGAAACCTAGGTGTATTTTGAGGAGTGAAAGGCTCCCATTATAGTTGTAGAAGCACAATGGAGAAAAATTCACGCTCAAGAATACCACTTATCACCATTCTTGAGCAAATGAATAAGTGTCTTGTATTGTTCATTCTGTTGCACACTGAAGCAGTATATAGTACAACTATATGAACATGGTAGACCATATATAATTACAATACTAATTTAGTGTGCAACAGAATGAACACTGATTCAGTGTGCAACATAATGAATACTACAAGACACTGATTCAGTTGCTCAAGACAGAATGAACACTACAGGACACTGAATCAGTATTGTAATTATATATGGTCTACTATGTTCATATAGTTGTACTATATACTGATTCAGTGTGCAACAGAATGAACATTGAATCAATGTTCATTCTGTTGCACACTGATTCAGTTGCTCAAGAATACCACTTATCATCATTCTTGAGCAACTGAATCAGTATATAGTATAACTGTATGAACATAGTAGACCATATATAATTACAATACTGATTCAGTGTGCAACAAAATGAACACTACAAGACACTGATTCAAGTGCTCAAGACAGAATGAACACTACAAGACACTAAATCAGTATTGTAATTATATATGGTCAATACTGAATGAACATAGTAGACCATAGTAAACTGTGTGAACATAGTAGACCATAGTAGACCATAGTAGACTGTGTGAACATAGTTGACCATATATACATGCATACTTAGCTACATGCAAATGAGAATGGATAATAAAGAAATATATTACATATTGTTGGATATCATGCATAAATGCAATATTTTGGATTATATGCCACTGTTGTATGACTATTTCTTTAATATCCATTCTCATTTGCATGTAGCTAATGATTGCATATAACAGGTGGTGTAGGTGATGTCCTTCATAGATCTCATGATGAGCATGGACGATGAGGTTCAAGTAAGCCAGTCAACTTCTTCCTCCAAGAAGGTTATGTGGACAAGAGAGATGGAATGAAAGTTCCTAAACTTGCTCCATGATCAAGTTCACCTAGGAAGGAAAGGCGAAGGAGGCTTCAAAAAAGAAGCTTGGACAGCCATTGAGAGGAAGTTCAATACTGAGATGAACCTTAATTTGTCAAAGGAAAATTTTAAAAATAAGCTTAAAGAATGGAAACAAGGTTTTAGAGTCATGAGAGAGTTGAAGAATATGAGTGGGTTTGCATGGAATGAAGCTACTCAATGTGTGGATGCTGATGACATGGTGTGGGAGGAGCTTCTAAAGGTAACATGCTGTTTTGAATATGTTGGTCTTAGCAATATTTCCTTCTTATTAAGTTAGATACAAGAAAAAGATCTAATTCATTCACCATGACAACATGCAGAGAAAAGAATTCAAAAGTGCCAAAGTGTACAAGAGACAACCCTTTCAGTACTATACTGACCTAGCCTTCATTATAGGTAATGACATAGTTGAAGGTACTGCAACTACTACTGCACAAGAGACAAAAGAAGGGCTCAATATGGATGGGCCCGCCTATGTGGATTGTGATGAGGATGTCCCTATGCGTACACCTCTTAACACTACACTTGATTTGGATGATGAATTATATCATTCCAATCAATCGAGTGCAAGTGGTCGTCCAAATCCTTCAACATTGTCACCAAGGAGGGGAAAGAGGAAGAAGGAAACCATGACTGGTTCATTGGATGTGCTTTGTGAAACTATGAAAAGAATAGAAGAGGACTTCTGTTTGCCTCTTCTAATCAAAGTGGACAATTCTGAATTAGATTCTGTCTTGGATAGTGTTTATGAGGCTCTCAAAGGCATCCCTGATTTGAGTCAATGAACTATGCTAAAAGCATATGACACCTTCATGGCTGAAAAAGAAAGAGCCAAAGGGTTCTTGAAAATGAATGAAGATGAGAGGGTGCAGTATATTGCCATGAAGTTTGCAGACCTCTAGCTACTTTTGTTTTTTCATTTTAAAGTATTGTTACTTAAACATTGGCACGACTAGCCAAGATAATTTTTAAGTTGGCAAGGTTAGCCAAGATACTTGTCTTATCAACACCATACATTGTTTTTGTTTATTAGCTTCTACACTATATATGCTCTAGTATATTTTTTTGCTATTTCAGCCATGATGATATTGTTATTACTGTTATTTCATGCATTATGATATTTTTTTGCTATTTCAGCCATGATGATATTGTTTTTACTGGTACTTCATGATTATAAATGGAATACACCAAGGAGTAACACATGATGAAGATCAATTATAGCGATAATGCTATTTCAGCCATGATGATATTATTTTTACCATTATTTCATGCTATTTCAGCCATGATGATATTGTTTTTACTATTATTTCATGCATTATGATATTTTTCTGCTATTTCAACCATGATGATATTGTTTTTACTGGTACTTCATGATTATAAATGGAATACACCAAGGAGTAACACATGATGAAGATCAATTATAGCGATAATGCTATTTCAACCATGATGATATTATTTTTACTGTTATTTCATGCATTATGATATTTTTCTGCTATTTCAGCCATGATGATATTGTTTTTACTATTATTTCATGATTATAAATGGAATACACCATTGAGTAACACATGATGAAGATGAGCTGATAATTGTGATATTATTTTTACTGTTAATGCCAAACTTTAAATTACAATTATGAGTTAAGTTGTCTCTATATTAGCCTTTCTTAAACTAAGCCCAATGCATATATTAGCCTTACAAGGAGTCACATTAGAGTCAATCATGGTTTCAAATCTCCTGATAGAGTGACTTCGCCGTAAAGAATGGTGGAGATAAAAATAACATGGACGCCAAACCAACTATATTTTAGCCCGGGGACCCGACGGGATTTTATAAAATGGGAGTTCCAAAAGTGGAATTTGGCCCTCAAATTCCAATTCCACCTTTTCAAGTGGCTGACATGATATCAGGAGGACTGACTATATGCACCCTAAAATGGTCCCCTATACTTTGGGCCCCCATTCATCAATTTATCAATTTCTTGAATCGATGTTTTGCAATATTTTCAATTCAAATCAATTTCCTTGATCAAATCGTAATTAATTCAAATATTTCTTAAAGTTTGATCATTTTATCCTAAGCTTTATTTAATTAAGAGAACATGCTCCCTTTTAATTAAATAAAAATCTCTTTTAATTAATTTTTTTAAAAATTAAATAATAAAATCACTTAATAATAAGCTACATTTAATTAAAAGAACAAATCTCTTTTAAATAAATAAAAAATCTTTTAATTAAATAATGGTAACCACTTTGCTAAAAATAATAAAAAAAAAAGAAAAAAAAAAGACTTTTTGTCTACACATTGAATGCACACTTTTCAAGATGAGTGGAATCTCCTTTTGCCTCTTAATCTCTTCCACACATCTTTTTGCCTCTTAACCATGTCCATTGATTTTGCCTCTTGAGAATCTTGAGCACATGGATCAACCAAGATTTAATCTCCACCATTGCTCATTTCTTTTTGCCTTTTAATCTTGACCGTCCATTCATTTCTAAATCCTTTATAAGGAGCCCTCTCCTTCTCATTTAAGCATCTAGGTTTTAGGCATCCATGCATGGAGATTTTAGAGATCAAGATTTATGTTATTGTTATGCAAGTTTGGAGAGCAATTTTGGAGGAGAATTTGAGCACTTGAGCTTGGACATTGCAACTTCTCTTTTCTTGTCTTCTTCTCTCATGCCTCCATGACAATCCATTTAGATTACTTTTTCACTTGCATATTAGATTAGATTCATATTTTTTTTCATAGAATAATCTTGCATAAGTATTTCCTTTCATAGATTAGTTTTCTTTCATGCATTGTTATCATTTAAAATAGATTCCATTTTTATTTGCATGCATACTTGATGGTCATGGAGACTAGCACTCTTTCTTTTCCTCTTTGAATCTCTCATTTTATGCTGTACTTGTATGGGCACAAACTAGGTCTAATTTGAGGGCCTCCATTACAAACCCTTGCACTCCATGAATAGAGAGCTATGACCCGCCATTTGAAACCTCATTCTTGAGCAATCTTGGATATAATGACTCATAAAAGTGTGACAACATTTTAACACACATTTTTTGGCGCCCACCGTGGAGCAACCCACCTTTACGTGCTGGTTTTGATTATTTTGGAGCTAACCCCCTTGTGTAGATTTGCTTGGAGACTAAAACCCTAGATTTTCAAATATTTGATCATATTTGCCAAACGACTTAGTGTTTTGGTCTGAATGTCTTTGTAAGTTTGTGACATATCAGAGAAGCTTGAATAAAACATTCAGAATTTTTGGACGTATTTTGAATTTTGTATAATTTTTTCTTGATTTTTCATAAAAAAATAATTTTCAGCGCAAATTAGCATATGTTTCAAAATTGTTTACATTTTCAAAAAGCTCTTTAAATTCTACAGGGGGTCCATTCTTTGTGTTTTGAATTTGGATGCAATATCATAGCTCAAATAGTCAATTTACAAAAATTGGTCTGTTTTGGTAAAATGGGTCTTTAG
Source organism: Chamaecyparis obtusa (assembly GCA_027943335.1). Lineage (NCBI taxonomy): Eukaryota > Viridiplantae > Streptophyta > Pinopsida > Cupressales > Cupressaceae > Chamaecyparis > Chamaecyparis obtusa. The sequence goes on from BSBK01011829.1 coordinate 579,136, forward strand.
GGCACAAATGAAGAGATTTTTTTAAAATTTTTACATTTTTGAAAATCTCTCTATTTTTTAGCAGGGGTCTTTGTTTTTCATTTCTATTTTAGTGGCTGAAATCATATTAAAAAAAATAGATCTTGTTGACTAGGCCAAATGCAAAATTTTTTTTTTTTGTGATGAGTGTCCACTTCTTTTTCATGGTTCAATGCATGATATGAGTTGTCATTTGGATTATTTGCTGGCTATTATTGCTCCTAAAAATTTATTTTTAGATCTAACCCTAGGGTTTGCATAAGTTGGATATACATTGCATGCTTGTTTGCTTGTTGGAGAGTTCGTGGCTTACTTGCACAAAAAAGATCAACAAAAATCTACTAAGCGCGTTGGTTTGGACTTGAGGTATTTTTTTGAATCTCTATAACATTTAGATTTTAAAAATTAAAATGAATCTCTCATGTGTCTAGCTTGAGTGTTTATTGCTTTCATAGATCACACTTCAATTTTGGGCTCTAAAAAGAACATAGATTCACTTTCTTGCATATGTGTTTCACATAGTAATTAGGCCCTATGAACACTATTTGTGGCGTTCTTGAGAGAGTGGGTTTCTTGCGAAAATCTTCTTGATGATAGAATCCCTTGTAGGTAGGGAGGATATTGTTACTATCTCAGAGTCTTACTTGGTTTAGTCCTCAACATTGATCGATATGTTCTCTCTTGGACGCACTTAGAGAGCTCGGTAGACATTGTTGTTGACAACATGAACCTTGGTGAGGTAGTTTCAATCTTAGCGTGTCAATAAATTTGTTTGCTATGTTTGGGTGAAGTGAAGAGGCTAAAGGATTATGCTCTACTCCCTTTTTGGGTAGCATCAGAAACTCAAATCCTTGAATTTGAACTAAGTCCCCATGTGGTCTTTTTTGTAAGTCACCTTTTAGAGAGGGTTAACCATAGTGGACATTCCCTTTATTGGGTAAACCATGTGGACGGAACCTCAAGTAGTAATAGCCATTTTTGCCATGGTAGAAACAACCGCTATATAAATGTCCTTGTGGAAGAAATCTCCACGAGTGTAGTTTCTTGTTGGGCTGTCAGATCTCCTCAACATCTCTGATTGATTAAATTCTCAAAATGTGTCAAAACCCCGGTGTACCTGGATTGAAGTTTGCCCTCTTGAGATTGCAAAAGTTGCAGAGTTGACCATTACTAAGAATCATAGTGCAACCAACTTTTTATTTGCTAGGACTATGTGCATGGTTGAAAAATATTTTGAAAACATACACAAGTAGAATCTTTAGGGAGTAGAATACTACATCACTAATCTTGCTCATGTGCAAAGTTGCTTTGTCCCTTGTTCATTGTTTGAAGACACTTGTTTTTTTGAACTCCTTGATTGCTGCCTTGCATGCCTGATTAGTGGTAAAAATCTATTAATGCATCTACTTGGTCACATTAAACAAACAAATATGAGTTCCCAAGTGATAAAAACTTCAAAGATCTCCCTAAAAGTGCTATGACATGTTGCTCAACATCCAAATGAACTTAAATGGCATCAAGTTGCACAAAATGACTCTTGGTCTTTTTTCTTCCACATCTCCCATGTCTTCCTAGTCTCCCATTTCCATCCTTCTCTTCTTCCTTCACACTTCTTCCTCTTCTTCCTAAATTCTTCACGTCTTCTTGATTCTTTTCCTCTTATTATCTAGTCTACCTTTTTCTATTCATCTCTTCTGTCACTTCCATGCTTGATTCCTCCTCTTCCAGAACCATGAATTTTAACTATCTTGTTATGGAACCTCTCTTGAAAATAAATGATCTCAAACTCATTTCTCAATTTGAAGAGTTTTATTCTTCCAATAGTCCTTCTAGATATTGCACAAGTGATAAACTTAAGACAAAAATAAAAGAAAAGTTGAATGAATCAGACACCTTTGCTAGGATCATAGACATGATCATGTCACGACCTCCTTCTTCCAAACATTTTTCATCTTCTAAGTCTTCTTATCCTTCCTCATCTTCCAAGTCTTACCATGCCTCTTCTAGACATTATTCACATTCTTCATTATCCAAGTTTTCTTCCTCCACTAGGTCTTCACTTTCCTATTGTAGACACACAAAATTGGACAAGTGCTTTTAAAATGGCAAAAAACCAATAAATGGCTCAGAAATCAATAAAATCATTAAAGGGATTAAATCAAGTAAAAATGGACATAATTAAATAAAAAGGGACAAAATCAATTAAAGCAAAGGAGAAATTAAATAATGATGTTAAATAATTAAATCAAAGCTTAAAGGGTCAAACATAATATATAAGTGATTTTAATCAATTAATTGTATAGTTGTTTTTAATAAAAAATCAAAATGAACCCATTACCCATACATAGCTAAATTTAATTAGTTAATTGAATTTAATAAATTCTTATTTTCTTTCAACAAAGTGATGAACCAATGAGAATTGAGGACAAAAAGATATAAATCACTCAAACATTTAAATTGTCCAAAGCTTTGAAACCATTTAAAGGCTTGTCCCCTCATTTGTCCCCCCATTTATGAACAATGCAAAGTATTTGACTCAACTAAGGGATAACCATGATTACTTCACTCCACCCCCTATCCTTGGACATTTACTATAAATATGAGGCATTTTGGAGAGCATTTCCATCTTAGAATTTCATTTACAAAGCATTGTTACTATAGGCAATTGAAAGCATTCTAAGAGCATTTTAGCATAATAACTGTGTCAATTTGAGCTAGATTAAGCATAATAGAAGCATATAACAACATAATTCTCATTTTAGAGGTGTCACTAGTGAGGATCTAAGCTGAGAGCTTCATTTACCACTGATTTCTAGAGAACCATGAGATGTTCTAGATTATAGTTTCATTTTAAATTAGATTTGCATTGTATTTTATTTAAATTGTTGCTATTAGATCTTAATTTCATGAAGGTGATATCCATCATCACACAAATGGTGCCCACCGTGGAGCTCTAAGCCTCATTTCATCATTTAGATCTTCATTTGCATGCTTGTATTCTCTATTTTCCGTGTTTATCTTGTAGTAAATTGGTGAGATCATGCTTACAGGAGGTCTGTTCACGCTTGCAGTTATTTTATTGCTGCCTACAATTTTTGTACTCACGCAGATTAACTAGAGATTCACGCCTATGACCACAAAGCATTCAACCTTTGTCTCTTCAAGTCACGCCTGTGACTCAGGGAGTATCGCTTGGCTTCATTTTAGTGTCGCTTATCTTAAAGCTTTGCTCCGCACTTTTGATTAATAGTTACGATTATGATGCTTGAAATATCGCTTTATTGAAATTTGTTGTCGCTTAAGTCCAAGCTTTTTGTTACAATTTTCAAATTACTGTCACGCTTTGGATATTTCAGTTTCCGCTTAATGTTAGTTAAAATGTCACTTTGTAATAATAATTTTCTACAATTTAAAAGTTTTGTTCATGCTTAGGAATAATTTGTGCATGCTTTTGTGATTTTCAGTATCGCTTGTGGCATTGCAGAGTGTCGCTTGGTATTTGTAAAATTATGCCTTTGAACATTTTTTTATCGCCTATTTGCTGGACAATGTCACTTTCAGTTTTCTGTCAGAATTTGTTTGCAGATTGATTAATTCTGTCATTTAACTTTTTGATTGTACATTTTGACAGTAAATGAACAGGCATCCAAAAGTGCAGAAGCCAGAAACCAAGTTCAACAAAGAAGAGAAGGCACTAGCTAAGAAAATCAAAAGGGAAAACAAAGCACACATCAAAGCTGTTCTTGAGTTAACACAAGATGAAGACAATCATGTATATCAAAAATACCTTGCTGTAATTGAAGCTTATAAACAAAAATTTGTCTCTTTAAATTGGATCTTTAGCCCTTAGTTCAAATTTTTATTTGAAAATTTGCAATTAGAGTGCTTAAAAATCCAATTTCATAAATCTTTGTGTTGTCAATTTTGATTTTGGTTTCCCCTCACTTTGATTGTTAGTGTTGACTAACTTGTTGGAGTATAAGCACATTGGAAGGAGCTATTGCCAAGGTGAGTGAAAAATGATAAAATTCTCTCAAAAATGCCCCTAGCTTTATGCTAGCTACAAGAAAAAGGTATTCTCCTAATCAAGCTTGCATTTGATTAAATTGTAGCATTTCATTTTGATATAAGCTTGGGATAAAATAGGAAATGAATTTCACACTTCAATTCTAAGAATCTCCTTGTCAAGAGATTGGGAAAGAACAAACATGTTTTTAAGTGTGTGGAACAAAGAAAGACAATAGGGATATGCTCTTCACTCTTTGAGTGAACCAAATTCCCAAACTTGTCGGCCTAAGTTCATTTCTTATTTTTCATATATATGCTAGAGCAATAGTGGGCTTGCCTCCCAAGTTTTCCTTAACGAGGCCAGTGAGAGGGACAACCCAAAGTGGGATACACTTGCTTTTGCCACGGGAATCCGACCCACTCTAAAATGAAATGCACGTATCCTTAATTGGGTGCATGACAAACGGATTTTGATTTTTCAACCTTCCTCTAGTAGTCTTAACGGATTGCGCAAAATCATACTTCGGTGCGTGTGGGAAGCCTCCTTGGAGGATGAGAGATTGAAGTCTATTTGAACGAAATATTTATTAAAACCTGGATAAAATAGCAAGGCCACCTTTTAGAGACATGTTTACAGGCCAAAATTGACTTTAGGTAGGCTGTTTGGAATTTTTTCTTGTGATATACTTGTGAAAAACATTGGAGAATATACACATTAGAGTGTTTTTAGGGACATGATGACAAAGTGATGTGTGTGTTGTGATTGCTTTTCTATTTTCAAACAAAGAAATTTCCAAAGACTGATCTTAAACTTTTAAAAATCCAAAATCTTACAAATTGGTCAGAGAGGTGCCGCCTATGCACAAAATAAACTCACCTATCAGAGGTTCAGTCATGCCTGTGACTTGTTTAAAAATGTGTAGACATAGTTAAGTCACACCTAGATAATTTTCAAACACACCTGTTAAAACTGGAAAGTCGCTTAATAATAGCAAAGTGCCGCCTGTACATCTACAGTCTGCCGCCTAACGAGAAACCAGTTCACACGTATAGAAGTTTGGGTCACACCTACACTCAGGCTAGTGACGCCCAAAAATCTAAAAGGGAAAACAGAGAGTATTTATAGGAGAGGTTAAAAAATTTTGATCACATATTTGAGTACCCTTTTCCGCGTTCTTACTGCTCCAACTTTCAGTTTGGTAAAAAAAAATCTTGTTTCTACATCATTGTTGCAAATCATACAAAGGATTAGACCTCGAGTAATATCAACTCTTCCTCTCCAAGGTTCATGCTTGCTTTCACTAGATCTTACTACATTAAACAAACCTTGTAAACAGACGGGACCTATTTGAGACAAGAGCTCCCTTACCTAGGAGACAAGTCTACCACTCCTAGAGTACCCCAAAAATCACCCGAACAAGAAGTAGAAGACAACATGATGTATTATGGTAGTTTGGGTGGTAAATATAATAGTGGTATTGATCTCACTAACCAAGGTGATGCCAATAATGGGGGCATTGGCATAAATAACCAAGGCAATACCAATAATGGAGGGACAGATCAAAATGCTCAAGGGATTGACAACACTCACAATAAAACTAACACCGAAGCAACGACAGAAGATGCCACGGATGAAAAGGTTAGTGAGGCTATCCAATGTCCCTATTTCTGAAAGCTCATGGAAAAGGCAATGGATAGAGATAGAGAAAAGTACTTTCTAGACTTAGCACAAAAAGGCCTCAAGCTTCCCCGTGACTATGATGTTAACCAACTCAAACTACCAGAAGTTGAGGAGAGTACCTTAGACATCATGAATAAGCAGTTCAAGATGTTTCAAATGCAATTGAATACCATTAAGCAAAGTGGAGCTCCCAAGCCTTTCTCCATCGAAGCATTGTGTCCATTCCCATTTGATAAAAGCTTGGTCATGGTACCATTCCCAATCAATGTGGTGTTCCCCAAGTATGACAAGTATGAGGGAACGTCGGATCCCCAAGACCACTTACGTGAGTTTTGTGCATTGAGCTTAGAGTTCATGCATGATACAACATATTTAATGAGGCTATTCCCGCAAAGCTTAGGAGGCATGGCTATGGAGTGGTTTTCTAAGTTACCCTCTGACATTAAGACCTTCGAAGAGTTAGCTTCGAAATTCATGGCCCATTACTCATATAATATCAAGCATGAGGTCACGATGATAACATTATGCAACACTAAACAAAAGGATGGAGAGGCATTCCTCACTTTTCTACAAAGATGGAGGACAGTTTTTGCAAGATATCCTAGGAGCGTGCTTGAAAAAGAGAAGATGGATATCTTCATAAACAGTTTAAGCAATGAGTTGAACTACCGATTACGAATGCAATGTCCCAAGACCTTCCAGAATTTAATTGAAAATGGAGTAACAACGGAGGAAGTGTTGGTCAAAAGTGGAGAATTAAAATTGTATAAAGATAATAAGAATAACTCCACAACAAGAACTCCAACAATGGCAACAATCAGAAGAATAATTGGTTCAATAATAATAGTCGGTATAAGAACAACAATAAGGGAATTGTTAATGATGGTGTGGTGGAGTCTAGCAACTTGAAGGTGGTCCCATTTTCTCTTACAAGGACACCTAATCAGGTGAATAATACTAATCAGACATCCAATGCACCTTCTAATAGCAACAATGCCAATAAGGGCAACCAAGGAAATAATAAATTTGATAAATATTTGGTGCCCACTCCTCAAAGGAACTTCACACCCTTGGGTGAACCCCTCGAAAAGGCATTAAAGACTCTCATGGCTAATAATGTCATTACTTTACCCAACATTCAGCCTTATGAACCAAATAACAAGCCTAGTTGGTGGAGTGCCAATAGCCATTGTGAGTACCATAGGATTCGAGGGCACACAACAAATGAATGCTTGTAGCTAAATAATATAGTGCAATACTTAATTGATAATGGCACGATCACCATTGATGAAACTCAAAGCAATGAAGATCATACAACATTCAAACAGCCTTTTTACAAACATGACAAAGGGGAGTCATCTAATGGCAAGAGACAAAGTGCCAATAACATTAACTTTGTGCCACCTTATGATAACATTGTGAATGCTATAATAATTAATGAACAACCCCAAAAAGAGGCATCAAATGTCATTACAAGAGGGCAGAATTCTAGAATGACCCTACAAGGGGCTGCTCCTAAAGTTATTAGCACTCCACAGTCCAACATTGTGGTCAAACAACCTTCTACAATAGCAAAACCTTATAGCTTGGTTGATTAGTTGCAAAGAACTCCAGCGCAAATCTCTATCTTGGAATTGTTGAAGTTATCCCCTAACCATAAAGATATTTTGGAAAAAGCTCTAATAGAGACAAACGTTCCTACTAACTTACAAGAGGAAAAGTTCCAAAATATGGTAGGTCATCTTGTGGCACCTCATTGTCTCTCATTTTCTGACCAAGATGACATGTCTATAACCCATCCTCAAAATCTACCATTGCATATAGAGGTCCTAATAGAAAGGCATAGAGTCAAAAGAGCCCTCATTGATGGAGGAGCTAGCCTTAATATTTGTACATTAAGTCTTGTTAAATCCTTAGGGTTGTCTGAGTCTTGCATTGACCCTATGAAAAAAATCACTATCAAGGCTTATGATGAAGCCGAAAGGGCCTCTAAAGGCATGATTGTATTGCCCATACAAGTGGGACCCATCAAGAAGGACACCAATTGCCAAGTATTGGACATGAAGTTAACTTATAATATTTTGTTGGGGAGACCATGGATTCACGAGATGCAAGCAGTCCCATCCACATACCACCAATGCATCAAATTTTTGTACATGGGTGAAGAAATCACGGTTGGAGGGGACTCAAACCTATTCCAATATTGAAATACACTCAAACCCCTTCATGAGTTATATATTCCACATAACCGGGAAGGAATCATTCAAAGAGTCACCATTGAAGATACCAAAATGGATGATCCGGTCATAACATTAAATGTTACTCAAAACCCTCTTCAAGCTAGCTCAATGACATCAACTAAGGGAAAGGAAAAGATGAGCTACGAGGGTCCAATAACTAATGAGGGTTCATATCAAACTCCCAAATCAGAGATAGTACTCTACAAACCTACTAGAGAAGAAAAAGATGAAGCTAAAAAAGAAAACTACAAGAAAATGGATAAAATGATGGAGGCATTTGACAAACAATACAAAATTAGTTCAAAAGGAGTAGGGGAATACTCCATTTCCCTATTTGACATGCCCACATCTCCAAGGACACATGGAAAACCATCTAAAGAACACTTACCTCATAAGTACAACTCTTACTTTGTAAGAGAGAGTGGCAAAGCAACATTCAACAAAGAGGAGAATGAAGTCCTCCAATGGCTTTATCATGATGAGGAAGATATTTCAAACATTCCCATGGAAAGAATCCAACATGTTAATATACAAATCGAGCAATATGGGAAAGAGTTTGAGATAATGCAGAAGATGGGATACAAGGGAAGAGGACCCTTAGGCCAAAGGAATAGAGGATTACTAGAACCTATTGAACCTACTTGGAGGGCGAAAGAAGAAACATTTGGAGTAGGCTACCAATACAAAGGCAAAAGCTCCAGCCCAATGCAAGACTTTTATCCTCAAGTAAATGCCTTAGAATCCGATGGAGATAGTGATGAATCCTGAGATTATGAGTGGGATACCCTATCAGATGAATCATGTCAAGATAAGGAGGTGATTGCAATACATACTTATGCAAAAATCCCAAGGCAAGAAATTCAAATCAATGAAGAACCTAATATCCAAGATATTAACATAGGGCATGCACCTACCAATCAAGCATGGATAGAGACATTTTGGATGCCTTCAGAGGAGGGAGATTCAAATGTTAGTTTTAATCTACTCGTGGCTTTTCTCACGTTGTTTCCCATAGAAGTCGAAGAGGATTCAAGTGAAGGGGATTTTGACCCTTCTTCCATGGACCATCTCGAGGGAGCTCACATCATAGATCTAAATGATACAATGTATGAACCCTCAAACGAAGTCATGTCCATAAACCCTATTGATGACATTTTACCCAATGAATCCTTACTTTTGATGCATCCAGACCTCATTGATTGGGACCAAACCAAGCCAAATGACTTACTTTATTTTCCAAATGACCAAGTAGTGGACTCGGAGAAAGTACAAGCCATAATGGACATGGAGATACCTAGGAACATTGCCAAATGAGATCCTTACAAGGCAAAATACAATCCATAAGAAGGTTTATTTCTCAATTGGCTGAAAAGTGTCATTCCTTTACCAAATTGCTACATAAGGATACTATATTCATGTGGGATGAGGAATGTGATCAAGCTTTCACATTATTGAAGACCTATTTGATAAATCCACCTATTCTCATGCCACCAATCAAAGGCAAAGCATTGCTTCTATACATATCTGCTACCAAAAGATCCCTAGGAGTGGTTTTGGTGCAAGAGGATGAACAAGGAAAGGAAAGAGCTATCTACTATTTGAGTAGGACTTTGATCAAATATGAACTTAATTACACATTCATGGAATGAGCTTGCCTAGCAGTGGTGTTTGCATCTCAAAAGTTGAGACATTATATGTTGATGCATAAGGTCAAGTTAATTGCCAAAATTGACCCTCTCAAGTATTTGTTAAGCAAAACTGCCTTAACGGGTAGGATAGCCAAGTGGGTTATGATATTGAGTGAATTTGACATTGAGTATGTCGATAGAAAGGTAATAAAAGGGCAAGTGATAGCAGATCATTTAGCTGAGAATCCCATAAATTCTACACAAACTATTCAAGTGGAATTTTTGGATTCTGCCATTGTAACTATAGAAGCAAAAACATGGAAGTTATACTTTGATGGCTCTTATACTCAAGGAGGTTCCGGGGCCAACATACTATTGGTCACTCCTCAAGGTTACACTATTCTTAAGTCCTACAAGCTATTGTTTCCATGCACAAATAATATAGCGGAATATGAGGCACTAGTCATAGGCATCAAAATGGCCTTAGAATGGAACATCATGGAGCTACAAGCTTATGGAGATTCTCAACTCATCATCAATCAAGTCAACAATGAATATAAAACCGAAGATGAAAAGTTGATGCCATATAAGACTATGATTGATGAATGGAAGAAGTATTTTGCCTTGATCACTTTTGAGTAGATTCCTAGAGAGAAAAATATAGTAGCTGATGCCATGGCCACCTTGGCTTCCTTGTTACAAAAACTAGATCAAAATGAGAAGTATGAGTTCTTGGTGGAAGAGTTGGTGAAACTAGCATTCAACCTTCCTGAAACCCAAATTTTTGCCCTATTACATGAACATGAATCCCCTTGGTACGACCCTATATACACATATCTCAAAGACCAAGTGCTACCTTTAGACCAATCCTGAGCCCAAAAATGCAACTTCATACGCCAATCCACCCATTATATAATCCTTTCAGAAACATTGTATCATAAGGGTCTTGATGGGATGTTACTTAGATGTCTAGAGGAAGAAGAGTCTAAGTTAGCTTTACACGAGGTCCATGAAGGCATTTGCGGGTCACACCGAAGCGGTTTAAACCTAGCCAAGAAAATCCTTTGCTTAGGGTATTTTTGGAAGACATTAGAAAAGGATGCTTGCCATTTTGTAAAGATATGTAGCAAATGTCAATATCATGGCGACATGATACATGCATCGGCACAGGAATTACACCCATTTGTTACACCATGGCCTTTTTACCAATGGGGATTTGACTTGATTGGGGTGATCTACCCACCTTCTTCAAATGGGCACAAATACATCATAACCGCAATGAAATATTTCACTAAGTGGGTAGAAGCGGTTCCTTTGATAAAGGCAACACGCAAACAAATTTCCATTTTTATCTTAAATCACATCATTTACCGATATGGTATTCCTCATGCCATAATAACAGATAATAGAAAACAATTCAAAAACAAGGATGTTGATGAACTTTGTGCAACATTTCATATCATGCATCACTCCTCATCAATCTATTACCCTCAAGGAAATGGGCAAGCTGAAGCCACGAATAAGAATATTTTAAAAATCTTGAAGAGGTCGGTCAATAAATCAGGAAGGGATTGGCATGTGAAAATTAATCCAGCATTGTGGGCCTATAGAACTAGCATAAGAACCCCTACGGGAGCCACGCCATTCTCATTAGTCTATGGGGCCAAAGCAGTTCTACCATTAGAGGTTGAAATACCATCTCTACAAGTGTCATTACAAGGATTGATCACAGATGAAGACTATAGAGTCACTAGACTTCAACAATTGGAGTTACTTGAAGAACATCAAACACAAGCTTATAAGCACCTAAAAGTGTATCAAAATAGAATCTCGAGAAACTATAATAAACATATCAAACCGAGAGTCTTTTAGGTAGGAGACTTAGTGCTGTGAGAGAACCCAAAGAATCAGGTTGAAAGAGAGAAGAAAGGCAAATGGGAAGTTAATTGGCTTGACCCATTCATCATAGTATCTTCATTTGGCATAAGAACCTATAAGTTATCAGATTGTGAAGGAGAGGAACTCCAAGAACCCATCAACAGTATTCATCTCAAAAGGATCTACACATGAGTCAGACGAAAGAGTATAAAGAGTATCAGATGAGAGAGCATCATATTTATTGTACATAGTTCAAAAGAGATCTTGAAAATACCAAAAAAACATGGAAAAACACAAAAGATAAAAAACATTCAAATAAGATGTTGTCTTGGTGAAAACCTAGCAAATAGGTGCCTTGATGATAAAAAAAAAGAAAAAAATTGGAAAAAAAGAAAAATACAAAAAAATTGGAAAAAGAAAAAGTGCCTTGGTGAAAACCTAGCAAATAGGCACCTTGGTAGCAAAAAAAGAGAAAAGTTTTAAAAATAGAAAAAAGAGCTTGATCTATCCAAAGGGTGAAAACTTGGTAAACAAGTGCCTTTTGTTCTCTTAAGTTTGTCTTTCCTAGTCACATGTGTACATGTTGCATTTTCAACATCTCATTTGTAAACCTTCATTGCATTCGTCATTTGTATATAGTCATAATAAAGCTTTCAGTCACATTGTTGCATTGCCTACAACCCTAAGTTTGTCCCATGATCACATTTATCACTTGGGGGCAGGAAAGGATTGGAATTTTGGTACCATACGGATTCAATAAGTGCTACAATCAGTCACGTCAGAAAGAGATTTATCAAAACTTTAGAGAGAGCGATTTTTGTGAACCTTTGATGGTTATCATTGTTCACCACCCAAGTATTTGATCCTACAACCTGATCCATGAGCCTTCATTGACTTTATTATTCGGGATTAAAAAATTGACAAAACATCTTAAAGATCATAATGCTTTGAAATACTTTTTGAAAATCATGAAAACATGGCAAAACACTTAAAGCTTTTGATAATTTTTTTTTATAGGAAATTGACTTTTTATCACATCTCTTTAGCTAATCGATGATGTTTCGACTAGATTGGCCATGATAGAGGCATGATATTTTCTTGCCTTTGAGTGACTATTTTGAGGAAGATTCATCAACTTATGAGAATTTGTCTAACGACATGGTCATCAAAGAACCATCGAGGACTATCTCATAAGAGGAAGGATTAACCTTTTCTTGTTTACGCAAATAGATCCCTTGGCTATTTAGATCTTCCATATCTTAATACCAAAAATCCACTTGCAACATTGAATCCGTTGACACCGGTATTTAGACTCCCATAGTTTGGTCATCCAACTAGTGAGGGTTGTATGGGTTTCAAAATGAGGTTACCAAAAAGTGATAAAAAGCGGTATTCATATCATCATGATGTGGTCAGTGACGATTGTACTAGCTTTCCGGTCCCAAAATGCTCAATGATGAAAATTTATCCTCATGGCATTAATTTGCTAAAAGCTGGTGACACTTAGGTTGCATTATCATGTAAGATTAATTGCATCGCATTATCATGTTAAGTTAATTGCATTTATTTATGGTTAATTTCAAAGGATAAAGGGGGGTACATCAATAAAACACTTGAGTTGTTTCAAACATCAAAGAAATGGGGGAAGATTAAATTCAAACATTCATCATAATCCTTGATTTCAAACAACGCAAGTGAGATTATCTTTTGCATTCATACATAGCATTAATCATTATTCATTACTCATATATCAGAAAAAATAAAAGAAAAGAAATCATGTTCCATACATCATACATTCATATAAATAAGAGTTTGCATTGCATCCATCTAAATACTTGAAAAATCATCAACAATATAAGAACATACATGTGCATTTCCATCAAACATTTTGCATCCATAAATTGAAAAATAGAAAAGCATCTCATCAAAATCCATACATCATTGCACTCACTTATATATATCATAACATAAGATAACTGCATCCATAGCATAACTCGTAAATGCATAACACATCATATAGTTTCATAAAAGATAATCTCATAAACAAACTCATCAAGAGAACGAAGGAATAGATCATCATATATCATCAAAAAAGTGTTCATCAAAGGATCTAGTACATCATGTATATCAAGATACAATATCATCAAAAGGGGTACATCACAGGTCTCGATCAAGCATATAGCATGAAATAAGAAACAGAGGACATTAATGATGGATGAGTCTATTAGCAGTCAATCACGATCCTGTGGCACCTGGATCTCTACCATCTGGTGGAGGAGGAGCCTGAGAAGTGCTCGCTCCATCCAGTATCAGAACAACCATGGCTGAAACAAACTACTGCATCAAGGAAGCAACCTAAGATAATTTCCCAACAATAGTGGACATATCGGTCCTCAGTAACTGCATATCTCGAGCTAAGGAACCAATCGTGGGAACATCCTGTGCATCCTGCCCCTAATCTTGTGGCTGTTGAACTGGTGGAGGCACCTGCTATGCCTGATCTTGCTGAACATCATCATCCTGATGTGCCAAAGCTACTTGCTGTAACTGCACCAATGGATCTAAACCTCCAGGAATTTGTCTAGCAACATCAATATGAGCCTGTCTCCGAGCTCTCTGCTATCTATGAGTTCTATCCTGACTAACTGCTGGTCTAGGATGAACCATCGAGACTGCATCAACCTGTATATCTCTGCCATCACCCTAACCATGTCTATCATCATGAGGATCTCTACATCCACGTCCTCTCCTATGTCTACCACCACCACCAACGGCACCACCACCATCACGTCGACCAGGAATAGGCTCTAAAGGATCAATGAAATGAATGAACCTGTTACGGGCCCACCAGTCCTCATACTCACGAGACATACCAACATTTTCCATACCAACAAGAATCTCCCATCTACACATAGTCATACCCACAATCTGATCCAAGGCAAACTCATAATCAATACAAGGCCCCCACATAGATGTCTCTGCCTGTACTCATGCATATAAAGCATTGCTCTGAGGCATACCCTACATCTGACCATACTGTCTCAAAACTCTGCCGAAGTAGAAGCGCTCAATAGTAGTAGTAGTGTGCCCAATCATCCATCGAGGGGCAAACATATAAGATAGCTCATCCTCATCCTCTCTCCATCGATCACAACCAAGGTAGGGACACCATATCACCTGATCAATATCATCTATTTGTCAGCGCCAGTAGTCTAGATGACCCAAATGATGCTGAGTAACCATCCCAGTATATAGAAAAACATAAGGATATCCCTGCAGCCGTCTCCTATCAGAAACGGGCCTAGTAATGGGAAGATGCTCCCATATCCATAACTGAAGAACAATAGCACCAGCTGATAAAGCAGAACTCTGTCTGTACACTACCTCATGTAAATCATGATAAAGCTGAGCAAGGACGCAAGAACCCCAATCAAAGCATTGAGGATGAGCAAGCAAATCCTCCAGTATCCTACCCCATCTTAATGAAAAACTGCAACCTCATCGGTCAGGAAGGAGAAAACCACCAATCAAGGCACCAAGTACAGCTGGCAATCTCGAAAAGGAAGAAAACTGAGGCCATGTGATAGTATCCCCATCACCTATAGTGTTGTCCCTGAACAATCATGGGTAGACAGTAGAATCATAGATGGAGTCATAGTATACCAACTCTCCTCTGCAAGGGATCTGTAGTAATCGATACACGTGCTCAAGTGTGATCGTCATCTCTCCATATGGTAAATGAAAGGTGTTGTGGTTAGAGTGCCATCGCTCCGCCACTGCAGTAAGTAACCCATGGTTCAGCTGAAACCATGGGAGATCAAGTAGGAAACTCAAACCACATCGCTCAACCACGTGATACTCGGCTGTAGTTAGTGCCTGACCTAAATCAATAACCCATGATGCAACTGAATGGATATATAAGGTAGGAAAGTGAGCCTATTGGCAAAGCAAAGGAATCATATCAGTATATCATATCAAGGAATTATCTCAAGTCAATCTTATCAATAGTATCAAGTAATCACACTCTGTACCATTTGTTCGTGTCTCTATATCCTAAGAATGAACTAAGTAGTATCAAAATCATATCAGTTTTCACACTGATTGATTTATCCTATCAATAACTATCCTCATTAGATTGAAAAATCATATTTTGTGGTACCACTATCCTGATATCCTAAACCAATTGTTTTGTTGAAAGCAACAGACCTAACCTAATCATTCACACCTATCATCAAAAGTTATCAAATTCTTCATTAGACGCAATCAGGTATAAGTGACAATTTTTCAAAAACATCAGCAGGCATGATTTTACCTATGTTAGGCGACATTTTACCATAGGCGATAATGAAAATAGGAAAAGTGACACTATTCAGGTGTTAGGTGATAGTTTCCTTGATATGCGACAGTGAATCACGTTACGTGACAGAGAATGTTAGCTTAGGTGATAGTAAAATGGCTAGGGTTTTCATACGCGACAACATACAGGAAAAGGGGAATTTTAACCTAGCTTTAGGTGTGAATATATTATTCCTAGGTGAGAATGAAAGTTTCTTAAGTGGTATTAAAACACACGGAAGTGGGAGAGAAAAGCACAGAGGCGACAGTTAAACGGTCTAGGTGACATTCAATTAATCCTAGGTGAGATTTTGCACATTACACACAATGATGAAACAAGGAAATTGCAATAAATGCACCATAAATGTAAAGATGGTGTTGGGAATGACTTACCGGAAGTCCATACTCAGGTGGCCTCGCATATCTTTGACACATCTTGAATCTATGCTCACGAATCGACACAACCATCTCGAAATTCACCAGAGGATCAGAGCAAAATTACCGAAGATGAAAAGTAAAAATGAATAGAAAAACAAGGTTTATGAACCTATTTAAGGTATTTTGACCTAATTTTGGAGGTGAAAATGGGCGTGGACCTATATTGACTAATCAAAATAAATGGGGCATATTCTTAAATCATGACAGATAATCAAATTTTTAGAAATGAAAACATATTCGAGAAATCAAACATCATCAAATTTTTCAAATCAAGAAATTAATATGTTTTAATTTCTGAGGGGGAATCAAGGTATCAAATGGAAGTCACAATCAAACATCATGGAATCAGTGGGGCATCATAAATTTTTTTGTATCATCAGAGGCATCAATCAATCAATATCAGAGGCATAGTAGTGAACCAACAATCAGGACTCATAATAATCTTTGAATTAATGTTCTTTGTACATCAATTCAAAGAGGGGCATTTGTAGACACACAAAATTGGACAAGTGCTTTTAAAATGGCAAAAAATCAATAAATGGCTCAAAAATCAATAAAATCATTAAAGGGATTAAATTAAGTAAAAATGGACATAATTAAATAAAGAGGGACAAAATCAATTAAAGCAAAGGAGAAATTAAATAATGATGTTAAATAATTAAATCAAAGCTTAAAGGGGCCAAAAACAATATATAAGTGATTTTAATCAATTAATTGTATAGTTGTTTTTAATCAAAAATCAAAATGAACCCATTACCCATACATGGCTAAATTTAATTAGTTAATTGAATTTAATAAATTCTTATTTTCTTTCAACAAAGTGATGAACCAATGAGAATTGAGGACAAAAAGACATAAATCACTCAAACATTTAAATTGTCCAAAGCTTTGAAACCATTTAAAGGCTTGTCCCCTCATATGTCGCCCCATTTATGAACAATGCAAAGTATTTGACTCAACCAAGGGATAACCATGATTACTTCACTCCACCCCCTATCCTTGGACATTTACTATAAATACGAGGCATTTTAGAGAGCATTTCCATCTTAGAATTTCATTTACAAAGCATTTTTACTATAGGCAATTAAAAGCATTCTAAGAGCATTTTGAGCATTTTAGCATAATAATTGTGTCAATTTGAGCTAGATTAAGCATAATAGAAGCATATAGTAGCATAATTCTCATTTTAGAGGTGTCACTAGTGAGGATCTAAGCTGAGAGCTTCATTTACCACTTCTTTCTAGAGAACCATGAGATGTTCTAGATTATAGTTTCATTTTAAATTAGATTTGCATTGTATTTTATTTAAATTATTGCTATTAGATCTTAATTTCATGAAGGTGATATCCATCATCACACACCTATTCTTCACAATCTCTTTCCTCTTCTACTTCTCCCAAGAGGCTTACTTCTCTTCTAAAGACATACCATAATGAGAAACGTGACAAACCTTGTGATACCTCTTCCACGAAGAGTGACACGCCCATCTTTGATGACTATGATGATGGACAATGTAGTGATACCTATGACACCTCTATTCCTAAGAGTCATCCTAGTCGTGTGTTTGTGCTTACTGGAAATGGGTCGTCACATTGGATAGATCGTGATGGTGATCCATATGATTTTGATTTTGAAAGAGACTTTGATGATTTTTGTGAAAAATACCTAGATGATACATCCACTTCTATTGAGGAAGAGAAAGCTTTCCGCGCTGATTATAAAGGTAAATACTATAAGAATCTCTCCTCTAAGAACTCTCATGCTGAAAATAAAGATTACACTCTCAAGCAAGATTATGTTAATGATGGACCTTTGTCTTGTGATGGTTCCCTTCCATTCCCTACTTCCTCCAATACCCATACATTTCTTAAAGCTTCCAAGTCTTTCAAATCTTTCACAAATCCTTCATCCAACAAAGGTCCTAATACTTTTCATGCGGTTCCCTATAGTTATCCTCAAGGGCTACCTCTTTAAAAAACTCAAGCTAACCTTCACTTGGATGCAAATACTTTCAATAATGATAAACCTAAAGAGCCTAAGCCTTTATATGCTATAATGCCTACTTTAGCTAGTCCTTCACCATCTCTTCCAAAGTCTTCCATACAATTCCAACATGCTTCCTTGTCCTTAGAAGTGGCTCCATGTCAAGAGGACTCTAAAAATGATAAAGAAAAGAACATAAAGAAAGATCAAGATCAAGAACCCTCCATGTCATCCAATCCTTTTCATGATGTATCTCATCTATTTCATGGTTCTTTTGATCCTCTACGCCCTTTCTCATTCATTCCACCATGTCTTAAGTCTTCTCCTAAGCAAGATCAAGCTACTACTTACACCGTTGAGCTTATTGACAATCAAAATAACCTTACTACACTTGAGCTTTCCAAAGATGATAGTTCCATTAAGGTTATTAAAACTAGTGTCGTTACTTCCAATGTTAAGCCTATTGAAAATCAAGAGAAAAATTATACGCTTATGCTATCCAAAGCTCCTTGTCAAGATCAAAGTCTTCCATCTTCTTGTTCTGCCACTCCATGTTCGCTTCCACTTTCTACTCTTCCTAAGTCTTTTCAAGCTCCGAACAATCCTATCAAAGAAGTTTCTCCTATTCAAGATGTTCATGATCCTATTGCAAATCCTAATGCTCACTCTAAAGATGTTGATGTCCTTGGTTGTCATATAGATGTTGATGAACTTATTGAGTATCCTTTTGTATCTTCCACGTCCATCCTTGGACCTCCTCCACCAATACTAAGGACTTCACATCTTCCTTCCATCTTGGGCCCTTATGTACCTTCACTTTTCCCTCCTAACTCTCCTAATTCATCATCCATCTTGGGTCCTTATGTCCCTCCATCTCCTATCTTTCCTCAAGATCAACATAGATGCATACCCTTGAATCCTTTTCATCCACCCACCCATCTAAACCAGTCATATCCTCCTTCTTCTTCCACAAGTCCCAAGTCTTTTGGAAGTAACTTGAATGTTCAATACAAGAAAAATAAGCAATAAAAGAATCCATAAAAAAAACAAGATCACCATGTCTGCTCTAATCAACATGGATGCATAAAGTCAAAAGAGATATCTAAGAAGAAAACTACAAGACAAGTATGGGTTCCAAAATCCATCATTGAAGATATTCTCTCTAAATCATCAAAAAGAAATGAAAATCCTATGACTATATGGATTCCAAAGTCTCTCTTGAAAGAGTATGATGTTGAGCAGCAAGTGAAGTTGGCATTCAAGCTTCCAAAGGCTTCCACTTCATCTTCTTCCAAAAATTTTTTTCCATTCCATGCGCCTAAACCACAACCTCTGCTATCCATTCACCATATTCCTTCACGTATTCTTCATTCACGTTTCCTCCATCTTCTCGCCACCCTTCAAGGTGTGTGTTGATGTTGATCTTGCCTTCCTTTCCATCTGCTTTTTCACAATCCTTCCATTCATTATTCTTCTACCTTCTATCATTTTTCCTCATTTGCCTATTCTTCCTATCTTCCAACCTCACTTGCTTTACATAAAACCTTATCCTTCATTTTTTCTCTTCCATCTTCCTTTCCCTATTAGCATCTTTGAAGATATCATATTGAATCCTTGGCATATCATGGTTTATCCTTTCAAGGAGCATTATTTAAAAAGCTTGTCTTCTTCCAATTTTTTTTTATAAAAAAATAAATAGAAAAATTAAAAAATAAAACAAAAAAAAATGAAAAAATTGAAAATGTGCCTTGGTGGAAACTTGGAAACAGACGCCTTGGTAGCAAAAGTAAAAAGAAATAAATTCATCCTATGGTGAAAACCACTCCCTTGTGGCACCTTGGATAAGTACCATGATGAAAACCTAGCAATCAAGCATCATGCGTAGTTCTACATATTTCATCCATTCCGTCTTCCCTCTTTGATCTTGACAATGTTGACCTATACACAAACATTTGGCTATCTTGTGAGCTATCTTACGATGATCTTGCTTTCATTCCATTCATGTTTAGCCTTCATATTTTTTTTCCTCCATTCATTCTATCCTTTCGCTATCCTTTTCCCCTTTGGTCTTGATCTAATAAAAAAGAGTAAAACATGATGTTATGAAACCTCTTGACATGTCTACTCCTTTGGACTGCATCCGTTCCTTCTTTTGCATTACGCTTTTCTGACTTATCCTATATTGGCCTTTCATTGCTTGTCCAAATGTGCTTTACATGACAATTTTTTCCTAGCTTGGGTACTCTTGAGGAGTTTCCCCTTGAGGATTTATTCCCTTCATTCTCCTTCATTCTCTTATCTTCCATCTCTTCCACCAGCTTGCTAATCCCTCTTGTTGTCCACCTTGCTAGACATTGGGACTACACAATGTGATCTTTCTTGGGAGTTTGATGCCTATTCTATCTGGAGGCATCCTTTGTACATACTTATTGATCCTGAAAAAATCCCCCAAAAAATGATATATTGTCAATAATTCTAAAAATTGGAAAATGTCCTGAAAAAATGATCATCTTAGTGAAAACCTAGCAATAGGTGCTTTGATGTATCTCAAAACAATTATATATTCCAAAAATACTAAAAAAATTCAAAAAATTCAAAAATTCAAAAAAAAAGAAAAAGTGCCTCGGTAAAAACCTGGAAATAGGCGCCTTGGTAGAAAAAATACAAAAAAATTATAAAATGTCCTGGAAAAAAAAAAGGAAAAAATTGCAATAAAATCCAAGTGGTGAAAAATTGGAAACGGGCACTAGTTGAGGCCTTTGCACCCTTGTTTCTTAGTTTGCATCCTCAACACTTAGCCTTTCTCCATCATGCCTTGTTCTTGTTGCCTTGGTTTGGAATTGGTCTTTGTCTTTGTCTAGGGGGCATAACTGTGTTAGCTTTGGTCTCTTGGATGCGCTAGTCTTTAGGACGCCTCACAAATGGTGTTTTTCAACACCACCCCAACTATGTTTTTTAATACAACCCCTGACGTCGAGTATTTTTCAACACTTATCAGTTTGGTCTTACCCAATTTTGTCATGTGATCTTACCTACTGGCAAGCATTCGATCCTTATCCTCAGAACTCAGTATCAGTGAACACACTTAAATTTTGAAACACAACACTTAATGCTTGAGCTATGTCATGATCTTTTCTTTGTGTGCTGACTATTATTGATTTTCGTTGAGTGTCCTTGTCTAATAAGTCTCTCTAGGATGCATAGCTAGAGGACTTGGGGCATGGGCAAGTTTTTATTTTCTTTCTGCTTGTGGGTGTGGTCTTGAAGCTCTTGAGTGTTTCTTGTTGTTCCCTTGAAACACTTAGGAGATTTGAGACATCATCCTTGACTGTTTTTGCAGAACTGTTCTTATGGTCATCTTGGCATCTTTGCCTTGATGAGAGCATGGTTTTGCTACATTAAATTGGGTAAGCTAACATCGAAGTCATCTTGACCTTTATGTCTTTGATGCTTATGTTAGAATCTTTCCACATTTCAATTCGATATAAATCACATTCATATCTTCATAGTTGCGCTTGTGACTAGTGACGATTGTGTGATTTTCTGATGTCTGTTAATAATGGCCCAATGATGAAAATAAGTTCCTTAACATTCTCTAATGAATGATGAACACAAAATCTTATGTTATAGTTTCTCTATTGCAAGTACACCTTTGCATTTTCATGTAGCTTTCATTGTTAGACTTCATGATAATATGCATTTTTTAGGCTGCATTAGGAGTTTGAGAGGGTTTTTCTTCATCTTTCTTGTGGACTTTTAATCAACTATTATCACATTTTGATTTTCATTTCCTTATCTTCTTTCGTGATCTCAATCAAAATTTTCTATCTTAAACAGTTGATTGATTTTGAGGCATCCTCTTTCTTGAGGCAAATTTTCTTCCTTCTCTTCATTTATTTTCACCTCTTCCAAACTTCTATCTTCCATTCTCTTTCACCCCACTTCTTCTTCTAATTCAACCTTGGGGCATAATCTTTCTTAATGATCTACTTTGGTTCTGTGATCCTTATGTCTTTCATCTTATATCAAGAACCTTATTTTTAGTTTGATTTGATCAAATTTATCAATTTACTATTTCTCTTCTATCTCATTTCAATTTTGATCATGAGGGGGTAGTACCTATCAAACTTCAATCCTTGATTCAACTTTATCAATCCTATCAATTGCTTTGCTTGGGGAAACCTTGCTTGAGACTTGACAATTACCAATTTACAGGGGTGTTGGCCTTGTCTTTTTCAATCAGCTTATCTTTATCTTGATGTGTTCCCATCCGTCGATCACAAATCTAGGTTGTTTTGTGATCCCAAATCGATCTCACATTTCAACTTTATTCTTTGACTACATGCGTTCCCATTGTTAGGAATTAGGATCTTGATAGAGAAAATATGTCTATTATGATATTATATTCTATTATTGATTTTTTGATATATATATATATATATATATATATATATATATATTTTCTATGTGTTGTAGAGGAGAAGACAATGCCTTGGTTATTGATTGCTTTCCTCATCAAAACGTAGTATGATAAATATGTCTCATGAAAAACATGTGAATGGACATGACTCTACATGGATGAGGCCATGTAGAGCCATGTCTGTTTACATACATGCCTTAACAATAAGCGGTGAGTAGATGAAATGGTTCATAGTTACGCTAACTATCGATTGATAGTTAACGTAACATATGGATATATGTTACGTTAACTATCCACTGATAGTTACGTAACATTGCCTATGTTATTATTGGCTGTGTAATGATAATGTGTGTATGGTAGAAATATGACCACACTCCTATGAATCATTACATGCAAGGTTGCTCAACAATGAGGCCTCACAAAGTGACTCATAGCTCTCTATGCATGGAGTTGCAAGGAACTTGATAGATTTTCTCTCAGCTAGAGCTATGAAACTAGTGACCTTGCTAGTCAACCACACAATGAGAGATTCACAATGAAGACAAGGGCAACAATGACAATATCCCCAAATAGAATCAAGGTATGCAATGTAATGCAAACTAATATGAATATGCAAGATTAATCTATCAAAATAAAAGTACAATGCAACTATGAAATAAAATAGCAATGGATTACAATTCCCCTAATTAAGCTATGTGAAGCTAATCTATAAAAAGAAATCTAAGCTAATATGCCATGACAATGCAACTAATAAAGAAAATATGCAACTATAATGTAATGCAATAATGAAAGCAAGTCTTCAAAGTTTGGATGTAGAATGTCTTCAAAGAAAGCTCCAAATGACCTAGAAAACCTACAACATAACATTAACATGAAAGAGATGGATATGAAAATGAGGAAGAGAGCTATCCTTTTATAAGAAATGAAAAGGAATGGACCATTGAGATTAAGAGGCAAAAGAATTAATCAACGGTGGAGAAAAATGGAAGCTTGATCCTTGTGCACAAATATCTTTCAATAGAAATATAGGAGTTGACTTTAGTGTCCATATGAGACAAAAAATACTTTTTCTCTTTTTATAAAATAAGAATGATGCTTTATTTGTGCAACTTAGGATAAGAGGAAAAGTGGGGGCTTTTTATTTATTAAAAGGGGAGGAAATATTCCTTTTAAATAAATAAAGACTTTAGGATAAAATGGTTAGCCCAAGGAATAATCAAAAATGATGAAATAGGATTTGATCAAGGAAATTGATATAATTGATATTGTTGATATTTGAAAATATTGATTCAGAGATTTGATAAATTGCTAAATGGGGGCCCAAAGTCTAGGTGACCATTTTTGGGTGCATACATTTGCCCCTCTTTGACTAATGTGTGATCGATCTGGGAACACATGTAGTCAAAGAATGAAGTTGCAATGTGAGATCGATTTGGGATCACAAACAACTTAGATGTGAGATCGATTTGGGATCACATCCAGACAAAACATAAATAAAAGTCTTTGAACATGGGGTTGGTTCGGTATCACATTCAAAGTAAGAGATAAGAATCTCAAATTTGAGCAAAAGCTCACAAAAGATGTCTAAATTAGGAAAATCAAGGAATCAGGGATGAGAATCCCATAGATACTACCCCCTCGAAATCGAAATCAAAATCAGGTAGAGGAGAGACAACAAATCGATAAAAATTTGATCAAATCGAAATGAAATCATAATCAAAGATAAATGATAACAGGATAACCGTTAGGCAATGAAACATGCCCCAGTGATGAATTAGAAGAAAAGAAGTAGGGTGAATGAGAGACTAAAAAATTGAGAGACATGGAAAGGAAGAAATTCCATCAAAGATCGAAGAATTATGCCTCAAAAGATCAGTCAACTGCACAGAAGAGGGGAAAAATTTTGAAACATAATTTTGACTATCAAGATGACCTTAGATTTTGATTTTGAGTCTGAAAATGGATCCAGGATGTTGAAATTAGGTAGGGGTGCAATTTTTGCGCAATTTCGAGGTGTTTTGAAAATTGGTCAAAAAAAGTCAAAATGCTATAAAAGGGGAAAAAAGTGTCATTTTCAAAATTATTTGTCCTTTAGTGATTTGAGAATCTTAAGAGCTAAGAGAGAGAAGATGGCCCAGCAAGCAGGAGTTCCCATCCACAGACATCGATTCGAGCGTGCCCGGTTGCACAACCGGCCACCACACTATCCTACCTCGGTACGTTTTCAGAAAACTCATGTTTGTTGAGTCATTTATGGCATTTAATACATTTAAACATGTTCTTAAAATTTTTTAAATTTTCAAATTTTAGACTAGGGCGACAAGTCGTGCGACACTTTACAAGTGTCGTGCCTTTTGAAGGGAAATGTTGTGTGACACTTCGTGGGTCAAAAGAGTGTCACACGAACATGGAAACCAGTGTCGCACAACACCAGATGAAATGTCGCATGCCACTATGAAAAGTGTCGCTTGAACAAAGAATGTTGCACTGCTTAAGAGAAAGTGTCGCGCAACACTTAGTCAAAAATAGTGTCGCCTAAGATAAAATTTTGACATGTTTTAACGTTTTTGAGCCAAAATGACATGGGTCCTAACAATGTTTGATTTTAAGATACTTTGTACTGATATTATACATCCTTCATGATATGTTCTGACATCTGATATGGTTTCATGACGTATAGGAGGTCTTCCCTGCGCTCTAAATTAGAGCGCCCCATGTGACAGGATTACGGTTTGTCCGAGATCTAGATGATCTGGGCAAGGCCGATATCAGAGCTATGGGATTCCACTATCTACTGTAGTTTTCTCACATCCAAGCCGATTATGGATTGTTGACTGGTCTTCTGAGAGATGGCATAGTGAGCACAACACCTTTCGTCTGCCGACAGGAGAGGCATCTATCACATTAGAGGATGTCTATTGGATCCTACGGGTTCCGTGCCATGGAGAGCCTGTAAGTATAATCATGTTTATAGATAAGCATAGTTGTAAAGTTTCCATATGATAGAAACTAACATGATTATTTGTTGGCACATGTATACTATGATTAGGATGCGACAGTAGGTCGACAGATTATCCAGGGGATATTCCAGGATGTCACCATCCTAGATCAACACGTCAGCTGGGATAGGTTGATGGATGACTTTGGTAGAGACTTCCCGGTGCCATGTATTGTGGCATCATTTATTGGACAGGCCCTTATCCCTAACAGGAGTCAGAAGGGCTTCCCACTGGGATGGGGGAGATTACTAGCAGACCTGGTGGCAAGGCCACGATGGATGGCATGGGGCCCAACTATCTTAGTTGATATGTACTATGAGTTGCACAAGATCATCTATAAAGACGGTAGGACTTGGGTGTGCGAGGCTATACTCACTCAGATATGGGCGTGGGAGCATATTGTAGTAGTGCATCCATGAGTATAGCCTAGGGAGCGTAGGTATCCTTATATATACAGGTATACAGGGTTCATCCCACATACACATAGCGGGGATGTTTCTTACTATCGTAGGGTATTGGATGAGCTTGTCTCATTCACATGGAGATCGTACAGGTCATGTGAGCAATGGGGTGACAGTTGGGAGTAGGATTACATGCTGTGCAGTATAGGCCGTCACCCAGACATTATAGAGAGATTTGTGATTATGCGAGTCTGGAGGCAGTTCAGACACCAGCAGAGGGTGTCCACAAAGACCATGACACATGCACAATTTCAAGATGAGGATGGACAGGGTTGGCTGCCGATGCTGGACTACTAGCAGGCAGTACAGGATACAACCGCTATACGCTAGGAGCCATGGGAGTACCTACCAGACATGGTGGATGTAGGTGTAGATGTAGCGTACAGGGTAGAGAGGCACAAGACTCCATTTTCTAGATTTACAGTCCCAGATGCACAGCCACCAGTGGCACAGGGGGATGAGGGGGATGATGGGGGTGATGGAGGAGATGGTGGGGACGGAGGAGATGGAGGGAGAGGGAGAGGGAGAGGGATGGAGAGAGGGGAGGGATCTAGATCAGGTGGTCAAAAATGGTCACGGGGACGGAGATCGACTACTCTAAAGGATGAGGCAAGACCAACCCGCCGACAGGCAGAGGCTAGGCAGGACCCACCTATAGGAGGAGAGGATCTGAGAGCTCGGATACAAGCTTTGGAGGTAGAGATACAGTAGCTCAGAATCACCATAGCAGTTAGAGAGCAACAACTCACTGATCAGCAGGCAGAGACAGAGTGACGAGAGATAGCCCTACAGGTTGCCCTTGTAGAGAGACAGAGAGAGGCAGTGCAAGTCGCATATTACCATGGTCTCTACATACAGGTAGTACCAGTGGGTCAGAGGGCTCCTTCCTACTCAGTAGTAGTGGGTAGATCAGATGTGGTACCAGATGCGGCACCACCTCCTCCACCACCAGGTCCTCAGGACGGTGGCAGTGAGTCTTAGGTTTAGGCTTAGGTTTAGATGTTTTGGACATATCTTGAGACATTAATTTAGATTTTGGGATCTCATATTGTATGATGACATCTTTATATATATGAGATTACTGGATGTTCGATATATCTTATGTTTACATCTCACTTGTGATGGATGTATCAGTTTGTACATTGTCTTGTCATTTTGCTCAAAAATGTTTATGTATATGCTCATGTATGTTCTCTCTCATAGATGTATGTTTGATTCTCATGTGTATGATGTAGACTCATGTTTATTGAAAATGACAATTTTGATATAGATATGATGATATGATTAACCCCTTGTGATGATAGGAATAGGTCATGATGTGAAAGACAAGGAGTGAAAGACATGATCGAGAAAAGGAAAGGTGAGCACAGTCGACTGACAGGTTCACGTAAGATGAAAAAGGAGAGCTCTCTCCATATGCAAAAATGCAAAACTAAACTAACATGAACCTAGAAATGCAAGCTACTATGAAAGTGGTTGACTTGCAAGGTCACAACTCTTATAGACATCTGATTATCATCATCAAGCTTTATTGGTAGTGTCGTAAGATCATACAATACACACTAGTATGACTATGGGTATATGAATATGATCTATATCAGATGAAGTGTGGGAATCCCACCTAGGCATCAAAGACATGTAGGTCAAGATGACTAGTGTAGTGAGGTTACCTAAGTTTGATATGGCAAGATTATTCTTGTATCAAGACACATGAAAGTCAGGATAACTAGAAGCATGCACTCGCATAAAATAGTCAAGGATAATACCTTGTCAATCCCTAGTGTCAAGTAGGACCAGCATAAATGCTCATGATAGTTAGGATCAATGAAATATACCCACAAGTAGATAAAGAAAGAAAACATGTTCTCATACCCTCAGTCTTCTAGCTATGCATCATTGAAAACTTCTCAAGGAGAGACCACTCATCAAAGAAATCCTCATAGACAACACACAAAGAAAAATAAAGTCAACATATCTCAAGCGAGTTGATTGTTTAAGTGCGTGTGTGTTGGTCATAGAGTCAAACTCTAAGTATTGCATTTGCAAATGAGCAATATCGCATCATACTAGACTATAGGGTAAGACATCTAATAAGTGTTAAGAAACACTCGACGCAAGGGTAGTGTTGAAAAAAACTGTTTGGGGTGGTGTTGAAAAACACCTGTTGTGAAATGCCCCAAGAGACAAACGCACCTAAAGGACCTATGCTAACAGTTATCCCCCCTAGACAAAGATAAAGACCAATTCCAGACTACGCCAAATAAGGTCAAGGCATGATGGAGAAAGGTTCAGTGTTGAGAGCACATGCTAAAAGACAAGGGTGCAAAGGCCTCAAGTAGCGCCTGTTTCCAGGTTTTCACCACTTGGAGATTTTTCAATTTTTCAATTTTTTTGTATTTTTTTGGTGAGACATCAAAGCACCTTTTGCTAGGTTTTCACTAGGATGCTCATTTTTTAGTACTTTTTATGCTTTTTAGGATTTTTTCAGCATCATATATGAATTTTTTTGGAATTTTTTCAGGATCAATAAGTATGTACAAAGGATGCCCCCAGACAGAAATGGGCATCAAGGATAGAACTTCTTTAGGTGCAAAATGTTGATGGGCTCAAGGAGCTGTTCTCCATCTTCATTTGACAGTAAATATGCACTTGTACCAAAAGTTGCTGTAATAATGTATGGTCCAAGCCAATTGGGTTTGAACTTCCCCTTTTTTTCTCTATTCTATTGGTTCTTAGGATTCTCTTGCAAAACAAGATCACCTACTTGGAATTCCCTAGGGTGAACCTTCTTGTTGAATGCCTTGGACATATGCTTCTGATACACTCTCATATGATCAAATGAAGCCTTACGCTTCTCATCTAGAAGTTCTAGTTCTTGTAACCTCATAGCACGGTAATCCTCATCTGTAATCAAACCTTTGAGTGAGACTCTAAGTGATGGGATCTCTACTTCTAAAGGTAATACTACTTCAATGCCATAGGTAAGTGCAAAAGGAGTAGCTCCTATAGGTGTACACATGCTAGTTCTATAGGCCCATAATGCTGGATTGATTTGCAAGTGCCAATCCCTACCATTCTTGTGTACTGTCCTATGAAGAATCTTAAGAATGGTTTTATTAGATGCTTCTGCCTATCCATTTCCCTGTGGAAAGTAGATGGAGGACCAATGTTGCTTGATCTTAAACTTTTTGCATAAATGCTTTAGGTCCTTGTTCTTGAATTGACCTCCATTATCAGTAATAATCTTAGAAGGCACTCCAAACCAGCAAATGATATGATTTAGGATAAATAGTGAAACAGTCTTGCCCGAGGCAATAGAAAGAGGGACTGCCTCTACCCATTTCATGAAATAATTAGTAGCTGTGATGATAAACTTATGCCCACCTGATGAATTGGGGTGAATTTTCCCCACAAGGTCAAAGGCCCAACACTGAAATGGCTAATGAGAAATAGAAGGAATTAGCTCCCTACCTGGAGCATGAATCAAGTTTCCATGTTTTTGACATTTCTCACAAGACTTAGAGAAAGCTACTATATCTATTTGCATTGTGGGCCAGTAATACCCCACCCTAAGCAACCTTTGGGCCATGGCAAGACTGTTGGAATGTCCACCACAAATTCCCTCGTGGATGTCTGCTAACGCTTGGTTGGATTCATCCTTTTCCAAGCACCTAAGAAGTGTCCCATCTAAACCCCTCCTATATAAATCACCAGAGATAAGGGTGTGGCAAGAGGCATTACAGACAAGGTTTTGACATTCAGAATGGTTGAATGTGTCAGGGATGATGCCATCATAGAGATATGAATAGATAGCACCATATCAGGAAGACTCATGAGTGACAAGGGTACAAATGACATGGCTTTCAGATGAGTCAAATATGGGATGGTGTAGCTCTTCCACCAGGAATTCAAATCTCAATTCATGTTGTTCCAACTGAAGGAGTGAAGCTAATGTGGCCATAGCATCTCAACTTTGTTCTCTGTCCTAGGGATCTGTTGAAATGTCACAAATGTAAAGTAACGTCTCAATGATTCAACCATCTTTTTGTAAGGTACCAATTTATCATCCTTGGTTTGATACTCCTCATTAACTTGGTTGATAATTAACTGTGAATCCCCAAAGACATGTAACTTTGTTATGTTCCATTCTATAGCCATTTTCAATCCATTGGTCAAAGCTTCATATTCGGTAATATTATTTGTACATGGGAATAAAAGTTTGTAGGATTTTGGAATGTTGTACCCATGTGGAGAGACAAATAATACTCCAGCACCTGATTCATTTTGCATGTGGGAACCATCAAAGAACATCTTCCAAGTCCGGGTAGTCATATACAGTATGTGTTCATCTGGGAATTCTACCTGAATAGGCATACTATCCTTAACTGGGAAGTCAGCTAATTGGTCAGCAATAGCTTGCCCTTTTATGGCCTTTCTTTCAATGTACTCTATGTCAAATTCAGATAAAACCATCATCCACTTGGCAAGCCTACCCGTGAGGGCAGCCTTGCTAAGCAAGTACTTAAGAGGATCAATTTTTGCAACCAAATGTATAGTATGAGCAAGCATATAGTGTCGCAACTTTTGGGAAGCAAACACTACTGCCAGACAAGACTTTTCAATGCTATTATAATTGATCTCATAAGATACTAGAGTATGACTAATGTAGTAAATGGCCCTTTCTTTCCCAGTATCATCTAATTGAGCCAACAATGCCCCCAAGGAAGACTCTGTTGCTAAAATGTATAAAATCAATGGTTTCCCAAGAATAGGTGGCATCGAAATTAGAGGATTAGCCAAATACTATTTTATTCGATCAAGGCTCTTTTGACAATCCTCATTCCAAGCACATGTGGCTCCCTTATGCAATGTTTTATTGAATGGTTGTGCTCTATCTGCAAGCTATGAAATAAACCTCCTTATGGATTGGAGTCATCCCTGAAGACTTCTCATCTGACTAACATTTCTTGGAGGTGGCATATCTAATATAGCTTGGACCTTTTCAGGATCAACCTCTATTCCTTTTGCTAAAATTATGAATCCTAGGAGTTTACCTGAGGCAACTCCAAATGCACACTTTTTCGGATTCAATCTAAGTTGAAACTGTGCCATGCGATCTAGAATTACTTCCAGATCATCAAGGTGTGTATCCCATTTTCTAGATTTAGCCAAGGTATCATCCACATAATCTTCCATATTCTTATGCATCATATCATGAAAAATTGTGGTCATAGCTCATTGGTATGTTGCTCCTGCATTCTTTAGGCCAAATGGCATGATGTTCCAACAATAGGTTCCCCATGCACATGTAAAAGCTATTTTCTCTTGATCTTCAGGAGCTATTTTTATTTGGTTATAACTGGGAAAACCATCCATTAAAGAGTATATCTCATAGCCCGCAGTCATATCCACTATCATGTCTATGTTAGGGAGTGGAAAGTCATCCTTTGGGCATGCTTTGTTAAGGTCTTTGAAGTCTGTGCATACACGAATGGATCCATCATGCTTTGAAACTGGAACAATGTTTGAGATCCACTCGACATAATCGATAGCTCTAATAAATCCTGCACTGAGGAGTTTTTCTAATTCAGCCTTAACAAGGAGAGCTATGTGAGGATGCATTTTCCTCAACTTTTGTTTGACTGATTTTATTCCTAGAGCTATAGATAGATGATGCATAATAAGATTAGTGTCAAGCCTTGGCATATCTGAATATGTCCAAGAAAAGTTGATTTTCTTCTTTTGCAAAAACTTAGTATATGCTTCTTTTGCTTCAACTAATAGAGACTGAGCTAGTTGCACTATTTGGGGAGCCTCTTCTGTATTCACATTCACTAGTTGCGTAGGCTCAATAAGGATTGATGACCTATCTTGGAAGTAACTTGGCAAGTTATTAAGTACCCCATCCTTAGGTGCCTCAAAGAAGTTTTCACCCTGGAATACGTCTTTTCTTTTTACTATTTTTGGTTCTAACACTGCCACTAAGTGGTTTTTGCCATCAGACCTATTTTTATTTTTTTCTTTTTCTTTTATTTTTAGACTGAGGTACTTAATATTAGAATCCATCATACGTGTTGTCAGTTCACTAGTGGAAGAGACTACAGGTTCAAGAGCATTCAGATAGCAAGCAATTTCATAGTCATTCTGAAAAGTGAGGAGTTTAGGCTCTTGATGTCGTTGAGACCAGTCAATTAGGTCATAGTGAACAAGGGGTAAGTCAATGACTG
This sequence comes from Chamaecyparis obtusa, assembly GCA_027943335.1. Lineage (NCBI taxonomy): Eukaryota > Viridiplantae > Streptophyta > Pinopsida > Cupressales > Cupressaceae > Chamaecyparis > Chamaecyparis obtusa. Next base: position 611,452 of record BSBK01011829.1, read on the forward strand.
GTTCAACATTGTTTATGTGGAAGGTGTTATCTCTGGTGACCATACAATCAAGATTCATCAAGTCCCCTCCTAAGATACCCGAGTCAGGATTTGTCCTACCAAATGAAGCGTCGTCCACTAAGGCAATTCAAGGAGTCCAATCCTCTAGTCCTACACTAGGCTCGTTGGTCACATCGGGTTGAGTACTATAAGTATGGACAACATCCATGTCCAAATCAACTATTGCATCTAAAAGTGAGTCCCATTCAAACTCATGTGAGTCTATTTCTGAATCATTATTTGGGCCTTGTGATGTAGAAGCCTCAAGATTGGGAAGAGTTTCCCCTTCTCTAACACTAGCATTGTTACTATCCATTGCAGCTAGGATAGCAACACTTTCCATTGTCAATCTAGCATTCATATTGTCACTATTCATCACGGCTAGGATAGGAGTACTGTCAGTTGTCAAATCTTTTGAATCTCCCCAAAGGAGATTTGTTGAAGACACCCAATCATCAGACATGTCTTGTTGATTAGAAAGATTAGGTGTGTAGTTTGAGTCATTGTCACTGTCCGTCACAACTGAGATAGGGACACTTTTCTGTTTCTTATTTTCAAAACCTAAGCCAACTATTGACTTATTCCTTCATCCAAAAAAGGCATGGTTAAGAGGTTCAGCCTTAGCATCGGACCTTTGACTAAGGGGACCATGTCCTGGATAACCCATATTCTTGACCAATGTATACCCTCTCCCATAAGCTCAAGGAGAAGGTGAAAAATCCTCATTATGTTGGTATTTCTCCTCTTGGTAAATCTAGTCCCTAACAGAAACCTCTTCTTTTTCCTCTTGAATTGGAACTGAGGATTCTACAAACTTGTCGAACAATGTCATGGCTGAAGATGAGGGTTTCATATCTTGAGAAGGTTTTCCATAAGACCTAGGGGAAATTGGCAATTTTGTGAATGAATCAATTTTGTAATCCCCCATGCCAAAATCCATGGCTTTGAATTTGTCTTTGCATTGTTCAAATGTAGTATCAAAAGTGTCAGCCTCCCTATTCAAAGGAATGTGAGACCTTGCTGAAATTGTGTTGAATGACAATGTGCTATCCCTGGGTATGCAAACTTCTACTCTATTGTAAGGGAACTTCACACACTGATGATAAGTAGATGGAACTGCTTGCATCTCATGTATCCAAGGTCTACCCAACAAAAGATTGTAAGCCAAAGGACCAACATCAACAATCTGAAACAAAATATCTTTCTCTATAGGACCAATTCGGATAGGAAGAATAGTCAATCCTTTAGAACTACGTTCTGCTTCATCATAAGCCTTGATAGTTATCTTCTTCCTTGTGTCAATGACTTCTTGTGAATAACCCAAGGCCTTAAATAAGCTCAAAGAACAAATATTAAGCCCAGCACCCCCATCTATCAATACACGCCTGACACGGGTCTTGTGGATCATAACCTCTATATGAAGGGCCAAATTGTGTGGGCAGCTTAATGACTTGTCATCTTCTTTTGAGAATGTAAGGTAGTGAGGGCTAGCCAAGTGGTTGACCATATTCTAGAATTGATCTACATCTATATCATTAGGGACATTAGCCACTCGCAGGGCATCCTCAAGGACACACTTATGCCTAGGGGACAATTCCAAAAGCTCAAAAATAGATATCTGCACTGGTGTGCGTTATAACTGGTCAATAAGGTTATAATTTGAATCAGGACCAACAACAGATTTAGGAAGAACACCCTTTGACACTGGCTACTTAGACTTACTGGAGTTAGGACCTCTAATAACAATGGGAGCTTGAGACTAACTCCTAGTGACTGCATTGAGGGGTTGGGACATCCTTCGTGAGTGAGGACCTCTTAGGACCACAACGGGTCCGTCATCAGGCATAGGAGTTGAACCCAAATCATACCCATAAGGGTCTTTCCCTCTCATCATGTTGACATTATCATCAACAACTTCAAGCATGTTAATAACATTCTCAGCATTTGTGTAGGTGTAGTTAATAGCAGCCTTGCCATTCTTATTGCTAGAATTCTCTCCTTTCTCATATTTGGGCAAGGGTTCTTTAAAAGCTTTGTGATCTGCATTAGTGGTTAAACCATCAACTTGTAATTGTCCACTTTCAATAAGATCTTGGACAAGATGATTAAGTTTAAATTTTTTTTCTATATCAATTCCAATTCCATTGTGAAAGACACAAAAAGCTTTCTCATCCCACTAATGTGGCTTAGGATCCAGTATGCGGTGCTTTGTAGGATCTTGAGGGTGTGCCAAATTATGAGCAATTAACATCTTGAAAATGTCTGCATAGGAGTCCCCAAGTTTGGTAAATTGTCTCTTTTCTATTTTAGGTCTCCCTTGATACTTGAGTTTATTCTCTTGTTGTGCTGAAGATGTTTGCAGCTTCATGGCTTGGACTGCATTAGAGAGATTAAGAACTCCTTCATTTTGAGGTTGGGATGAGTCAACAACTCCGTCATTGACCACTTGCTTATTCTTGTTCCAATAAATGTTCTTTTTTTCCTTATTACCATTAGTGTTGTTGTTTTGGCCATTGTTGTTATTAGTTGATTTGGCCAAAATTCCTTGTTCTTTTAGGACATCTTCTATGTGACATGCCACTTCTACCATGGTGTCAAAAGAATTAAATGGGATCTTCCTTACTTCATACCTTAGTTCCGGTATTAAATTTCTCACAATGATGTCTATTCTTTCCTCCTTAGGAATTGTCCTTGGATATTTCAAGCACAAACATCTCCATCTTTGCAGGAAGGTGACAAAAGGTTCTCCTTGATTTTGTTTGAGTTTGCACAAATCAAGCATTGTGACTGACCTTGATGGATTGTAAGCAAAATTTTGAACAAATCTTTGGACAAGTTCTTTAAATGTCTTCACTGGGGGAGTAAGGTTGGTTAACCACTCCATGGCTTGACCCTTGAGACTCCTCAGAAATAATCTCATCAAGTAAGAGTCTTCATGGTGAAAGGAAAAACTCATTATGTAGAACTGTCGAACATGGTCGTGAGGGTCACCAACACCATCATATTTGTCATAGGTTGGAAACTCAACTTTCTTAGGGAACACAACCAACACCACACTCTTGTCAATTGGGTGGGGACATATGGAGTCCAAATTAAATGTGCTCTTAGGAGCTCTCATCCTTTCTATATCCTTTTGCATTTGCATGATCACCTCATTGGTTGAAGGATTCTGTTTCTTAATATTTTGGTGGACATCAAAATTATATGGGACCTTAGCACCTTTTTTGATGAGACTTTCTAGGAATTGGTCCTTGTTTTGTTCCACATATCTTTCCACATATGCTTGAAAAGATGGTTTTTGTTGCATAGTCATAAAATCCATTTTATCAAAGTTGGCATAACTTCCTCCATGTTTTTAACCATGATGTGCTCGTTAGGAGGATTGCTTTGAAAGTCTATGAGGTGACTGTCTCCTATGGTGATCATATCTTGAAGTCCTTCTACCTCTAGGACTTGGGGATCTTGAGGGCATCCTTGACCTTCTCCTAGGGCTTGGTGAGGGGGTAGATGGGGGTGAGTCAATCCCACTATTGGTACCCCTCCCATTGAATCGATTCTAGAGTTGTTGTGCATAGAGCCTATCTTCTTCTTCCTGGGTGACTCTTTTTTTTATGTCCAATAATGCACGTTCCTCTTCCTCTAGTTGTCTAAATTTCTCCTTTTTGGCAGCTTGTTCATCTAGATAGGCTTGCTTCTTCCTTTCAAAACTTTTCAATCTCGTAGTTGCATATCGAGAGGTATCTTTAAGTGGAGAAGATTGCCTTGGATGCCTTATTGCGGTGGTTGCATTGATGTGGTGGTCACTAGACTCATTGTTCTGGTCCTCGTATTGTGATCCTGAATCTGAGTGAGCTTGTTGGTAATGTATCGTAGCTCATTGGTGAGTATCAAAATACCTTGTGTTGTTGGGGGGTGACCCGGGTGGACTAGCATGAGAAGAACCACCATACACTCTGGTACTCCTATGCCATTGGAAAATATCCTCAAGAGTTTGATTCATGGCTTCTCTTTGTTGTCGAGTGAAAGTGTAACTCATGTCCATACTTGATGAGAGTGGTGCTAAAGAGGTGCTCACTTCACTAAAATTACCTTTTGGATTAAAACAAACCTCAGATTCACTTTTAGGAGATTGATCGAAAAGGGGTTCTTTTCTCTTGTGTTGTTGATGAGTCTGAACTGGTGATAATTGGCTAAAGACAATAGGGGGTCGCTTCCCTTGATTGACTTGGTACCTTTTTGTAACTAACATGAAAGAAAGAGATTCTTAATGATAAGATGACTTCCCAAAATGTCAACACCAAACTAGGATAATCAAAGCTCTCTATTGTCCAAAATGAAATGAAAAGATAGAAAAAGGGGCTTTACCAACACTGTCAAAGAGGTGCTTTAAATCAAAGGGTGACTACCCTTGCACTTTTGAATTAGGAGGTTGGACTAGGCCAAAATATAATTGAAATTGAGATTAAATAAAAAAAAATGATTTGGACAATAAGAGTACTAAAATTCTCCAAGAATGTAGCTAACAATTCTAGAGATAAACTTTCTCACCAAGAACGATCTTCTAACTTGACAACTATTTCCAAAGTGACCTTGTAAATCAATTGATGCTATCCTTAGAGGGAAAAAACCAGAGATTTAGGGCCAAAATAGGTATCCAACAATAGAGCAAGAAACCTACTCCAAGACCTAATCTGACTAGCAGCAATTGAAACTAACTGAAACTAAAACATAACAGAAACTTCCCAGGTGACACTTTCCAGGCAATAAAGGTGACAGTTTATGTCTAGGTGACACTTCGCCTTAAACCAGGTGACAGTTTCCAGGCTATCAACGTGCCACTTTTCATCAAAAGGAGCGACAAACTTGCAGGGGCGAATTGCCACGTGACAATTCTCAAAACAGAGCGCGATAGCCGTTTAGTGTCGTGTGACTCTTTGACCAGCGAAGTTTAAAATCTTAGTTTTTGAGACTGTTTGTTCAAAATTTTTGGTTTGAAGATTGATTTTTTGATTTTAATCACAATGACAGTAGTAAATTGATAGGTTTGCAAATAGTATGGGATCAAACGTGTCTTCAAGCATTTGAAACAAGGGCAAAAGCAACCTTGCCAAGACAAACAATTGTGATATCAAAATTGAAAAAGCACCCTATGAATGCTACCGATTGTTTGAATGTTCAAGAATGTTAACACTGGTATTACACAATCGAAGACACTTCAAGCAATATCTATCCTAGAAAGTCAAGGTTCATTACTTATCAACTTGGCCCACAACTTGATGTCCCCTCGCTTCACACAAAGTGGTTACCCACAATAGATGTTGGCTTTGTCATGGAAGTGCCAAAGACACAACCAAAGGAACACATATGGTGAGTATCTTAAGGTGATCTGGGTTGTTCCACTTGGATCAATCTTGCACCAAGAAGCTAAGCGGCTAAATAAGGTGGCTTCTATCTAATGGTTCTTAATAAGGGCTTCCGTTCACAACACCCCTCTTGCTCCTCATAAAGGACTAGGACCTCACGGCCTCAAGAGTACCTTAAGCATTCTTGCTCAATGCTTTTCCCATGGTCGCAATCCCATGAGCTACTCACATCAAGTGAAGACAAGTGTTATGTCTACCAAGGTTTTGTGTCCTCGATAGCCTTGAGTTTATAGTGGGTCAGAATAGCTCGGTATTAGCTTGTCCCCACTTGGGTCGTTCCTCTTGATTGCTTAAGAGTAGGCCCGCTAAAGGATCTTAATCAACTAAAGAAAAAAAAAATGGATCAACTTATGAGGTTCAAGGTTTTTGTTTCACCACAAGGGTGAAGAGCATACTCCCCTATCTCGAAGTTTCACCCAAACACACCAAGCAAAGAGGTTCAATTACTCTCTTGCTTCCAAAATTTTAAGATGGGTCAAGATTTTCTGGTTCACCACAAGGGTGAAGAGCATACTTCTCCTACCACCTCAAAATCTCTTCCGCAAGATATTAATGTTCCTATTAAATGAAACAACTAGTAGATTGCCACACTTGAAATGAAATAAACCACAAGCAAAAATTTTTATTTTTTATTTTTATGCTTTTTGGGAAGCCCTACAAGAAACCGTTAGTAGCCCTTTAGCATGAAATTTTTGGCAAGTTTATTAACCAAGTGTACCTACAACCACAACTAGTTAGGCCCACAAAGTTAGCAAAATCCAAAATCCAAAATCCAAATGAAATATGCAAGATCTTAAGTGAAATATGCAAGTTAATTCTATCTAATTGAAGTAAATAAAAATAACAAACTAATCAAGTCTAAATTCAGCCAAAAGAAGTCACTGTCGAGTACAAGCAACACTATAATCAGCAGGATTATCGCGTGACACTTCTTTGCATAACAGTGCGACAGTTTTAACTTGCGGTGAGAGTTCGTTCGATAGCAGGCGACATAACTCCTCAAACAGCGTGACACTTTCTGTCAAACGAGGTGACACTTTTAACTGGTAAAGTGTCACACCACTATACAAAGAATTGTCACACGGCATTGGAAAAATGTCGTGTGACACTTTGAGATAGAAAAACCAGAAACTGAAAATAAAGCCAAAAATTGATAAAATTTTTTGCGAAAATGCAGAAAATAAAGGACAAAGTTAAGCTACTCTGCCCCACGGTGGGTGCCATAAATGTATGGTATAAATATGACCACACTTCTATGAATCATTACATGCAAGGTTTCTCAATAATGAGGCCTCACAAAGTGACTCATAGCTCTCTATGCATGGAGTTGCAAGGAACTTGATAGATTTGCTCTCAGCTAGAGCTATGAAACTAATGACCTTGCTAGTGAACCACATAATGAGAGATTCACAATGAAGACAAGAGCAACAATGACAATATCCCCAAATGGAATCAAGGTATGCAATGCAATGCAAACTAATATGAATATGCAAGATTAATCTATGAAAATAAAAGTACAATGCAACTATGAAATGAAATAGCAATGGATTACAATTCCCCTAATTAAGCTATGTGAAGCTAATCTATAAAAATAAATCTAAGCTAATATGCCATGACAATGCAACTAATAAAGAAAATATGCAACTAGAATGTAATGCAACAATGAAAGCAAGTCTTTAAAGCTTGGATGTAGAATGTCTTCAAAGAAAGCTCCAAATGACCTAGAAAACCTATAGCATAACATTAGTATGAAAGAGATGGATATGCAAATGAGGAAGAAAGCTCTCCTTTTATAAAAAATGAAAAGGAATGGACCATTGAGATTAAGAGGCAAAAGACTTAATCAACGGTGGAGAAAAATGGAAGCTTGATCCTTGTGCACAAATATCTTTCAATAGGAAAATAGGAGTTGACTTTAGTGTCCATATGAGACAAAAAATACTTTTTCTCTTTTTATAAAATAAGAATGATGCTTTATTTGTGCAACTTAGGATAAGAGGAAAAGTGGGGGCTTTTTATTTATTAAAAGGGGAGGAAATATTCCTTTTAAATAAATAAAGACTTTAGGATAAAATGGTTAGCCCAAGGAATAATTGAAAATGATGAAATAGGATTTGATCAAGGAAATTAATATAATTGATATTGTTGATATTTGAAAATATTGATTCAGAGATTTGATAAATTGCTAAATGGGGGCCCAAAGTCTAGGCGACCATTTTTGGGTGCATACAATGTGAATCGATAATACATCTGCTTGATAATGTTATTATTGCCTATGTTAACTCATCCGCTCGATAAGACATGCCGCTGTTGAATTGATAATATATATATCACAAGTAGCTAAATCGATTATATCAATCCAATCTGTGCTATTGTTTTAACACTCCCTCTTAGCGACAGTGGATTGATAAGAAAAGTTATGAGTTTTTATTGAATCCTTGATTTTAACTTGGATCAGTATTTTACTCAAATAACCAACCAGAATTTCCACTATAATCTTAAACACAAATTCAACTTGTCAAAATTTATCACAATCCCCAACTTATTCGAAATTGGATTTAGTGATAAATGTAGGTATCAAGATATTCGACACAATCCAAATCAAAACTTGAACCTCTTGTTATCATAACCCTCAACTAATTCAGAACTAGATTAGAGGATAACTATAGTATATAGGTATCAAGATAATCGGTGTAATCCGAATCAAAACTTGAACCTCTTTTTATCATAACCCTCGACCAACTAGGTTAGAGGATAACTAAAATATATAGGTATCAAGATATTCGGTGCAATCCGAATCGAAACTTGAACCTCTTGTTATCATAACCCCCGACCAATTCGGAACCAGGTTAGAGGATAACTAAAATCAAGCTATTGAAGATCGTCACCTTACAATAGTGATTTTTGCACACAAGAAAGATCGTCATCTTTCAATACACAAAATATTGCAATATTAAATTTCAATTTTATTCATGAATATACAAATTACATAAGGAGATAGAATCTCAACAATTTTAATCACAATTTAATCATACCAAGTTTCTGCCTGAAGTACTCGATTTTCAACTTTGCAAGAGGCTTGGTAAGAATATCAGCATTCTGTTCTTCAGTACTTACATAGACGAGCTTGATAATATCTTTGTCTACCATGTCTCTTATATAATGATAAGGAATTTCTATGTGTTTGGAGTGGTTATGAAAAATTGGGTTTACAGAAAGTTTAATGCAACTTTGATTGTCACAGTAAACTATTGTAGGTTGTAGTGGCTTTCCAAACAATCCAAATAGAAGCTTCCTTAACCATACTGCTTCATGAGCACCCATAGACGCAGCCATGTACTCTACTTCGGTGGAACTTTGAGCAACTGCTAATTGTTTTCTACTGAACCATGAAATCATTGCAGATCTAAGACTGAAGCAACATCCTGTAGTACTTTTCTGATCAATAGAGTTTCCAACCCAATCAGAGTCAGTGAATCCTTGAAGTTGTATCTTAACTTTTTCATACTTTAGACCCAATTCAGTTGTGCCGCATAAGTACCTCAAAATATGTTTAGCAACAGATAAATGAATCTTCTTAGGTTCACACATGAAATGACTTAATACATTTGTGGCATAGAAAATATCCAGTTGAGTGTTTACCAAGAACATAAGAGATCCAATTAGTTGTCTGTAGTAGGAAGAGTCTATAGGCTTTGAATCTGCAACATCTTCTTTGAGTTTGTGAAGATTGGTTTCCATTGGAGTGGTTAAGGGTTTACATTCCTTCATGCCAAATCTAGTTAATATATCCATAGTGTATTTCCTTTGATTTAGAAAAATGTAGTCTTCTTTCTGTACTACTTCTAATCCTAAGAAGTAATGCAATAATCCTAGATCTTTCATATCAAATTCATTTGTGAGTTCTTGTTTACATTTTGCAATAAGGTGATCTTCTCTAGTAATTAGAAGATCATCAACATATAGAACTATAATTACCATTTCTCCTTTTGACATTTTGAAGTATATATTTGGATCAGCTTCATTCTTGGAATACCCTAATTTGGATAAGTACTTATCTATACATTCATACCAAGCCCTGGGAGCTTGTTTGAGACCATAGAGTGCTTTCTTCAATTTAAAAACATAGTTATTGTCATGTATGATAAATCCTTCTGGTTGTTCTATGTATACTTCTTCTTCTATGATTCCATTTAAAAATGCTATTTTTACATCAATTTGGTGAATCTTCCATCCTTTGGATGCTGCAATGACTATGATGGTTCTTACAGACGTGTAACAAACAACTAGTGCAAATGTCTCTTTGTAATCAATTCCAACCTTTTGAGAGAAACCCCTAGCAACAAATCTGGCTTTGTGTTTTTCAATATTGCCATCAGAAGCATATTTGATTTTAAACAACCATCTGGAGGAAATAACGGTTTTCCCTTTTGGTCTAGGGACTATTTTCCAAACATCATTTTTAATAATAGACTGGTATTCTTCAATCATTGCATCTTTCCATGCTTGACATGTTAGGGCTTCTTTTACATTAGCTGGTTCTACTTTAGTCAGCTCTACCATTAGTGCAAGATAACATTTTTGATTCCTTGTTCTTTTATTTGCTTTGGATATCTCATCAGGTTCAACATTATTTTCCTCAAACATTTTTCTAGCCCATAAGGGTCTTTTCTTGTTGTTAGAAATGTCAATATCTTCAAAATCAGGTTCAATGTTTTCTGTTATGTTCTCTCTTTCATTCTCATTATTTAGAGGAACATTTTCCCTCTGATTCTCAATTTCATCATATTTTGTAATGTTCTCCCTCTGATTCTCATTTGATCCTCCTTCAGTGGAAATAGAAATATTTATAGCATTGTCCTCTTCAAACTTGATGTCTCTACTGATTTCAATGGATCTTTGTCTTGGTATATATACCCTATACCCTTTTGTAGTTTCACTGTAGCTAACAAATATTCCTCTTTTTTCGGAAGGGTCTAGTTTGGTTCTTTTCTCTTTGGGAATATGAATATAAACAGGACATCCAAAAATTTGGAGATGACTTAGATCAGGTTTCTTTCCTATGAAGGCTTCCCTAGGAGTGATATTTTCTAGAATAGAGTGTGGGCATTTGTTCTAAATATATACAACAGTGTTTGATGCTTCAGCCCAAAATGAAGTGTGCAAGTTTTGGTCGTGCATCATGGCTTTAGCGGTTTCAATTATGGTTCTATTTTCCCTTTTAGCTACTCCATTCTATTGAGGATTATAAGGTACTGTATACTCCCTCTTAATCCCAATAGATATACAAAATTCTTTAAAATTTTTAGAAATATATTCACCTCCATTATCTGACCTTAGGATCTTTATCTTTCTTCCAGTTTGATTTTCAACTAATGCTTTGAATTCTTTGAATTTGGATAACACTTCATTTGATTCTTTTAGTTTAAGGAAATAAATCCATGTTTTTTTGGAATAATCATCAATGAAGATCACATAGTATGAATAGCCTCCTAGTGAGAGAGTCAACATAGGTTTGCACAAGTCAGTGTGAATGAGTTCCAATGTACCTTTTGTTTTATGATCACTAGAGGGAAAGGATTTTTTTATATTTTTACTTATAGCACATCCTTTACAAGTGCTTGAATGATTTGAATTTAAATTTTGGATCCCTGTAGTAATATTTTTAAGGGAGGGAAGAGTATTGAACCCGATATGACCTAGTCTTCGATGCCAGAGTTAATTAGTATTGGATACTTCATGACTTAGAGCTGATTTGATACTATTTCCTACTTTGTATAAGCTTCCATCTCTATATCCTAAGGAAATAGCATTTTTAATATTGGAGTTCTTTGTCCATATTAAGACTTTATTTTCTTGGAATGTGACACAATAGCCTTGATCGGCTAAGCTGGAGATAGAGACTAAGTTCCTTTTTATACCTGGTACAAATAGAACATCTTTCAATAGTAGAGTAGTCCTTGATTTCAATTTGATAGAGTAGGTCCCGATTCCTTTTTCTGGATAGGTGGAGTTGTCTCTAATTGTAACTTCTTCAGAGGAATCTTCTTCTAAGGTTTCAAATTGATCTCTGAATCTTGTTATATGTCGAGAAGCTCCACTATCAATTATCCAAGTGTTTTTGGATGAGTTAACTTCACTTGATAATGCTAAGAAGAATAGTGATATTTCTGCTCCTTTTATTTTTGCTAATGCTGCTTGTATTTTCTGCTTCTTGGGACAGTATCTATGTGTATGACTGAACTTATCACATTTGAAACATTATATTTTGGAGAAGTCTCATTTGTGAATTTTATTTGGATTCCCCACATGATTTGTGTTAGAGTTTCCTTTCTTGTGTTTAAACTTCCTTTTATTGCTTTTGAAGTTTGAGCGGGTGTGAAGAGCTTGAATCTCATTTTCCTTGGTAGGCCCAATTCCTCTTGATATTAATTGAGATTCCTCTTGAGTGAAATCATTCTTCAGTTGATCGAACTTGGGTAGAGATGGACGTTTGATTATACATTGAATGAAGGATTCCCATGAGATGGGTAATCCTCTAAGAGCAATCAGTGTTAGCTCCATGTCATCAACATTATTGCCAATGGTGGATAGTTGATCCCTTAGTTCTAAAATCTGAAGAAAATAAGATGTAATTGTTTCCCCTTTGTTCATTTTGAGATTTAGCAGTTGCTATTTGAAAGTAAGCAATCAACTTGTATTGTTAATCTCAAATGTCTCTTGGATGGTCTTGAAAACTTCATAGGTGATTTTTAGTCTTGCTATGGATGGGAGAATATGATCTTTAATAGCATCAATTATAATTTTCTTTTCTTTATTGTTATGTCTTTTCCAAGTTTCTTTTTTCCGGTTCTTCCTCAGGCATGCTTTTGTTTTCTTCAACATAAGAATCCAACTCTAATTCTTGAAGTAGAGTAAGAATTCAAATTTTCCATGAGAAGAAGTTAGACGCACCTTCGAGTCTATCTTCTACTTTGATACTGCTAGCCATTTTAATTTCTTCTCTTTCTTTTGTGGATAATCAGAATATAATTTAAGCTTTAACGGATTTTTCCTCTATTGAGGCTCTGATACCATGTTAGGAATTAGGATCTTGATAGAGAAAATATGTCTATTATGATATTATATTCTGTTATTGATTTTCTGATATATATATATATTTTGTGTGTTGTAGAGGAGAAGACAATACCTTGCTTATTGATTGCTTTCCTCATCAACACGTAGTATGATAAATATGTCTCATGAAAAACATGTGAATGGACATGACTCTACGTAGTTGAGGCCATGTAGAGCCATTTCTATTTATGTACATGCCTTAACAAGAAGCGGTGAGTATATGAAACGGTTCATAGTTATGCTAACTATCGATTGATAGTTAACGTAACATATGGATATATGTTACATTAACTATCCACCGATAGTTACGTAACATTGCCTATGTTATTATTGGCTATGTAATGATAATGTGAATCGATAACACATCCGCTTGATAATGTTATTATTGCCTATGTTAACTCATCCGCTTGATAAGACATGCCGCTGTTGAATTGATAATATATATATCACAGGTAGCTAAATTGATTATATCAATCCAATCGATGCTACTATTTTAACACTCGTGAAGATCGCACATTAGTCAAAGAGGGGCAAATGTATGCACCCTAAAATGGTCACCTATACTTTGGGCCCCCATTCATCAATTTATCAATTTCTTGAATCAATGCTTTGCAATATTTTCAATTTAAATCAATTTCCTTGATCAAATCGTAATTAATTCAAATATTTCAAATATTTCCTAAGGTTTGATCATTTTATCCTAAGCTTTATTTAATTAAAAGAACATGCTCCCTTTTAATTAAATAAAAATCCCTTTTAATTAAAAAATATTTTAATTAAATAATAAAATCACTTTATCCTAAGCTACATTTAATTAAAAGAACAAATCTCTTTTAAATAAATAAAAAATCTTTTAATTAAATAATGGTAACCACTTTGCTAAAAATAATAAATAAATAATAAAATAAAAAGAAAAAGAAAAAGACTTTTTGTCTACACATTGAATGCACACTTTCCAAGATGAGTGGAATCTCCTTTTGCCTCTTAATCTTTTCCACACATCATTTTGCCTCTTAACCATGTCCATTGATTTTGCCTCTTGAGAATCTTGACCACATGGATCAACCAAGATTTAATCTCCACCATTGCTCATTTCTTTTTGCCTCTTAATCTTGATCATCCATTCATTTCTAAATCCTTTATAAGGAGCCCTCTCCTTCTCATTTAAGCATCCAGGTTTTAGGCATCCATGCATGGAGATTTTAGAGATCAAGATTTATGTTATTGTTATGCAGGTTTGGAGAGCAATTTTGGAGGAGAATTTGAGCACTTGAGCTTGGACATTGCAACTTCTCTTTTCTTGTCTTCTTCTCTCATGCCTCCATGACAATCCATTTAGATTACTTTTTCACTTGCATATTAGATTAGATTCATAGTTTCTTTCATAGAATAATCTTGCATAAGTATTTCCTTTCATAGATTAGTTTTCTTTCATGCATTGTTATCATTTAGAATAGATTCCATTTTAATTTTCATGCATACTTGATGATCATGGAGACTAGCACTCTTTCTTTTCCTCTTTGAATCTCTCATTTTATGGTGTACTTTCATGGGCACAAACTAGGTCTAATCTGAGGGCCTCCATTACAAACCCTTGCACTCCATGAATAGAGAGCTATGAGCCACCATTTGAGACTTCATTGTTGAGCAATCTTGGATATAATGACTCATAGAGTGTGACAACCTTTTAGCACACACTGACATGATATCAGGAGAACTGTCTTTCACACTATGTTACACTATCATAAACAAAACTCTTGCACCAAATCTATAAATCTAGTTTCTATACTATTTTTTCATTATGATCTACCCTAATTTTTTTAAGCTATCCTTGCTCAGATTCATTATGTATTCTTTCTAACATAGGTCCCCTCTCCATGGACTATCACCATGAATTTCTCTCCACTGCACTTCTACAACTATAATGTGAGCCTTTCACTCCTCAAAATACACCTAGGTTTCTTAGAACACTAATCCCATGGTGATTGTAGATTGTCATGTCCAATACTGATTCAGTGTCTTGTAGTGTTCATTCTATCTTGAGCAACTGAATTAATGTCTTGTAGTGTTCATTCTGTTACACACTGAATCAGTGTTCATTCTGTTGCACACTGAAGTAGTGTTCATTTTGTTGCATCTCTAAGGTCATTGTGCCATTCTGTTTTAGTTTTGATACATCATGTTTGGTTATAGGAGTTCTTTTGCAATCCTAAACCACTATAACTTGTCTTTTAAAATGTATTGCACTGTAGATTAACAATATTTATTGCATTTATATCTAGGGAAACCTTCTATAAGGCTTCTTGAATACAATATCTAAATGGAATCGATCTAGAGGTTCTAGATCCATCACTTGCACAATTTTCTCATGGATCTAGGTTTTTTACCTATCTAGAATCTTCTATGGCATCTATTGGGTTTTACTTTGAGAAGATGCACTTGGCCTTTTAACTATTTGATTTGATTTGATAACACACATCTCTTCATATCTTATGACCAATTTTGGGCACTGTGTGGAATCAATGTTTAACTTACAATAAAGTAAACTATAAGTATTTGACATTGTAACCAAAAACTCCAGCTTCATCCAATATTGTAGCCTTGATTAAATTAGGGTATTTGAAGCTATTACATGTGAAAAGATTCCAAAAATGAGTTAAAAAGGAACTAAGGAAAAATAAAATTTCCTTACCCTCTTGGCATTTTTCTCAGTAGCTTCCTTTGTAGCTCTGGATGTTGCCTATTCATTAAATAGTCTCATTTGTAGAATCTTCACAAAATGCTTCAGACATACACAACACCAATGTCTACATTTTAAATCTACCAGTTTCAATAGTATTATAAGAGAAATATCAATATGATGAAGTGCTTGGACACTAGTCCTAGTGGTGAATAGAAGCAACTACAAGTGACTTTGAAGTAAATATCTTTCACATATTCTTCTTACATGTACTTAGCTTCTATGTATGGAATTATCTCTTATCGGAGTGGGGAAGTTTTACAACCAATTAAGTTCAAACTCAATCTAATTATCAATACAATCAAACATTGTTTGTAAATTGAATAATTCCAAAATTTTATTTATTTCATGGGGCATCATTTGAATGCAGCCATGGAACTCATTATTCTACAAATTAATTCTTCTTTAAACTATATAGTTTCTCTGCATATTCCTCTTGTATCCTCTATCCTTCCCATCCAGAAAATTCCTCTATTTCATTGCTTCTTAACCTCAACTATCTATTTAGATACATTGTCATTGTTTGTTCTGTTTCTTTCTTCAATGTTGGAGAGTATTCTTTAGTGCTTGATGTACAACTATGTTTCTTTGTTCTCTTTCTATTTCAAACTATATTAACCATGTCTTCATATCTCTCTTCCTACAAAATCCACTTATTCCTTAATTCTTTTTTGGTGTAGCTCTATTTTTTTTTCAAAGCACTCTTCCCCTTTACACTCTTTTCTCTTACTCACACATTGTATCCAGCTCATATCTTCTTCGAACATGTGTGTGGTTTTCCTCTCTGTGCTATCTCTTTTCACATTCCAGAGCACACTTTCATTTTGTGTCCCCGTGGCTTCTCTATCCCTATCATAACTCTCTCACAATGCCCTCCTCCCTTGCTTTGTGTAGTTGCCTCTTTTTATTGTGGGCTCCCTTCACTCCCTTGGTCGTTACCCTTTTTATTCCATGAAATGACATCTCTTTGAGGCATTGTGTAAACAATTAGAATGACTTTTCCATGCTTCTATATTTTGAACATATCTTCTTGGCGGCTACAAATTTGCAATCACAACTTTCAGCAAAGCTCCTTTCATTTATGTGTTGACAACTTTCCATACCCTTTTCCAGAGTTCCCATTTTTATAGAGGCAGGTAAAATGAAAAAAAAACTGTAGAGCTTGGCTTTATAAGATCACATTTCTTTCAGGAATTTTGTCAAACATCACATTGCCTTGTCCATGATTCTTCATTTTGCATACATTTATGCCCAGGAAGTTGCAGTTCTACAACATCTAAATTAAAGAAAACAAATTGGAATGTTTTGTTTTTGGTTGAGATTAACCTGGAATTCTCTTGAAATAAGTATTCACATTGTAGACTGGAATTCTCTTGAGATTCACATTGTAGACTGTCATGTCCAATACTAATTTAGTGTCTTGTAGTGTTCATTTTGTCTTGAGCAATTGAATCAGTGTCTTGTAGTGTTCATATTGTTGCACACTGAATCAATGTTCATTATGTTGCACACTAAATCAGTATTGTAATTATATATGGTCTACTATGTTCATACAGTTGTACTATATACTAATTTAGTTGCTCAAGAATGATGATAAGTGGTATTCTTGAGCAACTGAATCAGTGTGCAACAGAATGAACACTGATTCAATGTTCATTCTGTTGCACACTGAATCAGTATATAGTACAACTGTATGAACATAGTAGACCATATATAATTACAATACTAATTTAGTGTCCTGTAGTGTTCATTCTATCTTGAGCAACTGAATCAGTGTCTTGTAGTGTTCATTCTATTGCACACTGAATTAGTATTGTAATTATATATGGTCTACTATGTTCATATAGTTGTACTATATACTGATTCAGTGTGCAACCGAATGAACAATACAAGACATTGATTCAGTTGCTCAAGAATGATGATAAGTACTATTATTAAACAAATCCAGACTATTTGTTAGTACTATTATTTAAAGTTTGGCTTGTCATTTATGCCTAAGAAGACTATATATGCATTGGGCTTAGTTTATGAGTTCATCAATAATCCATTTGGATGTTGCATCCTACTCAAGCTATGTAGTTTTTGAGCACATTCAAAATAGTTGTTCAGTTGAAGAAATCTCGAGTGAATGTGCCCAAGCCCTTCTACTTAAACTAGTGTATAGAGATAACTTAACTCATAATTTTAATTTAAAGTCTGGCTTGTCAATTATGCCTAAGAAGACTATATATGTGTTGGGATTAGTTTATGATAGTGGTAGCTTGGAGAATCTAGTGAGATTAGAATACATGGTTTGTTGTTGTAGCAATTCAAAAAAACTACAAGCTGGAGTAGTTTTTAAAAATAGTACTCCAGCTTGTACAAATTTTGTACATTTCTCTGGAAACAGCTACTTTTATGGTTGCCATCTTATATACATGTTGATAGTTCTTTGAGTACACATGTTGTTCATGATTTCAATTTACAATCTATATTTCTGATGACTACACATATTTCTGATGTTACTCCTTGGTGTATTACATTTATTATTATGAGTATAGATGTGTTATTAGATCCTTTCAGTTTCAAACAAAAAGTCTCTTTAATCAACCATGGATTGTTAGAGTAGATTTGATTATGTGGAGTTTCTAAAATGTTATGAACTATATTTGAATGAAATCTCATTACTTCTTCACCACTCATATGTTGTTCATGATTTCAACTTACAATCTGTATTTTTGATGACTACACATATTTCTGATGTTACTCCTTGGTGTATTACATTTATTATTACGAGTATATATGTGTTATTAGATCCTTTCAGTTTCAAATAGAAAATCTCTTTAATCAACCATGGATTGTTAGAGTAGATTTGATTATGTGGAGTTTCTAAAATGTTATGAACTATATTTGAATGAACTCTCATTACTTCTTCACCACTCATATGTTGTTCATGATTTCAACTTACAATCTATATTTCTGATGACTACACATATTTTTGATGTTACTCCTTGGTGTATTACATTTATTATGGGAACTTTGCATAGTGTGTCTTCACACCACCATTTCGTTGTTGGATTTTGTTCTTCCCCATCTTCTATGTATGAGTATAGATGTGTTATTAGATCCTTTCAGTTTCAAATAGAAAGTCTCTTTAATCAACCATGGATTGTTAGAGTAGATTTGATTATGTGGAGTTTCTAAAATGTTATGAAGTGTATTTGAATGAACTCTCATTACTTCTTCACTGCTTCAAGCTATTTGTAGTACTCGGGTAAGATGATAGTATTGTACTATGCCCTTTTTATGCCTAGAAATATAGCGGTGAGAGATCAACAGCTTCGATGTCCCTCAATTCAAGTCCAGTCAACATATAAAAAGGACAAAGCATGCAGGGAAACAAAGATAGCAGATAAGAAATTAGTTGTGCAAGAAGTGGCCACGACCAAGAAGCACAGTAGTTGCAGATGATCATGCAGGCAGTACTTGATTCGAGAGAAATCAAAGCCATGGATCACAAAACCACTATCCTCCCAGACCCAAAAAGGGTATAGGCCTACAACATTTCATCTTTCCCGGGAACTCCCAATTGTTTTAAGCAAAGAAGAAGTTATGAGAGGAATTGTAAAAATGAAAATAAAAGTAGCAGACTCGTTGAACATTCTCATGTTGAACATTAGTATGTTTCTTTTTATTGCAATTATAATTAGTTCCTTGGTAATTGATTTTTATTGCATCGTTGTCTTTGGTTTGTCATTTTGTTTTGAGTGTCATTAGTATGTTTCTTTTTATTGTAATTATAATTAGTATGAATGAACAAAATAATGTCAATGCAATATTGGTCGTTATAGTGTCGATGACTTTGATGAATGTGCCTATGTGTCAATGCGGTGTTGGACCATACATGCTGAGGATGTCACACACAACAACTAATCCCGAGCATCAATTTTGGTGTTGCCTAAATAGGAAAAAGGTCTGGATATGTAATTATATTTTATGTTTATAAATAATGTGACAACTAATCATTTTAGGAAGAACTGATGTAGTTTTCGTATTGCAGAGAAATAGTGGATGTCAATACTTTCGATGGGTCGATCAAACCACATTTTCCTCTACCCCATCTACATCTGTACCTGATGTAGGAAATGACTGCAACTTGTGCAAGGTTCGAGAGGCAGATAATGCCAAGATTGCTTCAATGGTGAAAGCATAAATCATGTTTCTGTGATGCCTTCTTTGTGTAGTTTGTGCACTACTTTGTTGGGACCATATGCGTAAATGTGGTTAACAGATGGCTATTGTAGATACATGAAGTTTTTTATAATTTCAAGTAGATACGTTGGACATATTTTGATAAACTTGTGAGCTTTTTTGTTGTTTATGACTTCGTTATGATTTTGAATATAAAATTAAACAAAATTAAATATTAACCTTATTAAAAAAAGTGAAAAATATTTATGATTTTCTATATAAAATAAAATAAGATAAAAAAATAAATATTTATGATTTTATCTATAAAATTAAATAAAATAAAAAATAAATTATTATATTAAAACAAGTCAAAAAATTAAATAAAAATCATACTCAAATTCCAATTCCAATTTCAAAAAGTGGAACCAAACAGAGGAAATACATCTTCTCGCTCATATTTCGGGTCGACCAAACGGTCCAAACTATAATCTGGAAATGAAAAACTGGATTATCAAATCCATAATTTGACCATTTCCAGCATTTGATCAAATGCAACATTTCCTAATTCCCGCTACCAAACGGGCCCTAAGAGTTTAGCAACAAGAATTTACATATAGTTTTAAATATTTCTCTCCATCTAAGGCTTTAAGAGCCTCTCAAAAGTCTGAGTCAATTATCAACTGATTTTGATCATTTAAAGTCAAGAGCAGGTATTTGTTAGGTTTGTGTTGTATACTTTGCATGAACTTCATGTTGGGTATGTGTTGCATGCACATCACGTAGTGGCATCATTGTAATGCCCCACTTGTGTTCACTCTTGCCACAACTTGGCACAGTAGTATTGTGTGGATTAAAGCATGTTTGAAGGTTCCTGGAATTAGTTTTGGCATCTCTGTTTGCACTCTGACACCTGTAAGGACTATGGCACCTAGTGCGAGTGTCCAACCATTTTGAGTTGTGCTTGTTGTTACAGGTTACTATCTACACCTCATTTCTAATTCTATAGATCTCAGTTGACTTTCAGTCTTATATTTATTTGTTTATGTTGATTATTTTCAGTTTGACACCCTTTTGCCTAGTTCTTTGCATTTCCATATCTTAATCATTATCCAATCATCAAGAATCAAAAGAGAACAGACAACCACAATGTCCATCTCTGCTAAAGGACTGAAGTTGGGCCTAATTGATTGTTCTCCAATGAAAGAGTTTGGAAAGGTCCTAATTTGCATTATTAGGCTAGACTCCATTTTCATACATTTCATTTTGGTGAAGCCAACATGTCCTACATTTGCATAACTTTTGATCACACTTTTCTAGAGAAAGTTTAAGTTTCCAACCCCCTCCTTTATCCCATGGGGATGATTAGGTGTATGAGGATGATATCATGGATACTTTTCTTAGTGATACCTTACCTTCTATTCACTTCAATGATCTCCCTTCTACAAATGAAGCATTGAAGAATTATGTTTTTCCCTCTCCCAAAGTTTTTACTACTCATAAGGACACCTTAGAGCAAGAGGTTGACATCATTACAACTTTCCTTGATGATATCTCTTCTAAAGATGAAGCTTTAGTAAATAAAGAGCCTAACCAAAGCCAAATCAATACAATTCATGTTTCCAATCATACATATGAACATGTGGAGCTTGAAATTGTTGTTCACCTTTCTCAAGATGCTCCTCAATCTTAAACCAAACCTATGATTATTGCTAAGAAGCAAAGTCAACCTCCCAACTCAATTTCAAACTATGTAAAAAAAATCACTAAAAGGAGGATGAAACAACAAATGTCACAACACAGTAATCATGTAGTGGCTCACACATAACTATCTGAATAATGTTCTTCCTCAACATGTTGGTAGGGAGCCTAATCTTGTTGAACAACTTCATTCTACTCTAGCTAAGATATCCCTTTGGGATTTGATTCAAACTTCACCTACATGCCATGGGTTGATTCAAGGAGCCTTAAAAAAGGTAGCTACCTTTTCTTCTGCTAAAGAAAATGATATTATGTTCCCACAAGATGAATTGCCTTCTTTAGAGGCTCAACATCAACACAATCCCCTCATGATATACCTTGCATTCCTAAATAGAAGATGATCATATCCTAGTTGGTAGTGGCTCAAATCTTAATGTTTGTAGCATAACCTTGTTACGCAAGATCAATTGGGATTCTTCCTTTATTCAATGTAATTCTCTTTATACTGTAGAGAGTTACTTGGTATAATTTTATTGCCTATTATAGCAGGGCATGTGACTCCACCCATGCCTTTCCATGTCATGCCCGATATTCTCAATTATAATCTTCTTCTAGGTAGATCATGAGTTCATGCTATGCAAGCAATCACTTCTACCCTTAACCAAACAACAAAATTCAAACACGACAATGAAATTTACAAAATCAAAGATGATCCTAATCCTTATAATGGTGTTCAAGATGAAGTAGGATGCATATATTTCTTTAACACTATGATTCCTTCTACAACACAATTTCCTATTGATGATGATGATTCCTATTATACACTGAATTTGCACCTCTGATCTCAAGCTCTCTTGGTCTTGATAATCCAGTATAACAAGGGAATCATCTCAAGGTTGTGGGACCTTTTCTAACCGAGATGAGACCTCTAGGTTCTAGGCTAGTTCCTCTTGGATAGTCACCTTAGTTTTCTTCTTAGACAAGAAAGTAAATCTTTTGAGGGAAAGGGATAGAAGGAATACATGGAAAGGGAAATAATAGAAAGCAAACTACCTACTAGGTGATGCACCGAAATTAGGGTTTGGATCTCAGTATAGAGGGATGAAATCAGTGAAAGACCTAGGTCTGGGATATCACAACTTATTGAATAGGCTTGCATAAGTGTTTCATGGAAGGGTCTGCAAACAAAAGAGGGTGTTCAGGGAAAGAGAAAGATTCTTTCACAACAACAAGACTCTTAGGATTAGACATCAATCCATGACCTGCAAACAAACATTCACTCCTATAGCTCAGTGTAGGATTGAGACAAGACTGTTAGGGGCTGAAATATACCCTCAAAACATCTAAATCAGATCAAACCAATAACACACATAATTACAGAAAGCAAGAGGAATCAGGAAACCTGAGATATCATTGAAAACATGCATACACTTTGATCCAATAAGAGATAATCCACACAAGAAAGCATAGGGACATAAAAAATGTCACAGAATGCTTTGCAATATCTGAACAATCAATGAAAATTTAACAATTGTAGAAAGCCAAAAGGGCAGGAAAATGCCACAAATTGCTCTCTGAGAAAGAAACCTTCTTTTTACAATTGCTGGATTCTGAGCCCTAAAGGCTCCAAAAAAACAATATATACATCCCCTGCACGCAGGCAGGAATCAAACTTTTAGGGCTACATAGATATGCATAAAATAATCCAACCCTAAAATAGTCACTTCTGATCATAAATGAATCTCTGAAAATATCCATGCCAATCCAATCTGTAGACTGCCATGATCCATCTACCTCCTCGCAACTGGAATCTATCATTACTGTTCAAATCCGATCTCATATCCTCGAAAGGATCCCAAAACGGTAGTCTAAATCTCTGCAAAATCTCTTTCAACTGCCACTACCTCTAAAAATCATATATCCCCAGCTACCCGCACTTGCAACATCTCCAGAAGAAAGCCCCGCGAAAACTGGTTGCACTACATTTGAAAAAGTCAACGGTTGCATGATCGCATGAGCTCAAAAGGCTTCATGTGATCATGCGACAAGCCTTTGAGATCTCACCCTGCTGCCACATAGACACCCGGGCCTGCAAGAACCTTCACCACCTCAGTCCAAATGGATACATCATCGTCCACAGACCCACTGCCCGAGTCAAAGTCCCTGTTGACCGTTAGATGCTTGTCACATGGTCGCATGCGGTTAGGAAGCCACATGCGATCATGCGACAAGCATGAAACCGCACCACCGAAACCATTGTGAACTACCTTAACTATGACCACTGATAGTTTGTCACATGGTCACATGGGCTCAGAAGAGCCCATGCGATCATGCGACCAACCGTAAGATGTTAACCATTGACTGCTGGTGGCTTGTTGTTTGCTTGACTGCTGACTGGCCCCGTGGTGACATTAGAAACTGGGACCCACCTGGTCACGATAGCATGCTTAGGAAATATGCCACCTCACTCAAAAAACATGAACCCACTGAGATTCTAATCTGATCATTGTCGCATGATCTCAAAAGATTCCATGAGATTATGCGACAGTTGTCAGATCTCCACTGCACTTGCACGACTATGAGGAACTGGGACCCGCCTGGTCGGAGTTGCGCACTTGAAGGTTGAAAACATAGAGGGTTTTCAAACTAGAGGTCGAAAACATAGAGAATTTTTGGACCGAAAGTAAAAAACATCCCAAGCCTTCAGAGAGAAGGTTGAAAACACACTAGGTTTTCAGGCCAAAAGGCAGAAAACACACTAGACTTTCGACACTAAAAGGCAGAAAACACAGAGGGTTTTGACACTTGAGCATTTCTTGGAACAAATAGGATGCTGCCAAAAAGGGAATGATAGGGAAATTTTGGGCAACAATTCCTTCTACAACACAATCTCCTATTAATGATGCTTTCTTAGAAGATAATTGGAGTCATTAGACTTTACACCCTCCTTTAAATATAATACAAAGCCCCAAAGCCCCCCAATACAAGTCTGTACTCTCAAAGGAGCCTTTTGTTTCATTTACCTGAGCTTCTAAATTCATTCCAACCTCTTCTTCTATCACATGCCTTGATGATGATTGGGGCTCTTTAGAGTTCAACCTGATTAAAAATAAGAGTCAACCCTCTCCTTCTGACATTTCAACACCTAAACTTGATTCTAAATATAGATGCAATGGACATAGTTTATGATGTTTGCAACAAAGTATTACGGCTCATGAGATATCTAAATCACACTTTTCTAAAGAAAGTTTAAGTTTCCAACCTCCTCCTTTATCAACATCCTCTCCCTTATTGTCTAAAACATCTATGTCTTCTCTTAAGCAAGAGAGTATTTTGATCTATGTTCTTCAACCCAAATTAGTTACTCTCTCTTGGCCAAGACAAAGAAGGAAACATAAACAAAATCAAGAAAATTATTTTGTTTGTGTGTAACATCAAAATATGGCCACTCGACTAATGAATGTCAAGATTTTAAGTGTAAGATTCAACAACTCATTGATTTTTCTATCATTCAAATGACAAATGACAATAAGTGACATCTTTTTCGTATCCCTTCTAATAACACTTATTTCCTATTATGTTGCTCCTCACTATGTGACATTTGTAGCTTGCCTCATGGGGGCTCATTACCATTCATGGTGGTACAATTTCATGCAATCATAATTGACTAGCAACATAATAGCCTAGTTATTCTTGTCTCTACATTAGGGGAAATAATAGCTTCCAAATCGTTCCTCTTTTCTACAGATATACTTTTCCCTTGTTGAGTTGTATCTTTTGTGGTATTTTGTTTTTCTTGCATAGAATTGGCAACCTCTTCTGTGCTTGAAAGCCTATATCTTGTAAATGATCTATCATTGGTGATAGAAATTGTGCAATCCTTCTTCAAGAATCCCCTCTGCAAACAATTGGGAAAGTGTGTATTCTTGGTTTACCTCCCCTTTTAGTTGAAGATGCAATCTTTATTAAAGATCTCTCTTTTTGGAGGTAGATATCTTTCCACAAAGATCTCTTCCTCCCCCTTAATAGTCATGTATCCTTAATGATGATCCCTTTACACTCATTGTAAGATATCTATTTTACAACTATCTCTTCCTTTCTTAAAGAATGATGCCCTTTAACATATCTTCTTCCTACCTTGGAACACACAATTTTATTAAGGATATCTCCTTAGTATTGAAGGTATTTATCCTTGATATTGGATATCTATCTTCTTTAAGATATCAACATGGAGGTATGTTGATATCTTAAGGGGGCCATATATGACCTCCTTATTTATGCTTAGTGTCACCGCAACACCCATTTTGCAATCTCATATCACATTTTTGCTTGTTTCACACTACAATACCAATTTTGTAGTTGTATTTTGGATTGCCTAGAAAATAAAGGTATTGTTTTGTAATTTGTGTTTGGTGCATGCTACAACACCCATTTTGTAGTTGTGTTTTCATATTGCCTAGAAAACATAGGTTTAACTTTGTAATCTTCCTTAAAATGAGTCAACTAGCATAACACACCTTGCTAAAAATGTTTGACTCTCCTTTCTCTAACACAAATCATACAACATAACACAACTTTCTCTCTAGTGGAATCCACATCTCTCTCTTTTTCATGGATCACCTAGCATAACACAACTTGTTAGCCAATGAATCCATGACATAATCATGAATCACCCAACATGACACACCTTGCTAGTCAGTTGAATTCAAGCCTTTCTATCTCATCAGTGGTGTATGCCATTGTTCTTTCTATAAGTCCATGTGCTCTTGCAATAACATGTCAAAAACATTATTAGCAGTTGAGACATTTTTGACATCAAGGTCTCTTCAACTAGTTGACTTGGAACCATTTGCTTTCTTTAATACCAACATTGTTTTCTTTGTGTATATTTGAATTTTTTTATAGTTATTTCTTTGATCCCACGCTTAGGTGGCTTGTGCATCCCTCAAACTTGGTGTCATCCTATCTCTAGCTTGTCTTTCTCTCAGATGTTATATCTCTTTATTTCTACTTTACTGCAAGTATGAGCATGAGTTCATACTCCCAATAAAGTGGGGGCTAAATGTAGTTGTAAATTGTAACCCCTTACAATTTCACTCCTTTTGGGTCCTTGTTTTCACATACTCTCTTGTATTTCATTTCAAGCTTGTTTGGGTTCTATCATATTCAATTTCAAGGCACTTTATTCCATACTTAATGTCATCAATCCAAATTTAAATTCCCAATCCAATATTAGGTCCCTATTATCTCACTTCTCACAAAATTGGGGGATATTTTGTCGAGGCATTGCGGCTTAGCTACAATGATTGATGATTTTTTGCTGAAATTTTGGGAGAGTAACAAGTTAGCCTTAACATTGTTGAATCTGGTCTCAAAATTTGGCTATGACCATTAGAAGTCGACCTAAATAGAACTCTATATAAGGCATCATCTCAACATATTTTATCGGGGCATTATGGGTTAGCCATAATGACTGATGCTTTTTTGCTAAAATTTTGAGAGAGTAACAGGTTAGCCTTAACATTGTCAAATCTAGTCTCAAAATCTAGATGTGACCATTAGAAGTCAGCCTAAATGAAAAAATACCTTGAGAACTCTATATAAGGCATCATCTCTACTTCATTTGATCATATCATCCTTACATTAGCCATCATTCCCATTCATGAGCAAAAATTGTTTTATCAAGAATAGATTTGAGAGAAAGGAGCATCAAGCTAGGACAAGTTGTCTTAAACTATGTTTTCATTATAGATTTTGTTATGATTCATCATGCTATTGCATCAACACTTGGAGGATTTACCTAAAGAGCATTGCATCATCAATCAAATGTATAATCATTTTATTTCAACACTTAAATTCAACATTTCCTTTAGATTTGGCCTCTTTCCTACAAAGGATAAGCTTTCTTTTCATAATTTATATAGTAGAGGTTATTATCTATGTAGGGTTTGGCTTAGGCAAGCCCCTATACAACCCAACACCAATTTTCTCTTCTTGTGCATTTACAAGCTAAAAAAAGGATTTGAATTCAATTTGTAGGTACGAGAGCACACTATAGAGGTTACTAGATAAAAATCAACAGAAAAGGAAGGGTCTAAGGCATATAGCACCCTATTCTTCTAGGTCTATGATTCCTAGCACCATATTCTTTGTGATTTGACCTAAAATTTTACAAGAAGAAAATATAGAGGTTCTTGAGGTCAATTTTGGCATAGGTGCATGCACCTAGACACATGGAAGAACTATGGTGCCTAACTTAAGTGTTCAATCATTTTGAGCCATGCTTTCTGTCACAGTTTCCTCTCTGTTCTATAATCTCATTTGACTTTCAATCTTATTTTTAATTTTTTATGTTGATTATTGTCAAATTTGCATCCTTTCACCTAGTTCTTTGTAGTTTTACATCTAAATCATTATCCAATCATCAACAATCAACCACATTGCCTAGTTCTCCTAAGGGGTTGAAATTGGGCTCGATTGATTGCTCTGCAATGAAAGAGTTTGGAAATGGTTCCTAATTTGTATTCTTAGGCTATTCTATCAAAAGTTTCGTCTAGGATTTCACCATTGCCTTATAACAAGGATTTCTTGTATCATTATTCATTTTACATCTAATAAATTGTGATGCTTCATAGAAAATCAATTGTATTTTGGTTGTGTGAAAGGGTGTTTTGATTGCATGTGGTCATTAGGCAATTGTGGGGTTGAATCAACAATTTTTATGTTGCCGTAGAGCTCCAAATTTGCAATTCTTTTTACTCTTTTTTGAGAGTTTTGGCTAATAGATTTTATGTGGTCTTTTTTGATGCAAAATATTCTCCATGTTGCAATGACAATGCTCAAATGTCTATAAACCATTCAAGGCATGATAGGGCTTGGTTATAGCGAAAAAATAATTTTATTTTGTTTGAATTATTTTGGGGTATAGTAATATGGTTGTCTCAAATTTCATGCCACCTCAATTTTTTTGTCATCTTTGTGGAGAAGGGTATTCATCCCCCTCAAAGATTGATAAAATTCAAAGGAGTGAATTGGCCCTTGCGCCACTTCACTAAACTTGCACTCAGGTGAGCTAGGGTGATCAATCCTCTAGCATTATTTTCTTCACCTGTAACATACACTAGGACTTCATACTTTGACCTATTTTTTGACTCTATTGGATCTCTCATTCCTTGGTCATTATGACCATTTTTAAATCTATGTTCATTATGAAAGATAATGAATATTAATAATATATTATTAGTAGTTAGAAATTTTAGTTATATTACTAATCTATATATATTGCAATGTATTGTAACTAGCTAATTTATACTCTATATTTAAAATACATTAAGATGCATAGAGGCATTGAATTTTTCAACGTTAAGTTTTTTTCTCTATATTTAAGGTGAAGGATGAAAAACTTCAATGCCTTGATGCATCTTGACGTATTTTAAATATAGAGTATATATTAGCTAGTAGCAGCCACAACCCATGTAACACATTGAGCAAATTAATTTGATTAGGTTTAAAATTTAGCATTACAATTTATATCATGGTCAAGGTTAGGGTTTAGTGTTAAGGTTTGGTTTATGGTCATGGTTACGAGTAGAATTATGGTTAGGGTTAGGGTTAGGATTTATATTATATTTATAATATATTTTAGGTTAGGAATAGAATTTTGAACAATGTTAAGGGCAGTGTCTGAATTTTTATTAGGGTTGGGATTAGAATTATAATTAGGTTAAGGGTAAATATTTAGATTTGGTTAGGGCTATGGTTTACAAAAGGGACATAGAAAACTAATAGTGCTTCAAATTTGAATACAACCAAAGTCTGTGATCAGGATGAAAAGGATCTTGTATATGAAAAAGGTGTTGACATTTGTGTTGAAATAGATAAAGATGAAAGCAATGATGACATGGAAGAATAAATTTTGGATCATATTTTTGGGTTAGGGTTAGGGTCAAGGTTAGGATTAAGATTAAGATTAATATTACGGTTAGGATTTGATTTAGGTTTATGATTATGGCTAGGGTTCAGAATTATGGTTAGGGTTAATATTATGGTTAGGGTTTACTGTTAAGGTTAATGTTATAACTTGAATAAATTAATATAATTAGGGTAAGGGTTTACATCATTGTTAGGCTAGAGATTAGGGTTAGGGTTATAGTTACAGTTAGAGTTAGGGTTATGGTTGGGGTTAGGTTTTGGGTTATATTTTAGATTATGGCTAGGGTTATGTTTTCAGAATGGTTAGGATTAGAGTTTGGCTTATAAATAGGTTTCGAGATAGAATTACAGTTAGGGCTAGGGTTTAGGGTAAGGATTATGGTTAAAATTAGGGTTTACATCATGGTTAGGGCTAGACTAAGTATTTAGGATTATGGTTAGGTTTAGAGTTTAATGTTAGGACTATAATTAGTATTAGAGCTATAATTAGTGTTACATGCTTATGATTTAGATTATGGTTAGGGCTAGGAATATGGCTAAGGTTGGGATTTGGGTTAAGGTTATGGTTGGAGTTAGGATTATGGAAGGGGTTTAGGATTATCATTGGATTTATATTGGGGGTTAAGGTTAGGATTAGGGTTATCATTAGAATTATGTTTAGTTTTAGGGTTTTCATCATGGTTTTAGTATTAAGGCTAGGTTTAGGGTTAAGATTTAGAGTTAGGGATGAGATTTAGATTAAGGTTTAGTATTATGGTTCATATTTTGGCTAGGGTTTGGGTTTGGGTTATGGTTAGGGTCAAGATTAGGATCATGGTTAGTGTTAGGGTTGGGATTATAGTTAGGATTAGGGTTTAGGGTTAAGGTTAGCACTATGATCAGGTTTTGGGTTTTGATCATTATTCTATGGTTAGAGTTTGGGTCAGGGTTAAGGTTAGTATTATGGTTAGGGTTAGATTTTAGGGTTAAGATAGTTGAAAGTGTTAGGGTTTAGGTTTATGGTTTATATTATGGTTAGGGTTAGAGTTAAGATTATGGATAGGGTTAAGGTTTAGAGTTATGGTTAAGGATTACATCATGGTGAAGGTTGGTATTTAAGTTATGGTTAGGTGTTTACATCATGGTTAGGGCTAGAGTGAGTATTTAAGTTAGACACAGGGTAAGGGTTTAGGTTTAGGCTTGGGATTAGAGTTAGGGCTCTAGCGTATGTACATCATTGTTAGGGTTAGGATTTGGGGTATGGTTAGTGCAAGGCTTAGAATTATCATCATAGTTAGGGTTTAGTTATAAGTACAATTAGGGATAGAGTTTGAATTAGGGTTTGGATAGGGTTTAAGACTAAGGTTATGGTTTGAATTATGCTTAAGGTTAGGGATAGGTTTAGGATTTGGATTAGTGATTTTTTTAGGTTTAGGGTCATTCTTAGTTTTGAAAAATAGTAAGGGTTATGATTAGGGTTTGGATTATTCTTAGGGTTAGAGTTAGGATAATGCTTAAGGTTTAGGGTTATGGTTTGGATTAAGATATGGTTAGAGTTTATTGTATACATTATAGTTAGGGTTAGGGTTTAGGGAATAGTTAAGACAAGACTTTAAGTTATTGTTAGAGTTAGGATTTAGGTTAGAGGCATGATTATGGTTAGGGTTAGAATTGTGCTTATACTTAGGATTAGGGTTAGAGTTTGGATTAAAATTTAGATTAAGGTTAGGTTATGGTTAAAGTTAGGTTTAGGAATAAGACATAGTTGTTAAAATAACTGAGAGGGGGGTGAATCAGTTATCCATAGTCCCAAATCAAAATGTATAATCCAAAACAATTTACTTAAACTTCTCCAGCTCGATAACATAAAATACTTTACTGTTTGTGCTTTTACCGATTACTAGTCAATAACAAATAATGATTACCGATCAAATCCAACATGCAATATGTAAAGTATGATAAAAAAAAATCACCACAATGGACACATAACACACAAGATTTAATGTGGAAACCTTGTGAAGGGAAAAACCACCTGGGACCAGTAACCCAAAAATGTTCACTCTTCTAAAGTGAGGTCGGTGAAGACCCAACCCTGCTAAAGGTTACAAACACACTGTGAGGTGTGACCTTGTTAGAGGATTTTAGACCAGCTGTTATCATCCAACCAACATTCACTATGGGGTTGACAGGATAAAAATGTTCATTCTATGAATGATACATAAAAGACTTTCAAGTCCACTTTGTTAAGAGATTTCTCTATTTACAATGGTTAAAATATAATAGTAGTTGATCTGATTACAATACAACTTCAATCACAGATTATCAGATCTATGTTAATCCCATTCAAATCCTCTAATCAATATATCAATTCTGTATCAACAATAATTAATGACTTACTGTCGCTCGGTAATAGCTTTTTGACACTCGATAAACTCTGTAGTTCGGTTCTCCTTAACCAGTTTGATCAGGCATACATGATGCTTTTTCATGAGATAATTCTACAATCTCCTTCTTCCAGCATAAGTTTCATAACAAAACCTTAGCCTCTTAAATAGACAAGTAAACCATTTTCTTCTCCTCCATAAGATTTTTCTGCTTATTCTCCTTCATCTATTTTTCTGCTTAAACCTTCCTTAGCTGATGTGTCAGTAACACATTTTGATTTTGTCCTTTAGATCTTCCTTGAATTATGCTAGCCGTTGATCTTCATAACAAACATTATCTCCTTCTCTAATTTCGATGTACTTTACAACTCATCAATCCTTAACGACTAAACTAATCATTTAGTTCTTTTTCTCCTGCTTGGTTAACAAAGAAATGTGTCGGTGAACACAAGCTTGGTTTATATTGTGCTCGGTATACACTACACTTCTCAGTGTATACTATGATGCTTCATCAACCGACCACACTGCCTTGTGTCTTTCAGTTCTTTTCCTCATAATAGATGAATGAAACATAATCAAGTCAATAACATAAGGTCATAGACTCATCAGCAAGTTACCCAATGTATTCCTTATCCTCATCTATCATATACATCTTCCTCATGTAGATATTTCTGTTCTTCATCTCTTTTAATCCTTTTCTACAGATGTTTAGGTATTATAACTTACAAGATACGTGCTATCAAACTAGTTGACATCAATGACAACATATTATTGATTTAATCATATTACATATCTAATTAGCAACTCGGTAATCTCTAATCACAGATCTTCAATTAGGTTCTAAATCAGTTGTAGTTCATCAATCTCTCCCTTTGGCATTGATGGCAACTCAAGTAATATGAAATGTACCATACACATACCAAACATGTTTTCTACAACTCTGTGAATAAATGCTGTACAAGCTCTCCCTAGCTTAATATGTTTAATCACTATGTTACTCAACAACATTACTAATGCAGCTTTGACATTATGAAGATATGATCTTTTCAGCTCTTAGATTCCTTCTTCTATTCTCAGTAATTGATCTTCAGTGCTCTCCCTTTCTTTTAGTTTGTCTCTCCCATAGATAGATGTTTCAGTGTTCTCATCGGTGCATATTGTTTCATATTGTTTATCTCTCCCTTTGAAAACAATGCCAAAGAAACAAATAAATATACAACTCTATAGTAGCCATGTAACTCTTTATTGTCTGGTGCATACTCTATATCTCTGTATATTGATATGCCAATCTGTTCCAATTTTTCAAACTTTTCACAACCTTAGACATGATCCAAAGTGTGAACTATGCTACATTAACATGAATGATCTTCTGATAAGATTAGGCTGATGCAACATCCAGATCACATTAGTGATCGGTAGACATGGGTTGGACCCCAAGTTTAGTCCTCAAGTATTCAAATGTATCCTTCGGTAGAGGCTTTGTAAATATGTTTGCAAGTTGTTCTTTTGATGCAACAAAATCTAGCTTAACTTTCTTCTCCTGTACTTGTTCTCTTAAGTAGTGATACTTAATAGATATATGCTTTGTTTTGGAGTGCATCACTGGATTCTTTGAAATGTTAATTGCACTTGTCTTATCACAATATATAATCACTAGCTCAGTGATTATCTCATTCATACCTTCCAATACTTGCTTAATATATGCAATAATTGAATAGTTTTTAGCAGCAGCAACATACTCTACTTCAACTATAGACTGAGAAATGCAAGCCTACTTCTTACTTGTCCATGTAACAAGTCTTTCACCAAAGAAAAATGCTCCTTCGGTGGTACTTTTTCTGTCATCCACATTTCCAGCCCAATCAGCATCGGTATAGACTCTGAGTTCAAATTTTCCTTCCTTAGGATACCATAATCCATAATCTTCTATTTTCTTTAGGTATCTTAAGATTCTCTTTGTAGCAACCTTGTGTGA
Organism: Chamaecyparis obtusa; assembly: GCA_027943335.1. Classification (NCBI taxonomy): domain Eukaryota; kingdom Viridiplantae; phylum Streptophyta; class Pinopsida; order Cupressales; family Cupressaceae; genus Chamaecyparis; species Chamaecyparis obtusa. The sequence continues at coordinate 644,908 of BSBK01011829.1, forward strand.
CTCTCCAAGGTTTGCAAAAAATCTTGCAACAATTCCCACAACATGTTCTATGTCTGGTCTACTATGCAATACATACATTAACTTACCAATCATAGATCGGTACAATGTCTGGTTTACCTCTGTAGTTTCATCTTCCTTATTCAATTTACATCCAGTAGCCATCGGTGTTCCCACAGGTTTAACATCTTCCATGCCAAATGTCTTCAATACTTCCTTGATATATTTAGATTGTGTGATGAATATACCATCATTCTGCTGAATCACTTGTAGTCCTAGAAAGAACTTAATCTCTCCGAACATAGACATTTCAGATTCACTTCTCATTTCATCAGCAAATGACTTATAGATTTGATCTTGTCCTCCAAATATAATGTCATCCATAAATATTTCAGCAATAAGAATAGTATCATCAGTATCTCCTTTCATATACAAATTGCTGTTCTCACTTGTTCTAACAAATCCAATACTTAACAAATAAGTATGCAGCCTCTCATACTAGGCTCTCAATGCTTGCTTCAAACCATATAAAGCTTTATGTAATCTACATACCATATATTTGTTTTCTGGATGAATGAACCCTTTAGGTTGTTCTATGTAGACTTCTTCTTCAAGTATCCCATTCAAAAATGCTGACTTGACATCCATTTGGTAAACTTTGAACTTTTTGTGTGCAACATATGCAATTAACATTTTGACTCCTTCTAGTCTAGCAATAGGTGCAAATGTTTCACCATAATCTATTCCTTCCTCCTGTGCATATCCTTTGCATACTAAACTAGCTTTATTTCTTGTTACCTCTCCATTCTCATTTTGCTTGTTCTTGAATATCCACTTAGGACTGATAACATTCTTATCTTTAGGTCTAGGTACTAAGGTCAAAGTTTTGTTCTTCTCTATTTTTTCTATTTCCTCTTTCATTGCATTAACCCATTCATCATTTTCTAATGCAACTTTCACATTCTTTGGTTCATAATCACAAACTAGACATGTACCTTATCTTGCTTTACTCCTTGTTTGCATGCCAGCTTGTCTATCTCCAATGATTTATGTCTCAGGATGATGTCTTCTGACAAAACTTGCAAGTATCCAATTTCTTCTTTCTTGTTCATCTTGTGCAGGTTCATTTGCTTGCTCGGTAGGTCCTTCTTGCTCATCGATTTCTCTTTCATGTTCCTTAGTATTATTTTCCTGCTGATTGGTTGTCACTATTTGCAGCTTCGGTAGATACTCAGGTTGTTCAATGTAAGTGAATCTACTGTAGTCTTTCAGTTCCTTTTTGCTTTTCTCTACATTCTTATCATCAAACTCATCAACTCGAACATTAGTCCTTTCAATCATTTTATTAGTTACTTTGTTCAGACACTTGTATGCTTTAATTTTACTGGAATATCCTAGAAATATCCCTTCATCACCTTTTGAGTCAAACTTTCTATTTCTTTCATCTTTAAGAATAACACATTTGCTTCCAAAAATTATGAAATAACTTACAGTGGGTTTGTGTCCAAACCATAACTCATAGGGTGTCTTATTAATGTCCTTCAGTTGTACCCGGTTTAGCACATAAACTATAGTGCTAACACCTTCCCTCTAGTATGTCTGAACAACATTCTTTTCTATCATTAATGTCCTTGCACAGTCAATAATTGACCTATTCCTCCTTTTAGCAATGCCATTCTGTTGTGGTGTCCTCAGTGAAGAGACCTATCTTTTAATACCATGCTCATTACAAAAATTAGTAAATTCATTAGAGATAAATTCACCTCCTCTATCAGATCTTAAGCATTTCAATTCTTTACCAATCTCTTTTTCTACTTTTGCTTTATGCCACTTGAACATCTTGAATGCCTCAGATTTTTCTTTTAAGAACATGATAGTCATCAACCTAGTATAATCATCAACAAAAAGAATAAAATATTTGTCTCCATAATAACTTTGAGTTGTCATAGGACCACATAGGTCGGTATGCACTAACTCAAGTATCTTATTTGTTGAATAATATTTTTTTTTGAAACTAGATTTAGTCATTTTACCTTTTTGACATTCATGACACATAACATGATCTGGCTTAGATAAGTTAGGCAGACCTCTAACTCTTTTCCTTATACTGATCTTAATCATGTTATCAAAATTCACATGACATAACCTTTTATGCCACAATCGTGCATCTTCATCTTTCATCATTAAACAAGAAGATTGATCATTATCAAGATAAAATAGATTACCTCTAGATTGTGTACCAGTTCCAACAAGTCTTCCTCCATCATCAAATATTTTCACCTTTTTGCTCTCAAAAGCAACTCGGTGGCCTGAATTGTTTAGCTGTGCCAAACTTAGCAAATTATAGTTCAATCCTTTTACCCAATAAGCATTTTCACATTTTAATCTATCATGTATCATCAGGGATCCTTTACCTCTTACCATACAGGGTGCATCATTACCCATTCTTATAGATCCTCCATTGTATTCTTTAAGATAATCAAATTTTTCTTCATCACCAGTCACATGATGTGTACAACTACTATCTATAATCCATGTATCATTCTTATTAACCTTAGAGATAAGTACTGTCTCTACATACCTTTCATCTTCTTTGGAATCATCCTTCATTGCCACAAATACTACCTCCACATCAGCATCAGTGTTAGTATCGGTGATATCTTATTCCTCAGCAATGTAGCATATCTTCTTGCCTTTGTCATTATTGTCTTGGTTGTCTCTATTTTAGTTTTGGTAGCCTCTTTTGTATCTTCTCCCATAGCTTCCTTCAGATCGGTCTTTGGTTCTTTCATCATCTTTCTTGTGTGGACATCTAGCAGCAATGTGACCAAATTTTTTACAGTTAAAATATGCTAAAGGTAATTTACCTCTATACCTTCCTTTACCTTTAGGTAACCTTCTGGCCATAAGAGCTTCAAGTTCATCAAGCTCATAATCAGTATTGCTATCACTATCATCGTTCTTATTTCTAGACTTACCAATCTTTAGAGAAGACATAAAAGTGGATTCAACAGACGGTACAACACTATTATCATAATTGTTCAGTTCAAATGTTGTAAGCTTTCCAATCAGATTATCAAGAGTGAGTGTGCTATTAGGTGCTGACCTATTTTCATGAATTGTAGATATTCTGATGGTATAGATAGGCAATAGGATCCTTAGAATTTTTCTTACCACAGTGTCTTCATCAATAACTCCATCTAATGCTCTAATAGCGTGAACTACCTCCTTTATTCTATTTGTGTACTGCACAATGTTTTCACCTTCTTTCATCTTCATGTCATCAAATCTTCCTCTTAAGCTTTCTGCTCTTGCTCTCTTGACATTTGCATCACCACTATAAACTTGAGCAAGTTTATCCCACATCTGCTTAGTAGTAGTACATTCCTTGATGTCTTCAAATTTGGCATCTAAATAGACAACAACAATCTCCATCATAGTTACATTATGTTCATGCCTATCTCTTAGTTGATCAAGGGTCAAGGGACCATTGGGTGGTGCAAGGTATCCATTCTCCATCAGATCTAGGGTAGAATTCCCAATTCTAGATATATGCAGCTTCATTCGACTTTGCCATATTGTGAAGTTATCTTTGTTTAGCTTTGGCACTTCCCTCTTAAACATTTTGAGACCTTTGTGCTGAAGTCCTTAAAACTACGTTCCAAGAAACCAACGCTCTGATACCAATTGTTAGAATAATTGAGAGGGGGGTGAATCAGTTATCCATAGTCCCAAATCAAAATGTATAATCCAAAACAATTTACTTAAACTTCTATAGCTCGGTAACATAAAATACTATACTGTCTATGCTTTTACCCATTACTAGTCAATAACAAATAATGATTACTAATCAAATCCAACATGCAATATGTAAAGTATGATAAAAAATAATCACCACAATGAACACATAACACAAAAGATTTAATGTGCAAACCTTGTGAAGGGAAAAACCACCTGGGACCGACAACCCAAAAATGTTCACTCTTCTGAAGTGAGGTTAGTGAAGACCCAACCCTATTAAAGGTTACAAACACACTGTAAGGTGTGACCTTGTTAGAGGATTTTAGACCAACCATTATCATCCAACCAACATTCACTATGGGGTTGACAAGATAAAAATATTCATTCTATGAATGATACATAAAAGACTTTCAAGTCCACTCTGTTAAGAGATTTCTCTATTTACAATGGTTAAACTATAACAACAGTTGATCTGATTACAATACAACTTCAATTCCAGATTATCAGATCTATGTTAAGCCCATTCAAATCCTCTGATCAATATATCAATTCTGTATCAACAATAATCAATGACTTACTGTCACTCGGTAATAGCTTTTCGATGCTCGGTAAAATCTATAGTTCGGTTCTCCTTAACTAGTTCGATCAGGCATACATGATGCTTGTTCATGAGATAATTCTACAGTCTCCTTCTTTTGGCATAAGTTTCATAACGAAACCTTAATCTCTTAAATAGATAAGTAAACCATTTTCTTCTCCTCCATAAGATTTTTCTGCTTATTCTCCTTCATCCATTTTGCCGCTTAAACCTTCCTTGGCTGATGTGTTAGTAACATGTTTTGATTTTGTCCTTTAGATCTTCCTTGAATTATGCTAACCATTGATCTTCATAACAAACATTATCGCCATCTCTAATTTTGATGTACTTTACAGCTCATCAATCCTTAATAGCTAAACTAATCATTTAGTTCTTTTTCTCTTGCTCGGTTAACAAAGAAATGTGTTAGTGAACACAAGCTCGGTTTATACTATGCTTGGTATACACTACACTGCTCGGTGTATACTGTGATGCTTCATAAACTGACCACACTGCCTTGTGTCTTTCAATTCTTTTCCTCATCATAGATGAATGAAACATAATCAAGTCAATAACATAAGGTCATAGACTCATCAGCAAGTTACCTAATGTATTCCTTATCCTCATTTGTCATATACATCTTCCTCATGTAGATATTTCTATTCTTCATCTCTTTTACTCCTTTTCTACAGATGTTTAAGTATTGTAACTTACAAGATAAGTGCTGTCAAACTAGTTGACATCAATGACAACATATTACTAATTTAATCATATTACATATCTAATCAGTAACTCGGTGATCTCTAATCATAGATCTTCTATTAGGTTTTAAATCAGTTGTAGTTCATCAATAGTTATAGTTAGGAGGGCTTAGGATTAAGATTGTTTTTCAACTATGGTTAGGGTTAGGATTATAGCTAGAGTTTAGGGATTGGGTTTAGGTTAGGATTAGGATTAGGGTTATGGTTATGGTTTATATTATGGATAGTTTTATGGTTAGGTTAGTATTTTGATTATGGTTATGGTTTAGGGTTAGGGTTAATATTAAGGTTCAGTTTAGGATTATTATTAGGGTTAGGGTTTATATAATTGTTAGGGTTATTATTAGGGTTAGGGTTAGGTTTAGATTTATTATTATGATTATGATTAGGGTTAGGGTTTATGTTTAGGGGTTACATCAAAGTAAGGGTAAGGGTAAGGATAAGGGTTAGAATTATAGTTAGGGTTAGTATAATCATTAGGGTTGGGGATGGGTTTAGAGTTAGGGTTAGGATTATGGTTATCATTAGGGTTAGGATTATGGTTATCATTAGGTTTGGGGTTTAGGGTTATGATTAGAAATATGACTAGGCTTATGGTTTTCATCATTGTTCATTAGAGTTTGAGTTATGGTTAGGGTTAGGATTATGGTTAGGGTTAGAGTTTAATGCTAGGAGTATAATTAGTATTAGGGCTATAATTAGTGTTAGGGAGTAGGTTTATAATTTAGATTATCGTTAGGGCTAGGAATATGATTAGGGTTTGGATTTTAGTTATGGTTAGGGTTAGTGTTAGAATTAGTAATCTTTCCTTGGTTGTTTTATTTAATTTGAGGATAAACCAAGGTATCCTCTTTTATTTATTTTAGGATATTCCTATAGGAATCTCTACATGTAATTTTGTCCTCTAGTCCAAGTGGGAAAATTAACTCATGTTTTGTAATTCCTTTAATAAGGAAAATAGTTTATTCCTCCTTATGAGGAAGCTCACACTTGGCACACACTTATATGAATGTGGAACTCATTCACATAGAGAGTTACATGCAAACTCTTTAACTCATCTCTACTTAAGAGATGTTTCTCCACACACTTGAGATAATCTTTTCTCACACAATTTCTCACAATTCCTTCATACAATTTCTCTCCTCTTGCATAGTAGTTCTATCATATTGTATTGAGCTTCTTGCTCATATTCTCTCTCTCTCTCTCTCTCTCTCTCTCTCTCTCTCTCTCTCTCTCTCTCTCTCTCTGTGTCTCTATCTCTGTCTTTGTCTCTGTCTCTGTCTCTGTCTCTAGGATTTTCATGCCTCATTCATAATACACAAAGGGTTTTTTCTTTGTTTTTCCCCTTACAAAAATCTCTTGGTTCTTGTTGGATTCTTGGAGTATTATCTTGGTTTTAGTGTTTGATCTTTCAACTCTCTCACATTTGGTTTATGGTAAAATCCTTCTTGCATCTCACTTTCTTGGATTTTTTTGATCTTGTTTCCATTCTTTTATTACTTCTAACATGGTATCAGAGCTAGCTACGAATACTTGTTTAAGTATTTTGTAGGAAGGTGATATTCAAAGGAGCAAGTTTTTTATCAAGTTCTTTTATAGATCTAATATTTATTTTTGTTGCATCTCTAACTTGTTTCTTTGAAATTTTTTTGCTTTCTCTCTAACCCTCTTTGGAAGGCTTGTCGCCAGAGAGTAGCTTTTAGATTTTTTTTGGGTTTGGTTGGTTCACCACCAAACCCAACTCATCTTTCTTCATTTCTAGGAGTTTTTTGCAAGCACTAATCTAATATTTCTTGTAGGTTTCATCTAACTATTATATTTTTAATTTTTTGAAAATATTGTGCATGCAGGCTATTTCATTTTGTTGCAGGCCTAACTCCATTTTTTTTCTTCAGATTTCTAATCCCTTGCATGCAAGATATTTTACCTTTTTTCTTGCAGGCATTTCTCATTTGCTTTAGTTTGGTTTAAATCTAACTTTGTTATTGATTTCAAACTATCTATCTTTCATTTCTTTCTAACCTCCGTGCTTGTAGGAGATATTTGATTTGTTGTAGACATTTATCTATTGTTTTATCTCTGTTTACTTATCATTTTTCATATCATAATAATCTATTGTTTATTTCTCATTTTAATCTGTGTTCTATGCAAATCTACTATTAAATCTAATCTTTTTATAATCAATTTTCTGTTTATTTCATCTCTTAAATCTAATCTCTGTAATATCATTCTTTTTGCTTGTTCAAATAAGAATATCTATTGATTAATTTTTTTTTGCTGTTTAATATTAATCCATTCAATATATATTTATTGTTGCATTGTTGCTCATTGTTTTGTTCCTTGTTAATATTTGCTCATTGTTTTGATAAAGTTCATATATATTTATCTCTATATCTCTCTCTATTGTTTATTATCTAGCTGCAACTCTTCGTATTCTTGTCTCTTTTAAAAAAATGTCTAAACTCCAGCATAGCCATTTTGAATTCATTTTTGTGAATATATAAGAGAGAATCTGAAAAATCTGCGATCTAGGTTTTGTGCAGAACCCTCCAATTTAGCTGTCATGTGAAATTTTTTTTAAATTTTGCCTTCATTTGAGAGAAATGCAAAGTTTTTTACTGATGTTTTTTGCAAATTCATCATAGAAATCATTCCTTGACTGCATTTTGACATATAAAATCTGAACTTATACTGTAGTTTGGTTAATTACATCTAAACTTAGCTAACTGGTCTTGGTCTTTTATCTCTATTTAGTTGATTCCTGTATTAATTTAGTCCTTTCAGCTATTCTTAGCTTAGTATTTAAGTTTATTTTACTATTTTTTAAATCTATGACTGTTTTGTAAATGAATTTGCTTAAATCTGAGAGTTAAGTTGATATTATATTTAAATGTTAGTTTGGTTTTAACTTAGTCTGTTATATTTGAAAGATAGTTTGATACTAATTAAATTCAAATTGTTAACATTCAATTCAATTTATGATATCCATTCTAATGTATATTTAATTTAATTTTTTTTGCTTCTATCAATTTGCGTAAACAAGCTAAATTAACATCAATACATTGTCTCTAATTCTTTTTTATTCACTCTTACACTCTTAATTCTAATTTTAATCAATTTATCTCCTTTATTTTTAAAACATTTAATACAATTTAATTTTTTTAAAGAATTCAATTTATTTTATTCAAAGCTTCTTAACCTTAGAGTAAATTCTTTTTTTCTTGTTCTTTAACATTAGATATTCCTTGTATCTCACTTTGCTAAGGTTAATTTAATCATTCAATTAGTTAATCATATCGACTCTAATTCCAGAAATCAAGTTAATAACTCTAACTATCATTAATGGAAAGAACACATCTACTTTATATTTCATTTTCAACTTTTACTCCAAGTTGCTACAGATGCTTCTATTGAACCAGCTACCTCTGCTACTCAAACTGTTAAATATGCATGGCAAGTTCAAAATGAAGAAGCTCTTTGTCTAATTGGTCTTTCAGTTATTCTTGACTTATATGTATTGATTGGACCTTGCACCAAAGTGCATCAAGTGTGTGCCATTTTGCAACAAACCTATGATAGCTCCATTGAATCATGTAAGATTCAGCTCCAAGACAACTTGGAACACCTCAAGTATATTGACTTTAAATCCATGGATGAATTTTTACTTAAATTTTATGCTATCAAAACTCAATTAAATGGTGTGAATGTTACTTTAAGTGATATTAGATTAATTACTATTACTCTAAGAAGTATCTTCCTAAAGAGTTTCAACAATTTATTACTAACATTCATTCGCAACTTGCTATTCCTACTTTAGCTCCTCAATTAACTTATGGCATATTTTAAAATCTTTTACGTCAAGAGGAAGCTAAGTTATTGCAATTTGGTACTCTTAGATCTTCTGAACATGCTTTTATGTCTAAGCATCAAAATAAAAATCCTATCTCATATAATAATAATACCTCTAATAATAATAATTATCATAGTAACAATTATAATAATCATAACAATACCCATCATAATGGTAGCAATAATCGCAATAACAATCAAAACTCAAATCATCAAAGACCCCATTGCACCTATTGTGGGAAAGACGGTCATGTTACTAATACCTGTTTTAAAAAGAAAAAAGATTTAAAGGACCATGAATCAACCATCTAATTCTGTGGAGGATAATGGTAATCAATCCCGTCATGCATTTACAATTTGTCGTAATGTTACCAACCCTTTTTAAGTGGTTTGGTGTATCTTTAGAGGGTATTTATTTCTTTAGTATATTAAATTGTTACTTTATCTCACTGATGTTGCTCAAATTTAATATGTTCAAGTATTGTGAGTAATCTTTCAACATTGTCTTCCAGTGGCTAATTATTCGGTATTACTTGCTTTCATATTTTATATGATCTACTGTTATGCACTTAGTTGCATCATTTATAAGTTCCATTTGATCCATTGTTTTAATTTGTAAGTTGCAGTGGGATGCACTTACTCAGTTGATGCTTATCAACTTGTTCCATTTGTAAGTTGCACTAGGATGCACTTACTCAGTTGATGTTTATCAACTTGTTCCACTTGTAAGTTGCACTGGGTTGCGCTTACTCAATTGATGTTTATCAACTTGTTCCATTTGTAAGTTGCACTGGGATGCACTTACTCAGTTGATGTTTATCAACTTTTTCCATTGGTTATTTTTTTTCTCATGGCGAGGATGGTGCTCTTGAACTTTTTCCCAAATTTTTTTGGATATCTCTTATACTTGGAAGGAAATATGTTTTCTCTCTCTCTCTCTCTCTCTCTCTTAATCCTTAGTTCAAATTATTATTTAGCATATGTCTATATTTGTTTGGTTAATGTTTGTTTAGACTATTATGTCTCCTTGATTATGGTTCTTGATGTCCTACTTGAATTATGATTTTGTCTCTCTCATTTCTCTATGTAAACTTACTAATGTGATGATGAGTTTGCATACTTCATTGCTTAGATCGTGAGTCATGCAAGTTGTGGACTGATCACCCATACACTTGTAGTGATGACTCATTAATGGATTGTCTATATCCATGAGATCGATGCAGTGTTGATGCAGATTTTGTTAGTTGGCCTTGTTTGTGGTCTTTTGTGCATTAGTATATTTATTTTAAGATAGGAGAGTGGATTGTTGACCATTTGGTTTATCTTGATTTCATTTTAGCTCCTTTTCTTTTTTGATAAAATCTCATGTAAAATTTTCATATTTTCACTAACTTGAATGTTATATGATATTCTACTGGATAGTTGCCTTTTGCTCTTGTTATTTGTTCTATGTTTTAGGTGATCCTTTAAGGAAAATTCAAGACATCAATTCATTCACACAAATCCTATGAATCACACGTCTACTTAAAGATGTGGATATTCTTCCACTTGAACACATTTAAAGGAACCATCCACTTCTCTTGGCTCTACAAAAGATGCATGTACAACATATGGAAGACTACTTGCAAATTTGAAGACAATACATCTCTTCCTTTTATTGAAGATCAAGTTGCAGATTTTTGTAAATTTTGGGTTTAATACCCATTAATGGAATCACCCCAAGTAAAGATTAAAGGGGGGTGTTAGAATTAGTAATCTTTCCTTGGTTGTTTTATTTAATTTGAGGATAAACCAAGGTATCCTCTTTTATTTATTTTAAGATATTCCTATAGGAATCTCTACGTGTAATTTTGTCCTCTAGTCCAAGTGGGAGGTCAACTCATATTTTGTAATTCCTTTAATAAGGAAAAGAGTTTATTCCTCCTTATGATGATGCTCACTCTTGGCACACACTTGTATGAATGTGACACTCATTCACATAAGGAGTTACATGAAAACTCCTTCACTCATCTCTACTTAAGAGATGCTTCTCCACACACTTGAGATAATCTTTTCTCACATAATTTCTCACAATTCCTTCACACAATTTCTCTCCTCTTGCATAGTAGTTCTATCATATTGTATTGAGCTTCTTGCTCATACTCTCTCTCTCTCTCTCTCTCTCTCTCTCTAGGCTTTTCATGCCTCATTCATAATACATAAAGGGGTTTTTCTTTGTTTCCCCCCTTACAAAAATATCTTGGCTCTTGTTGGATTCTTGGAGTATTATCTTGGTTTTGGTGTTTGATCTTGCAACTCTCTCACATTTGGTTTATGGTAAAATCTTTCTTGCATCTCACTTTCTTGGATTTTTTTGATCTTGTTTCCATTCTTTCATTACTTCTAACAGTTAGAGTTAGGATTATGGATATGGTTATCATTGAATTTATATTTAGGGTTAGGATTAGGATTATCATTATAATTATGTTTAGTTTTAGGGGTTTCATCATGGTTTTACTATTACTTAGTTAGGTTTAGGGTTAAGATTTAGAGTTAGGGATGGGATTTTGATTAGGGTTTAGTATTATGGTTCATATTTTGGTGAGAGTTTGGGTTTGGGTTATGGTTAGTGTCAAGATTAGGATCATGGTTAGTGTTAGGGTTGGGATTATGGTTAGGATCAGGGTTTGGTGTTAAGGTTAGCACTATGGTCAAGTTTTGGGTTTTGATCATTATTCTATGGTTAGAGTTTGGGTCAGGGTTAAGGTTAGTATTATGGTAATTAATTTTAGGGTTAAGATATTTTTTACTGTTCAGGTTTAGGTTTATGGTTAGGGTTAAGGTTATGGATGGGGTTGGTATTTAGGCTATGGTTAGGGTTAGAGTTAAGATTATGGATACGGTTAAGGTTTAGAGTTATGGTTAAGGTTTACATCATGGTCAAGGTTGGTATTCAAGTTATGGTTTAGGGTTAAGGTTAGTACTATGGTCAACTTTTGGGTTTTGATCATTATTTTATGGCTAGAGTTTGGGTTAGGGTTAAGGTTAGTATTATGGTTAGGGTTAGAGTTTAGGGTTAAGAAAATTATTAGTGTTAGGGTTTAATTTTATGGTTTAGATTATGGTTAGGGTTAGGGTTATGGTTGGGGTTGGTATTTAGGTTATAGTTAGGGTTAGAGTTAAGATTATGGATAGGTTTAAGGTTTACATCATTGTCAGGGTTGGTATTCTAGTTATGATTAGGTGTTTACATCATGGTTAGGGTTAGGGTTATTTTTATTTTAAGGATTATCTTTTGGGTTAGAGATATAGGCATGTTTATGGTCATTATTAGGTTAATCTTAGGATTGGGGTTAAGATTATAGTTAGGGATAGTATTTGAGGTAGAAAAATAATTATAACAGGTTCTAGCTTAGGATTATAATTATTATTATTTTTTGGGTTAGAATGATAATTATGGTTATGTTATTAGAGTCATAATTATGGTTAGAGTACTAATTATGGTAAAATTTGTGGTTAGGGTTTGAGATGGGGTTATTATTAAGGCCAGGGTTAGGTTTTTTACTATAATTATAATTATAATTAGAGTTTTAGCTTTGGTTAAAGGTAGGTTATAGTACTATCAGGTTAGGGTTAGAAATATATTTAGGTGTAGGTTTGAGATTAGTATAATTTGGTTAGGGTTATTG